>JAHGAU010000034.1:0-702471 GCA_019925105.1 Niebla homalea
CCTACCACCTAGTTTTGAATGGTTGCAGCCTCCACCCATTCATTCCCTCCGCCGGGGGGAATTCCGCTTTACCCCTGCTGTACCCTCAAACCATTCATTTTTAAAAATGAATGGTTTGAGGTATTTTTCAGACCGGATCCATTAACTTTATATGGGAAAGATGTAGAGCTCAGCACGGGCTATAAAACGAGCCCCATTTAACCCGGATCGGTAGAGGGGTGATTTAGTTATCGATTTTATTAACTTTAAGAATTCTGGAGGTTCAAGTTTGAATTTGCTTCCCGGCGCTAATTATTACTTTTTTATCGGTTATTCCCCGGGAAAAAGTGGTAATTTAACTTTTTTTATAGAAATTCCGGCTTTTTAAAGGTGTCGGAAAAACAAAAATCCGTTCATTATTACCTATTATAGTATTAAGCTATAAATTCTATAGTTTTAATTTTACGGTTTTCTCGGGTGCATCCGGAGTAATATTAATCCTTTTTATTTACCTTTTAATTTTAAAAAAATATAGAAAAAATAAGGGTTATAACGGTACCGGAATTATTATAATCCGGATTATATTAATAAATATACTATTTACTTAATAATAATAAGTAATAATTACTTCCTTTTTTTTATTAATTTTTTTATTTAATTAATTTTTTAAATATCTTGGCATAGGATGGCCGTTAGCGTCGTTTCCTTATGTTAAGACTTTTAATGAAATCCTTACTTGATTTAACCCTTATTATTTATAACCTTTAACCGGTAAAAACCCCTTTATATTAATAAAACTATTAATTATTTATCTATTAAGGCCCTACTTTCATAAGGATAATAAAGGGTAAATCATAAAAGGTAAATAATAAAGGGTATATAATAAAAGGTGGATAATAAACGGTAAAAATATAATTAAATAATAAAAGGTACTTAATTAAATAATAAAGGGTAAAGGGTTAATTGAATAATAAGGGTTAAAAAATTATTTAAAATAAATAAAGGAAATAATAAGTAAATGATAAGAGGCAAAGAATTAAATAGATGAAAAAGGGTAAATAATTAATTAAAGAATAAACGGTAAATAGTTAATTGAATAATAAAAGCTAAATAAATAAATAATAATAAAGGGTAAATAGTTAATTAGAAAGAAAGGGTAAAAAGTAATTAAATAATGGCAAGTAAATAATTAAAAAAATAATAAACGTTAAATTATAAAGGGTGAAAAATATAGGGTAATGAATTAATTAAATAATAAAAAATAATTAATTAAATAAATAAAAAGGTATAGGTAATTAATTAAGTAATAAAATATTAAAATAAATTATAAAAGATAAATAATTATTTGAATAATAAAGCGTAAATAACTAAGTAAATAATAAAGGGTAAAGTGTTAATTAAATAATAAAGAATAAATAATTAATTTAATAATATTAAGTAAACGTATAAGTAAATAATAAGAGATTTAAATAAATAATAAAGGTTAAGTAATAATAGATAAACAATATAAGGTGTATAATAGACGGTAAAAAGTAAATAGTAAAGGGTAAAGGTAAATAAAATAGGTAAAAAAAGATAAATATACAAAAAGGTAAAAAGGTTTTAATAAGTTTAATTAAAAAAATGAATAAAAATAATAAAAAGAAAAAGTAAAAATCAATATAATAGGGAGAAAATTAATTAGAAAATCAAAAGTAAATAAAGAATAAAAAAAATAAGGCTTAAAACTAAAGGGTAAATAATTAATTAAATAATAAAGGGTAAATAAGTAATTAAACGATAAAGGGTAAATAGTTAATTAAATAATAAAAGGTAAATAATTAATTAAATAATAAAGGGTAGATAGTTAATTAAATAATAAAAGGTAAATAATTAATTAAATAATAAAGGGTAAATAGTTAATTAAATAATAAATTGTAAATAATTAATTAAATAATAAAAGGTAAATAGTTAATTAAATAATAAATTGTAAATAATTAATTAAATAATAAAAGGTAAATAGTTAATTAAATAATAAAGGCTAAGTAATTAATTAAGTGATAAAGGGAAAATACTTAATTAAATGATAAAGGGTAAATAATTAATCAAAGAATAGAGAGTTAAAATAAATAATAAAGGTTAAATAATAAAAGGTGAATAATAAAGGGTAAAGAGTTAATTAAATAATTAAAGGTAATTAAATAAATAATAAACTAAAGGGTTAATTAAATAATAAGGGTAAAGAATTAATGAAATAAAAAAAGGTAATAATATTTAAATAATAAAAGGTGAAAAATTGAATAAATATTAAATAGTAAATAGTTAACTATATATTATTGTGTAAATAATTAATTAAAAAATAAATAATAAATAAGTAATTAAATAATAAGGCACAAAATTGAATAATAAAGGGTAAGTAGTTAGTTAAATAATAAAAGTTAAATATTTAAGTGAAAAGAAAGTATAAATAGTTCATATAATAATAAAGGGTAAATAATGAGTTGAATAGTAAAGGGTGAATAATTTATTAAATAAAAAAGGGTAAATCATTAATTGAATAATAAAGGGTAAATAGTTAATAAAATAATAAAGGGTAGGTAAATAATTAAATAATAAAGGGAAAATAATTTTAGGGTTAATAAAAGATAAATAAATAAATAATAAAGGGTAAATAGTTAATTAATTAAAAAAAAATAAATAAAAAAGGTAAATAATTCATGAAGTAATAAAGGGTAAATAAGTAATTAAATAATGAACAGTAAAGGTTTGAATAAATAATAAAACGTCTATATAGATAATAAAGGTTAATAATTAAAAAGTAAATAGTTAAATAAATAATAAAATATTTGAATATATAATAAAGGTTAAATAATAAAAAGGTAAACAATAAAGGGTAAAGAGTTAATTAAAAAATAGAGGGTAAAGAATTAATTAAATAATAAAAAGTAAAGAATTAATTAAATAATAAAAAGTAAAGAATTAATTAAATAATAAAGGGTAAATAATTAATGAAATAATAAGGTAAAAGTAATTAATTAAGTAATAAAAAGTTTAAATAAAGGATAAAGGATAAATAATTATTTAAAAAAAGGTTAAAAATTAAATAAATAATAAAAAGTAAATATATAAATAAACAATGAAAGGTTTTAATAAATAATAGAGGTTAAATAATAAAAGTTAAATAATAAAAGGTAAATAATATAAGGTATATAATAAAGGGTAAAATTAAAAAATAAAGGTAAATATAATAAGTAAAAAAAAATAGGGTAAGAAAAAAAAGGTATATAGGTTTTAATAAGTTTATTTAAAAAAGGGTAAAGGAATTAATAAAAATAAAAAGAGAAATAAATATAAAAGGAGAAAATTAATTAAAAATTAATTAAAAAATAAAAAGGAAATAAAGAATATTAATAATTAAAGTTAAATATTAAAGGGTAAATAAGAAAAGGTTAAAGGGTAAAGTTAAATATAAGAAATAAAAAAATAATTAAGTAATAAAGGGTAAATAAAATAAGGTTAAAAGGGAAAGTTTAATAATAAAACGTAAATAATAAAAAGGGAGGGTTTAATGATAATAAATATTTATTAAAAATTAAAAAGTATTAAATTAAGTAAATAATAATAACGAATAGTATAAAGAACGCGAGAAACGTGGAAAGATTAAGGGTAAAAGTTAAAAATACAGGGTAAATATAAAGGGTAAAAGGTAAGGTTAAATATAAATAATAAAGGGTAATATTAATAAATAGAAAAAAAGGGTAAATAAAGAATAAATAAAGGATATAAAGGGTGAATAAAAAAGGGTAAATAATAAGGGATAAATAATAAGGGGTAAATAATAAGGGGTAAATAATAAGGGGTAATTAATAAGGGGTAATTAATAAAGGATAAATTAAGGGGTAAATAATAAAGGATAAAATTAAATAAAAAATATTAATAAAGAATATAAAAAGTACGGATAAATTAAGGTTAAGAGTAAATAAAAAAGGTAAAAGATAAAGGTAAAAATAAGATAAAGGGTAAAAGATAAATAGTAAAATTAAGAATTAAGGTTATAAAACTTATTTTAACCCTTTTATAATTTTCTTATAACCTTTTTATTTTAACTTTAACCCCTTTATAATACCCTTTATAATTTATTTTTAATTTACCTTATAATCTTTTTTATTTATCCTTTATTTATCCTTTATTTACCCTTTATTTATACTTTATTTATTCTTTAATTACTTATTATTCTTTATTTATTATTTTATTTTATCCTTTTTTATTTACTTTTTATTATTCACTTTTTATTTTATTTTATTCTTATTAATTACCCTTTTTTTTAACCCTTTATATTTATCCCCTTTTATCTATCCCTTTTTATTTACCTTTTTTTATTTACTCTTTTTAATTTATTTTCTATATTTCCCTTTATTCTTTCCTTTTTATTTTTATATTTAACCCTTTTTATTTATATTTAACCCTTATCCTTTTTTTCAATTAAATACCTTTTTATCCTTTATTATATTTTTATCCTTAATTCTTTATTTTTTTTTTACCTTTTACCCTTTATTTTACCTTTTATTTTACCTTTTACCTTTATTATTTACCTTTAACCTTACCTTTTACCCTTTACCCCTAATTTTACCCTTTCCGCGCTTTTTTTAAATTCTTTATTATTATTTTTTATTTAATTTTATCTTTTATTATTTACCCGTTATTTTTTATTTTAACCCTTATTTTTTATCCCTTATCATTTACCCTTTTTTATATACCTTTTACTTTACTTTATTCCTTAATATTTACCCTTTTTTATTTATCCTTTATTTACCCTTTATATATTCTTTAATTACCATTTATTTACCCCTTCTTTTTACCTTTTTTTACCCTTTATTTACCTTTATTAATTATAACCCTTTTATTAATCTTTATTTTATTCTTAATTTACCTTTTTTTTCTATATTTATTTATATTACCCTTTATTATTTATATTTAACTTTACCTTTTACCCCTTATATTTAATTTAACCTTTTGCTTTTTATTTTTACCTTTAATTTTTCCGCGTTTTTAACGTTCTTTCTACTTCTTGCTATTATAATTTATTTAATTTAAATATTTTTTAACTTTTTATTATTTATCCTTTATTTTTTATTTTTTTAATAATATTTATTTATTTTTTATTATTTTTTACCTTTTTATTCTTTATAGTTATTTTTACCCTTTAACCCTTTCTTATTTACCCTTTAATATTTAACTTTTTTTTTAATATTTTTTATTTACTTTTTATTTTTTAATTAACTTTTTCCTTTTTATATTTATTTCTTTTTTTTATTATACTTATTTCCTTAACGTTCTTTAAATAAACTTATTAAAAGCTATATACCTTCCTTCTATATTTATCCTTTTTTTTTACTTTTTATATTTACCTTTACCCTTTACCCTTTACCCTTCACACTTTACCCTTTAGCCTTTACCTTTTACCCTTTATTATATACCCTATTTATTTACCTTTTATTACTTAATATTTATTATTTATTTAAACCTTTTATTATTTATTTATATATTTACTTTTTATTATTTGAATAATTATTTATCCTTTATTATTTAATTTAATTTTTATTTTTTATTATTTAATTATCTTTTAATTAATTATTATTTATCTAATTATTTACCTTTTCTTATTTAAATAAATATTTACTTATTATTATTTTTTTAAACGCTTTAATATTTAAACGCGTTATTACTTAATCGGTTTCTTATTAAATTGTTTTTTTACTTAAACCCTAAAACTTTTAAACGCTTTATTATTTAACCTTTTTATTAACTTTTATATATAAAGTTAATAAATTCAATAAGGTTTTACGCTACGTCCCTTAAGTTAAAGCCCGGAAAGAATTAAGGGTACTCTAACGATCTTAGCCTTATCCTATTCTATAGTCCCGGAAGGAATCTAGCCTTAATCTTTTCAAAATTAAGTATTAATTACGTAATATAAGGCTATTAATATACTTAATAATCTTTTATAAATATAGGTAGAAATAGCACGGGAATACCCAATAAATAAAAGAATTTTGAATTAATTTAAGACTTTAATAATTAACTTAAATTATAATAATCGGATTTTAATAACTCCGGTACCGTTATAAACCTTTTTTTTTTTTTTACTTTATATAAAGTATATAAATAAACCTTTAAAAAATAACGTTAAGCCGGATATATTAACCTTTTTAAATAACTTAAAATTTCAGAAGGATATACTTAATAAATACTATAACTTTAATAAACGGATTTTAATTATTTTGGTACCGTTAAATAGTCTTTTTTTAATTAATATAAATAAATATATCGGGCTAAATAAAGAAATAAAGATTATCCGGATATACCTTAAAAAGTAAAAAAGAGTTTTTATCGGCGGGAATTAAACTAACTTAAGAATATGATAAATCCATAGTTTTAATAATAAAAAAAAAATATCCTTAAAGGCTTAATAAACTTAATCCGGGAATATAATAATAAAACTTAATAAAATATATAAATTATATATTATTAAAATAAAATCAATATTATTATTTTTAAAAATTTATTTATAAACATAGGTTTATTAAATATATTATTAAATAAAAATTTATAAGTAGGACTAATAACTTAATAATATAACGTTCCAATTAAATACGCTCTTAAGATCTAACTCAGTCGGAAATCAAGCGCATACCATAAAAAGATCATGGGTTTAAATCCCACCCGGCCCATTTTTTTTAATTTTTTTGGTTTTTTTTATTTATTAAGTAAAATTTATTATTTTTTTTATTTATGGATTTATATCTTTTTACTTTAATTACTTATATATTAATATATTGCCTATATGGACTTAATCGGACTATAGAGTAATACGGTTTAAAAGGGTATATAATTATTATTTATAAACGTAAAAACTATAGGAATAACCGGTATTTTAATTATTATAAGGGGTTATTTACCGTATAAAGGGGATATATTATTTTATTCTTATTAAGTTAATACTTATATATAAGTCTTAATATAAGGTAATAACGTTAATAGCTACCTAATATTAAGATATTTAAGCTAATATTTAAATAATAAAAATAATAAAAAAAAGGGTAACTTATATTAATATTTAAGTTAATAAATTTATAAATAAAGTTCAGATTATCTTAAGTCCGAAACCGTTAGAATGCTTAATTTTTTACCTTTTTTTAAAGATAAGAAATTTAAAAAAGGGATTAAAAATATTCCAGATACACCTTAAAAAACCGAAATATTTACTTTACGTGAAGTTTACCTTAATACTAAAAAAGGGTATACTAAATAGATTTTCATTTTTCTGCCACTATTAAAAACCGCTTATTTAAGGTTAAAAAATTAAATTATCAGATTTTAAAAAGGAATAGCGGGTTAAAAAATGAGATTTAGCGCCGGGAAATAAAGTTAATTAAAAACATCGAAAATCTCAAAAAGTTCTAAAATCTATAATTAAATCAGGCGTTATCGGATTTAAGTGAATAAGGGCCCGTTTTATAGGGCTTAGTCAGCTCTATAACTTTTATATATAAAGTTAATAAATTCGATTAGATTTTACCCTACGTCCCTTAAGTTAAAGCCCGGAAAGGATTGAGGGTACCCTATCGATCTCAGCCCTATCCTTCCCCATAGTCCCGGAAGGAATGCAGCCTCAATCCCTTCGAGATTAAGTATTAAGCTTATTTACCCTTTATTTATTTTATATCTACCCCTTATTTTTCTATAATATTTACCTTTAATATTTACCTTTAATATTTACCTTTAATATTTACCTTTAATATTTACCTTTAATATTTACCTTTAATATTTACCTTTAATATTTACCCTTAATATTTATTTTTAATATTTATTTTTAATATTTACTTTTTATATTTATTTTTAATATTTATTTTTAATATTTATTTTTAATATTTACTTTTTATATTTATTTTTAATATTTATTTTTAATATTTACCTTTTATTCCCTTCTTTATAATCCTTTAATAATTCTTATAAAACCCCTTTATTTATTCTTTATAATCTTTTTATTTATCTTTTTTCCCCTTTTTATAATATCCTTTATAACTCCCTTATAATCTTTTTATTTACCCTTTATAACCCTTTTGAAATTCCCTTTATAACCCTTTTATTTAACCCTTATAATTCCTTTATATAATTATAATAATACTTTATAAAACCCTTTATAACTTCCTTATAATCCTTTTATTAATTTCTTATAATCTTTTATAATATTTTTTTTAATAACCTTTATATTCCTTTTATAACCTTATTATAATAATTTTTATAATACGCTTTTAACCTTTTTATAACTTAATTATAATAATCCTTATAATCCTTTTATAACCCCTTTATAATTCCCTTTATAATTTATTTATAATTTACTTTATAATCCTTTTATTTATCCTTTATTTATCCTTTATTTATCCTTTATTTATCCTTTATTTATTTTTTATTTATTTATTATTTACTTTTTATTTATTTTTTAATTACTTATTATTCTTTATTTTTTATTATATTTTATCCCTTATTAATTATCGTTTTTTAGATTCCTTATTAAATATCCTTTTTTATTTATCCCTTATTATTTATATTTTTTTATATATCCCTTTTTCTTTATCCTTTTTATTTATCCCTTTTTATTTTATTCTTTTTAATTTATTTTTTATGATTTAAATTAAATTATTTTTTTTATTATTTTCCTTTATTATTTCCTTTTTATTTTTATGTTTAACCCTTTTTATTTATATTTAACCCTTATCCTTTTTATTTTATTTTTTTTATACTTAAATACCTTTTTATTTTTTATTATATATTTTTTTTTTAATTCTTAACTTTATTTTTATTTTTTACTTTTTATTTTACCTTTTATTTTTATCTTTTATTTTTATTATTTACCTTTAACTTTACCTTTTATTCTTAACCTTCCGCTTTACCCTTTCTGTACTTCTTATATTCTTTATTATTATTTTTGATTTAATTTTATCCTTTATTATTTACCCTTTAATTTATCCTTTATTAATTACCCCTTATTATTTACCCTTTATTATTTACCCCTTATTATTTGCCCCTTATTATTTACCCTTTCTTATTCACCCTTTATATCCTTTATTTATTCTTTATTTACCCTTTTTTTCTATTTATTAATATTACCCTTTATTATTTATATTTAACCTTACCTTCTACCCTTTATATTTAACTTTACCTTATATTTTTAACTTTTACCCTTAATTTTTCCACGTTTCTCGCGTTCTTTATACTATTAATTATTATTATTTATTTAATTTTAATGTTTTTTAATTTTTAATAAATATTTATTATCATTAAACCTTCCCTTTTTATTATTTACTTTTTTTTTATTAAACTTTCTTTTTTAACCTTATTTTATTTACCTTTTATTATTTAATTACGTTTTTATTTCTTATATTTAACTTTACGCTTTAACCTTTTTTTCTATTTACCCTTTAATATTTAACTTTAATTATTAATATTCTTTATTTCCTTTTTATTTTTTAATTAATTTTTAATTAATTTTTTCCTTTTATATTTCTTTATCTTTTTATTTTTATTAATTTTTTTACCCTTTTTAAAATAAACTTATTAAAGCCTATATACCTTTTTTTTTTATATCTATATTTTTTTTTTACTTATTATATTTACCGTTATTTTTTACATTTTACCATTTATTATATACCTTATATTATTTATTTTTTATTATTTAACTTTTATCATTTAACCTTTATTATTTATTTAAACTTTTTACTATTTATTTAAATATTTACTTTTTATTATTTTATTAATTATTTACCCTCTATTATTTATTTATTTACCCTTTATTATTTAATTAATAATTTACCCTTTTTTATTGATTTATTTACCCTTTATTATTTAATTAGTTACACTTTATTATTTAATTAATCTTATACTTTTTATTATTTAAGTAAGTATTTACCCTTTATTATTTAATTTTATCCCTTATTATTTATTTAAGTATTTATTACTTATTATTTAATTAATTATTTACCTTTTATTATTTAATTTACTATTTACCCTTTATTATTTATTTAATTATTTACCCTTTATTATTTAATTAATAATTTAGCCTTTATTATTATAATAATTATTTATACTTTATTATTCACCTTTTATTATTTACCCTTTATTATCCTTATTAAATTAAAATCTTAATAGATAAATAATTAATTATCTTATTAATATAAAAGGGTTTTTCCCGGTTAAAGGTTATAAATAATAAGGGTTAAATTAAGTAAGGATTTCATTAAAAGTCTTAATATAAGGAGGCGACGTTAATGGTTATCCTATATTAAGATATTTAAAAAATTATTTAAATAAAAAATTAATAAGAAAAAAAAAATAAATATTACTTATTATTATTAAGTAAAGAATATATTTATTAATATAATCCGGATTATAATAATTCTGGTATTATTATAATTATTATTCTTTTCTTTTTTTTTTTAAATTAAAAAATAAATAAAAAGGATTAATAATATTCCGGATATACTTAAAAATATTATAAAAATAAAATTATAAAATATATAGCTTTATATTATTATAAATAATAATAAACGGATTTTTATTTTTTTAATACCGTTAAGAAGTTAAAGTTTATATAAAAAAAGTTAAATTATTAAATTTCCTTAAGGAATAATTAAATAAAAAATAAAAATTAACGCCGGGAAATAAATTTAATTATTAATTATTAAGAATTTAAAAATCGATAATTAAATAAGGAATTATTGGATTTAAATAAATAAAAACTTATTTTATAAAATTTATTAAGCTTTATAATTTTATTATTAAAAATTTTGAAATCGGTTTAAGAATTACTTTATAAATAATTACTTTAAAAAATAATTACTTAAAGGTTAATACTTTTAATTATTAAGGTTTCCCCGGAAAAAAAATAATCGCTTAAAACCTATAATCGATTAATATTAAATAATAAGTTAAATAAAGCCCGTTTTATAGCCTATATTAAGCTTTATATTTTTCTTATATAAAATTAAAGGATCCAATTTAAAAAATTTTTTAAATTATTTATTTTTAAAAATAAATAATTTAAGAATATAATAAAAATAAAGCGGAATTCCCCCTAGCGGAAAGAATAAATAAATAAAAACTATAATTATTTAAAATTAAATAGTAAGCTTATATATCTTTTTTAATTATTTTTCTTTTTTTACTTATTATATTTATTTATTTTATTTACTTTTTACTTTTTCTTTTTTATTATTTATGTTATATTTCTTATTTTTTTTATTTAACTTTTATTATTTATTTAAACCTTTTATTATTTATATATATATTTACTTTTTATTATTTTATTAATTATTTATCTTTTATTAATTATTTTATTTTACTTTTTATTATTTTTTTAATTTAATATTTTTTATTATTTAAATAATTATTTATCTATTATTATTTATTTAACCTTTTTATTATTTAAAATTAATTATTTATATTTTATTATTTAATTACTTATTTACCCTATATTATTTAATTAAATCTTTACCTTATATTTTACCCTATATTATATAATTAATTTTTTACCTTATAATATTTACTTTTTATTATTTAATTTTTATTATTAATTTAAACGTTTTATTATTTAATTAAATATTTACTTTCTATTATTTTATTAATTATTTACCCTTAATTATTTATTTATTTACTTTTTTTTTTTTTATTTAATTATTTTCCCTTTATTATTTTATTATTTACTTAACCTTTATTTTCAACTTTTTACCCCTTATTATTTAATTAAATATTTAACCTTTATTAATTAATCAGTTATTTACCCTTAATTTTTATATTAATTATTTATACTTTATTATTTAATTAATCTTATACTTTTTATTATTTAAGTAAGTATTTATTATTTACTATTTAATCTTATCCTTTACTATTTATTTAAGTATTTATTACTTATTATTTAGTTAATTATTTAACTTTTTTTTATTTAATTTATTATTTATTCTTTATTATAAAATTAATTATTTATACTTTATTATTTACCTTTTATTATTTACCCTTAATTATTTATATTAAAGTAAGGTTTAAATATATAAATAATTAATAATCTTATTAATATAAAGGGGTTTTTACCGGTTAAAGATTATAAATAATAAAAATTAAATTTAATAAAGGCTTTATTAAAAAAGTCTTAATATAAAGAAGCGACGTTAATAGCCATCCTATATTAAAATATTTAAGAAATTAATTAAATAAAAAAATCAATAATAAAAAAGAAATAATTATTATTTATTATTATTAAGTAAATAATATATTTATTAATCTACTCCGGATTATAATAATTCCGATATTATTATAACCTTTTTTTATATTTTTTTTTTAATATTTAATCTTTTTTATTTTAACTTAAATATTTTTATTTATAATAACATTTTTCTATTATCTTATTATATTTAATTTTTAATTAAATAATTTAATTAAAAACTTAATAAAGGGATTAATAAAAAGGTTAATATAAAACTTAATAAACAACTTAATAAAAGGCTTAATAAAAAGCTTATTAAACGGCTTAATAAAGGCCTTCCTAAGGGTAAAGTAAGGGTGCAGGTAAAGGGCTTTACTTAGCTCTCGGATTCTTTATGTAAATTACGGTATTTTTGGGCCTATTGCGGTGAAGGCACCCTGTGAAGTGCTTATTAAGAGGCCTGGTAAAGGGCCTGGTAAAGGGCCTGGTAAAGGGCTTAATAAAGGGTTTGCTAAGGGTGCAGGTGAGGGTGTAAGTGAGGGTGCAGGTAAGGGTATAAGTGAGGGTGCAAGTAAGGGTAATGGTGTACTTGCAGGTGAGGGTGCAGGTGAGGGTGGTGGTAAGGGTGGTGGTATACCTGCAGGTAAGGGTATAAGTAAGGGTGCAAGTAAGGGTGCAGGTGAGGGTGTAAGTAAGGGTGTAGGTAAGGGTGTAAATGAGGGTGCAAGTAAGGGTAGTGGTGCACTTACAGGTAAGGGTGCAGGTGAGGGTGGTGGTAAGGGTAGTGGTGTACTTGCAGGTAAGGGTGCAGGTAAGGGTGGTGGTAAGGGTGGTAATGCACCTGTAGGTAAGGGTGCAGGTGAGGGTGGTGGTAAGGGTAGTGGTGTACTTGCAGGTAAGGGTGCAGGTAAGGGTGGTGGTAAGGGTGGTAATGCACCTGTAGGTAAGGGTGCAGGTGAGGATGCAAGTAAGGGTGTAGGTGAGGGTATAAGTAAGGGTGGTGGTTAGGGTAATAGTGCACTTACAAGTAAGGGTATAGGTGAGGGTAATGGTAAGGGTGCAAGTAAGGGTATAAGTAAGGGTGTAAGTAAGGGTGCAAATAAGGGTACAAGTAAGGGTATAAGTAAAGGTGCAAGTAAGGGTGCAAGTAAGGGTGTAAGTAAGGGTGTAAGTAAGGGTGTAAATAAGGGTGTAAGTGAGGGTGCAAGTAAGGGTAGTGGTACACTTGCAGGTAAGGGTGCAAATAAGGGTACAGATAAGGGTACAAGTAAGGGTACAGGTGAGGGTGCAGGTAAGGGTGCAGGTAAGGGTGGTGGTAAGGGTGGTGGTAAGGCTACAGGTAAGGGTGGATCACCTTTAATAATAAAATCTTAATCCTTTTATTTCTCAATAACCACCCTATAAAATTTTATTAACAGAGGCTTATTTAAATACGCTTACTTTACTCTATAATTCTTATATATAAAGTTAATGGATTAAGTAAATAACTCTAAAGATATATTAAGATAAAATATCTATACTTTATATAAAGTTCAGATTTAAGACTTAATAAATAACTTACTATATACAGCCTCTCCTATTAATTAACTATCCGTACTTTATATGAAGTCCAGATATTAATAGTATTAGTTTTCTTATTTATTTAAATATTTACTTTTTATTATTTTATTAATTATTTACTTTCTATTATTTATTTATTTACTTTTTATTATTTAATTAATAATTTACCCTTTATTATTGATTTATTTACCCTTTATTATTTAATTAACTCTTTACTTTTTATTATTTAACCTTTATTATATATTTAAATATTTATTCTTTATTAATTAATTACTTATTTACTCTTTAATATTTATTTACCCTTTCCTATTTAATTAATTATTTACCTTTTATTAATTATTTATTTACCCTTTTTTATTTATTCAATTATTTTCTTTTTATTATTTTATTATTTACTTAACCTTTATTTTTAATTAATTATTTTCCCTTTATTATTTTATTATTTACTTAACCTTTATTTTTAATTAATTATTTACCCTTTATTATTTAATTAAGTATTACCCCTTTATTATTTAATCAGTTATTTACCCTTTATTCTTATATTAATTATTTAGACTTTATTATTTAATTAATCTTATACTTTTTATTATTTAAGTAAGTATTTACCCTTTTTTATTTAATTTTATCCCTTTTTATTTATTTAAGTATTTATTACTTATTATTTAATTAATTATTTACCCTTTATTATTTAATTTATTATTTACTTATTATGATTTAATTAATTATTTACCCTTTATTATTTAATTAATTATTTACCCTTTATTATTTAAATTATTATTTATTTAATATAATTTAATTAATTATTTACCCTTTATTATTTAATTAATTATTTACTTTTTATTATTATATTAATTATCTATACTTTATTATTTACCTTTTATTATTTACTTTTTATTAATATATTAAAGTAAAGCCTTAATAAATAAATACTTAATAATCTTATTAATATAAAGGGGTTTTTCCCGGTTAAAAGTTATAAATAATAAAAGTTAAATTAAGTAAGAATTTCATTAAAAGTCTTAATATAAGGAAGCGACGTTAATAATTAACCTATATTACAATATTTAAAAAATTATTTAAATAAAAAAATTAATAAAAAAAAGGAAATAAATATTATTTATTATTATTAAGTAAATAATATATTTATTAATATAATCCGGATTATAATAATTCCGGTATTATTATAATTGTTATTTTTTTCTTTTTTTTTCTAAATTAAAAGATAAATAAAAAGGATTAATAATATTCTGGATATACCCGAAAATACCGTAAAAGTAAAATTATAAAATATATAGCTTAATACTATTATAGGTAATAATAAACGGATTTTTATTTTTCCAATATTATTAAGAAATTAAAGTTTATATAAAAAAAGTTAAATTATTAAATTTCCTTAAGGAATAATTAAATAAAAAGTAAAAATTAACGCCGGAAAATAAACTTAATTATTAATTATTAAGAATTTAAAATAATTTAAAAATCGATAATTAAATAAAGAATTATTAAATTTAAATAAGTAAAAGCTTATTTTATAAAGCTTATTAAGCTTTCTAACTTTATTATTCAAAGCTTTTAAATTAAGTTAAGAATTACCCTCTAAGTAATTACTTTAAAAAATAATTACTTAAAAGTTAATACTTTTAATTATTGAGGTTTCCTTAAGAAAGGGAATAATCGCTTAAAGTTTATAATCAATAAATATTAAATAATAAGTTATTTTTTACTTTATATTATTTACCTTTTATTTTTTAACGTTTATTATTTATTTAATTATTTATTTTTATTAATTAATTATTTATTTACCTTTTATTATTTGTTTTATTTACTTTTTATTATTTAATTAATTATTTACCGTTTATTATTTAATTTATTATTTACCCTTTATAATTTAATTAATTATTAACCCTTTTTTAGTTAATTAATTATTTACCCCTTTTTATTATATTAAGTATTTATACTTTATTATTTACCCTTTATTACCCTTATTAAAATAAGGCCTTAATAAATAAATAATTAATAATCTTATTAATATAAAGGGTTTTTACCGGTTAAAGGTTATAAATAATAAGAATTAAATTTTATTAAGTTTTTATTAAAAGTCTTAATATAAGGAGGCGACGTTAATGGTTATCTTATACTAAGATATTTAAGGAATTAATTAAATAAAAAAATTAATAAGTAAAAAAAAATAATTATTATTATTAAGTAAATAATATATTTATTAATATATACCGGATTATAATAATTCCGATATTATTATAACGTTTTTTTATATTTTTTTTTAATATTTATTCTTTTTTATTTTAACTTAAATATTTTTATTTATAATAACGTTTTTTTATTATCTTATTATATTTAATTTTTAATTAAATAATTTAATAAAAAACTTAATAAAAGGTTAAATAAAGGGTTTAATATAAAACTTAATAAAGGACTTAATAAAAGGCTTAATAAAAAGCTTATTAAACGGCTTAATAAAGGCCTTCCTAAGGGTAAAGTAAGGGTATAGGTAAAGGGCTTTACTTAGCTCTCGGATTCTTCATGTAAATCACGGTATTTTTGGGCCTATTGCGGTGGGGGCACCCGGTGAAGTGCTTGCTAAGAGGCCTGGTAAAGGGCCTGGTAAAGGGCTTAATAAAGGGTTTGCTGGGGGTGCAGGTAAGGGTGCAAGTAAGGGTGCAGGTGAGGGTGTAAGTGAGGGTGCAGGTAAGGGTGCAAGTAAGGGTGGTAATAAGGGTAGTAATGCACTTGCAGGTGAGGGTGCAGGTGAGGGTGGTGGTAAGGGTGGTGGTGCATTTGCAGGTGAGGGTACAGGTGAGGGTGCAGGTGAGGGTGCAAGTGAAAGTGCAGGTAAAGGTGCAGGTAAGGGTACAGGTGAGGGTGTAAGTGAGGGTGTAAGTGAGGGTAGTGGTACACTTGCAGGTGAGGGTGCAGGTGAGGGTGCAAGTGAGGGTGCAGGTAAGGGTGCAGGTAAGGGTGCAGGTGAGGGTGGTGGTGAGGGTGGTGGTAAGGGTGGTGGTACACCTGCAGGTAAGGGTGCAGGTGAGGGTGCAGGTGAGGGTGCAGGTGAGGGTATAAGTAAGGGTGGTGGTGAGGGTGTAAGTAAGGGTAGTGGTGCACTTGCAGGTAAGGGTACAGGTAAGGGTGCAGGTAAAAGTGCAGGTAAGGGTGCAGGTAAGGGTGCAGGTAAGGGTACAGGTGAGGGTGCAGGTGAGGGTGCAAGTGAGAGTGTAGGTGAGGGTGCAGGTAAGGGTGCAGGTGAGGGTGTAAATGAGGGTGCAAGTAAGGGTAGTGGTACACTTGCAGGTGAGGGTGCAGGTGAGGGTGCAAGTGAGGGTGCAGGTGAGGGTGCAGGTAAGGGTGCAGGTAAGGGTGGTGGTGAGGGTGGTGGTGAGGGTGGTGGTGCACCTGCAGGTGAGGGTGCAGGTAAAAGTGCAGGTGAGGGTGCAGGTGAGGGTGCAGGTAAGGGTGTAAGTGAGGGTGCAAGTGAGGGTGGTGGTGATGGTAATAGTGCACTTGCAAATAAGGGTGCAGGTGAGGGTACAAGTGAGGGTGCAAGTAAGGGTGCAAGTGAGGGTAGTGGTGCACTTGCAGGTGAGGGTGCAAGTGAGGGTGCAAGTGAGGGTGGTGGTAAGGGTAGTAATACACTTGCAGGTGAGGGTGCAGGTGAGGGTGCAAGTGAGGGTGCAAGTGAGGGTGGTGGTAAGGGTAGTAATGCACTTGCAGGTGAGTCTTTGGTGGTAAAATCTTAATCCTTTTATTTCTTAATAACCACCCTATAAAATTTTATTAATAGAGACTTGTTTAAATGCGCTTACTTTACTCTATAACTCTTATATATAAAGTTAATAGATTAAGTAGATAACTCTAAAGATATATTAAGATAAAGTATTTGTACTTTATATAAAGTTCAGATTTAAGACTTAACAGATAACTTACTATATATAGCCTCTTTTATTAATTAGCTATCCGTACTTTATATGAAGTTTAGATATTAATAATATTAAGATTTTTATTTTTTTAATACCGTTAAGAAATTAAAATTTATATAAAAAAAGTTAAATTATTAAATTTCCTTAAGGAATAATTAAATAAAAATTAAAAATTAACGCCGGGAAATAAATTTAATTATTAATTATTAAGAATTTAAAATAATTTAAAAATTGATAATTAAATAAGGAATTATTAAATTTAAATAAATAAAAACTTATTTTATAAAGTTTATTGGGCTTTATAATTTTATTATTAAAAATTTTTAAATCGGTTTAAGAATTATTTTATAAATAATTACTTTAAAAAATAATTATTTAAAGATTAATACTTTTAATTATTAAAGTTTCTCCGGAAAAAAAATAATTACCTAAAGCCTATAATCAATTAATATTAAATAATAAGTTAAATAAAGCCCGTTTTATAGCCCGTATTAAGCTTTATATTTTTCCTATATAAAATTAAAGGATCTAATTTAAAAAATTTTTTAAATTATTTATTTTTAAAAATAAATAATTTAAGAATATAATAAAAATAAAACGGAATTCCCCCCGGCGGAAAAAATAAATAAATAAAAACTATAATTATTTAAAATTAAATAATAAACTTATATATCTTTTTTAATTATTTTTCTTTTTTTACTTATTATATTTATTTATTTTATTTACTTTTTACTTTTTCTTTTTTATTATTTATTTTATATTTTTTTTTTTTTTTTATTTAACTTTTATTATTTATTTAAACCGTTTATTATTTATATATATATTTACTTTTTATTATTTTATTAATTATTTATCTTTTATTAATTATTTTATTTTATTTTTTTTTATTTCTTTAATTTAATATTTTTTATTATTTAAATAATTATTTATTTATTATTATTTATTTAACCTTTTTATTACTTAAAATTAATTATTTATATTTTATTATTTAATTACTTATTTACTTTATATTATTTAATTAAATCTTTACTTTATATTTTACTTTATATTATATAATTAATTTTTTACCTTATAATATTTACTTTTTATTATTTAATTTTTATTATTAATTTAAACGTTTTATTATTTAATTAAATATTTACTTTCTATTATTTTATTAATTATTTACTTTTAATTATTTATTTATTTACTTTTTTTTTTTTATTTAATTATTTTCCCTTTATTATTCTATTATTTACTTAACCTTTATTTTCAACTTTTTACCCCTTATTATTTAATTAAGTATTTAACCTTTATTAATTAATCAGTTATTTACCCTTAATTTTTATATTAATTATTTATACTTTATTATTTAATTAATCTTATACTTTTTATTATTTAAGTAAGTATTTACCCTTTATTATTTAATCTTATCCCTTATTATTTAATTAATTATTTAACCCTTTTTTATTTAATTTATTATTTATTCTTTATTATAAAATTAATTATTTATACTTTATTATTTATTTTTTATTATTTACCCTTAATTATTTATATTAAAGTAGGGTTTAAATATATAAATAACTAATAATCTTATTAATATAAAGGGGTTTTTACCGGTTAAAGATTATAAATAATAAGAGTTAAATTTAATAAAAACTTTATTAAAAAGTCTTAATATAAAGAAGCGACGTTAATAGTTATTTTATATTAAAATATTTAAGAAATTAATTAAATAAAAAAATTAATAATAAAAAGAAATAATTATTATTTATTATTATTAAATAAATAATATATATATTAATCTATTCCGGATTATAATAATTCCGATATTATTATAACCTTTTTTATTTTTATTTTTTTTTTTTAATATTTATTCTTTTTTATTTTAACTTAAATATTTTTATTTATAATAACGTTTTTCTATTATCTTATTATATTTAATTTTTAATTAAATAATTTAATTAAAAACTTAATAAAAGGATTAATAAAAAGGTTAATATAAAACTTAATAAATAACTTAATAAAAGGCTTAATAAAAAGCTTATTAAACGGCTTAATAAAAGCCTTCTTAAGGGTAAAGTAAGGGTGTAGGTAAAGGGCTTTACTCAGCTCTCGGATTCTTTATGTAAATTACGGTATTTTTGGGCCTATTGCGAAGTGCTTGTTAAGAGGTTTGGTAAAAGGCCTGGTAAAGGGCCTGGTAAAGGGCTTAATAAAGGGTTTACTGGGGGTGCAGGTAAGGGTACAAGTGAAGGTCCAGGTAAGGGTGTAAGTGAGGGTGTAAGTAAGGGTAGTAGTGCACTTACAGGTAAGGGTGCAGGTGAGGGTGGTGGTAAGGGTAGTGGTGTACTTGCAGGTAAGGGTATAGGTAAGGGTGGTGGTGAGGGTGGTGGTACACCTGCAGGTAAGGGTATAGGTGAGGGTACAAGTAAGGGTATAGGTGAGGGTGCAAGTAAGGGTGGTGGTCAGGGTAATAATGCATTTGCAGGTAAGGGTGCAGGTAAGGGTAATGGTAAGGGTGTAAGTAAGGGTGTAAGTGAGGGTGCAAGTAAGGGTACAAGTAAAGGTGCAAGTAAGGGTGCAAATAAGGGTGCAAGTAAGGGTATAAATAAGGGTGCAAGTAAGGGTGCAAATGAGGGTATAAGTAAAAATGTAAGTAAGGGTAATGGTGTACTTGCAGGTAAGGGTGCAGATAAGGGTGTAAGTGAGGGTGCAGGTGAGGGTGCAGGTAAGGGTATAGGTAAGGGTGGTGGTAAGGGTAATGGTAAGGCTGTAAGTGAGGGTGGATCACCTTTAGTGGTAAAATCTTAATCCTTTTATTTCTTAACAACCACCCTATAAAATTTTATTAACAGAGGCTTATTTAAATACGCTTACTTTACTCTATAACTCTTATATATAAAGTTAATGGATTAAGTAAATAACTTTAAAGATGTATTAAGATGAAGTATCCGTACTTTATATAAAGTTCAGATCTAAGACTTAACAGATGACTCACTGCATACAGCCTCTCCTATTGGTCAGCTATCCGTACTTCACATGAAGTCCAGACATTAATAGTGTTAGGTATTAAAGGTGGTTCCAAGGGTACCGTAAGTTACTCGTTTAATAAATTAAGTCTATTAATTTAAAAAAAAAAAAGGAATAAGGAGAGTTATTATTGAGTTATAAATTTTATTAAACCTTATTATTTAAAAGAAAAAGACGGGGGGGGATATAGTTAATAATAATTCCGGCGGGGCAGTATTTTAAACGTTAAACTTATCCGGTTCCGCTGCTTAATTAAGAAATATAGCTAATATTTAAAGTATTAACGTTTTATCGTTAACGGTATATAATACGGTTAATTATTAGGGTATTTAAATATATCCCCTTTAAAAGGTAAAGCCTAATACTAAGTAAACCGTCCTTTAATTACCGGGTATATATATTCCGGGAGGTTCTTATCTTAAAGTTAATATACCGGTTATTAAACGTAATATAAAAGGATAAGTAATTCTTAAGGGCGATAACGACGGAAGGGTATCCAGTTACGGAGTTAAACTTCTAATATTTAGTAAAGTATTTAAATCGGGTAATTAATCGTCTTTATTATTAAGGAAATAATTAAAATTAAAGGACTTCGCCGTTAAATTATTAATACGGGAAGGCGGTCGGTTTAAAGGTATAAAAATAAGGGTTTAAAGGGTTATATTCTTTTAATTAAGATAATAATAAATAAACTATATATATCCTAAGTAATTATTTCTTTAAGGTAAATAAGGAAATCCTTAAACGGAAATTGGAATAAGCCGGGTTCTAAACAGGTTATCCGTACCGGCTTATTTTCATTTCCCTATCTATATAAGAATTAAAAGCTTAACTTTTATATTATTTTTATATTAAAAATTAAATTATTTAATTATAATATTCCGATATTATTATTAAAAAAAGCGAAGCTCCTTAAAATATTTATTTTATAAATAAACGTATTAAGTACCGGCCGTCTTATTATTATATCCAGTTTACCGGTTAACGTTAAAATTTAAAAGTTTATGCCCTTTTTAATAAAAATTAAACCCGGAAGGTAAATATTTACGGGAGATAATAACTATAAGATAACGTTATGAGCTAACGGTAAAACGTAAATTATATTTAAATGCCTTAAGGGTTTTAACGGCAAAAAAGTCTAAAAGTTAAAAGGTTAACTAATTATTCTAAATATAAAGACTCTTAAGACCTTTTTTTTAAATATATAGGTATAGTTATTAAATAAACGGTTAAATAAAAGTGAAATATTAAATAAAATAATGATTAATATCCGCTAAGAAATATTTATTAATTACCTTTAAGGTTTTCTGAATACTATAACCTTTATAATAAGTAATAATAAACGATATAAAACCGTTATCGATATATATATTACGGATACCTAAATTTAAGTAATTCCGGAATTAAAAACTAAAAAGTTTTATCCTACGGGTAGGTTAATTACTTAAGATTTAGGTTAAGAAAACCAAATAATAAAGGAATTATTATTTTAATTTAAAATATTCCTTAATACAAATAGCCTTTTAAGATATTTAAGGGTCTTTATAATAAAAAAAGGTATTTAAATTATATAATTTAATAAATAATACCCTTAATTCCTCTTAAGAGGTTATATGGATAAGGAGTTATAACTTATATTTTTTAAGGTTATTAATAAATTTATTTAAGAATAATTAATTAAACCGTATATTAACGGGATTCTCTTTTAATTTTTTTAGGTTAATAAAGGGGAGTTTAGATACTTTATTATCCTTTAAGAAATATAACGTTTAAAGATTGACTTATAATAGCTTTTATTAATAATAAAAAAGGTAACGAAAAACAAAAATATTAAAGGAAATATCTTTATAAATTAGGTTCTTATGATTTTAAGCTTAATATATAATATTTATATTAATAATAATATCCTGGATAGCCCGACCTTATAACTATAATATTAAGATTTAATTAAAAAAAATATAATTACCTTAAATTAATTAATTACGCCGAAATTAAATTAAATAATCCTTAAAGCTTAACCTTTATTTTATATTATAGGATTAAAGGCTTTAATTAATAATAGAAAATTAGATTACTTTTATAATTATTAAAAGAAAGCTAATATAATTATTAACCTAATAAAACTCCTTCTTTTTTTATAAATAATTTTATTAATATTTATAAAAAGGATTTAACGGATAAGAATAAATAATATATTAACTTAATCTTAAGAACCGTAAAAAAATTAATAAGGGTAAATATATAAAGGTTACCGGGAAAGCGTTTTATAAATAAAATAAAGTTAAATTATTAAACTTAATAATCTAAAGTATTTTATTTTTCTTTTATTATAACTTTAAAGATTATAAACTACTTATATTACTTTTAAATATTATAAAAAATAATAAAACGCTTATAATAATCCGTATAATAATCGGATTATTAAGGGGTTAATTAATATCTTAACCGTTTAAAAAAAGATTACTTAACGGCGGTATTTTCCTAAAGCTATTAAGTACGGTAAATATATATAAGGAGGCGGGCTTAAATATTATAATACTTTATATAAATTCTTATTTATAAGTTAATTTATAAAGGGTTATCGCTTTTTATATTATACTTATTTTATATAATAATAAATATTTAATTAAAAATATTAATTTTATTGTTTAATACGTTATTATAAGCTTAAAGGATTAACCGTTTTATATTATAACCTTATTTTAAAAGGAGATAATTATATTCCGTAAAAGGTTTAATTAAAAATAAAAACTTTTATAACTTTATACCTTTAAAGTATTTAAATTATTTAATTTATTTTAATTACGGTTAAGCAGCTATATAATATAATATCTTTATAATCACTACTTTTATTTTTTTTTTATACGGTTCTATTTATCGTTAAAAAAAGGTAAGGAGGAAATCGCTAATATTATAAGGGTCCCTTAAGATATTATTAAATCCCTCCAATACGGTAATTTCTAGTCCCGGGGAATAATTAATCGTCGTTATAATAGAAGGGTTAACCTTAAATAACGTTTAATTATTATTATTAATAAAGAAACGTTAATAAGTAATCGGGGTCCGTTATAAGTTTATTATTAACGGCTTAAAACCCCCCTTAACGTATCTCCAATACTTACCGCGGCCTTTAAGATTTATTTATTAATAAATTTAATATAAATAAATTTTCATATTTTTAAGCTTTTATAAAGATATCGTAAAAACTAATAAAGGGTATATTAATATACGTTTCGGTAAATCTTTAATTAAAGGATAAAGGGTTATAAAGTAAACGGTAATTTAATTTTTATATTAAGGAACGTGTAATAAAATTATAATTAATTTATTAAAGTTTATTAATCTTTTAATATAATTTTAAAATATTATTTCCGGATATAAATAGTTAAGGTAACCTTAACGTATATATATTTATACTTTAAGTAGAAGATTATTTTATAGGATAATATATAATAAAAGAAAGTTATTATAAAAACGGGGTTAAATTAAATTAAGCTAATATAAAACAGTAATTACTTTAAATATTATTCCGAATCGTAATTAAATTATTTAAATAAAAATATAATTAAAAAAATCGGTAATATATATATTATAAATAGATTTAAGGGTAAATATATAACCTGAAAATAATAAACGTATTAACCCGATCGGGACAATTTAACGGATTTAACGTTAAACCCGGGACGTATTATTAACGGTTTTAATAGCCTAAATAACTTAATATAGGATATAAAAGCAATAACTTAATTATTAAATTAATTTTATTAACCGATAAAAAACAGAAAATATAACTTTTACCAGGGCTTCTTTAATTAATTCCTATTAATTACTAAATCGATATAGCCCCTTAACGTAAACTACCGGTATTACCCCGGGAAAAGGCCTTATTAATAAGTAAATTATTAAAGCCCTTAAGCGTAAACGATTAACGTTACCCCGGGATAAGGCCTTATTAATAAGTGAATCGTTGGAGCCTTTAAGCGTAAACGACCGGCGCTACCCCGGGATAAAACCTTATTAATAAGTAAATCGTTAAAGCCTTTAAGCGTAGACGACCGGCGTTACCCCGGGATAAGGCCTTACCAATAAGTGAATCGTTAGAGCCCCTGAGCGTAAACGACCGGCGCTACCCCGGGACAAAACCTTACCAATGCGTGAATCATAGGAGCCCGTGATCCACGGGAGCCCGTGATCGCGTGGAGGCTCCATTCGATCGGCCCCGGGGTAAGAGGATAAATTATTAACTACCAGGGTAACTTTTAGCTAAAAAACCTAAATCTGTAATTAATTTTAAAAACCGTTGAATATTACGGCTTATAAGGGGGGTAACGGTAATACCCGCTATTAAGAAAGCTTAAATAAAAAAATTTATAAAAAATAAAAATTATTATTTTACCGTTTTAAACGTTTTTATTTTTAACTTTTTTTTACCCGCTTAGGACCGCTCGGAGCGCTTATGAGTTTCCCTGGATGCTCGTAAGTGACTTACGAGCGGTCTGAGTAAATAAATCCATTTTTTTTTTATTCACTCGCTCCGAGCAGGTCGCAGATTTGCTGATATAGGCGGATTCTATGTTATAAGGGTAGTATCGTGGGGTAGAACAATGAAATCTATGTTATAATAAGGTTTAATACCTATATTATAAAGTAAGTATGAAACCAGATATCCTAATTAAAGGTTCTGGGGAGAGGAAAAGGTAAGTAGTAAGTGAGGATTCTGTAAGTTCCTATAGGCCTGTTCTTGGCTGGATTTATAATGGTTCTTTTAAGGTTTACTTTACTTATAGCCTTTAAATTGCCTTATTGAAACCTAACCCTTAAATCGATTCTTTATATAGCCTAGTAAAATCAGTATTTACTTATTTAAAGTTATCGTAACCTCCCGTTTTAATTATCGACGTTTTCCTATAACCCGTCCGGGTGTGATCGCCGTACGTTTAACTATAGTTACCGCCCGTTTAATACCGTTTTTAATTATCGGTTTACCGTCCGCTATTAATAAATATTATTAATAAAAGCTTTTATTTCATTTTACTACTCTTTACGAAGGCGTAAATAAATTAATTTTAATATAATATTAAAGTATAAGCCCCTTTAAGGTAATTAAAAGGTAAAGGGTATATTGCGTATAATTAAAGATATTAAAGTATAAAGGTATAAAAGTAAAGGGGCCGAAGGCCTTAATATACCTAGTCGGTAATACTCCTGGTTGCCGGATTAACCCCGGGCTTGGCCCGGGATAGGCCCGGTATGGCCTACTCCTAAGTTACCAACACCCCTGAACCCTGATATTTATGACCGTTAATTAAGTAAAAGGCATAATAAATTATTTATAATTAAATTATATAATTAAACCGAATTCCTTAATATATATAAATAAATAAAAGCGTTCTTAAAATTATTAAAAATAATAAAAATAATAAAAAAAGTAAAAATAATAAAATAATAAGTAATAATAAGTAATAATAAGTAATAATAAAGTATAATTAAAGATAAGCCGTAACCCTTATATAAATTAATAAAATATAGGTCTTTTATTATAATAATCCGTTATACCTTTCCTTTTGAAAGTATATATAAATCGATTTTGCCCTTAATTAACCCTTTTAATATTCCTATTCCTCTATATACCTATTCGCAGGTTTGGTATCTTCTATCCTCTCCCCCTTTCCATATTTCTATAGCGATATTTTATAATTAAATCGTTTTATAGATCTTTAACGTTATTTATATAATACGTTATTTATTATAAACGTTAAAAAAAGAAAAGACGTTTACCGTAAAAAACCAGTTTTTTTTTATTTATTATTATATTAAGAAAAGGTATAAGTGCTTATTTACCTTTTCCTTAAGAAACCGTTATTAAAGATTAACGGCCTTCGTGCGGTATAATTGATAAAAAACGGTAAAATATTTAAAACCGTAATAATACCGTATTTATACCGTTTATTAAAACCATGGTATTCCGTTAAGGTAAGATAGGGACAGGATAAGGACGGGATAGGGATAGGACGGGATAAAATAAATAGAATCCCATCTTATCTTATCCCTATCCCGGCTGGACGGGATCGGGATATATTAAGATCCTAGTGGCGGATAAGATAAGGGAAAACCTGGCCAAAACAGTGAATTCAGGGGTAAAAAAAAGGGTAATTATCAGAAAGATAATTATAAATTTTAATGGTTTATTGATAACCGGATTATAGTTTTTCCGGTTATTAATAAATCAATACCGTAACCACCACCCTTATTACTACCTTACCACCACCCTTATTACCCTTATTACCCTTATTACCCTTATTACCTTTATTACCCTTATTACCCTTACTACCCTTATTACCCTTATTACCTTTATTACCCTTATTATCCTTATTACCCTTATTACCCTTAATATCCTTAATATCCTCACCCTTACCTGCACCCTTATTACCACCCTTATTAATTCACTTTTACCCCGTATCTTAACGGGATCTTAATATATCCCGATCCTATCCCGCCGGGATAGGGATAGGATAGGATGGGATTCAACCTTATCCCGTCCCACGCGGGATGGGATAAGTAAATCGAAAAACCGTCCTATCCCGTCTCGCTTCCCGTAGTAAACTTAACCCCTAATTATTATTACCGATATCCCGATAAATTAGGATTATATATAATATTTAAAATATTAAAAGATTAAAGTTTAATACTTATTATCTTATTCATTAACGGATAAAATTAAAAGTTAAAGTTCCGGCTAATTTCTTAAATTCTACTGGTTTAAAAAAATATATTAAATACCGGAGTTAAATAAGCTATCTTATTTAAATATAAAGGATAACTTATAGATTAACCCTTAAGTATATTTTAATTATCTTTACGATATTAATATATATAATTCGCCGGAACTCGTTATAAAAAAGGGGGGTAGTAATATTACGGTATAAGGGCTATAATATTAATAATTAAGAACCCAGTTACTATATTAGGCTTAACCGAGCCTAGCGTATACCCTCCGTATACTTATATATAAGTATATTATACCATAGATTTCTTTATATAATTTAAATTTAATTATATTCACCTTACCTTTACTAAGTTCCTTATAAGTGTATATTTACCCGTAACTTATAAAGTAAGTATTAAATAAAATAAAAAAATTGAATAAACGGAAGTAATTTATAAGAGTTTAAAAAGTAAATTTAATAAGAAATTAAAGCGTAAGTTTAATATTATATAATATAAAACTAATTTCTTAATCAAGTATTTATAAAGCCGTAATATATATAAGCTTTTTATATATTATAAATTTTTAATTTTACAATTAACTACGTAAATAATAACTTAATATAGCCCGTATTTTAACGTTAATATTCCTTAATTATTAATTTTTATTAATATAAAATAATATATATCTTTATTAATATTAATTTAATTTTAAAGATAAGTATATTAAGTGAATCGTATATTTAAGCTCTTTAAATTTATTATATAAAATTTTATATAATTCTGAACTTTTTATAACGTAGATTTTTTTTTCATTACCAAGTTTAAGGGGAGAAAGCAAGAAAGTAGTCAATTTACGGGTACAATAAACCCTTCAGCAAGCCCCTTCGCAATCCCCTTAAGAAGCCCTTTACCATTGGTCAGTACGGCTCGGGCGATAATCCCCCAATCGTTGAGGCTGGTTGATTCCTCGACGTTAAAATCAACCGAAGTGTGACAGACGATAACGCCGACGAAGGCAGTGGCCAGCAACCCACCTACCTTCAGCTCATAGCCAGCGGCAACGCCAGTTGTATCGCATACATCGCTCAAACCTGGGTCGATGGCACAGAATGTGGCTGGTTGGGTGATGTGGGTAGATCCCGCGGCCAAACTAGGTTCCATCCGGATGTCTTCGTTGGCGACAACCACCACCAGCCCACGTGTGTGGCTCGACGGCGATCACACGAACGATATCGCAAGCGCAGGGATGCAGATCCACATGCAAGTCTCCACGAACCTCACCTCACCTCAGATTATAGCAAGGCACCCAACCGTTACTGCAGTCCACCAGTCAGCGTCTTTTACAGAGAAGCTAACTGGCGTTGTCTCGAATCATTTCAGACCGAGACTCACATTCAGAAGAGGTTGGATGATGGCAGCTTCAGTGGTGGTCGCGATATCGACGATGGTCACAAGCAATGGTCTGACCCAATGTCCTCTCGTGCCATCAATTCTCCGAAGGATCGTCGCAGCAACGGCAAGCGATCGCCAGACCGTGCGAATTCGAGACCGAGCTTGTCATCAGCGCCAGCCCCCCTCAACACTGTGGTGACCACACAATCGTCGCCCCTGATGTTGCCAGCACATGTGAGCGGAAATTCTGCGACATGGATACGCAGGTTGTTCATAAATTCTGTCTCGAGGGTGGCTCTGCCGCTGGTGGCGAGGGTGAGACGTTCGGCATCGACGCATCTGCTTTGATGAAACGTGGTAAGATCGTGGGCAGAAGCGTAAAGTCCTATCAAAATGTGAGGAGGTGGGGTTGAGTAAAGGTCTATTGTCATCGAGCATCGGAGGGCACACGTCGATTCGAACGAAGGCGTAAGAGCGATGGCACAAGCTTGGTACGAACGATCCGTCCCAATGGTGTCGTCGAACAATCGTTAATTGGTGGTTGGACTGGTGCAAAGATTTGTTGTTTTCAAGCATTCTCAGTGTTTACGAGTTCGTTGTGAATTGCACACCACGCTCCTTTCTAGATCAATAAATAGTACAATATGTGCAGAGGCACCATTCTTGTTCATGCGGGATCCTTCGCATCTCTTCGGTAAAGGTATCTTTAAGGCTCTTACACTCAATTTCTAACCTTGCGGAAGAATCAGCCACTCCAACCTTCAAAGCAGTATTCCTGATCCAGCCGGTAAGATGGAACACCCCTTCGCGGCTTGGAGCACTTGGTTCAAGGTTACAATTCATTGGCTCCGAACATAGCTGTATAACGTTGAAAGCTGGTTTTGCAGGCCAGACGTCCGCTCTTGATGGTTTTCGAAGATTGTGGCAGCTATCTTGCCTATTGAAATCTCTTGTTCGGGCACAGCAAGTCGATCCGCAACGGCATTATTCATCGCAACACGAGCGCAGCAAAATAAATCTGCAGGGTTCTCGTCTGACCCCTTTCTAGGAGCTAACATCAAAGCATAAGTAATAGGTGCGATGGAATAGCTTGATCTGCATACGGCAGCTGACGACGAATATTGCGTGAAAAGAGGAACACAGATTTGACGCGCGAACAGAATAAACAGAGGAAGCTCTAAAGTTGGTCAGCCCAGCTGTTGGGCCTGGTCTTCCCTACTATATAACTCTCCTTTTCTTCCTGCATTGTTCCGGGCATTCGCCATGATCCATCTCCACTCTTGACCATTTCAGCGCGACCGTAACTTAGAGCAGTATACCTCTTTCAGTAGAGCCTTGTTATTTGTGTCCAATCATACCAGAATTTGGCTTTTTTTTATGGAATCCGGAGAGGAAGGTACTATCAGATGGGCCGAGCTCTTGGAGAAGTTCACTTCGTTCTTGCTTCAATCAGCAATTTGAGCTTGGAGGATACCTTTTATGTCGTCCAGACATTGTTCCGACGCCGGAGGCGAATCATTACCTCCCGTTCACAGCCTGTCATATGATAGTCACGGGCTCAATCAAACAGCCCTCAAATTCGCTTGCGTCAGCAGTGAAAATGCCGATGCGCTGAAACAAGTTGTCCTTTCCAGACAGATTCACAAGCATCAGGCCGCCTATCTGTTGAATTTTAAGTTTGTCGGGGTGATACATTGCAATGCACCTGACCGACCTCGTGAAATTGTCCTCAGCAACGTCTGAGTCGCCACGAGCGGTCTGAGCTTGATCCATACTAGTCGATCTAGCGATATCAAAGATAAGGGTAGGCAAGCTGAACGGCTGAAACGTGGCGTTCCTTGAGGTCGTTGAGACGACTAATTTTCCACCGGTCACCTCTCCAAAGGGCACACGGGCAGACTTTAGAATGGTCAGCCATTCAGTAATCTTGAAGCTATGATATGGCAGGATAGCACTTTCACCCTTGATCTGAAGGAATGAGGGAAAATAGAGCGGCCCGTCAACAGACGCCCATGACCAGGAAGGCGCTCGATACTCTTTTCGTCGTTTAAGAGATTGGGCTCTGGAAGGCTCCTTACGCCAGCAAAGCTGATGTACTGCTGATCTTGCCCATATGCCCGCATGGTAGTCCATCCCGAAGATGGGCGCGTATGAGCTGGCGAGACCGGATACAGCCGGCAGTTTGTCACTTGGCAGAGTCGATGTGCGCAAGGAAGAGCACCTGATCATACTGAGCCAATGCTGTAAAATAGAATGAGGGACATCGAGTTGAAGCAGGCGGGCACCGCCTTGTTGTGGTGGCATCTCAAGGAGCAACATATGCGGCGAGGGCAAACGGGGAGCAGAACTAGGGTTTGGGGCGTGGTATGAGTCCCCAAGATTGCATCTTGTTGTGCGACACTGCCATTGCAATGTATGAGAGGCGTAGATCAATGAACGAGGGGACAGAATCTGTTCCTGAAAAGTCCACGCTCTTGAGCTTAACGGTTCTTGCGCATCATCAGACATGCAGTGCTCCTTCATATGCGCGACCAGGAAGTGACTCGGGCTTAATCGAATTGGAACATCGTAGATCATTTGTGTCGGTATAGGTCGATTGTGCAAAAACCCTAGGGTTACAGACCGAGCACAGGAAGCGACAATAGTCATCATGGCATTGCTGTAAACGTTAGGCATTTCCGCTAGTTCTTGATCCTTGTCAAATCGTGCAGCTGCGTTATTTGAATCTTGCATAATACAGAGCGCGTCGACCCAAAGATATTTAAAGCCTAAAGCTTTGGTCACTGTGATCGCATCTCGTATGGTTTGCGGCAGAAGCTGTTCCTCCAACCCTCGGATCAGAGACTCGACGTTCTGACTTGTAAGGACGTATGTTTGCTCAGAGCCCCAGCAATACGAAAGAGCCAGATAGGAGCCCCGGTCACCTTTTATACCGCGGAGACGCGGCACAGCTGGATCATCTTCTGGTGCAACTTCAATCAATCTGGATGGTAGGGCGGCGTCTGATGATAATTGCGCACAATCCTTGTGCCTGGTACATTGGTCCAGCCAATGTCCAATCTGAGCATATGCTCCAGGGGAGCTGACATCTGTCTGCAGCGGTCCTGCAGTCACCGGTCCAGGTGGATCTTTAGGATTATCGACGAATAAGTCAAACTCAATGTGCCAGTCAGTGGAGACTTGTTCTGAGCAGAAATCGATTTGACACTGATTCAACCCTTCGGGGTTGGTGTCGCTCGTCAGATAAGCTTTCTCCAACATTACTAGCAAATTTCCGGTGGCAGTCCAAGCGTTGGGCCACTCTGAGGTCTGTGGAGATGGAAGAACAGCTTGGAAAAAGCCGCACCAACTACAACCCTTTCGGGCGGATTGCGTAATTTGCTCCCATGTGGTGGAGTACGAGAAGCCATAGCTGTGCCCGTTCCAGAATTCCTCAAGCCTCTTGGTATTGAAGACATTGATCCAGCAGAAGCCACAAACCAAGGCTTCCATGTCTCGTGAGTTGGTGTAGCGCATGGCCAGTGGCCGATGATATTTATATACTCCTCTAAGTAGTAGTCTCTCGGATGATAGTAAGGCTCAGTACAATATCTGCCGTGGCAATGAAACTCCACGGTGATAATACTGCCGCCGAGACGGATTTATTAAGTGCATCTAAGCAAATAACGAGCTGAGAAGATGGCGGAAGATAAAATGGCTCACTGGAGAAGTAGGTCGCCCTCCTTTGGGAACCGAATCTACTAAAGCCGTGGTCTGAACCGCCCTAGAACAGTGTCTTATGTAGCGCCACGTTGTTAAACATCATTGACTTAAACGCCCCTAACCGAGATCAAACCCCAAGTAGAATAAAAGATGTATCCAGACTTCTGCTGGTTTCCGTGGTTCGTCGCGCGGCTCTATTCTGCTTATCCAATGTCATTACACAGACTGTCGCACGAAGGTGTTTTTTGATCTCGTCCTCGGTTTGGCGTATGTCAGTAAAGCAATGCGGCAACAAGACACGCATGCTTTTGGAGGGAAGTGGGCTTCATCCCTGCAACGGGTGTTGGCGAAGCTTCACCTGGCCAGAGCAAAGGCTTCTGCCAAATTCCAGATGCGTCCTTCCACTAGTAGCACGACGGTGAATAGCGGGTGCCGAGGTACACCCTGTTCCGCTAACCCCCAGAAGCTCGGACACCGGGGCGACAATCAAGCCGAAGCCATTTGACTCGCGTAAATGGTGGAAGTCGATTGGCTACCAGGAACGTTAACACCTTACCGTTTACAATTCTAGTTTGACGGACGCTTTGACTTTTCCAGGCGCGAGGGGCCGACCATGATCTCGAATGACATCATTCCGAATCTCTCCCGGTAAGCCATCCGCCATCAGGTACATATCTGTAGTGATGCGAGATTTAGGTTTACTGTAATTACTATCAGACCAAATCCGAGTGTAATTACTATAAGCTTGCGGTCCTAACGGTTACGTTAAATTCGGCGGTAATAAGGGTATATTTAGCCGTGTTTTAAGCCTTTTTTCTGCTTTAATTAATGGGTTCTTCAGCTTAAAAGGCCGGAATTACTACGGAAATATAGATATTTTAAGTAATATTATAGTAGTAATATATATTTATAATAATATTTTATTAAATTAAAAGGAATTACTCCTTTTTATTATAGAATAATTATAGCCGGTTTATTACTTTATATAATTTATAAGATAAATATTTAAGGTATATTTTATACTTTAAAAGATAATTTTATATATATATTAAATTATTAGCTTTATTAATATATTTAATATATTAATAGTAAGAAATAAGAAACGTTTAAGTTCCTTTAAAAGTAAATTTTTCTATAAAAATATTTTAAACTTTAAAATCTTTAAGTATAAAAGACTTAAAAATATATATAAAAGCCGGAAGCAAAAGAATAATTTCGCTTAACCCCGATAATAGAATAAAGTAATATTATAGGTTAAAAGTAAATTATTAATTAGGGACACGTGATATGCACGTGACTTACAGTAATTACCGTCTGACAAGGCCTTTTTGGCCCCAAAACGGTAATTACTGTCAGCTTGAAGCTCTGACGGTAATACACGCATCACTACATATCTGACATAGTCAACCCAGGTCCACACCATTCATCCAAATATGCTGCGCTCCAATCAAGATATAATCAAGATATAATCACCTGTTTGAGACTAGTCGGTCAGACAATGTTATCGCTCGAGAAGAACGGTCCCAATTTTATGAGCGCTTGGAGCGCCAGCGAGGCAGACGTATGAGGCTTTTCACGAGTATTGACTCTTGTCGAGGCTCCAATTTTTGATTTAGAGACATTCGCTCAAGTTGCGCTATTGCCGAAGTCAACTTAAGGTCCTGCTTCTTGATGGATCTATCTGTAGTGTGAAAAGCACTGCGTATTTGACCTGCCTCAGATCCCCAAATCTTCCGCGACGACACCAAATCCCCGGACCCTTAGTATCCATATGGTCGCCTCGTCGTATTGCAGTATCTCTCTACGCTGCACAGTCCGCATTGGCAGATATAATCTTCGGCCCCATGGCAGACACAAGGAGCGCGATGTCACAACTGAACCAGGCCTTATCACACGGAGCTACTATTCCTTGGAGCTACTAGTTCTTGCAACCTTTCCGGTGATCCCCGCTGGAGTCAATACAATGCTCCCAGTCCAGGAGCCATCGTCAATGTTGTCATGGAAGAGGATGTTGCGACTACGGAAAGTTTCACCCACCTGAAGCCAACCGTATAACGCGCCGTATGGGATAATTTGCCAAATTCATCAGCACCTCTGGCGTAAGACGCACAGAAGAGAGTTTCGTTATAATAGAGGCATATTCCAATGGCAAAGGACGTAGTGTACCTGATAGTTTGTCCTCGTCCCCTTATCGTTCAGGTTACCTTTAATGTGGCCTTCATACCGTGGTATTACGACACAGGGTTGGATCTGGCAGCGGAAGCGTTTGGGGAGAAGGTGCGCAGGATTTGGTGGTTGAACAGTGATTTACCTACCAACGTAAGGTAACCTCTTTCATACTCCCTGGTAAACAACGTCTTCACACGCATGTCTTACTGACCCTCTCTTCTTCAGCTATATCAATTTCGCACACGGCGACGAAGAGCTTGAATCCGTTTATGGCCAAAGCCTGCCGCGACTACAATCGCTCAAGAAGAAATGTGACCCAGACTACGTTTTTAATCAATGGTGCCCGCTCATACCACGTGTGCAGAGGACCACTGACCTGACCCGGAGAGTATGAGCTTATCGGATGGTGAGATGTGGGACAGTACAATTGTCACGAGGTCGTTTGCAATTGTGCGAGCTGAACAATTACATTAAACCGGTCAGAGAATGTGAATCGCGTCCGTTTAATACCGGCTCGAAATGCGAGGGAGTTTGCCCTCACTGTTCAGTTTCTATATACTTTCCATTGCCAGCTGACCCATTTGAATGCAAGTTGACAAATTAAGTGAGGATCTCTGGTTACTTCAGTAGCTATCAATTATCCTTGCAACCGCACAACGTTTTCGCCGCCAGCAAATTTTACACTACCTTGAACGAGGATGTTTCTCTCTATGTGGCATCATGCCTCATTGGAGACAATCCCAGATCACTGGGCAAGTAGCAATACAAATTGTCCCTTTGGCAGTGGATTTAAAGCATGTAATCATTGCAAGGGCTCTCTCCGTACCCTGACAATGAGTATCGTAGTCGTTTCCCGTAAAGTCTCAGTCAGACTATTGCTCTGCTTGTGCTGTTGTCGTGCTTGAATTCACGCATTACATTCAGATCGCCGAGCTGAAGAAGGTATCGAGCAATTCGACTATGTATGCATGGCGCCTTATGGACAGAGTGGAGGACAATAGCTTAGCAGCGGCGCGCATTCAATTCCATGTATCAGTACTCCGGCATGCCTCATGATACAGTTCATTCACAGCTTAATCATAGACGCTATACTTTAGAGACCCCATTCAAGAGCAAGATAAGATTGAAAGAGAACAGGTCGACTCTCCCTTTGCAATGACTCATTCCATGACTTCTCATCTACCATCTCCTCTCCTTGAACCGGCCAAATGTATCGACAACATATGTATAATGAAAAAGGACGCGCACAGCACTCAAAGCCCAGTCGCTTCGCCCAAGACGTATTGAGCTGCAGCTGGTATCTCAACATCTCTATCCCATGGGTTGCGTGCCTCCTCTTGGCGCTGGAATGCCTCGAAGTTGGTTTCCTTCAGCCGTGCTCCGGGCATCGAAGCCAGATCCTTATACTTTCGCAACTTATACTCTTCGCTCTTGTAAGGTGGTGACGATGCGAGGCGTCTGTAGAGGCGAGGAAGCACGAAGAGACAGCTGCAGATGAGACCAAAGGCAACTTCGCTAAGAGTGCACATGGTCGCTTGCACTTTGACAGGCGATAAGTCTTCAGTATAAAGACAAAGGATATTGAACACAAGGCGCGCAATACTCGAGACAATAGCCCTGCACAAACATTAACTTTTGCGCCCCAGGAGAGTCCAGGGGTCAACATGCAGGGTTCCTGTCGCATAGACCATTGATATTCCAAGCTTTCGGGCTTTCGTCATCTGAAGGTGCCAAACTTTCCAAAGGGGTATTAGGTACATCGCCAAGTCTGACATGATATTGAAAGCGGCAGAGGCGATGTATAGATCGAAATTCTTCAGACAGTGCCCTTTTCTTGTAATCAGCTCTCTTCAGGACCCTGGACCTTGGACATGGAGGAGCAACTCACCTGGGGTATTTGGTAGCCAAATCTTCTCCCTGGGACGGCACAAGAAAATTGGTATGAAGAAGAATATACTGTAAAATATCGTGTTTAAGATGTTGAGGCTTTGGAGCACCCAGTAAAATGGATCCCTTCTTTGAGGGCAGAAGAGTCGCAGGACGAGAAACAGAATGGATAGCTTGGTAAATGCAACTGAGGGACTGTAGAACATGTCCGCATAGTTGTAATACTGCGAGTGTCGTTCAAAATTAGTACATTCTGCGAGATCCAAGATATAATCCGCTTGCCTCAATGTCTACTAATATGGTCACATGGGATTCAGCGAAAAATTACCTTGTATTGTTGAGCCATTTGTCTTTCGGTGAGGTTCCATTGGTGAGCGCCTGCCTTGGCCTCGAAGGGCTTGAAGCAAAGGGAAATATAGACAACGAAGAAAATCTATAGGAATTCAGCTGGGTACCCTGCGAATACCCAAGAAGCGGTGTACAAAGCCCAGCACACAGGTATCTAGCACCAAATTAGCTTAAGTCATTCCTGTGCAGCTGCATAGTAGCTGTACAGTCTTCCAATCTTATTTTCTTCACAACGAATTTCTTTGTATACAAACGTAACACTAAAAGGAAGGAGGTCGATAACAATACAAGAGCTGCTGTCACAATCCAGTACGGCCTGAGTGTAAAGGGATCTTGAAAGTCAGGTATCACGTTTGGAGGTGGCATAAGCGCTGCATCTTGAGGACTATTGATTGTGTAAGTACGTGCCATTTCACCGATCTGGAGTTGACAAAAGACCTCTGGGGCCACTTGAATGACCTTGATTCCGAAATAACGGTGACGGAAAATAGGGACCGAGTGAGCTTGATATAGACCACCGACTGTCTGATTGAACGACGTTGTGCATGTTATCCTGCATCAAATCAAGAGCAATCCAGACTTTACACGTCAGACCCTATGCAATCAAGCGGCGTAAAGAGAATCAAGAATAAGTGCACATATGCAAGCCTCGCAAAAGGTCCGTCGATCTTTAAGCCCCTAGGTAAAAGATTGGCATCTGGAGTCACTTAGCGTCAGTTGCGGGGGTTGAGTTGCCTCGGTGCCAGAAACGCGTTCAGACTTTCTCCTTCAATCACTTCAAGGAAAATATTGTGCATGACGGTGAGGATACGTGAACCTGAGAGGCGATTTTTCCAATTTTGTCACCGTCTCTGGAGGTTGTATTGTATCAGGCAATGCTGAGTCTAAATTTTATCTGGAAGAGCGATGCTCACCTCTCGTCTTACCTAGAGGATGTTCCTGTTGACTAGCGCTACTCCGCTACGTGTCTAGTGACCTATGTATTTCGCGACTAATACGGGCGGTAATCCTAAAATGGCAGCCTGGTAGTAGGTATGACTGAATGAAGAAGGATCGGCATTTACATTTGACCATCATTAGGTAAGCTTGAGTGCGGCACGGCTCGCATCAATCGCAAACCTTACGATAGCGTTGCGCGTATTGCTAGCGTTCGCACTAATAGTGCGTAAGTTCCAATCATGATGTGTTTCACACCTCGTGGCCGAGCGGACGACTCCAAGTTCACGATCGTCGTGACCTTTCTTGAAGCCTGCCGGAATGTCTCGTATCGTAGAAGACCCGGAGACTAAGGTGCAGGCAAGGAATGATACTGCAAGGCGCAATCTTGGAAACCCCCTATAGTTTCATCTAGTATGCCCCACCTTCCGACCATCCAAGCAATTCCACAAAAATAAATTACAAACCGATTTGTCGATCATCAAATCATGCCGATCGAAGGCGGGAGCCGCGGAAGTGCTCTCTTAAAAGCCGCTGCAACGTGCCTGCGCACTTTTACAACGTGGATGCCGAAACCACAAATGTTCATGCATGTCACAGGATCTTATTCCTGTGGAGCTTCCATAGATCTTGCAGCTCTGCTTCGACATATTTCCTCAAGTCGGAAGCGATTGCACAATACTTTGTGCAAGTAAATGCCGTGGTAGTGCATATCGAAGAGGCAACAGCGCTCCAGCTCGCATATTACCCGTCACCCAGCCAGTCTGAAACGCTGGCGCGTCACGACCAGTAACCATGGAGGTCCCAATGTGCATTGGAGCAGTGAAAGGATAAAATCGAACATGAAGGAAAGTCGAACATCTTGGTTGACAATCAAGGTGCTTATGCATCATCCTTCAAAGCTCGCTGTTTGGCTCATTGTCATCTCTAAGCTGCGGATGGCATTAATGCTGAGCATGGAACTGCAGGCCGCTTGCCAAGTCTGAGTGCAGCGTTGAGGGGAAGTCGCTACAAGTGAGATCAAGATATGCACGCTTTGACCATCCACGTCTCAGACGAACGGGGTCCAGCAACTTATAGGCTTTTTGATAATCGAAGACAACAGAGGAATTTCGCTCAATTTGTACAACTACCTTCTTAAAAGTCATAATCTGCTTTGTTCGGACCCCCTATGAAGAGGCAGGCAAGGTCAATGTATCATATTTTGGAAAGCCTTCCTCATTTGTTTTGGCTGCGATTGCATCAACGATAAGGGTGCGTCAGCTTATCGAGGTCACTTACGTCGGCAGCATGCTGCTGAGAGAAAAAGAGGGTTAACTGCACTGCAGGTTTGAAGTAAGGTATGTTTCAAGGATCAAATGTTCACTTCTGATTTGTGGAAGGGCATCCTTCTGATTTGTGGGAGGGCATCCAGAACACCACCCTGTGCAAATGCGTTATTAATGCACCAGTAAACATTTCAAGAGAGTAGGCATTTTTTATCGCTAACAGTGGCAGTCCATGCAGGCTGACGCAGGATTACACAACCCCACTATGCACGTAATGACAATCGTTGTGATCTCGGCTGTAAATCGCCCAATCAAACAGGCACCTAAGATGTTTCAAGTCATGCAGTCCCCCAAACAAGCATAAGCCTGATATTGCAGGAATGGCGCCGCAAATCGTAGAGTTACAGAGAACTGATCGCCTGGCGAAGATGCAAGGCGTATGCTGCGCAATGACTCAGGAAGTAATCGGCGCGCGCTACCACTCGGCATTACGAGTGTCGAGTGGGGTAGCGCGCCAATTACAGGCCAGAAGCCGGCTCGAAACGGTCGTCTGCTGAAGTATGATGCCACTGCGACTCGAGATTAAGTGAAGGACAGCTTTAGAACATAGGACAGCTATCCCGGATGCGGACTAGCCATAAGCGAAAGCGACAGCGCCGAAATGCCTCAAGATTAACCAAAGACGTATACTGTGCAAATGGACAAACGCGTTAATGTATCTGGAGTCGAGTTGACAGAAGCTATCCTCGTGCAAGCCTCGGCGACCGGCTGGGCTGTACACAATGTAAATATCGTTGCCCATTCCTGGTCAAAACGCTGAGAATGATAGTAATAGTACAGTGACTTCCAGAACTACGACTTGAGTGTTGCCCGTGCCGCCGGCGGCAAGTAAAGGCTCATCCATGCAGCATCGTGTTGACACTTTATTCTGCTCTCTTAATCCACCTTGAAGGTGAAGAGAGTCGGATTGCTCATTCCCAAGGTGCCTCGGCACAGGACGCAACGGCAGAGCTCCCCATGCTTTTACAATGATTGGCTCCGTCCATTGCATTGTGCGCTTTCCACACTAAATCAAATTCTTCCTACAGGCTTCAATCCTTGGCCAAACAAGCCTATTGGAGGTTGCTTATGCAGAAAGCGAAAAATATCGGCGGCCAGTGGCCCCAGTGCCGTCTCAGCCGCTTTGAAGAACGCAGACTTGCTTACACATGCGGCGTGGACGCTGGAATAGAAATTTTTTGGTTACATGCGGGTGCGTTTTCGCGCATCGTGGACCTTGCCCAAGAGGCGCGAGATGTACATAATGGGCGTGGGGTCTGGCTGTGTCGTCTCGTGGAGCCAGTCAGGTTGGCTCTTTTTGGGTACAGATCGAGCACAGCGACGCACCTGTACGTTATCCACAGCGCTGTGGGCGTTTTAAACCAGACAAACTGCTGCGTCTGCACCTGCAAAGGAGGTAGGACGAGTAGTGGTTAAGACTAATCTTCAGCTGATCGCTGCAAATTTAAGCAATAAGGACCGACCTGATCTCTCGATCGGTCAATCCTCTCAAAGTTCTGTAGGATGGCGGCGTGCGTTTCGAACATGATCAATATTCTATTATTAGAGTAGGTACAACGGTTGGCGAATCTCGCATATAATTTGCACGAAAATCCTGCAAGGGACCCCAGCCTTGTTACTGATAGCAGTCGTGCAAATACTTTGGCTTTGTGCATATTTCTCTTCAAATTGCATCTACTTCTTCAGCGCTTGGATACTTGTTACAAGGGAACCAGCAAGCCTAATGCACTTCGAGGGCAACATGATGCGTATGAAGCTTGTGCCACTCAAGCTTTTGCCCAATCCGTTGCAAGACTGTGCTGATCAACGGCCCCACTCACGACGACAACTCGAGTCCTGGGTGCAAGAGCTTCAACTCCTTGTCTGCTTGCGGCACCACCTGCATATTGTAGGCAGTGCTCGACATTCTACATGGAAGCTTGGGGACTCGGATTTTCCAAGCCCCCCACTGACTGTCCCTGTCGCACGAGGCACAAGTAAAGCCTGAAGGTTGCCAGCACTTTTGTTGATGTATAAAGCTTGTCTTGTTTCAGTTGATCCTTCATCCTTTATCATTGAACAGATAAACAGAATCTTGGAATTAAAAAGGTCATCAAACCCTGCTGTATGGATCAATTGATCAGAAGATCTGTGGCAGCACCTCCAGTAGACCGCGCCAAGATTTCTGCTCCGACCAACATTATTAGAGGGTCCTATGAATGGCAACACCCAGAGAGCGCTAGTGGGTATGTAGCCTTCGCCTTGAAGCGTTCTGCTGATGCTGATTGATAGCGGCCAACTGTCGGGTAGTTCAAGTCAAAACTCCACTCCGAGGGACATTGAAAGGTAAGTTCTGAGGAATTAGCTGAGTATGATTAGTGACAGTCGTGTAGTCACCACAAAGACCAGATTGCGAGTACTAGGCCGGAAACAGAAGGCAATCGGACTGCCAGGCTCTGGCACAAGTGCAGAGACATTACTCGTTCAGTCTGTCGAGCCTTGGGTCTTGCAATTATCGTGCATGCCTTTCGATCCCTTCGTTATGTTACTGGGAAAGGCGTACATAAACCAATCAAAGTTGCCATTCGTAAAAGTTACACTATTGCTATACTACGAGGCCTAATTTACGTACTGCCTATAAGCTTCGCTCTGGCAGAGGTTATCCTTAATTACAATATATATTATGTCAGTATCTCTCCTTATAATTAAGTAGTATATTAATTGCTGGTTAAGATCCACGAAATTATAATCTAAGTTTCTTTAATGACCGTTATCCTTACGTATATCCGGTATAAAATAGCTTTTAATAATAACCTACCTTTTAATATACTAATATCTGGCCTTTAAATTAGCCAATTCGTATACCTTTAATTAATGGAATTTTGGGCCATAATTCGTTTAGTAAATTTTCCCTTCTTAAAAAAGTTTAGGCTATTAATCGTTATTTTAACTTACTTTATCGTAATAATATTAGCTGGCCCCTTAAGTGCTGTCCTTCTCGTTCTTAAATTGGATTTCTGGCCTGCGGGTTCGACCGATATCTGGATTAATATTATATCTGAAGATATTTATTTATTTATATTAATTACATTACGCTAACCTATATGCTCTTCCGAGAGGCTAATTTGCCTTTAGGCTGAACGAAGCTGTTATACCCGAGGACTGTATCTTTACTCCTGAAAATTCAATTAATAACGTTTATCCTTCGAATAAATAGGAAAATATTTATTAATAGCTTACTATAAACAAGTATGGCGTCCCGCAGAAGTACGAAAACACTTATCACGGTATACTCGGACCAGCTATAATCATAATAAGTAGCAAGACCTTATAGCGGCAACTATACTTAATATAAGATCGTCAGCATAAGCATTATATAGCTCCCTATGCCAGTACGACTCCTATGGCTGCTGTCGTAGATACGTTTACCATTACTAGTTACTTATGGTTTTTAAGTCTGAATAATCTTACAATACAATCGGGACATAGATCGCCCTTATTCGACCAGTTAGCCGCTACTTAGTCTCTTGGCGGAGATAGTCTACAGGGTTTCAGTTTGGGAATATATATGCCTGAATTGGTTCTTAATAGCACCGACGACCGTACACTTACCTTACCACTTCTCTACTATATTAATGACCCTATGTTATCAGATAGCAATATTACTATTAAGGACTTTACCGCCTTAGCCATTACGCATCCAGATCTTACCCGAGGTTAGACACTGAGAGATGCTTTTAACGCGTCCTCGTACCACATTTAGTGGATTAAGCTCCCACAAGAAAAGTTTAATGGTAGTTCAATCGGCGCTGCGATCCTGTTGCCACCGACCCAGAACTTATTACAGGCGCAGAATTGGCCGCAGACCATAATTCTGTGCAACTTTACAGCCGCTTGGGGCACCACCTCTGTGCATACGAACGTAGGCGACAATTTTATCGATGATCGAGTGTCTAGCAAGATTGCAAATGGGAATGGGGACCAACGGCACCAGCCTGTCTCACCTGACTCAATATATCCGGCGGGATCGTTTGAGGATGAAGATCATATCTTCTATTGGGGCTACCCCCAATATCCCCAGAAGTTAATTAGCGTAGCTAAAGATTGGGCTGAATCTCTCAATCCTGTGGTACAGAGCGCTAATGAATCAGTATTCCAACTTGCTATGCAAGAAAAGGTCGACTTTCAGGGCTCAGACGACATCTGGGCTTCTACAATCACAGTCACGCAAGCGCTTATACTGATGATATCTAATGGGCTTGGAAGAATCAAGTTCAATAGTACACTCCAAGGAAGTCCGAAATCAGTTAACGGAAGTGATGGTATCTCGTGGATTGACGGCACCTATTGGTTATCCGGCAAAGGCAACGTCTTCACGGTCGATCCGGACAACGCAAAGGAATGGGTCAAATTCCATGTGGACTCGAGTCTTCAAGGCTATGCGTATAATACGCAAACGGTACCGCCGCGGCTTGCAATCGCTGTAATGATCATTTATTGCATTATCGCTCTTGCCCATCTGTTGTATTGCGGGCTCACAGGCAAGTCACTCAACAACCCCTATCTAATGTCTTGAATGGACCAGAGTGCTGACACCTGAATCGTTGACAGGGATAAGTTCCACATGCTGGGACTCTATCACCGAGCTCACCGTGCTCGCAGTGAACTCAGCCCCCACCAAGACCCTACGGAACACCTGCGCCGGAATAAAGGAGTTGGCCATCTTTCAGCTTCCCGTTCGTGTGATGGCTGTACCCGACGATGAAGGTGAAGGTTCGCACTTGGAGCTCGTGTTTGCCGATGACATGCCAGAGGGGGATGCCGTCGAGGTCAACCGAAAGTATGGCACGATGCCCTCATCTTTGAGGCAGTCCTGAAGACTGGCTTGCAGGAGGTGGAGTCGTTGACGCGCATTGGTAATACATCGGACGAGAGGCATACACCTCTTGGGCTGGAGCTGTTGAGCCGGCAGTGAAGAGGAGGTTGAGCGTTGTGCTCAACACGACATTCTTTGGTACATCTGTCGCGTTTGATCGATTGCGGGAAGAGTGATGACAGTCTTGGGTGGTGAAGGAAGGGGGTGCTCATGTCGAGTCGACAGGAAAAGTAAATTAATTTATAATCTCAATGGAGTTCACGCCAGCCGCAAGTGTGCAATCAGTAGCTTGAGGTTGGGCAATTTTTCATCTCTCTTGTACACGGTCTTATCTATAGAGCTCAAGACTATTGTGTGAAATCTAGATCAGTGAGCCAGAGCGCCAGCACGAACCATTATCACATCTATGCATGCATTGGACGACTTTCCAGATCTGGAGGCATCAGCTTCTGAGCTGTTATCACTTCTGCCTCCTGTCCCAACATCCAACCATCGTCGAATCCAGATCACCGCTCCTCCATCACATACCCCTTCTCAAAAGTCTCCCGCCTTCCATTGGACCTTCCGAGGAAGAAGTCCGCAACAAGGGCCAAGACCGCTACAACCATCAAGGCAACCGCTGCCCAGCTGCAGCCGATGAACATGCCGCCTTTGTATGCCGCCACGCCCAACCTTGGGTTGTCGTTAAAGAAGCCACAGATGCTCTTGACCATGAAGTGGATGAAGATTGAGGCGAGTAGGAGGGAGCCGAAAGAGACCTGGAGAATTTGTTAGCCCGGTCACGACATTGAATTTGCAGAAGGCGGTAAAACTTACAAAAGGACAACCCAGCGTTGCAAAGCGCAACAATCCAATCTGGTTGGAGTGGATCATATGCCTGTGGACGCACAGGGCGGAGAGGACGAGTGCTGCAAAAGTTGCAAGAAGCCCGAAGATGTAGAACAGGGAGATCACTTTGGTGATGAGGGTGGCGGCTTTCATGCCGTATTCCACTGGGTCGGGGAGGTCGAGGTGGGACAGGAAAGATGGGATGCTCGACATGTTGACGGCTTGGGATGAGTTCTTGTGGTTGGGGGAATGGTTAGAGCAGTAGGTGATGTTCTCCTTGCGGTTTGACGTGTAGTCACCCTAAGAAGAGAATGTCAGATGTGAGCTTGAGAACACTGGGAGAGCTTCTCGTGTGTGGATTCCAACTTACCTCACAATAGGTCAAGAGATGTGCGACATAGAATTGCTGGATATCCAGAGTCTCGATGGTGGCGTTGATAAAGTCACTGACAATAGTGGCAGCAGCATTCTTGACAGCATCTTCTGCTGCTTGGAGGTCCTGTTTTGCCGTGTCCACAGCATTCCCGGCGGTATTCTTGGCATCTTGCGCAGCACCCTGAGCCGAGTTTTTGGCGTCATTTGCGGCGTTGGAAGCTTTGTTCCCGGCATCGTTAATAATGCTCCTTCCGAATATGTTGTTCAAGTCGACTGAGGCGTTCGGAGCGGGGAGGTTCAGATCTTTCAGTAAAGTTGGGCCAGCCATCGAGGTATTGAGGGTGTAAAGTTCCATGCCTTTCAACGTGTTTGGATTTGTACCGGCCACCAGGCAGCATATGGCTATGATGAAGGCGACTGCCGAGCAGATGAGGGCTACGCCCGGGATCGCAGCGTGGGTAGGACTCATGATGGTGTTATGGGAGAAGAGATGGAAGAATGGGAATTGCAGAGACTACGAGAGGCTCTGATGGTAGAATTTTTCTTATTGTGTCGAGCAGAATGTCAACGAGCCAGCGTTGATTGTAAAGCCTACTTCAAAAGATGAAGAGAAGAGACAGGGACAATGAAGGAAAATGCAGAATTTGGTCTTTGTTGGAATGTCAACGCAAAAAAGAAAGTTGAAGAATGTCGCGACTGTTGAATGAAGAACAAACAAAAGAGGGAGAGGAAATGGTGCAGGGAAGAGATTCACATTGTCCTTTGTACCTATTCACCTTATCTGTTACATGTGTAAATTTTGGTCGCACAGTTTCAGAATGCTGCTGTTTCAGCCAACTCTCTTACCACTGGTGATCAGAGCAGGGTCAGGACTTCTAGCTGCCGAGAGCTGGACTTTTCTGTTTCATCGAATGTATTGGCGTCAGGAGAGGAATGACTGATGAGATTGTTTGGATATCAACTCTCAGATCTAAATAAAGATTCTCGCGCTAGCTCAGCTTAGTCGCTGGGCTCTCCACCAATCATACTCTACTTGCCGCTGAACAGCTTACATAATTGCTTTATGACGCCATCCACAAATATTGTGCTTGCAAACCTTTACTATTCAGACTTAGCATTCAAGAACAATGCGACACGAAGCAGTGATAACCACATCATTGCGATGGCCAAGGGTGGACGAAACATCCGCTGTTTTCTTACACTTCCACTGCAAGCATATGATTTCATGTGGCCTCAATCGAGTCCTGATTAGTCCAGTCTGAGAGCACTGCTCGCCGATCCATGTTGATGAGGATCAGTCCTTAGCCTCGTTCGCCCTACATGGCCACCTCGAGACTACTTCACCAAGAAAACAACCGCATCACAAGGACGATTGAACAGGATGGAGTTCTCGCTTGCATGGAGGCTGCCGGCAAAATGAAAGATCTCCATGATATGCAAGACTATGGAGAAGGAGAAAACCTGAAGTTGGGCAATAGGGTTACGCAGGCTACGCTGCGAAACATGGGATGGCATTTTTGAAAGAGTTGGATCAACTATAAACATCACAGCAGCACCCTTCCCAATGCTCGTCGCTGCCAGGGAGATGACAATAATCAGAGCTTCGGCCCCCTCCTCGAGCCCTCCGTCCCCGCTCCCCTCGCAAAATCTCCCGGCTTATGAAAGCCCACGCCAATCTTCCTCGACAGATGCCTCCGCTCAAGCCACTCTTTGCTCGACACGCCACCCTCCTCCTCCCCCTCCCCACCAACACCCTCCTCATCCACAACGCCACCCTTCAACCTTCTCAACTGCGCCTGATGCTCCGGCCTCGAGAAAAACACAAGACTTTGCCTCATCATTCCCCTCTGCTCCCCTGGTGGATCCACCACCCGATGAAGATTGCTCCTCAGCACCTCCGCCGTGAACTTGACCATCGCGTCGCCTAGATTGACGATGGCGCACCCGGGCACAGGGCGCACGTATACCCAGTCTTCGGAGTCTGGGAGCTGGACTTGCAGGCCGCCGAGCCGGTTGAAGAGAATGGTCAGGCTGCCGAAGTCGGTGTGTTCACCTAGGGCGCGCTGGTCGGCCGATTTGGGGGAGACGGATGGGTGGGCGCGGATGAAACGGGCGTGGCAACCAGAGGGTTCCTTTTTGCGGTGAAGGGAGGAAAGAGTGGCAGGGGGAAGTCGGAGAGATGTGTTGAGGCTGGTGAAGAGGGTGTCGAGGACGTCGTAATTGGATGAGATGTACGAAGATAGGGCGGGGCGATTGGTGGTGATGACAGATGGTGCAGGGAGCGGTGGAGTGAGATTGAGGATGTCGTCCTTGGAGATCTACGTAGGGAGGTGAGTCGAGTGCCCTGCTACCAGCTGAGCTCTGTGAAGAATGAGACTAACTTACGTTGTAGATCTCATTATGGTCCTTGGTCCCCTGATCGTCCATGACCTCCTTACCCTTACCCTTGTATCCGAAATAGCTGCCTTGGCCCGAAAAATCGCACTTTGCCTTCTCTTCTATAGGCAGGTCAAAGAATTGGTCCATGAGCGAGAACATGGTATTGGCATCTCCAAGCAATCGCTCGCCCGCATCACATCCTCGCATATCCAGGTACATGAAGCCGAGGGATTTGCTGGCTTCGAAGAGGCGGTCTCTCTCGGCAGCGTCATTCCCAATTAGTTTCTTCAGGGAGATGGTCAAGAGCGGCGCTGTGCGGACATTCTCTGGAAACGGAGGAATGTTGAACGAAGAAGTGACACGTCCAGGCGCATTGAGCTCAGCAGTCGCACCGGTTGCCATAGTGGACAGACTTGGTTGATATTGACAATGATGAATGAATGATGACTTGTGATGAGGAATTTGCAGCTTCAACGTCGGAAAGATTGGTCGGCGTGGTTCTTTATGTATCACGATCCCGCCCAGAATCTATTGGCCCATCGAGTCACACATCGAGTCCGGGAACATATGAAGTGGAGAGGTCGGCTTGCTTGCCTCTGTGCATTTGTGGATGATACGGCATCGTGCTGTTTTCGACTGTACCTGATCTGGCAGGTGACAAGCCTTTCTTGCTTGGTTCCCTTCTCGCCAATGCTCGCGCACAAGACTGGGAAGGTCTTCATCATACCTATGTGAAGAAGCCGGAATCCCGACCCAAACTCCTGGGTCGGGTGGCTGATGGAATCATGGAACGCACGTGCGTAGCTTGGTCAACCCGGATATGAGTGTGGGGAGTGGGGATTGTGGTGGGGTAAAGCTACACGGAGAGTGAACATCCGTCGATCTTTCCTTCTTTTCTCCACGTTCCATAGAATGAAGCGGCGAAACAAACCTTCTCCCCGCATTCTGAACATGCAAGTCATTCGCTTTACACATGCTCCTCGTGATATAGGCTATATCAAAGCCTACCTCAGTCAACGCTACGGCATCTTTCCGATCCTCAGAGGTTGACTTGTCCAATCACAGTTTCAATTGAGCCCTGAGAATGCTCGACGGCCCCAAAGCCATCTCGCTTCCATCATTGAAATGGAGGGTTGCCACCTTTGACCAGCACCGCGCAGATGCTGAACATGGTAATATCCATCTACCAAACCAGACTTCACTAGCACAAAACAGTTCGCGCCAAGATGGCAACTATATGCCGAACAGCGATTGCCCCGTACATAATGAAGCCCATCATCCTCCCAGCTTGCGTCTTCCTTCATCCTCATCTCCTCTCCACCGCCTGATTCAACCTTCCTCAGCCATGGCCCCCTTCGACGAGAAACACTCCGTCGTCCACGAAGAAGGTCGCGTGAAAGAAACCCTCGACGAAGCCACCGCCGAAAAGATCGCTCTCGAACATGATCACATTGACGATGTCGACACCGACGGCCTGAAGCGCGAACTCGAAACCTCCCACCAGGGCGGCTATGCAGCCAAATCGTCCGAAGAGCGCTCCCAGCAATTGGCCCTGAACCGCAAACTCGACATTTACCTCCTCCCCTTCTGCGTGCTGATCTACCTCTTCAACGGGCTCGACCGCTCAAATCTGGGCAATGCGCAGACCAACGGCTTCACGAAAGACCTCGGCATCCGCCCCGACGCCGTCAATACCGCGACCTCCCTCTTCTTCGCCACGTACGTGCCGCTGCAACCGTTATCGGCCGCCATCGGCAAGAAGGTCGGACAGCCGCTCTTCCTGGGGATCATCGGCCTCGGCTGGGGCGTCCTCACCCTGTGCCACGCCTTTGTGAAGAACGAGGCCCAGCTGATCGCCATCCGGCTCCTCATCGGCGTGACCGAATCCGGCTTCTACCCGACCGTGGTGTCGTACCTCTCGCACTTCTATCCGCGCTACGACCTCGCCTTTCGGATCGCCATCTTCTACGGCGCCTACGCCATCGCGGGCGCGTTTGGCGGCATCATCGCGTACGGCTGTTTCCACATCGATGGCGGCTTGCACGGCTGGCAGTACTTGTTCCTGATCGAGGGGGCAGGGACGATGTTGATTGCAGTGGTGACGCCGTTTTGGTTGGCGAAAACGCCGGGGACGGCGTGGTTCCTGACGGAGCGGCAGAAGAAGTACGCGGAGAACCGGATGGTGGTGGATAGTGCGGCGAACCTGGATTCGGCGAAGCGGTTGACGAGGAAGGATGTGATATGGGGGGTGCTGGATTGGAAGTTGTGGTTCGTGGAGCCGTTCAATATCCTGGCGAGTACGGCACCGCAGGGCTTCACGATTTTCTTCCCATTGGTGGTGAAGGTAGGAATGTCCCACTTCAATACCTGTCGCTCTTTTGTTCGCCTTTGTACCCCAAGAATGAGTACTGAGCGGCAGCTGATGTGGAATGACAGGGTCTTGGATACTCTGGCGCAAAAGCCAACCTCATGACCGTCCCACCCTACGTGATCGGTACCATCGTCCTCCTCATCTTCGCCTACGGATCCGACCACTTCCGCAGCCGGGTCTTTCCCATCCTTGGCGGTTTGGCCATCGTGCTCATCGGTCTCATCGTCGTCATTGCACTTCCGTTATCAAACACCGGGGGCCGTTACGCAGGCTTGTGCATCCTCCTCGCTGGTACCTTCATCGCGGCCCCAATTACTGTGGCATGGTTGTCTGGCAACACCCCTGAGCCCGGGATGAGGACGATTGTAATGGGAATCAATGGATACGGCAATCTGGGCGGTATCATCGGGAGTGAACTGTTTTTGGCCAGGTATGGGCCGGATTACCATTACCCGCTGAAGATAACGGCAGGGTTGATCGCAGTGAGTATGGTTGGGTATGCATCGTATGGGGCGACGCTGGTGGGGGTGAACAAGTGGAAAGCCAAGAAATTAAGGGGGATGAGCGTTGAGGAGATTCAGGCGGAGAAGGTGGGGGGGAAGAGGTATGCGGATAAGAAGTGGACGTTTGTGTATGGCTTCTAGCCTGGGGGAATCTTACAAGGATTATGAGAGAAGTATCAAGTGTCTTAATGCTAAATTGACAATGTTTTTGGACAACCCAAAATCCTTCGTACAGGATTGCAGTAATTTGTATCCTTATGGCCGAGAACGTGCATATTTGTTGTCGTTGGAGAGCTACGAACCGTACGGTCTCGTGGCTATCCGTGGATATCCTCTCGTCTCTTGACTCCAGCACTACACTACCTTCGATCGCATGTGAGAATCTGTGCCTTCACCAACTTCGATTCGCAATGGGTCATAGTGACATTGCGCCAGCGCGGGCATCTCTCCCAGATTCGTCAATGTCTCTGAGGTCTTACACAATGTGTACGGTAATGTTGACTCCGCATATCTTTATTGCTCATCAAGTTTCAGAAACGTTCTTCAAGGTTCACCCAGTTTCTAGAGACCTTTTTCTTGGTGAAGCAATACTCCTCAGACGTCTTATTCGATTCCATCAATGTCTCCGAGCTCCTGTATCGTATGCAGTAATGCCGGTCCAGCGTTTTACACAAGAAAAGCAGCGGTGACTCCGCGTTGGACATGGAGATCCAAGCCCAGCCGCCAATCCATTTGTATACACCGATGTGGATGTCCTGTCTCCTGGTTTACTTCCGCGAGCTATACCATTATGGTATTTCAAGCCACATCAGCCGCTGGAGCGTCCTGACTCTCGCCAGCACCCCGACGCGGGTACACACCCACGGACGCAATCAAGACCTCCTGGCTAAAAACCTGGAAGACGACACCATACCGAATATTTGCTTGGGCTAGGTATTCACCTGCTCCTCTCACGATCTGACATGCCGTGGCATAATTGACCTTCGTGTCCGGCCCCGGAATGGTCGCAGTAAGGAGGAGTTGTAGGCCGGTGTTGGAGGTGAGCCACGATTTGGGAGCGGTGATGTCCGTCTCCGCTGGCATCTCACCGCAAATGATGGAGCTGAGACTCAGGAGGCCTCGGAACATGACCACGGGGTCGATTGGTGTGGTGACTGTTCTTGGGGTGTTGTCGCGTATTTCGAGGGGAGGGTCGCTTTGTGGGATCCGGTAGCTAAGTTGGGTGTAAGCAAATGGGCACACCATTTGAGGATGTTGCAATTGAAACTGATTTGTGGTAGGTTCCTCGGAAGTTCCCAGGCCTGCAATAGGGAGCGAACAATCGAGGCTATGAAATGCGACCTCACATGATGGGGGAGGAGACATTAAAAGCGCTGCGGACTTGTCAGCAATATGAAGCTCGGAATAGAAGCCCTGTTCACCGAGCATCATTCTCCAAAGCATCAATTGCTTGTGGTATGACCATGGTGTATATTAGACTTTGCAACAATAGCAGAATTCCCACTAAGCAGGAAGCTGGAGACATTGTAATGGAAAGAAGTGATGGAGAGAAATTTGATCGAGGTGTACAGAACGTAACTTCTTTGCTTCTGGCTGAAATCGAGATTGCTGGTGCTTCAAGCCTCGACGACGTGATAAATAGCAGCCCGTTCGCCTCCACGGCAATGGTGGAAGCGTGTTACGTCTTTATGAAGTTTGTCGCGGCACTGCGCAAAGGTTTTCCTGGCTCAACAGGTACACGGCACATTCATCTGGTCCTGCGTCCATGAGAGAGATCCACTGTTGCGGCTCTGATATGCTGGCCCGGACGTTCTCACTAATATCTGGCTCAGTCGCGAACGCGGCGGATGATTCGGCATTGATATCCGCACTCGCTTGACCAGTACAGATCTTCATTAGCCGCGGAATTTTTGGCGCATACCTCTAAAGGGTCGTCTCGTTATTGCCAGGAATAAGTATTGATGCAGAGTGAAATATTCGCATCAACTTGAGCTTTCTGGATATGTCAGAGCTTTTCACATGCGAGGGGAGAGAGGGGCAATTCGCAGAGCTCGTGACGTATGAAGGTCGATTCACGATAATCATGAGCTCGTACTAGCCTCTTGTAAGAACGAGGTCCCGCTATGAATGGGTCATTATGGACGATACTGAAACCGAGACTTCTCGACGAAGCTTTGGAGCTTCTCTGGGCATCACACAGTCATCTATATCAGCCTCAAATCTCATGCGATGCACCAGCCCGACTCAGGAATGAGCGGCCCTTATCCCGGCTTCATACAGCTGCGATTTGAATAGTACTGTTGGGTCTGATTTGCTGAGCTCGAAACAATATCTTCATCAAAAAGCGGGATGCCACTTTCACGAAAAGGATGCCAATGCTCGGTCGCTCGTCATAGTCTGCGCTGCAACAGATCAGCTCTTCCGTACCTCGATGACTTTTGGTTCTCCCCCTCATCTGACAGGTGTGATTACTGAAGGCGGTCGTCCGAGGCTGGTGTTTTCTGGGGTTCGGATTCGACATGCATCGAGCGATTACACGCACCGCTTGATGGTTGATGTCGTTCCAAGAAGTGGTTTTTGCAATGGAACATGGATACTCAGGCACGCATTTCGCAGGCACGTCACTCAGAAAAGCGACAACCAGTGAGCACAAGTCGTTCACTGTTCACGACGTATTGTTGTCAGTGAGATGTTGCCATAGCTGAGGGCGGGCATCTTCCAGCACTATTCATCGCAAGGAGGGCAGCATTTCACATATACCAACCCCATAACCTCTCGGCATCGGTACTCCTGGTCTCTATTTCCATGCTGCTTTCGCAAGTAAGTCGTCATCCGAATGATCCGATCCCATTGCTTTTCGGAGGAATCCAGGTTGGATCCCGTGCATCTGTTTAAACTATTAGCCCAGATTCCCGATTGAGGTCCATCAAAGTAATCTAATCGGCGCGCTACCCCACTCGGCACTCGTGCCGAGTGGGGTAGCGCGCCGATTATACCTTCATATCATCTGCATGAGGTGGGGGTGGAATTGAGAGGCCAGTCGCCCTCGCAAAGGTTTTGTTGAAATAGACGAGCAATGTACCGGTCGAGCCGGTGTGAAGAATAATGTCTGGAATCGAGGTCCCCGGACAAATCGAGCTTCAGAGGAAAGAAAGAGCGTCCGATCGTGCTGAGAATGACAGAATCCGATTTATTGATAAATAAAGTTCTACAAAGGAAAAATAAGGTCTTGGCAGCTTGGGGCTTTGGGCATTAGTGGATTCCACTAATACAGTTTAGGGAATTAGCATATTTGAGAAGCTTGGAAATGCTTGGCAAGGGAAAAAAACGCAGAGCTTTTGTTATCCACCACCATACAAATTTGTTGAAGCCTTACGCAAAGTCTTTATCGTAGTAATAAGCGAGTTTGCAGCATCAGTGAGCCGAGTTAAGGTATATCATAACCAAAGACTACGTTTTAAGACTTCGGGGGTTTGGTGGTATGGTTAGTGTTAGAGTGGGGATCCGGGCCTGAGCTGAGGCTCAAGGCTCAAGACTACGGAGTATCCACACAGTTTATTATCACTTCTACCACTACATTAATACTGCTGTAAACCTCAATTCTAGATGATCTGAACGATTTAAGAGGTACATCAACTCAAATTAAACATTGCGCAAGGCTCTATTAATTTGTATGGTGGTAGCTAATAAAAGCTCTGGAGAGGTGCGTTTTTTCTTTCTTGCCAAGCATTTGCAAGCTTCTCAAATATGCTAAAAGGTGCTGTAGAGTTCAACAGCAACAAAAAATGGGGTTTCACTTTTAATTCCGTAGTAATTCCTGACTCCACACTGAGGGTCCCATGACTCTTGCAAGTACGACAATTGTACGCGCAAGGCTTTCAGGTTTGCCTCCTTTCTGAAAACTTCACATGTTAGGGAACCGCAGGTCGTCAATGCCCCAACTCCTCCGTACATTCAATCTCGATTCTCGAACGCTCTCCCAATGAGACCCTCACACGCAAGACCACATGACACTCCTCGGCACTTGCCTTTCAGGAAGAGTGCTGAAACTTGAAGGAGGTTTCCGATCCCCAAGAACAACAAGATTTATGTGTATGGCACGCTGGGACGTGCGCAACATATATGGCGCACTTCTCTAGCGCTCATTGGAGCGGCAAGATCGCTCAAGCCGCTTGTGCAATTTACAGATACGACCGCCAGCCAAGTCCGTCTAGACGGGCAGACGAATCCACTCAATCGCCATCGTAACAACGCGAGACAACCCATGGGGACGGCCCGGCTCATCCCACGCACCTCAGTCCTGTGCTCCTGTTTCAAACTGTGGGTCCTTTTGGTGCAATTTCCAGCCCTCGGAAAGTCAGATGTTTCGTGCTCTTTCTTTAATAGCGCCGCCGTCCAGTCGCCATTTTTACTTGTCCTCTTATTCTTATCTTTGCCCACCAGAAGTGAGACAATGTTTTGCGGTGCGGCAACCGCTAGGGCCATAGACCATAGATAGCGAAGCACAGACGACGCATCATGTCTCCAACGCCTGTACAATTGAAGATCAGTAATAGCGATTTGGCCTTTTTCTCGAGTGTGCCCGCACTGGCCCCGCCGGACGGGGTGCAATCCAACTTCATCGACCCGCCCACCAACATCAAAGGCCCGTTGATCGTGTCGACCGTCCTGTTCATCCTCACACTTGCCTTCATTCTCAATCGGGTGTATGTGAAGATTCGCATCACCAAGAAGTTCCACTGGGATGACTTGACCATCCTCCTTGGCTTCCTCTGCTGCGCACTCTACTACGCCAGCTTCATGTGGGATATCGTCCGCTCGAAACAAGGCCGGCACCAATGGGACATCCGGATCCCCGATGCCGCCAGCGCTGACCTCTTCGTCCCGGCCTACGTGATCGGCATCGTCTCGCCCCTGGGTCTCCTCTTCATCAAGGACTCCTTCTTCATCTTCTACCTCGAAGTCTTCGGCATTTACCGCTGGATCCGAGTGGGGTCCTATATCGGCCTCGTGCTCACCACCTTGTTCTATTTCGGGACCTTGATCGCGATGGTCTACCTCACCACCCCGCGGCCGGGCGAGACGTGGCTCGAGCATCAGTTGTCCCCACTGGGGATCGATGAGATTAACTATTCGATCCCGCAGGCGTGTGTGGGACTGGCCATCGACGTGTGGATCTTGATGATGCCGATCATCGCGGTCAGCAACATGAAGATGCGTGCCTGGAGGAAAGTCGGGGTGATGTTGATTCTCTTGACGGGCCTGATGGCTTGTATTGCGAGTGGATTGAACATCTTCTATCGCATTCGCATGAATGAGACGGAGGATCTGACGTGGGCGGATGTTCCCGTCATCACGGTGATGTTGCTTGAATTGCTGACGGGTGTGATAACCGCGTGCATGCCTTGCGCCGCGCATTCCTGCCGCCAGCATTTGGGGGGGTTGACGAGTCTCAGGCCGACTTGGTTGGGGTATCATTCGAGGAGGTCGAAGGAGGCGGGCTTTCAATTGTCGGATCATTCAGGGGAGAAGGTCGCTGCCAACAACGTTGCTGGTAGGGGAAAATTGGATTCGTATCATAACTTCGCGAGGACCGGGCAACCGAACCCGAGTCTGTTGAGGAAGATGAAGGACAGATTATCCAACAGTCATGCCGGAGCGAGCAGATTGGATGACGTTGATGACGAGGATGATGATGAGAGGTGGAAGATTGCGCCGTGGGAGAGGAGCGCGCCAAGAGACGGCGACGCAGAGTTGAAGGACGAAATGGCTGGGACTTTGAAATTTTTTGGGGCGGAGCGGCCGATGAGTAATGTCTCTGCCGTGACAGATCGTGAAGGGCTCGAGGCGAAGACATCGCTACGAGCGCATGGATTAAAATAACGATCAATTAATGATGTTTAATGTGTACTCGGACACCCAGCCACTCGTGGCTTGATGCCTTGCTCTTTTTAGTACTTGACTAGGACTGTAGATTGCTGAACCATCTACTTCCGGGCAATCTCTCGACATCAACCTTCACAATCTTTCCTGATACCGTGATCGGCTCGCCGTTCCCATACGCATAGTCTCCGCCCGTCATACTAACATACAGCACATTCCTATCGTGCTTTGTCCGTCCGAACGCACAACCCGTCGGACCAGCCACCTCCGCAAGCAGTGAGTACGAGCCCCCCTCTCGCTGCACGAAAAAAATACCATCATTGTCCTCCGTGAACGAAGTCACGTAGGCATCGCCACCCTCGTCAACAGTAAGGTCATCCGGATTTGGCAGCGTGCCGGTAAGGAAGGTGTAGTTGCCCACTGCTTCGCCCTTCGCGTTGATGTGTACTCTGCCTACGGTGCCTTGGCCTGAATGGGTGAAGCGTGTCGTTTCCCTTGAGATGAAGTCCGATGATGCCGAAGGCGCTGGGGGAGCGTGTATAGGTGTTGTTGATGGGGACAGCGATCGCGCCAGTGTCGGGTTTGATGCTCCAGACGACGCCGGCGAGGAAGTCGCTGGAGCGGAGGAGGTTGGATTCGTGAAGGTATGTCAAGCCATCGAGCCCAAGGCCGTCGGTCAAGGAAGTGATCTCGGTGACTTTGGCCGAGGGTGGATCACGCTGGTCGAAGTCTGTCATGTCGAGTCTGTAGATGTTGTTCTCGCCATACCCCTCGAGCTTGATTGAGGAGTAGTTGGCAGAGCAGAGATAGAAGTTGTCAGGTTGAGCTTCCACGATACCGAGCAGGGAAGCGGTGTCATTCAGGGTGGCCAACAAAACCGTCTCTCCATCTTTGAAGGGATCCACGAGATAGATATTCGGCCTGGAATTATCTGTCGCGATGATCTGGCCATTGCTGCGAACTGCCAGGTTCTCGATCCACGTTGCTCTAGGGAAGACGTGGACCACTTCCACAGGCAGCGGCGATGTCGTGTTGAAGCGCTTCTGAGGCGAGTTCTTGATCCCGGAGCCGTCGTGGGCCGGGGCGCATTGTACCCTGTGTATGGATTGGATGAGGAACAGGAGGGCAAAACTGGAAATTTCTGTTGCCCTGATGGTTAGTGATCGCTACGGTGCTTTCGACAGTGATCGCTACAGTGCTTTTGACACGGGGAACGCAGGAAGATGTGCCTTTTACAAGGCTGGCGAAGAAAAAACAGTCGGGACGCCGGACGTACATCATGCTTATTTCATTATATGTTGCGAATAGACGCCATGTGCATCTTTTGGCTTCCAATCCGGATTGTAGCGCGCAATGACTAGCAATCGGCGTGCGCACCTAAGAAAGCCTGTGTCAGCCTGGTGGTGTGTTGGTTGCGAGCATGAAGCGTTCTTGAGCCGTCATGCAAACCATGCCAAGACACTCGCAGGACAAAGTACATTAGAGCACATGCCAGCATATCCCAGTACACCTGGGTATTTCCTGTACATGATGCACTCTCACTCATTTTCCTCGCTCATGTGACAGCCTGCTTATCAAAGGACACCATGTATAGTCTCTGCTATAGTTGCCATGTCGTCTGCTGTTTGGGCTCCTGTTGCCGGAATCATGTCACGCACCGTGGGTCAGCGGTCTCTCCTTGGTCGACGGATCATCATTAGTCACACTTAGTGACATACAAAACCATCTGTAAGCGGTAAGCATGATGCTTCACAGATGGCGCTTGCTTTCTAAATCCCTCGCCCGACTCTGGTCTAGATTGCTTTTAAACTCGGGCTCGGAGTCTAGGACATTTTACTGTATCTATTGATAAGCAATTTGCTGTGTCCGATCTTACCAGAAAAGAGAATTAAGAAGCTCATGTGAGAGTCTTCTTTGTCCAGGTAGCAAGTCTCCCAATAAAACGTTCCTGAGAGTATCTTACGTCAAGGGCTTTTCGGGGGGTCAAGCTGATTGATGTGCTGAGGTAATTGGAGCCATAGGGTACAGCCCAACGTCTCGAAGACCAACTTGATCATGATGAGGAATCATTCTCTTCTTCGCTTGACCTCTGCATCATCTTTCATCCATTCGAAAGCAATAATGCGGAGATCATGGCCGATTTTACTCCTCCTCCACTTGCCATTGTGTACTGTAACAGAACGCTCTTTCGATATTCGTCAGCAGTGGGTCTGTATCATGGCCTGCTTTGTGATAATGACGTAGGCTGGCGTAGCACGTCAAAAAGTAACATCATTGTCCTTGTCACTGATATATCAGACTATTGAGGAGTGTCCGATCCAAGCCAGAATCATACTCACGTAACCTCACCAATCAAGATGCCTCAAAATCAAGCAGCTTGGATCAAGGCGCAAAGTGAACCTCTTGTGGTTGAAGTCGCTGGGTAAAATGAACAAGGTCCTCAGGAGATTGTCATCAAGAATCATGCTGTAGCGAACAATACGGTAGATTGGAAGATGTAAGACCACAAGATCTTGAACAACGAATATACGCACATCTTCGGCTGCGATGTTAGTGGTGTGGTGGGGCAGGTTGGCTATGATACCAAAGCGTTCAGAACGGGGGACATGGTGATCGGTTGAGGAGATTAGCACGTTTCACTGATGACGCATGTGATGAGATGATGCAGCAATGCCGTGTGCTTGTCGAAAGGACTAAAGTACGCAGCTTTCCAGGCTTTCGTCCTGTGTCCTGCCAACGTCGCGTGCCAGCTCCCAGCCAATGTCTCATTTGAGAAAGGCCGTGTGCTGCCACTTGCTGGGAACACAGCCAGCTCGGGGCTGTTCGTGCCTGATCACCTAAGACTGCCGATGCCATCGGTCTCGCCCGCAACATCTGGCGAAGCTGTCTTTGTTCATGCTGGAAGCACCAGCGTCAGAGCAACGTGCATCCGGCTTGCGAAGGCGGCAGGAACCACTGACATGCGGCCGGGAGCAGATTTAAGCACGGATTCTGTAAAGCACTCGGAGTCGACGAAGTTTTCGATTACAGGGACACGAATTTGGTGCAGCATGCTGCAATTGCCTTGAAATACAAAACCGTTGCCGGAGCTTTTGATTGCATCTTGACGGATGACACTGCCAAGGTAACGCAGAAAGTCTTTGTTATTGCTGGCTCAAATAGTCTCGTCCTTATGGTTTCGCCACCACCCGAGAGGGTCCACAGGAAATTCATCTTTGGCGCGAATTTGACTTTAGATGAAGATCTGGTAGAGGGATCTGGGCGGGCTTCTTGGGTCAGGCCGTGGAGAAAGGCAAGCTTTTGCCTGTGCCGGACCCCCTCATTGCTGGTCATGGACTTGGTGATACCCAGGAGAGAATGGATATGAAGAAGAAAGGGGTCAGCGCTCGGAAAGTCGTTGTATCTATAGCGTAAACTAATCGCTGAATCATGTTGGTGATCTTTTGTGGTCCAGAGACGGCGATGCCAGATTCTTGGCTAACGGACTTCCGTATCTGTCACGCATGTATGGTGAACCAAGTGAGCTGGCATATTTTTGGAACTCATCCATAAATCGAAGACTTCTTCGCTTGCATCCCGTCGCATATCGATGATAAAGTCTGTTCTTTGCGCTGGACCTTGAGGAAAAGCTGAACAAAATAGAACGAAAGAGTCTTCCAAAACCAATGACCAGACTGACTGAAAGCCTTGTGGAGACACCACTGTTTGGAGGTCAGGATGTAGGGAGTCCTGGTATGTCTGACCGTCCATCACGACAATTGCGCCGCAACAACATTACAAGTCAACCTCTGGATTTCGATGCTGCTGATTTTTGGAGCAGCCGCGAGTCAGGCCCCCATTCGGAGCTGAGACATTAGCGTCAATATCTATTTCCGGAGGGTATGTCCACCAATATAGCCTCAACTTAGACATCCTTTCAAGGCAAAATTGACCATAGCCATTCTTTCCGTCCGAGCGCGAGATCTTAATTAGAGAAGAACTAGAGTTCTCTCGGTACAGTAGTCATCTATCCCGCTGTCAACTCAGTTTATTCATGCTCTTTTTCAAGATGTCGTTCTCCAGAGTGGTGACTGCAATCTTTGCGTTTTCGTGTTTATCTGTGGTTCATGGCCAATATCCTATCGCCAACTTCAGCGCCGTGGGACTTCTGGGTAATGCAAGCGCTGGAATCGTCGCGCCCCAGACTGGCCGGGATGCCACCTTGCCAAAGTAAGGAGATACGTAGATCTCTTGCGCCATGCATACTTGCTGACCACCGTTGCGGGAGCATAGTGGAAAGCTGACTGGTCTTCCAGCAGTATATAATGGTGAGTGGATGGCGATGGTCTCCCTGCCCTCAAGAGAGCTAATCCTCACCTGCGCTCTAGTTCCCCAAACTACTCTCTTCCTCTCCAGGATGATGTTACCAGGTGATGCTCAGCCCGTCGATGCTCTGGCCTTGTCCCGCCCGCTTGTTTGGGGTGTCCAAACAATGGCTAAAATAAACGGCGTCCAAGGCGTTTCCTGGCTACTCCAGGTAGGCGTACATTTTGGTGAAGCGGGTCACGAAGGCATCTTCGTGCAGCCTACTTCGGCTCAGTCCATGACTACAACAGATGCCGCAGAAGTCATGTTCGGTATCTGGGATGTAATGCTTCGTTATGGGGCTCAGAGTTGCACATACCAAATATCCCAAGGTGATTTGGCTCGCGTTGGGTTTATTACAGTGCTTGGTAGGACAGCCAATAATAACGGCTCTGGTTCTGTTAGTGTTGCCAAGGGATGAGTGATCTTGCGAGACTATCAGTGGCTCTAGAACGATGTGATGATCGGTTCCTGCGACTGGGTCTACAGTAGAAATCACAATTCTCCAAATCCAGACTATGCAAATATGATTCTGGCTTGTTCATTGGGGCGGAACAATTGCAAAGTCACGGATTTCCAATGCGATGGCAGATAAATTGGTGCACCTAATCTTCTCAAATCGTTCCACGACTCTGGCTTCACTACACTAAAGAATGACACTCCACTGGTGCACATGCGCATTACCATATATCAAACTAGCGGTAGCTGGTCCTCCTGGTATTTCTCCGATAGCGAGAAGAAAGTTACGGTCGTCGATTTATGATCTGATGAAGCTACGGACGATGGTAAAATTCTGACCGATCTCCTAAGGGAAGCGGACTCCGGGAGTGTGTTGCTATCATTGTGGCTTTGATCGGTGTGGTTTGCCTTGCCTCGCTGAACCAGGAGCAGTATATCTGGAAGAGAGTAAACGGTGATGTGTGTAAAGGATGTGTGTACCCTCCAGCAGCTTTGAATAGAGAATCAACCGAATCGATGACCCTTTCGAGTACATTGTAGCGGAAGCCATCTTTTGTATGGACACTCGTCACGCGAGCCTTGCTTACAATCAAGTGAGACAATATTACCCAATGCCTCCGCCGCACATGGGGAAAGTTAGGGACGCGAGGGAGTGTTGCGCTAGGGATGTTCTGAGAGAAAGCAAGATGATTGACCAAGGATTCACCAGCAAGAGTCTGAGAACATTCTAAGGAGATAGCGAGTGGCCAAGCTTGGAAATTGGAAACCCCATTGGGTCGTAAAGCAAGGTCCAAGGAGAAAGCATGACTGATCAAAGTTCTGTGGAGGGAACCGCTGACTGTTTGAAACATTGATGGGGAGGCTGTCATATTCGAAGATCTTATGAGTCTGGTCGCATGCAGATTCAATGTCCGTCGACCATCCTTCAATTCTAGATGCACCACCGATTGGACCTCGATGATCATAAGGGGCGGGCGGTTGCTCGTCCGAAATAGATCGAACCTGGATCGGGGAAGTTCGCGGTCTCGCAAGGCCCTCATCCAGAGCCTGCCGTTTGATTGCCTCAGGCCCGCCCCTCACGCTTGGGTACCATGCCTGCTGAGCATCTCCATGATCGCTAGCAGCCCCGAAAAGGACATGAGATCTGCGCCATCTCGAAGCCGCTCACACGAGCTGTGGACCTTCACTGATCAGTGACACATCATCGCTTCGACCAGCCCCCATGACTGGCTTGCCATTTGCCAATGCAGGAATCCTCATGCTCGCCATCGCTACTTCCTTGTGGAAAACAATCTCACTGGCATCCAAGCCTCAGTAGTAAGAGTCCAATAGGCTCCTTTGGGTCCTACGATTCCCGAACAGCCTCCGAAAGTCTAGAGCCGCTTGTGGTTTGTCTGCTACATATAGCGGGATGACCATGTCATGCGGCTCGTGAAAGAGCTGGGGAGTTTGGCAATACGCTACAGCACCACAAAACGCAGTTTGAAGGCCGTCAGCAGCTCGTGCGACGCGCTTCTGTGGTGAATTGTCGAAAGACCGCAAGGTCAGGTGCTTGGTGTGGGGGCCGAGGCAAGGTGCCCATGCTGGGCATATACGTGAACGAGCTGATTGGCAACATATGGGACCTGGATTGAGTGCGGCTGGAAAAATTCGAAGATTTCTGAAAGTACTTCGCATTTATAGAAGGTCGGTAAGCCAAGTGGAAGATGTGGAATCATAGATAGTGCAAGCGACAGCACGGCTACACCTGAAGCTGAGTGTATCGTGCCTCGTCTACAGTCTGGCGATCTTGTACAGCTCTAGCAAGTGTGAGAGTTGTTACAGCTTCACGGTCATTCTTGGTGAGGCGAGCCACAGCGGGGTACCTAAGATAGGTGATGCACAGGGTGCTGCTCGCGGCTGCTGTCCACGCCCGTGGCGGACTCCCTTTGCACATCCTACATAATCGTCGATAACAAGCAATAACGATGCACGTCTGGGAGCATTCATGAAGAGATTTCTCACAGCAATTCATTGTCTATTATTACGGACGAGGAACATGTCCGTGTAGTGTATTGTATGTCGCAACCCATTGAGATGGATTGAATCAAAAAAATCAAAAACAGAAAGGATCGCCGCCTGCTCGCAATAGCTATCATATCCACCAAAGACTCCTGCATACTAGGGTCTATCGCCCCAGCGCGTCTGATCATCCCTGAATGCTCCCTTTACATAGACCTCGACAAACGCCATCACCTCTCCCGTTCGAAACAACAGTCGCATTCCAGTACCAAAGCCCAGAAACTTCAAAAATAGTCAGGCCTATCCAGCCACGATACTACTCTTGAAGCTCCATCGTTCAACACGCTCGGGACTCTTGAATGGGCCTATTCGGCACAATCCAAGGCTGCTGGTGGTGTTGTTCACAGGTCTGCAGGGCCTTGAGCCCGTGTGCGCATGGCGTGTGTCGATGGGGCGGGCGCCTTCTTGGCAATGGTTTTCTTGCTGGCCTTGCCAGCGACGGACAGTTCCTCCTTGCGAGGTCGGCCTCGCCCACGTTCCCCTTTTGGTGCTGGGGTCTTCTTGGCAGTCTTTGGCTTCGGAGCTGCCTTGCTGGTGGAGACTTGTCCGCCCTTGCGAGGACGACCTGGCGCGCGTCGCTGTTGAGCTGGCGCCTTGGATGGCTTGGGCTTGTCAGTGGCTTTGCCCTTGCCCTTCTTGTCCCTGGCGGCTGCCCCGTCCTTGCGAGGTCGGCCCTTCTTTGCTGGTGGTGGTGGTGGTGCAGACTGCTCTGCGGAAGTCTGGTCGGGCTGCTCACTTGCTCCATCGATATATGGAGCCCCAGGATGGGGTGGTGCATGCAAGTGCTCTGCGATCCAGACTACGCCGCGATTGTGGATGATCATCCCCACCCCTGTACCTTCCAGCTCAGGCCTATACTCTGGGTTCCAGAACTGCCTAAGCTTCTCTGGCGGCGGGGTGTTGAAGCCCATTTCTTCCTCTGGGACCAGCTGCCCAGTCGCAGGGTCTGTGGGCCAGTGGTGGTTGTCAAGGATCCCGTCCCTGTTCTGAGCTTGAAACGCCTGCATTGTCATCAGCTAGGTTGAGTCACATCTCTGTATTGGCGTGCTTACGATGAAGGCATTGACCGTTTCCGGTAGTGCGGGCCTGAGCTTCTTCATGGCTGGCCCTTCCTCTGGCTCGTCTGTGTCGTCCACAGACCTCTTCCTGGAAGGGTTTCCGACCTGTGGAGGCGGCATTTGGAGCTGGCCGAAAAAAGCTCGTGGAGTGCCATGACCCAAGGAAGCTTGATAACACAGTTCGAATCTGTGTTGGTTGGTGAGTTCAAGCTGCAATGCAGCAGGATTGGTGTCCATGTTTAGGGTTGGTAAGAAAAGGAAGTTGGTGCTGGTGAAAAGGTGTAGATAGGACTGAGACAAAGGGCACGGCGAGCTTGGTATTCTCCAGAAGAAAGTGTAAGGTGAGTGGTGATAAGTGAGTAAGGCAAGGTTGAATCGTTGTGTTCAGCCTTAGAGATGCAGAAGTTCTGATGGAGGATTGGTCTTGGTGAGGTATCAGAAGTCAGAAGTTGCCGTGAGTTGAAGGACGGAAGAAATTCTGGGGGGGGAGGTGGCCTTTTATGCACCCTCAATAACACTTCGATAACACTTGAGACTCAATGACACTTCAATAACACTGCACTCCCAATAACACTTCAATAACACTTCCAGGTGAATGGGAAGTGAATGCCGAGGTAGTGATAGCCGAAGTTCCCCCGTACGAGACGGCTCGAAGTGGTGACAAGGATTGCTTGACTCTGCTCAGTACTTGAGAGCAGTGTATATTTTTAGCTTGATGAAACAGCTTTTACTTGGGTAATGAAGGACTCTTTGCTGATAGAGGTAGGGGATGCACGAGATCAAGTAGAGGAAAAAGAGATAGCAAGATTATTCACTCGACCGCGGATTGCCGAATAAGCCCCGTGGAAGTGTCACTCGGCCAAAGGCTCAGCAGTGATGTCACTGTAGTATGTCACAACCCACCATGAATGCTCGAATGAGGGGTAGCCCTGTTCTCACTATCACCACAAGCTCGGCGTCTCCGTGGCTGAGCAACAATACACATGTGCCCAAATGAGTCACATCTATTTGTGCAGCTTGTCACCTGCATTACATTATTGTGTTCTTCACCGGGGTTGTGACTCGCGTCTGGGCTAGTCCGAGTCAGGTTTGAAGTAATCAAGACTTGAAGTACGTCTCTACTAATCTCAAGGAATCAGCAATGATTTCTGAGATGGTGAGGTACCTGATGCAAGATAAAACTCATGACATACACGAGAAGGCAGATCTCCTATTCATATCTTTTCAGCCGTTGAAACAATCAATGGGCGAAACAGCGACATAATGTTTGATATGCAATAAGGGGCCATGGTAACCTTGTCTTACAATCCCGCTATTCGTCTACAAGATTGCGGGGCAGCTTCGCACTCCACCTAACGCCACTCTAGGCCCGTAACAAATAACATGATGGACTAGAGTAACTAGGGGTACCGGATGTCTAAGCGTGTTGAGCCCAAGTACACCAGAGACTCCCAGAATTAAATTGCAAGCCGTATCAATACGCCTGGGATGTAGACACAAGCTCCAATCTCAAGATACCAAGCCAAAGCTGGTATCAACGCCTGCATTGGCCTGAAGCCCCATGTCTGAGAGTGGCGACGACAGTACCGAGAAATTGACTTTTGTGATTGGTTTTGCTATGCATTTAATAGAAGACTTCCCCATGCTGTTGAAGCAGAGTGCGATCGGGCACGAGGCAAACCTTTATTATCCACCTTCTCTCTATACCAGGGTGTATGGGAACTTCCATTTGCTCTTAACCTAGTTTGGAATTCCCATTTGTAGACCTTAGAGTCTTTGCCCCGTATCGATTCGTTGTTACTGTGCTTGCTGCGTGCTATGGAGTACATGGGCACTGATCTGAATTCTCATCTTGAGTGCATGACAACTGCCTACCGAGGTACTGTTCGACCCAAAGCTGTGTCCATTTTCTGTTCAAGCCCGCTGATGACTTCGGCAGCGTTGCAGATTCATGTGTCGGGTCGCTTGCCTTGGTGAATACGTATTGTGAATTGGTGTTGCAGTAGACTTGGACGGGAAGCCTGAGGGAGTGTATATTAGTGTATTACTCCCCACTTCTCTTTTCTGACTTCGCACTACAAAAATTGTCCCCAGACTTGCACTCATCACAAGGCCTTTGCTCGCTATCTGGTTCGGAGGTGACTGAAGCAATGATGGATTTGTGTTCATGAGCAGTCTATGATAGCTACAATCCTTTGGCAGGGGCCTTGTTATTTTCTAGATATTTATATGAGGAGGTCAAAGAGCAACACCGAACCGATCAAACGTACCAGCTTCAAATCTCAACGACTGTGCCATAACGATTAGAACATCTCGACCTATTCCCCGGGGTTGCAAGCACGATAGAAGTCAACGGAGGTGTCGCAGGCCAAACAACAGGATGTCTGCCTGCAAGGCAAGATGTGGGATTGGTGGAAGGTATTCCATCTTAGGGTAGGGTCTAGCAGCAGTATACCAGCATCATGAGGGGGTCGGATCTACGCTACGTACACCATGGGCAGCGGAAAAAGCGCGAAAGACCTTCTCAAATCTGTCTCCATACAGAGCCACAATAAGACGGCAGAACTCCGCCGTCGCATGGCGTGAATAGCTTCCTCGCCTTCCCCAATTCATTGGCCTTCTGTCGAAAGAATCTGCATGTGACGTGCTATCGACACGTTCAGCAAAACATCACCAGTGACATACACACGGATACTGGTCACTGCGGCACTAAGGGTAATAAGCACGAACAGCGAAATTCGAGCGCGGAGCGGACCTTTGCTGGAAATCAAGCATGGTAGGAATTCCATCAAACAAGGCCATGCCGATTTCTTAGATCTGCCTGGCGAGCTTCACAAAAAGATTCGCAAGCACTTTCTCCAACAAGAGTCTACTCTATCACCTGGCCTAAGAGCCAACCGCGCTATCACCTGCCCCAGCTCCCCCAAGCTTACAGCGGGGCAAACAAGACCAAGCCAGGCATTCGGGGGGTATCGCGCCGCGTAATGTAGTCTATTCATCGCCAGAGGTCCCCTATCGCCACGCTCTGGGTCTGCCAATTATGTACCCGAAGCATCAACGGTCTTGTACGGCAAATGTACCTTCGGCTCTGACCAGCTCACCTCGCCCAAATTCTTCACCGCGGATTTGACGGTTTGGAATAAAGCCAGCATCACCTTCTTAGCCATCAGATACCACACCTACGGCGACCCTCTCGTTCGTGAGAATGGAAAGTACACGAGAAAAGTTGATGAGGCACTCGACAATTTCTGCTACCAGATCACTGACAACTGCACCTAATTTACTCATCTGAGGCTCAACCCGACGCGTCCAAACTCACATCCCCAATATGTCCGCCGCTGCGTCTTGGAGTTCATTTATCGCCAAAGGTCTCCCATCCCCATCGCCATTCTCTGGGTGTGCCGTGCTATGTATTCCATCTCAGGAGAGTGGTGCCCTGATTCTTCGGCAGTGTAAACGGATTGCGGGACATTGCCGTGTACTTGCTCTTCCCTTACATGGAATCCCAATGCCTACGCTAAAGGGGCCATCAAACTATACCAGACGCGCCCGCGTTCAACGACTGCCTGGAGCACTTTCAATAATTTGATTACGATAGTCTCAACATCAGATAATCCAATGAAACGCTTGTTTGTCGATCCCGGGCGGAAGGTGTGCCCCATTCGGATGCGAGAAGATGGAGGTGTCAAGAGGACCCTGCTCTGGCGGCGATGCTGTCTAGAAGCCGATGACGACAGATTCGGTGAAAGCTTCCATGCACCTGATCCCGGTACATTCGATGGGTTCAAGTCCAGGCATCTCTTAAAGGCAAAAGTGGAGTTGTTCCATCTTCAAGGCTTGATATTTAGACCTTGCAGCCAACATCGTTCTTGAGGTCGAGTAATACTCTTCCGGTCCATTGTCGCTTATACGCCCACCTGAAGTAGAGCTACGATTTCTGGATCTAAAAGAAGCTCTCGGATAGTCAGATAATATATGCCGATGGTGATCGGCTGATCGACTCATTCCATTCACCCGATCCCCGCACTGCCATTGGACCTTCAATTTCAATTTGCTAAACTACATCTGGCAAACACTCCTTTGTACTGGATTGCGACTTATTTTATTAAATATATATCTGTGTACGGACCCGTGGGTCTTTTAGTATAGGCTGACTTGGGGGTCTCCGTGAACATCACAAGCTTGACTGAACGGGGAAGACCTAGGTTCCAATCATGCTCCGGCGAGAGGAGAACACCTAGGTTCCATTCAGGCTCCGGTGAGAGGAGGACACCTAGGTCCCGTTCAGGCTCCCGCGAGGGGAGAACACCTAGGTCCAGTTCAGGCTCCCGCGAGAGGAGAACATCTAGGTTCTATTCAGGCTCCGGTGAGAGTGAGAAGACCGAGGTTCCGCCCAGGCTCTCGCGAGGGGATAACAATCATGCTGAATGCTGAGGACTCCTTTCTGTGACAATATACCGCAAAGAATACAAGGTTGCTCGCCTCGCCAAGGAAGGGATGGCCATCACGCGTAAAGGCTTGGCTCGCTTTCACAGTCCGGACACGGAGATGCGATACCGAGACTATGTGATGGGCCTCGCGATGAAACCCAGTCGGACTCCCCAACGATGGCGCGTGGCAGAGGGCACGGATGCGAAGAGGGTGGATGCGGAGACGGCAGCACTGATCGATCTCGCCCACGACCGACCGAACAAAGTCAACGACCCTTGCTTTCGATTGACCGATGCAAGTGTGATGGCGACCGTCCTCCAAACGCATGGTCTACGCCACGCACCGGAAGAAGGGGAGACGATGACATCCGGAAGCCTGCCCGAAGATAAGTCCCTCTCGATGCCAACTGGCCAAGTTCATCAGGAAGCGGACAGATACATACAGGGCAGTGCCGCAGGGGCTTTGGAGCCTCTTAGCGCCGAGGAGTCCGCTGCACGGCTAATAGCTGTCGGCGAAGCGAGTCGAGCTGTATAGGAACTATCCGAGCGAGATAAAGTTATGCTTACATTCAAAGAGTCTTATAAGAAATGGCACACCACCGAAGGCTTAACCACGGAGGACCGGACTACCTTTAAGTAAACGGCCCGCCGATTAATTAACATCCTCCTAGACGAAGACATCTGCTTAGTGTCCACGACTACTTTGAACCAGCCATGCATGATGGTCAATGTGCCCAAGGGACATGCCAATAAAGCCCGCCTTTTCCAATCCCAAGTCAATGAAGAGGAGGCCAGGGTGGCCAAATTGCGAGGACAAGGTCCAGTGTACATCATCAAAAGCGGCCTCGCGGCCAAGGATTGTGTGCGGCTAGCTATCAGGTCTTTTACCAAAGACCGCTGACTTGGGGACGGTAGAGGCTTCAATACTACCAAGTAGCGCAGTTCTATGTATACCTATGGATCTTTTTTCTAATCGGATGGGCGTGTCCTTGGATGCACTTCGTCATCTTGTACTTGATCATTGTCCAAGGGTGTTCGGTACCCGTGATAATGGGAATAGCGGACGGTATCTGTGGTGGACCATATCGTGCCCCACAAGACGAAGCTCCTGCCGATCCAGATTTTGGGCTCCACAAAGTACCCCTTAGCAAGGTTTAGACGCGCAGATACCTAGCCATTACGAAAACCTGATGAACTGTCACACGAGATTACGGGACGCTGTTGAGCCTGAGCCGAGACGTCCTCATCTGGCTCAGCTGTATCAGATCTAAAGTGACCATGGATTCTCTCTCCTGCGCCAAGATTGCGTCCTGTCTCAAAGGTAGAGCTCAAGCCTGGTATGCGCAGAAATGCAAATTTGATCCCTCCGCCGTCGCAACGCCTTTATATCTCTTACACGCCCTAGAGGAGGAATTCAAGCTCAAGGCTGTCTCGGCTGAGATGAAGAAACACACTTTCCCCGCCCTTAGCGCATATTCCGAGCTTGAGGTGCAGGACTATGTCAAGCTATTCCTGGTGCTAGGGGCTCACAAAGGCTGGCCGGCATCGCTAGCGCTGAAGAAAGTGTGGATCATGCTGCCATGGCGGCTGAGGGTGAGTCTGTTGTGGATAGCTTGAAGACAGCCAAACGCAAGGAGAGAACGAATCCAACCACCTCAAATCCTAATGCATCACAGCAGAGACCGCAAAATTTATCTAAGCTTTCGTACGAACCTCAGAACTCCCCCCCCAGCCAAGCAAGAGAAGCAAAGGCCAACCATGGAGATTCCATGGAGTGCTTGAAGAACGGTAGAGTAAGCTTCACTACCTCAGAGTCAACTGCATCCCAGAGACCGCAAATTCTACCCGAGACTTCCCACCTTCCTTAAATCCCACCCACTGCCCCCTTTGATTCCTCTAGCTTGGCTCTCCTGGACTATCCAGACATGCCATGGGTCAACCAGTCATTCTCTGATTTCAATCTGATCAACAATTACGGCCCCACTCCGACAACACCTGAGATATCAACTACACCAGAAGTCCCAGTGCTCTCTACAGGCAACACCATACCTTCCGTACAATCTCAATATCTTCTTCACTTAAACGGGGCCGGTCTAATACATCTAATAGATCTATTCGCTCTCTGCCGATACCCGAATCATCTTCACTTGTGGGCGACACGCTGTCTCCCCGCATAACTCGAGCTCAAAGCGAATGGTCACCAGCGATTTACCATAGATCAGAAAACGCCGGGATATGTATCCATCGAGTCACTGAATACATTGGGTGAGTTCAAAGCAATGGCGCATTTGTATTATGCTCATATGCCTTTATACTGGAGGCCAAGTATGCTGAGGGATCAATCGTGAATCATGGTGGTCTGGTATTAGGGCGGTGAGGGATACGCTGAAGGGAGCTGAAGTGCAAGCCGAAAATCTGTTGCGTGTCCACCCAGTGTATGTATAGTCACGGATCCGTCAGTGTTGCAAATGAACCAAATCGTCGAGAATTATTTGATCTACGACGAGCTGGCATTAATTGAATGGCTGGCGGGCGTTGTACTTTGTAATCATTTAGCTCTGATTCAGGTTCTTCGATTGATGGCTGTTCTGAGCCTCTCCTAAGATTTGATACTCTGTCCTTAATGTCTGTCGTATCCCTTTGCATTTGCTACATGTCCTAGTTCATACCATTCATCTCAGCTACGAGATTTCCCATTCCAGACATGTCTGTTTGTGTCGGACCCGTCAACGCTTCGGGTAGGGATTGAGGGTCCCAGCAAGCTGATCTATGTCGATTAGGTGATGACGCAGGGCTCGTTTTGAACAGCATAATTCTGAACACGTATGACGACGTACTCGATGTTCGGATCATTCGTCGCCAACATTTCTTGTAATTTGCGATTTACTTAGCAATTAGGATTTAAGATTTACTCATCAACATGCAATTTGCTCAGCACCCAATACTCACCAATACCACGATCTCATCATACAAAATACATTTTCGGCGCTTTATACCCATATCTCGCTCTGGAGCCACTCACGACGTCGCTGTCGCCAATACCTCGCATTCGCCAACCACCTGCAACACGACCAACTGTCCGACTTCTTCAATTCCTTCAATTCCTGTTCTTTTTGCATGTAGCAAACGTTTCAAGCAAGCACAACACGGACGCATGCAGCTACAACACGAGCGTGACGCGAAAATCTTCACTCTCGCCGCATCACTGCCAGAACGTGGATATCGACGAGGACGTTGGCTTTTCTTGAATGTTGACGGGATGTTATTACGGTGATGGCTACGAATTATTTCAACAGCGAGGGCTAAGGCTCGATCAGGCTTAGCGGCTATGACGTGAAGAAAATGAAGGACAAGCTATCTGCCCGGGTGTATTGAAATACACCCGTCATGCGAGTGTCTTGGCAAGGCTTGCATGACGGCTCAATAATACTTCCTGCGGGCAACCCCATGCCTACACCTAGGCTGACAACTCAATGCCCATGCACAGTCTAGCATAGTATCACCGGGGATGTGTCACGCGTTCACCGGTTAGGATTTCAGCGTGAACGTCATTCGTAAAGTTTCCAGGAGCCAAGGAGTTAGTGTCAGAAGGGTCTTCTTGCCTATGGAGATCTCTGTATGCCCATACCATTGGCACAGGCTTGATGGCCGCAGAGTCGTCTAACACAGAGAGAGCTGACGGTCTGGTCGCGTGTACAGGGCCCGATAATCGAGCCTCGTTTGCCGTGGAATCACGGGAAGCAATGACCTTAGACCCTTCGTTCGCGGAGTGAACTCGCTTCAAAGATAGGTTATTCGCAAGTGCTGATAACTGAAAGTTCGAGACATTTGAACTCTTGCCGTGGCTTCCCCCACCTTTTCGACTGGCATTTTTGAATGTCCCACCCGCGGAAGCCTCAAGATCCGAAACTTTAGCTTCGCCATTAGCGCCACTCGGTAGTGCTTCATTCGCATCTAATGAACGGTTCATTGAATGGAGGCCTTGGCCAGGGTATTTGGAGCTTTGTCTCACCCATGAATGTAGAATGGTCTTCTCATGTGGAGCCGTATGATCACGTGGAAGGTTACCGCTGGCGGTACTTGCTGTCCACACGGGAATAGACGCTGACAGCCGGCCTGAGAGGCCATCACAAGGTGCGAGCGCTCGAATAGCTGCACATCTTTGGTCAGCATCGATATTGGGTTCCCAAATACTACAGCTCTCATGAAGGTGACTGCGTTCTGTGAATGCCTTCGCGGGTAGACGCGCAGGGAGTGCTTTCTCCACCTCTTTTTTGGCTTCTTGACCCTGTAGTACCCTTGTCAGTATTTCTCTGCTTGGATATCTGGTCTCCAGGCTCAGAGGTCTTCGGATCATCCAAGTTTTGTAGAGAATACTTCGATTATTGCGACATGAGATGAAGCAGTCTAGCCAACGTCCGAGTCAAATCGCAGCAGATCCAGATCGTCGCATGATGTCAATGGTCGATGATTTCGTCTAATTGATAAGGCTCGATTATCATACTACTGAATTCATAATGTTTCACATTGTACTCTGATGGTTAGTTTAGAGGGCATACTTTCCATTCATCCCGTCACGCACGTCCGCCTTGGCTTTCTTTACCTCAATGAGATCACTTTCTTACTGGAATACGTATCATGAATCGCGTGGCCGGTGGGCTTGGACGGTATAGATTGGGGCCTGCTCCCACTACTTCTCTCAACTTTCTTCAAAACCTCGAATCTCCTCGTCAACCCTTGATCTTGCAGACACTGAATTGCCAGTCTGGCTGGAGCCCACATCAACAATCTCGTCGGTGGTTTTTTTTTGATTTAAGATACATATTATGCGCTCAGGTCAGCGCACATCCCCATTCACCCAAAGACATTCCGAGTGCCAATCATGGATGAGAATCAATCATTCACCCCAACATACTCGATAGCACAGCTATTCTGACGTTATCGCAACGTTACTAAAACGCTTCACATTTGTTTTCATACTTAGATGACTACCCCATGTCATCTCACAGCAACAAAGAGAAATGAAGTCGCACATACCAACTTTCAGCCTTTAAAAGCTCCGCTCCTCTGGGCGGTCACAACTGCGTCAACGTAGGGGATGAGCACAGAACACCAATGGTTAAAAATTCTCTCAATCCGTTGTGCTGTTCGATGACCGACAGTATATTGTAGACTTCCTAGATTTGATATGGCGAAGGGCCTAGCAATATCTTAAGCGGGTATTGACCGAATTGCAGTGAAAGTGGCTGGAGAAAAAAGGCCCAGTGAGAGCCTTGTTGCCCCGTGCTAATTCACTATTAACTGAACCCCTTCCGTGTCATACCCGTCCTAAGAGCGCCTGAGAAGGCAATCTCCTACACCAAGGAGAGTTACCCCCGCCGGGTCTACGAAACAATTGCCTGGTGCCAAATCTACTACAAATGGGCCTACTACAGGAAGATAATGAAAAATCTCCAGCGGTACGTAGATCCCGCCTTCATGCCCGGCTATATTGTCTTCGACGAATACATACGATCAAAACTGAGCGCGCTCCACTATTCAAGCAATGAGCATCCCCTGCGCCGTACTCATAACGGAACACTACTCGAAACCGGGCCAGCCAATTTCCTCGGTGGTATGACTTGCAGGATTGATGGACACTATAAAGGTCTCCCTTATGATTGCATCGCACCACCTCTAAGGACAAGGATCTCGTTGTGTTACAGAACAATACGAGGACCCTACGGCGCGCTGGTATGAAATCAATCCGCAAGGATGATCGGATGCAGCTAAAGGAACTAGCAGACGGGCTATTGAGCTTTCTCCCTCGCTTCTGCCTACGCCGCACCAACCGTATCAGATGTTTCGGATGTAAGTCGCTAGACCTGCCGCGATGCAGACACTCTGTGATTGCGGTCCCAATCCCAGCAGCATTGCGCGATACGCTGGGCCAGCTCCAGGGAAATATCACAAGTCAATCAAAGACAATTTACAAACAGCGCAGGCGGACTTTGATCTGACATTCGTCTCATGATCACCAACATGGGACGGAGAACATGAGTGAAGTTTCAACATTTCAGCCTCGCGGATGCTTCATCATTGAAGCTGAGGATTTAACATCTACAAGAGTTTGCATCTGGCTCATTGAACTTGCGCGAGCGAATTAGCTCAGCCCCTGTCAAACTCAATATCTCAAGGCAAGAGACGTAATGTTACTCGATGTTGAGAAGCTCGTAACGCGTGATCATGCAAACGAAACTCATGTCGTATGTACGGCCCTGCACTCAACGGCTAAGCATGGGGCACAGGTCAAAAACGAAGCTCTCAAGAAGCAACAGATTGGTGTACCACCACCTGGGCAATTGACTCGATCCTACTTCTTGTTGATCCTATAAGGGACAAGAGCATTGCAAATTTCTCGCTGGTGGTTGCGAAAATAAATATATACTCAAAAAAAGTTGGTCGTAATACCATCCTCGAGTCGATAGATTGCTGGAGAGAAAAGCGCATCACGGCACCTGACATGATTAAATCAACATGGCTCCTCACAGACCTGTCAGTAGACAACGTTTGGCTCCAATTCCCAAGCACTCGGTGCCCCACGTCCACAAAAGAGGCTCTCTAAAGCGGGTTGACCAACCTCAATAGCAACGCAGTTGCCAATCCGCAAAGGGGACCAAAAAATTGGCTATCAGCTGGTAGGTGATGCTTCGCAAAAGAGGCGGAGCTTCCACCTCCGACTCGGCCGCCCTGATCCTCCGGCATCCACTGCGCAGGCTATTTCGCAGATCAAAATGCAACTCTATGAGCAGCTGGGGATCTCCATCGCCGCCTGCAAACTCAATAAGCAGCAGCCGCAGGAGATCTGGAAGTTGTATATGAAGCTCCACAAAAGTGACCCTGGACCTCCGGCTCTTCGGCATGGTTTACACTTTGCACGAAAGCATGTACTTAATAGGACTGCCACAAGTCATAGGATACTTCTCCTAGCCGAAGCAACTGCGGCTGGCGCCTGTGATGCAGGGGTAGTGCTTCAGCGCGCTCACGTCGGCGTTGCAATGACGCATTCGGATCTGTCACAACATGAACAATCCAAGCTTGTAGAGGAACAACCGCGAGAGGGTGTTGTCAGTATTGATTCTGCTTGGTACATCAGCGAACGAATCTTCTTCAAAAAAGCGGAAGACGCCGCCGATATAGCGCAGGACGCCGCTACCAAAAGCGTGGACGACTGCCATGAAAGCGGAAAAAGGCTGCGGGAGAGGCAGGGGAAGGAATGTGGGTCGCCTGCGGACATTCCTTGTTTGGGCAACTAATGGCATGGATTAACCACGATATATTGACCAAAAGATGCTGGCCATCTATGTCATGCCCAGGTGGGAGGAGAGAGTATAAGCTATACAGATTCTAGTGCCGGCGAATTTGATTAAACAACGGATCAAGGAGATTAGAGGAAATCGGTCTGGATTTATCTTGTGGATAATATGTGGGAACAGGTGGGACCCGCAGACAAGCCAAACGAGATTATGGCTTCGCACATCTTATGTTTATCATTCCTGCAGGAGCGTTCCCCGCACATGACGATGCTCTTCGAAAAAGGAAATAAATTGTGGCAAAAGAAGGCATCTAACAATTTTTCATCCTACGCAAGCTTCAAAGATAAAACAGCGAATTTCTCATGGCGAAATAAGAAGACAAGAGTGGCAAGGAGACGAAGCGAGAGGATGAATTCAAGTACCTCAGTGAACTTGGAGAGCGAAGAATTGTAGGTGCGCGGATCATCAAATATATGCTGAGCCCGGCCGCAAAGAAGCCAAGCGCACTCCTAGCAGCCACAAAAATAAGGGTTTCTTCGATGCCATGGGTGCTTTGAAGAATGCGAAGCTACATGGAGTCCCCTACCCTTTTTACTCCAATTTGGATTAAGTGCCTGATTAAGAAGACTCTTAGCAGTCGCCCTGCGACGCCGCCTCCCACCTTCACCGCCAGCAACCCTTTTACCCCCAGCAAGCGTCGATACGATCTAAGGGGCGTCCTTCTGGGCACAAGGAAAACACTACATCCAGACCCGTCCAACGCGGCGTAAATTACGAGGGACGTCCTGCACCGTATCAACAGGCCTGTCTCCATGCAAAATACTAGCGGAGACGTTGTCATTGGCGGCAGGTATGATAGTAAGAGCCCTGCTGCTTGCAATCATCACGACGTCGACTCTCTCCCGTCTTGGAAGGGCATGGCAGAGAGAGGTATCCACTCCCACATCATGCCACTTCTGGTGCGGACCTTCCTTGCCGAGAAAGAGAATCCCTTCCTCCCCCGCCCTCCGCGTACGCCACTGCTCGCATTCACCCAGCGCCACCCGTCTCCGCTAGCGACAGAGGTGTGACGGAGCAAAGCAAGGCATCCCATCCAGAACGAGGCGTGACTGCAGATTGAAAACCCATGGTCGGAGCGCCATTCGCAAATAGTGTGTTCCGTAAGTGGTTTGATTTCGGAGTCTATCGATGTACGTTAGGGACACCTGTCTTGACAGCGGACCGTCAGAAAAATCTGCTTCCTCCCTCAGATGCCCTGTTCACACACGCGGACAACTCCCACGCCTTCTGGGCTGGGATCGGGCATATCGGGTCTTCAAGGCTGGCGGCGGGGGATGATGTCTTCCCGGCTGCCATAGAGCGTAGACGGAGGGAAAGGGTTATCTTTTGGCTGTCGAAGTCTGACAGCTCGCAGCTCAGTGGGCAGATCAAGGTCCTCAAAACCATGGATTTCAATGAAGTGCGCCTTCTGAGCGCAGTTGGCAAAGGATTCGTTATGGAGCATTGGTGGCTTGATGATCCTTGCTAGCCAACGTTACGCATGCCGAACCGATCCTCCAGAAGCGCTCCGTCGGAAGCGATTGAGCAGGCTGCCCCCAGCGACAGCGATGACCCTCGTATAGAGGACACACCATCCCAGCAGACCCGCAAGCGCCGCTCTGGGACCCAGTTAGGGCAGCCTGTAGCGAAGCGTACTAATGGGTCAGCAGCTTCTGTCCATATTATGCACTAACGATCGATAGCATTGCAAAGCAGCAAAAGGGAGGATCGGCTGGATCCAAACGAGCCAGGAAGGACCTGGAAGCGTTAGTGCCCCTTGTTGCGGCCAATGCGACGTCGTTAACACATCTCAGGGGAATTCCCTCTCAACGCCCGTGAACAGCAGGAAAAGGACAGCTCCACCCCCTGGCCTTCCGCCGTACGTGGAAAAAGAAAAGAAAGTATTGGGTTCTGCAGGAGGAGAGGGTTTGGCGACAAGGACGTGGCAGAGTGCGGTTGGACAATCGTCCGTAGGCTTAGCAAAAACAACCGGCGGTAAGGGCCCTCCCCCCTCCGGTGCAGGCAGATAAGGGCAGAAGGGGACTCTGAGCATTAAGGAGAAGTTACGTCCTTCGGAGCTGCGTAGTGCGGAGCGGTGAAGCCATAGGTAGTCGGGACAGGTAATCGGGATGAATAAGCATAAAAACCAGAGCGTGAACCCGGGAGACGGCGTATTGATCATTCCAAGGGGGGTTCTTTACAGCCCTGAGATCGAGACACTACCGAGGCAAAGCCAATTCGTTCCATTGCCTCTAAGCGTCCTGCACCGATCGCGGTCCCCAATACCATCTCTCCTCAGCATTCTCGCTCGCGAAGGGTTTCTGACAGCGACATTGCTCCCCAGTTGGACGAGGTAATTCCCGTTTGACGCTGATGCTGAGGTCGTAGGCAATCACGGAGGCGAGTGGCTCTAGTCTCTCCGCCCATCTTCAATAGGAGCGGGGCTTAAGGGGCAAAATCAAGAAATGGCAAGATCGACGTGCTCTTCAAGATAGGTGGAATTTCTTCGTAGGGGGTCTTGGCAGGCAATTGCGAATATCATTGACCCGTAAACAACACGCATCGTCTTCGTACGCACCGAGTCGCAAGGTGCATAATTTTGCGACTTCACATCATGTGTTTTTGGGCTATCAGCTCATAGGATCAGGATGGGGCTGGCCGGATCAGGAGATTATGATCTCATGTGTAACTACGTAAACATTGCGAGCAGAAATGCCTCCGAAATCCATTCTTCCAATTCGATCCTCCATCACCATTGAAGGAAGGAGCTCTTGCAAAGTGCTTATGTCATTCTTGTCCCTTTTTCTCTTTATCTTGTTGTTTCGAGCGACCATTTGTCTAAAAGATGAAAGCGAGACTTCTGCTCAAAAGATTTCTTGTATAATAATGAGCCTCCTCATGCTTTTTGATTGATTGGTGTCCTCACTAAAGTCTATGTAGAATAAATACTTGAGAAATCACGTGTCTCTGACACGTGTCCGTTATGCATGCATCAGTCCTGTCCATTCTTCTACATCATGTAACAAACTGCCCTGGCAAAAGGTCCCCATGGTTCGCCTCGGAAGTCAGACCAGAAGGCGCAGAAAGTGGTCCATTACAGTTCTAAGTTGCTCTTTGGGCGCCCGACTCGTATTCGGCTCAGTATCTTCCATGATAACGTCCTCAAGGTGTGGCATCGATGCTCGGTATACCTCCATCGCATTGGTCATATCGTCCGAGTCGGTTTGCGGGTATGCATACTGACTGTCCGAAATCCGTAACATGAAAGCGAGGAAGTCTTTCGCGTTTGCGAAACCCGCGACAAGAGGGTGCATTGGTCATCCAGAATCCTTCTGCTCTGATCTTGGCTTTACTTCTTTCAAAAGCTTCTTCTCGGCCACCCCCGGCACCCCAAGGAACCCCAGCAGACCCATGGCTACCGCCAGACTTATCTGAGTTTTTCTTCTGTTAGTCTGTTAGTGTGATTGCCTCAGTCATTTGGTATTGCTCATACCGGCTTGGGTTTATCCATCTTCTGATTATACATATCATCGTGAAGTTTTTCTTTGACCTCCTTTGGAGGAGCCACGAGTAGGAGACGGAAGGAGTGAGACGTGAGAAACCGGGTTGATACTTGATTTTATCGTTGTATGAACTTGTAGAGCTAGCTTGTAAAGATGTGGAGCTTGAATGAACACATTTCAAAAGATCCCCAGAGGAAAGCGAGTAGGATCGTGACAAGGTTAGTCTCCACAATTCTACTGCTCTGATCTCAGCTATGGCTTTTTTCGAAAGCCTCTTCTTGCAGCCCCATGTGATTCTGGATTTTGTCCGTCGTTGATGAACCCTCTATCCCTTTCCATTTCCACGTCCTGCCCTTGGTGGCGCTCAGGAGCGCCAATCGGGCGCTTCTTGGCTGGGCTCGCGCTCACGGCGGGTATTGATTCCAGAGAGAAGGCGTCCTGTAAGGTCATGGTAGGCTTTCCCGAGTCTAGTGTCTTTGTCATCACTGCACCCGCCTAGGCGCTTTACCCAGCATCAGGGGCTCGACGATGTACTCTCCTATCAAGCTCATCGTACCGTGAATCTCGGGGGTCAGGCCGCAGAGTTTGCGGAAGAATTCAGGATACAGCTCCTTGTCGAAGTCGCGGATCCTACAGAATCAGCGACAGGGGTTCTTCGGGATCTTCGCCACTTACCACTTATCGAAGCCGCTCGCCTGGCCCAACAATACCATCCAATCCAAACCCCTCTTCTTGACCTGATTGTCCTCTGCACATCTGTTCTGTACATGGAAATAAGAAGTCAGAGCGTTCAACAGCTCTCGAATGCGTCCTTAGCTTCGACTCTGGTATCTTCACAAGCATCATACGAAGAGTATCCACATTCCTCATGGAACAAGGGATGAAGAGTTCAGTGGCAAAGCTTAAACCTAATGGTCCTCCGATGAGGTGAGAGCGTCGACAATTGTTTGAGATTGGAAATTTGAAATAAGTTGACCGATTAGTGCGTTGGCGATTTTTGGATCCCACATTTGCGGTCCGCAGTAGGCCGGTGAGGTATCGACACCAAGGGTCAGACACGGTAATACGGTGCCGGGGCGACATGTGACACGCTGAACAATAGCGAAGAGACCTTCTCGTCTACTCCAATGTTGCTGACCACCACATAAGCTAAAGTTCTGCAATTGATGGTCACCTCGCGTCCATAATTCTACACAAAGACAGCTGCCCTTGGTAGCGGATTTGGTATGTGCATTAGTCACAGTCGGGATTGACGTCCCCCGAGTATAACCCAGGATCAATGTGGTCATTGACTACCATTGGTTGGCCAATCCAATTGCATCTAAAACTTCTGCCGTCAAAGACGTTTCCCAGATGTTTTCAGGACTGGTGGCTATCTTGGCTCGCAAGCTTTTGGACACTTCAGGCCCTCTATTCTATTCCAACCGTGTCTGGTGGTGAGCTGCTCGTGCAGCAGATGGTAGTGCTGCTGGTTATGGACGAACCTTAGTTTCACGAAGAATATCTGGCTCCGAAAAGCTCGCCTCAGGAGGTGAGTAGTCCGCTGGTATCCCCCGAGGATCTTTTTTGAATCTCTTTCCAGCCCCATAACCTCTCTTAATATATTCTGTTTGCGAGACGCATGGCAGGCACATTGGTGGAATGCATAATCAATTCCCGAAAGTTGCCAAGGGCCGCGTACTAATCAATGATCGTGTTTCTCAGCTATAATCAGAGGAGTGCATAATACTATCATTGACGGCACTACCACTGCGGAGCTTCATGTTTGTGTAAAACACCATATATGTGCAGAGGGTCTGGAAGGCCTTGTTGCTTCTGAAGTCGTTCTCTGCCTGTCCCCAGTCCGTACCAGGGACCCGGTCGGAGGTGAAATTACGAAGCACTTCGGGAGACTCGGGGGCTTTGCAGATTGCTCGAAGCCATACGAAGTGTTCCGGATTGAACGCGCTCCCGGAGCTCATAGGTGGGGCATGGTCGAGTCCCTGCTGTCGCCATAATGTGACGTAGTTCTGGTTCCCAGCGAATTACCAAGTTGAACGCAGTGTGATCCGACCAACGAACAGACAAGTCCCTGGTCCGCGCCTTGTAACTACGAACCACGCAAAGGAGTCGCGAGGGGACTGGTAGCACTACGCCCTCTGTAAAGCCTTGACAAGTTCAATGTCGCAGAGGTTTGTTGCCAGAAGGCCCGGCGAGGTATGCATGTCCCTCCCGCCCCGTAGAGTCCAGGAGATCAACGGATCTGGGGAGCTTGAGAGGTGTGTCATCGGTCCGAATTGTACATAAGCGGAAAATGGGGCTGCTTTCTGCCTGAGGAGCTGAGCATAGATGTAGAAGTATCTGAATGAGGCACGGTCATTTGGCTGCTGTACGTTATTGTGCGGAGGATGAGATTGTCTAACCGCTGTTGCATGGGAAGATCCCGATCTGGCTTGATTTTCTGTCGCATCTAGAACATCGTAAGGGTATTCGGGCAATTCTGTGATATTGCCCATCTTGCATCTTCGATCCGAGTATTCCGTTTCATCCCACTCAAAAGACAACCCTTTAGTATCCCTTATAATTCCTTTGCCGCAGGTAACAAATTCGTAAGCGAATGTCGTCGTGCAAATCGGTGGTGCTCTTAATGGAACGCATGTTTCCGCAATACCTTTGGTTGAGGTAAGAATCAATGGCCAGTTGTCTTTGAGGAACTGCCAAGATAGCCTTGATTCTCTAAATAGTCTCCATACAAGGTTCACAGCTCAGATATTGTCCTTTAGGTGGTAAGGTGGTCAGATCGACTTCTCCTGACTCAAGAAACTTGATTTCGTTGTTCGTCGGCATGTCGTATAAAGGTCAAGACCAACGTGAAATTTCCTGGGTGTGTTATTGATGTCCTTGCTATTAAAAAGCCAGCAGAATAGCCACAGGACTTGAATCTGATATGTGATGGTCGTGTAGAGACAGAGCCAGAGGTCCTGAAAGACAGGGGAAGGAAAGACATCGGAGAGAACGGAGGTGAATCACAAAGTAAAGGCATGTCGACCGACTTTGCCATTGCAGCCGACCCAAACCCAACGAGGAGTGCCATCGGCCACGTATTTTGCTCTTACAGCCTCGAGCTTCCCTGCAATACTGTTCAATAGTAGAAGATCGACCAAGATTGACCCTTGGCCCGCGGTGGGCTTTGCCGCGTATGCCATACGGGCAATCTTTATCGTACGGGCATAAGCGCTTCTTCTACGGCACGTTGGTGTCGTAAAGTATACCAGCGATGAGAGATCTTGAATCGTTCGAGCTCACTGCCGTCTGAGCCTCTGCCCCACACTCAGGCACCCCCTTACGAGCTCCACCATCTCCGCTCCTTGCTTCTGCCGTACCCGCTCCAACTGCTGCTGCTACTGTCCCATCCATCTCATCTTCTTATCAAGCGAGAGGCATTGACTACTCAGCCTACCAATCGTCAATAAACTGTCGCTCAATCACCAGACTGTCTATCCGAGCACTGGAGGGGGTGGGCTGCGCTTCAAATATCGAGCCTCCCGAGCACACTGCTGGAAGTATGTATATGTGGCGGAGGCATGGCTTTTGCACCTCATCATAGAGTCTGGCGTCGAGTCTACACCGGAGATGTCGATTGAAGTGTTTAAGGCACATCTTTTTTGCTTTTGATCATCAAGGTAGGGACTCCAAGCGGGGGAAATAAGTGTTGAGGTTGTCGGCGAGCACAACATCTTCAGATCCAGCATCTGTTGTCTTGCGAGATGGCGTAGAGATATCCTCTTGAAAGCCAAGTGAAAGCATTGAGTTCAATCTGCAAGAACGAGAAGTGATTACGAGCGAGGCTCGAGACAGCAGAGCCTGGGAGCCTGCGTGAGGGATGTTGTGATGTTGCAGTGGGGTGGTGGTCTACCGACGAGCTCGATCGACAGGTGTAATTGCACTATTGCGCAAGACGCGGCTGTGATGATGAAGATCCAGGCTGAGTATGGCCTGATCTGCTGTCCGGCGGCTGTACCTAATCCTCCATCTTCCTCTTCACAATCTGGAAACCCGCTCTCGCAGCAGGCATCTTTCTTCTGACAGCTCCAACGGCTCGATTGTGCCTGGGAGCGTAGGAAAGTGCTCCTGGTATTCCACTGTATGAGATTCCAGTATGAGGATGTTGGCTCGTCAAGCTGCGGATCTTGCACAGCGAGTTCTTCAGCCGCCCGGGAAGGAAGAGATCCTGAAATGCGCGACAAATGTAGAAACTGTCCATGAGCGCTGGATTGAGGTCCGAGTAGGTCGGATGGAAGGAAATGTGTAGTGATCGCAATCCTCCAGCTTCTGCCAGAAGGTTGAAGGCTTCTTCCATCAGCTCCCCAGTTACGGCGAGCGGCTCAACCTTCAAGTCTGCGTCTGTATATTTCCAGCGAAGTGGGTGTCTGAGGAAAGTTGTAGTTTGATCTGTGACGATGGAGAGGCGTACCTTTCTGATGAGTGATCGATTGGTTGGTCCAATTTTGAGGAGAAAGTCCCGGAATTGAACGATGCCGCTTTTCTCGATCTCACTGTAGTGTGCCCCATCATCTGTCATTTCTGTGCATTTCGCATCTTCTATTGCTTCCGCATCCGAGCGACGGAGTCGGTGTAGCCATCTGTACCTGTCGCAGTCTCGACAGACGCTTGTGACGTTGATAGGATAATCTTCATTTCCGCTCGTCTGTTCACTGAAGTGGAATACCTTTTCACTGTAGAGGACCGGAGCCGCTTCAGCGTGAATTTGGCGAGATGTCTGCAAGAGCGCAGTTTCGAGCGGCTCTACTATGCAGGCATAGCAATTGCAGAGCTCGAAAGGCTGGATCTGATCAGCAGGGCTTGGTTCTCGATCGTAGCAGTCTGGTGCAGGTTTGAAGTATTCTCTGTAGATTTGGGTGCGGAGCTCTGCAGGAAGGCCAATAAATGATGGATGAGCCATGATGGATGTTTTGTGAGGATGCTGTTCGAGATGCAAAATGGGAATATGGAATGGTGAAGGAGGAAGAAAAGTGTGTCAAGAGTGTATATATTTAGGGCGTCACACGGCTACCGTGACACACCCGTGACAACAACAACAACAACAACGGCAGAAGCGCGAATTAATCGCCCATAGCCCCGGCAACTGTTGGCCCTCACTGGGGGGCCGCAAGGGCTTCAGCGCCCTTCATGTTATCATACGCTGTTACAGGATGGCAGAGAGCAGCCGGCATACAGACTAAGGAAGCCTGAAAACGCTCTGTGACCTTGCGCCAATAATACTGTGATGCGAAAATTAGAAGAAACGATTTGAAGGGTGGAGGGCGTGCTCTTTATATGCTTTAGAATGATGATGAAGCTACAATACATCGCAGGCTGCAGTCACGCAGCACTATGAATAAGGCAGTGAGCCTCCTTCACAGCGCGATGTCACTGAGATTGGAATAAGTCGCACAAGATTGAATTGTATAGGGAATATTTGGAAATATGATGTATCACGCTCAGGATTGAATGAACGAATGAATATTGTTGCTGGCTCTATCGTGAAGTACCAAAGGGTATTGCTACCAGCTTTTATCACATGCTGCATTGTTATCACGCTTGTTCTTTCCTCTAGGAAATGAATGCAAAGCTTCTTACTGAATAATGGAATCGGATATTCATCATGAATAGCTACCGTCACAATGCTCTGGGTACAAAGCTACCGGCATGGTTCGCAATCCACTCGGCGATATGAGGGCATTCATAATGGCGCTTCATTCCAGAAAGTCACTTGCCAGACAGAGGCATCTCCAGGCCAAATGTGCACCCACGCCTGGCAAGTGGTGCTCAACTTCACACCGAGATTCAGGTTCCAACTGCGCATCAATCCAAGTGACGTTATACAATCACAATTTCTTCTGCCTTCGTCGTCACAAATGTAGATGAATTGCAAATTACTATCAACATCTTCGGCATTTGGGAACACCACAGAACAGACCTCTTAGACCAGATGTATCTATCCATCATCACTCACAACTCATGCTCCAAGAACGATATGTTGCAGAAACATCGCAGCTTCATATACTCAGTTCTGGGTTTTATTCGGCCGCGAATAGGGGGTGGCGAACTAGTCCCCTTTGGGCCTTCGGCCAATCTCCATCTGCTTTCCTGATCATTCGATCTTTGATTCCCATCTGATATCTGCAAAATACTGGAAAGTAGTCACTTGAGGCTTTTTTGGCATTCACGTTGTGGTGGATAAGATCCCTTGTTCTCTATTACTGAGTCCCCTCGAGCATGAAGACGGAGTAGCGAGTACGAAAGTCACAACCTTCATGACGTTCCTCACTTACTAGCACTTGCGTCGCAGGACAGATCTGAGTACCGTGGGTAATGCTCCTTCAAATCAAGGTCTGAGGAGGTCTCGCGCATATGAACGCAATTGGCTGCGGCGGCTTTTGTGCAGACTGCGCGTGTACGTGCGGCCCCATGGGAAGGTGAAGCATACGAACATGCACAAATCGTTCGTTAAGCATTAAATGATCATGAACGAAGGGCCAGACGAAGAGTTATCAGAGCTACAGCAACAATTCTTTGGCAAGTGAGCAAACGACAATGATCATCGGAGGGCATGGCCAAGGCAGACGCATATTGGACCGTGCGCTATTTGCTGATGAATAATTCGCGAGAGCTTTCCCACCCGAGTCGCTTCATTTCATAATGTATACAAGGAAGAAGAATCGCGAGATGATCAGCTTGCAGCTTGACATGTCGCCTCCCCCGAAGCGGAGATTCTCAGCTTACCGCAGGCAGCTGACTGCTTGTGGCATTATTGAGTCCCCCATCTGCGCCCAGACGCAGGAGACTCCCAGATACCCTCGTACACAAGGGCTCTCCACCCTGTTGATACCCTATACAAGCACTCCCCACCTCCGTCCACGGTTCAGCTGGATCACCACTCGGGACGCCAATGATGATGGACGATGACGTGAGCGGCATTTTGTCCATGTTGAGTTGTAAGACCAGAAATGTTTTGGCGAGAGTGCCCATCGTGAATGGCTTGTTGCCAACCTGGTAGAAATCCATATCCAGCGAGGAGGCGAAATACTCATCACGAGCGAGCCAATTGGGACCATCACCCCCAGCCCCTTCAGGATTGGACGGTAGGGTTGGGTCCGTCTTTTGCCCTTTAAGCAAAGTCATCATCCTCCAAAGCGCTTGGACGGCGACGTCGGCAAAGTTGGTGGGTATGATGGGTTCCGCTGCGCTGCTTGAGCGAGCTACCACCAATTTGACCCCGTCATCAAAGCCTCCCATGGTGTATACAGAGTTCCCCAAATCGCCCTCGGAAGAGTTTGATGCGGACTGCCCGTCGGAAGTTCCAGGATGCGCGGTAGAGAGATCGGGCGTCTGTGTTTGGGATGTCAGTACAGGTGGAACATCTGGCCCAGCCTCGCATTGATATGCCAGGCAACCGGTCGCGATTAAAGGCTGATCGGCTTGGGATGTGTCAAACACTACAAAGAATAGCTCCTGCAGCAGAAATTCGTGGGAAAGCTGTTGGATGCCTTTGAGCACATCGGCCACAGTCTGCAGATCAGCGTGGTCCGGCTGGCTCTCGTCTGCTGCAAGCACGAATTCCAGCTTCGAGGGTTCGAACCGCTTCGCATATCGCCCGACGTGGGCTTCTTCGGGGAAGTTAGGTAGTATGGTCGAGCCCTGTTGGCGGATAGTGTGATTGATGGCGTCAGCGATGGCCCCGACTGTCAAATTGTAAAGCATTGACGTGCCCAGGGTAGCGGGTTCGCCTGTCGGCTTGTCGGTCAGTAAGATTTTAATATTTGTGCCTATAGGTGCGACTGTTATAATATAATCGTTTGGCATGTTCTTGAGAGTCCTGTCCGAGGAAAGCCACTCGTCAGTCCGGATCACGGATACTCGCAGTTTACTGACACAGATATTCTTACCCTGTGGAGTTGCCATCCCTGCGCAGTAGCTGGTCTTCTTCTCTCTCCAACCCGCCAGAGTCTCTTTTGAGGATTTCTCGTCCGCGATGATCTGACGGTAATGCCAAAGCGTAGTCAAAAGAGAGGAGCGAGAGAATGGAGACCGTCAAGACTGAGGAGAATGCTGTCAACATGGCCGGCCCTTGCAAGCAGCAGCTGCTGCCCCTCTCTGAAATCTGACAAAGACCAGCTCTATGAGTATTTTTGGTCGTAGCACAGCAATGGGAGGAGGAACAGCGCAGCAGGCAACATCCACCAATATCCAAACCCTGGCGGAGACAAGACGTTTTATCTAAAGAACGCCGTCTGTTAACCCACTTCGCGACAAAGCGTTGGAACGTGCTATTTTCGATTGATAATATATGCGGCGGTGGAACAGCCGCGATGCGCCCCTTCGACTCATGCGCGAATCAAGCACCACCGGGACGGGGACAAAGCCCCCAATAAGATCAAGCAGATTACTCGCTTGATCTTTCGCCCCCTGACTCTCGTAAAATTGATTATGCGAGATATTGCAGGGTGTCAACCGTATCGCGCCGGCTGGACGCAAAGCTCGGAGATGTCTCTGGCTGAGAGGGGCTATGTCCAAAAAGGGGACAGACAACAACAGGTACGTGCGCTCGAACAAGAAGACCACTGGCTTTCAATGAGGATTTGGAGATAACACAGGCAACATGCTTCTTTCCTCCAAATTGATGAAGAGTTGGGATTGTCTCCAAGGCGTAAGCAGCAGATGGGGCGAGAACGACCTTCAATGCATGAATCGAAGGGTGGCGCCATCGGCTCTTGAATTTCAAAAGGGAGAATTAGTAGCAGTTTGGATTCAAGCCCCTCTCATTCACTGTTAGATGCAGATGCCCACCTAACTCAGCATGATTCAACAGCAGCAACAATAGATCATTATTGCACGCACGCACGCACGACATTCACATTTTTGCTCTTGTTGTCTGGCGACCTTCATCTCAGGTAAGGATCACGGTGATGGTGACTGCAAGACGGGCTGACTCGGTCGGTGGTTGCCTCTCATCTTGCTGACACGAGCTTACGTGTGGCCTGCCGGACAAGACCGGATGCTCTCACGTGAAGGAGTGAATTTGAGATTCCAAGCAGCTGACGCTCTGGGCAAGCAGTGGTGGAAGAAGGATGCGTCCGTGTGCACGCTTCTGAGAGCAAATGAAGTGTAGTATTTCAATCTCTTGCTTCGTCATCAAACGGTCGACGGGGCCGTCTCCAAGTAGGCCTCTGCTATTGCTTTTACAGTCCACTAAACTGCTAATGCAACGTCATGTAATGCTCGAGGTAATCTTGATAATCAAGCCCGGCCATTCGCAAATCAAGCTCGGGCAGTGGGCGACAGGCACGGAAAGGCTTTTGACGTCGCCATGGGTCCAAGAGGAGCAAACAAACTCTGGTGCAGGAGCTCGCGGGCGCGCGAAGCGGTTTTTAAAGTCGCAGTCGTGGAGACTAGAACTAGAGCACCAGACTTCCAGGCGAAGCCGCAAGACCCACAGCCGTTGATGGCTGAGCTGGATCACACGAGCACCATGGGCCTGAGGAGAAGGACGGCTCCATCATGACGAAGACGGCGAAAGGATCCACACACTCGACTCTCTCGACAGATTACCAATGACTAGGTCCACCAAAGATAATCATTCGAGGCTTTGTAGATCAAAATTGGTAGAGGATCACAACGCGGGACTCAAAACACCAACATCACAAACCCTCGTCCTAAACTCATTGCAAAGCGCCAAGAGCCCAAGAAAGCTCTGAAATTACTCCGTACGACCTCTCATTCGCGCCCATCAATGACGTCAATCGTCCACGACGGCGTATCGCTCGTCGCTACCAACGCCGCAACTTAAAGAGATGAAGGGGGCCAGATGTTACTGATCACCTTGGCGGACGTCATTCTTCCTACCTTCAAAGTATTGCCGTTGCATATGATATATTAAAATGATCGACATCGGCGATTGGAATGTCTGCAAGGTACCTGCCGCCTTCGTCTCGACCCTCCATGGATATCCTTACCTCCCCAAAGGCCCAAACGAGCAGGAGCCTCAGGAACAAAGATGAGGCGACCAATAATATTTCTCTCGTGCGACACGATGTGGCACCGTGCCTTGGTATGACATCTGCAAGCAATGCTTTAGCTATCGACATAAGCGAGATGTAGTATGCTCTACTGCACGTCGAGCAACGGCGGTCTTGGCCTCTATCATAACATCGAGAGATAGTTTGCTGCACTGGCTGAAATGAAACTCCGTTCGTGCAAATGATGGTGATCCGTCCTTAGGCATAAAAAGCGTGGCGCGAGGGAATGCCTGCCCATGTCGATCGTCATCAGATGGTCGTTTCAAGTAGCGAATTTGAGGGGATCATGATGCTGCTACGGTTTTCATGGCAGATCAAAGGGTCTATATCATCTCTGCTTCGTCCTCGTTGGAACGATTCATGATGAATGATTTGGAAATTTGAACTTGTCTCCGCCCTTTTCATTTTGCGATCTTGTAAGCACAAGTCTCCTTTGACGCTCCTCCTTCCTGAAGACTACCCAAAATGCAGTCCTTTATCCTTGCCCCTCTTCTCTTGCTCTCAGGCTTGAGCAGTGCTGCACCCACGGCGCTCGAGAAGCGCGCCACTGTCCAAGGCTTCGACATCTCTCACTACCAAGCCAACGTCGACTTCAAGAGCGCCTACAGCTCCGGCGCTCGCTTTGTCATTATCAAGGTAACCTAATCATCTCACCCTGCCCATCGGCCCTTCATCCCCCTGCCTAAAGTCACTTCCCCCTTGTTTTAACCCCATCAGCTCTCCTCTCGCTCCCACGTCCATCATTGACCGCTAAAACATCCCACCACTCTCTCTAGGCCACAGAGGGAACGACCTACATCGACTCCTCCTTCTCCACGCACTACTCCGGCGCCACCGCCGCCCACCTGATCCGTGGCGGCTACCACTTCGCCCACCCGGACGCCTCATCGGGAGCCACGCAAGCGAACTTCTTCCTCGCCCACGGCGGCGGCTGGAGCGGTGATGGCATCACCTTACCGGGGATGCTGGATATCGAATACAACCCCTCGGGCGCGACATGCTACGGGTTGACTGCTTCGGCCATGGTGAATTGTGAGTAAAGATCCCCAATGATCCCCCGTCAGTGCTCGGCGTGGTTGGTCGGCCCCAGGACCCTTTGTTGCCCCTGCCGCCAGCTTCGAACAGGTCATCTCTGCCCGTGCGTGCTGGGACCCGGAAGAAAAAAATTGGGGGGCCTCAGCGTGGCCACGCGCCGACCACGCGCGCACTCTCATCGAGTCCATGTACGGCTGACGTCGCGATCCAGGGATCCAATCCTTCACCACCACCTACCACGCCGCCACGGGGCGGTACCCCCTGATCTACAGCACCAACGATTGGTGGACCAGCTGCACGGGCAACTCCCACGCCTTTGCGAGCACGAGTCCGTTGGTGCTGGCGCGGTACGGGGCCAGCAGTCCCGGCACGATCCCCGGCGGGTGGGGCTACGAGACCATTTGGCAGAATGCGGACAGTTACCGTTATGGGGGCGATAGCGATGTGTTCAATGGGGGGGAGAGTGGGTTGGTGAAGTTGGCGACGGGGTGAATGGGGATGTGGGAGAGGTGAGAGGAACGGAGGGGCAGGATGGGGTGCGCTTTGAAGGGAATGGATGGTTGAAGAAGCCGGAAGGGGGGAAGGGGGGTGGTGGCACTGGTCGGGGGAGGGGAGGGGTGGTGCTCTTGATCTCTGTAGGAGGGAGTCTATGGTGTGGGTATGATCAACGATCGTCTGCTCTAATCTCAGCCTTTCGACCGCGTTCCAATTGTGACCGCATTACCCTCCATATCTTTCTCTCCCTGCTCGAGTCTTTCATGGCGGCTACGCCACATGGTTCCCCAACCTAAATGCCATCCTCGACGCACTTCATTGCAACACGCGGGGATCCGTGTCTCCCAGCCCGCTGTGTCCTAATGTGGCCGCCGAGCTCGACAGCCCGGACCATCCCCAACTCCGCCTCTGATCAACAGAGCAAACTCACAATCCCCATGCCCTCAGCCTCTGCTCCATGACTCCACCAGTGGCGAGTCCTCGAACCCCCTCCCCCTTTCCCACCCCGAGGCGTTGGACCTTTAGGTGGCACCATCTACATCCCCCAAAACCCCTCTCACCCACCCACCCACCAACCCATCCATCCATCCCCCCAGCGTGACCAAACCATCACAACCGACCCATCTCCCACAAAAGCGCGAGCCAACTCTCCCAGTCGCGGGACTCGATGAGCGACGTGTCTGGCTTCAAACTTGCCTGGGGTTTGGTTTTCAAGCGATAGATGGCCCATCTACGTACCTACTTACCGGACGGCCGGACGGATAGAGGCTGTTCTCTTCTCATCCCACGGGGGGGGCATCTATCTATGCGCTATAGCCAGGCAAGCAGGCAGGCAGGCAGGCAGCACGCATGGGAGAGCACCGTTTCCCGATTTGCGAGCGTGCTGGCCCGGCTTGAGGGGTCATGATGGATAAAGGGACCACCGGTCTCACGGCTCTATACTGTCTCCGCTCGATGGGTTGAGTAAGTGCTACCGTACCCCGTTCCTGCATTGCTGAGCCGAGCCGAGCCGGACCAATTCCCGGCGTGGGGGGGGGGGATGAATCGCAGCAGCGAGGATGGCGTGGGCCAGGGCTGTGAGTTCGAGGTCATCGCCCACCCCGCTATCGATCTATGAACGGATGGTCGTCGAAGTTAGTCGCCGGTCTGCATTCACAGATATTCGCCATTCTCTGAGAGAAGAGGAGGCGGTGTGAGAATCGAGGGGAGGTGTGCGGTGGGAGATAGGACGGGGGTTGATGCGTCATTTGAGGAGCGGGCACGGAGGAGCTGCTGTGGAAGCGATGCTTGGACTGATTGGATGGGCGTCGGGATGAGGGTCAGTTTCGCATACCTCGATTGTAGAGGGAGCGAGGCTGTAGAGGTGCTGTGAGATGGGGTTGGAGCGATGAGTAATATATGCTCGGGGAAGGAGATGGCTGGGACAAAGTACAATGGGAACGCGGGAGAGGTGAGACTGGTGATGACGAGAGCAAACGGGACAGTAGCCGTAAAAGCTGCGAGGAAGACTGACTAGAGGAGTGCGACGGTCATACCTTTCCCTTAACTTGACTTCTGGGATCTTGAAGGACTCCGTCTGTCGAACCAAGAGCACAACGAGATGATCTTAATGAGCAAGATAGGATCAGAGTGTCCAATAATAAGTTCGGGAATCGCTTCTATCTACTCAAACATGTATTCTATGATAATCATCATTGTCCAGCTACGGCTCCACGCCGGACATGTCACTCTTAAACCTCTCAATCGCCCTTTGCTTGGTCTCACTCCAATCAACGTGCGGAGCCGGGTAACCCAGCTTCTCGAACTCCTTCTTCGACAGCCGATGATATGGGTCGAAAATGTCTTTACCTTGCAGGTCCTTCAACTCGGGCACCCACTGCCTGATGTAGTCCCCACTCGGATCATTCCTCTCTGCCTGGCTGACAGGGTTGAAGACGGTATATGAAGGCTCCCACCCTTGGGTATTATTGTTCAGGTCCCAATCAATCAATGTCTCGGCAAAATACCTCTCCCCCCGTCTGTAGTTGATGAGAAGGTTGCAGTAGAGGTAGGAGGACACATTCATGCGAGCGCGATTGTGCATGTATGCTTCATGGTTCAACTGCCTCATACCCGCGTCAACGAGAGGCATGCCAGTCTTACCCTCGTACCACTTCTTCCAACCTTCTTCATCATCTTCCCATTGCACGAAGTCGAACTTTAGGTTGGTGGGCAGATTCATGACCGTATGAGGGGTGGTGAGCGTGGTTTGGCGGTAGAGCTCCCGGAAGACGACTTCACGTACCCAAGCAGTGACGCCTGGGCTGCTTCCGTTGGGCGTGAAGTCACTGCTGTCGTCATTATATTTCTTGACCTTTTGCAGGGCTTCGCGAACATTGACGACGCCGGCGGAGAAGTAGGCGCTCATGCGGGAGGTTGAGTTCTTGCTGGGGTTGCTGCGGGTAGCCGCATAGTCTTCAATATATTTGCTGATGAAGGTGTCCATGCGCTTCATACCGGCTGCGTGACCGGCTGGCCAGAGCTCGCGTATCCGAGATTGATCTTCTTTGGAAGGGAATTGCTTGTTCTTGGGTATGGAGGGCATCTTGCCATCGGAAAGAGAGGAAACTTGCTGGTAGAGGGTTTGATCGACTTTGGAGGGAGCAGATACGGTATCAAGGAGTTCGGGTTGGTTTTTGATGATGTCCATCCAGGCGCGATGAAAGGGGGAGAAGACCTTCATCGGACCACCAGAGCCAGTTGTCATTGTGCCAGGCTCGACGACGGTCTGATCGTGATAGAGCGAAAGAAGCGCTTTGTCGCCAACCGTCTTGACGAACTTGGTGTCTCGCCGTAGTTCGTCGACTTCATACTCATAGTCGGCAAAAACGTGCGAGATGTCATTGTGGGTGACGAACTTGACGGCCGAGGGGACAATCTCTTTCCTTCCATCTGCCTCGACGATGGCTAGGGGTATATTCAGATCCTTCAACTCTTTCTTCATCAAGTCCAGGTTCTCCAGGATGAAGTCGCATCTAGCTGGGCTGGTGCCATGCCATTCGAATTCGGCCTCACAATAGATGTAGAAACCGATCAAGGGCTTGCCCTCTTTCTTCGCCAGCAATGAAGCAGCGTGTAAAGCCTTGTTATCATGTATCCTGAGATCTTTGCTCCTGAACCAATGCGCCACTCTGGTCACATTGTTGTTTGCACTTTGCCCGTCCAAGGCTTCTTTCAGGGCATCGTACGGCAAGTTTGCATCGACCTCTTTGGCACGCTTGGTGGAGGGATGCTTGAGCTCAGGGTGATCGGGTGCGTCACGTTTGGACATTGTGGTAAGCGTTCGAGTAGAGCGAGAAGTGGCGAAGGGATGGCTGGTTGTTATATAGCGATTGGTTGTGTAGGGGTGGTGGATTGAGGTATGACTCTGGAGACACGGGGGGAAAGGTGCAATTTGAGGTCGACCTGCGACTCGGATGACCAATTGAGTAAGACGATGGGGTTCTTGCTTGAGACTTGAAGTGATCAATTGGAAAACCCTGCTCATTGAAGACTTGACAATGGATGCTAGAAGAATTCGAAGCAAAGAAAAGCGAAGAGGAAGAGAGGGAGAGAGGAACAAAGAAAGAAATCATGATGCCCTCGATCATGATCATGACGTAAAGTGATCAAGGTGGACTTGACCAGACTTGTTCAGGTTAGCAGCAGAAGCTTGGTGTGTCGCGCCATCGTTCTAGGGAGAGAGCGCCTCATGTGGCGCTCCATCCTTTTCCCCTTGGTGTCACATTGTTGATGCTTTTAAAGATGTGTAAAGCATCAATGTTCTCGGTCGCAATTGAAATACAAAATACCCTCGTACCTAGAATTACCCGGCCAATTGTGTTCCAAGCTTTGCAGCTCACATGACAGAAGCTTCCAACACACCATGCATGCTAGACCCACCAAGACGGTCTGGCTGCCTAGCCGAATTCCACTACTGCAGGCCCTGGAGTCCTGGATATCGCCTATGCAGCCTGGAGAAGTGAATGTCCCTCACCCCCAGTGCTGCCTTATCTGAACCGAGGGTGTTGGACCAATGACACTCTTCTCTCTAAAGACTCGTAATGCCTGATGAGTGAATGTGAAAGTGAAAGTGAGTCACGGGAGTGTTGCCCATTGCCCAATGATCATGAAACATCAAAAACTCCTCTTCACTTTGCATTTTCTCAAACTTCAGTCACGTTTCTTTTCCCCGCTTTCATTCTTGGTCACGGTCAAAAGGTCGAGATGGTTGAGCTTCCAAGCTTGAAACGCACGACCAGATCCACTGCTGTGGATAAATCCTTGGATCAAATCTTTCCAGAGCAAGACGATCCTGAAGCCATTCTGACCGCCCGAGGTCGGCGTCATGCAAACGAGCACAAAGTCAAGAAACCCGCCCCGAAAGAAAAGAAGCCCCGCAAAATCGACCTCTACCGGGAATGCAAGATCTGCGCCGAGGACAAGCGAGGGTAAGCAATGCAAAAGCCCTGACATGCACATGCACATGCGTCAACCCGTCCCCACCGACATCACTCACTCCTTCGATCCCGCCTACTTCAATTGCGACTGACCCGTTCTGATGATATAAAAACAGCCTCTTCTTCCCCAAACGCCCCCTTTGCCCCTCCACCTGCTCCTCCGTCTGCAAACCCTGCTACCAACGCTACATCTCGGAGAAATTCCTCACCTCCACGGTTCCGGTAGACTGGTCCGACCTCACCTGCCTGGAATGCCACCTCCCCCTCCTCCCACTCACCAAAGTCGACATCCCCGATGATCCCGTCGACGCCTCCTATGATCCCGCTGCTAATAAACTCCGCCCCACTGCCGCTGCCGCCGCTGCCGCCACCCTCACATCCATTCTGCCCAAACGGTTCTTCACCCGCCCCAACAAAATCCTTGCCTTCCGCGCCAATCAATCCCACCCCGACTTCCGCTTCTGCCCTTCACCGACCTGCACATGGGGCCAGATCAACCGGCCCAACGCCGGGGAAGTCACCTGCGTGGAGTGCGGCTTCCGCTACTGCGCCACCCATCTCATCCCCTGGCATACCGGCTACACCTGCGCCCGCTACGAGGACTCGCACCCCGGAGCCGCGGTCAAACAGAGCTCCGAAGAGCGGATCAAGAAGGTGGGGAAGCAGTGCCCCGGCGTCGGGTGCGGATGGGTGGTCGAGAAGGATGGCGGGTGCGGCCACATGCAGTGCGCCCGGTGCGGGTTGCACTGGACCTGGGATGATGTGAAGTTCCTGGGTGAGGCCGAGGTGGTCGCCACCAACGACAAGGGCGGGGAGACTCAGAACGGCGGGCAGGAGACAGTGCAGCAGCAGGAGCAGCAGCAGCAGCCGCCGTAGCAAGCCGAAGCAAGTCGCGGGAGCAGCGAGGATTACTCCCACAGCCGCGAATCATGAGACGCAGCAGCCAACGTGACTCCCTGGACGCGCAATGTTGACAGAGGAAGCGTGGAAATCATCTCCGTCGTGTGCTGCTGTCACGCAGCATTGGCGGATGAACGTGGCCGTCAGTGATCGATAGGACCGGCTTGTCACGGCCGTACGATGGGAAAGTAGGGTAGGAAGGAAGTGTATGAAGGGCAAGGCACACATATGGGATGGACAAGTACATACCTGGAAAACACCCTTCTAATTCCACAAAGCAAGATTCTAGGTAGATAAAGATCATGAGTGCAAACGATTGAAACGCATGACTGAGCTCTTTTTTTCCCCAACCAACTGTTTAGATATACGAATACGAGCAATCACATTTAAGCCCGAGGATCATCAAGACAGCTTTCGCAAGGAGGGATGGCATGTGGACCTACCCTCTGATCGCTGCATTGGCGGGGGAGTTCAGCAATGTGCTTGCCCAATGACGCTCTGGGTACCTACTTCCCATAAGCGGGGCGTGATAGTCGTCGCTATAGAAAAAAACATCGCAGATGCAATTATCATAGTACCCGTAGACTTTGCTCTCTTGAAATCAGATAGACAGAACGATAGACACAGTAATGATCTCTCAACACGACCGGCATTTTTACCTTATGTACATGTAACACAAGCTTTGCACGCCCTTGATCATGTTCCCTCCCTCCATTGCGCCTTTCTCACCCCACGCTCGACCATTCCCTCCTCTCCCGAAGAATCCTTTCACCGCCCACACACACACGCACAGAAGACCGCGTTTCCCAAGAGCGTGCAAGTTGCTTTAACAACAAGAAGCTATCCCACATCCCCCCTCCCCCCCCTCTTCTGTCCCCCAAGCACCAAACCAAAGCCCCCCCCCGGCCCATTTTAAACAGCCTTCTCGATCTTCCGCTCACTCGCCCCCTTGATCACGCGGCTCAAATCCCCGACGGGCAACCCCACGGGGAAATCGAGACTCGCCAGCATGATCGCGCAGAAGATCCACCACCCGGCCAGCGAAGTGACGAAGGAGAACGCTCCACCGGCCTGGATTCATCCAATCATCATCCAATCATCAGCCTCGCCTCGTCTCGAAGAAGAAGAAGGGGAGGGGGAGAGAGAGGGGGGTAAACTCACTATCTGCAACCGCCCAGCCCGGGCCATGGCGTCCAGGTTCGTGGGATTCTCGTACACGAGCGCGAGGTTCCAGTACGCGGCGGCGAGGCAGGAGAAGGCGCAGACGAGGGTGAGGAAGATGAGCAGGAAGACGAGGTTGGTGCGGAGGGAGCAGACGAGGAAGATGAGGCAGACTAGCCTGTTTGTTGGTGGGCGCGCCCCCAAGTCAGTCAGCGATTCCGGATCATCATGGGGATGACAACACACGGCCAGCCAGCCAGCCAGCCAGCCAGTTGTTCATCGTTCCTGCTGCTGCTGCTGCCACGGAAGCAAACGGAGCCAACCAAATAACCCCTGCCAGGGAAAAAACGGAGGGGAAGAGAACGAAAGGGGGGGGGTTGGAAGGGGCTGTGGACCTACCCCATAAACAGCAAGAAGAACGCAAACGAGGCATAAAACCCGGGCTGCTGCAGTCCCAGGGCATTGCCCGGGTTCCCCATCGAGGCGGACGCCTCGGCCGGGTCCGTGACGTAGGCGCCGTAGGCGTTGAACCAGGGGACGAGGGTGCAGGCGAAGGCGAGCCAGAAGGCGCCGAAGGTGCCGAAGACGACGAAGGGGAAGGTGTTGCCAATGATCCACTCGCCGATGGAGCCGAGAATCATGAGGAGGCCGCCGAAGCCGAAGTAGACGCCTGCCGGGGGGATGTGTTAGACTGGGGGGGGAGGGGGGCGGGGCGATGTGGAGCCGGTGAGAGGTCGGGGAGATGGAGGATGAAGGACGGAGTGATTAGGAAGGGAAGGGGGAATTCGGCGTACCCGTGGAAGCGGCACCGTTGCCGCCGGCACCACGCCAGCCCATGAGGTCGCACGAGAGAGGGGTGAGGGAGAGGAGGAAACCAATGAGGGCTCTGTTGGCAGTGGAAAAAGGGGGTCACAAACACGTCAGCTGGGTCCTTGTTGGCATTTGCACTCGGTAGCTGCTGCTCTCTCTCTCTCTCTCTCTCTCTATGCCAATCATGGGTGTGGGACAGGTCAAGGGACGTACAAGGGCGTTGGATTCCCAAACGTCTTCCTCAAGTCCCCCTTCACCCTGTTCTCGGGCGAGAGATAGAGTTTCTCGAATAAATCAGGTGGGATACTGATGCTCCCTGCCGTGCGCACGCGCTGCAAGGCGTCGTCGTAGCCACCGGTGGCATTACCGGACGCCATGGTGTTTTCGTGGTGGTGAGAGAAGTCCTTCTCGAGGGGGGAGTCGCCGTTGGTGGATGAGGCGGAAGGATTGGCGGTCTCGTGTGCTGTGGTTGTTGTCATTGGGCAAGATAGGTAGGGAGAGTTGTAGTCGGTCGGGGAGGTGGTTGGCAAGGGTCTCAATGAAGAGGGGGAAATGGGAGGCAGAAGTATGGACGGTGGAGCTCTGGCAGGTAGGTCAAGATGGTGCTGGAGATGCTGGAGCTCTCAATTGGATGCTCCTCTTCAATGCCACAGAAAGAAAGGGATAAATGATGCTTCAATAGAGGTGTGTCGGCAGCGAGGTCGTGTATAGGCACAGTGTCAGAAGCTCACTCGCAAGAGATGTAAAAAAAAGGAGTGGGGCTCCAGAAGACGTTATGAAGGCGTCAACGCAAGTAATGCAGGTGGAGATCATCATGACGAAGAGTCAATATACTTGCATCGGTACTTGGCCCACCACCCAATCTCCCCTTCGTCCCTAGGACATGCTAAGTGAGGAGGAGCTCATGGGTGTTCCCTCAAGCTTGAAGCTTTGGCCGGTTGAAGTCCAAGTGCACAGATACAATGAAGCTCTAGCTTCTTCGGTCTACGAACACGTACCAAATTAGGCAAGTCCATTGCATACTGGTCCAATGATCAGAGAATATGATATCGAAAATTGCCAATGGTGTCAATGATAGGTAACTGAGGAGGAATACTCATGAAGTCGCTATGTTCTTAACAACCTGATTCGTGAGTCTGCACCTTTCAACAAGAGGTACTTGGAGATTGTCCCTCTTCGGATGGATGGAGAGCCGTGCTTGGTGGAGGAATAAATAGCCCAGATCTCACTTCCCCGCCGCTAACGACCATCAGTCCAATCATTCCGCAGTGAGCCGCGGCAGGAGTGCGCATTCCCGCGATATCGAGTATGAGGTCGTGAGGGGTTCGCAGTCTTGCATACGTGCATATGTCATGTACACGCACCTTTAAGACTGTTACCGGCGTCAGTGGTGGTTATGTCGACCGAGGCAAAGTCGAACGCCATTGGAGGAAGCAAATGCCAGTACTCCGTACAGTCGTATGGAAGGATCTGCCCAGGCCTCGGGGGCCATTTGCGCGCTTCAATCCGGCCCCAAAATCCAGGCCTAGCAATCCAAGTCTAGGTAAGCCGTGTTGTGCCGTAAGGACTTGTGGGCATTATTGCGGGGAAAGCTCCAACTCTATTCTGTCATTTGCTTTGGTCCTTCTGCTAGCTTTCCCTGTTAGTAGGGGCTGCTGTCGTCGTAGCCACCTTTTGGCTGGTTGATGAACTGCTGTGTTCTGGCCAGCTCAGCGTCATTCGAGTCACTGCATCTCCTCAAGTGATGGACTGTCCAGAGAGATCACTATCTGATGGGCGCTGATAGTGTCGACCTGTCTCTCATGTGACCATCCAAGCCTCACTCTCTCCCAGGAGTATCGCCTATCATCAAGTATTCTGAGATTCGTGGCATCATGAAAGTCGATACACCTTAACGCCGGCGGCGAAGATGCTGCACGTATCACGCCCAATGCAGGACGCACCCCCGAGCTCGCACATGGGTACGTTCTCAGCTCGTACCAACCGTAGCCGTGCCAAGCCCCCCAGGCTGAGTCGGCCCATTGCCTCCGAATGGTGATATCCCAGTATGATTATTCCGACTCTTGTACACGAATGGGAAGTTCGAAAAGTAATTCTGTGCCACAGTCCCCCCATACCCCGGACTATCATCACAGTATCCGCCTCCCGTGGGGCCAATGTGCGGGCAGTGCACACTCGGCCTGTAGGGCACCATATTCTGATGCACCATGCGACACAACAGTGTATTTCTCCCCAGCTCATATGGTTGCCCCAATCTCACTTGTTTGGTCAAGAACCCCATACACTGCTCCGTGCCGTTGTATTGTGTATTCGTGCCATTGCAATAGGTCATTGCGGTGGAGCAGATGCTGTCCGCCAATTTCTCTGTCACGTTGGCCGCGAGTTGGGCTTCGGAGATGTGGAGGGAGGTGGCGGCGGTGGAGAGGAGGTAGGAGAAGAGCCAGTCGAAGTATTTGAAGACGGCATCGTACATGGAGACTTGACCCTGAGCGTTGAAGACGTTCCAAGTGTCGATGATGACGGGGACGGAGAGCTGGAGGAAGGGGAAGGTGAAGTTGAAGCTGGAGGAGTCATGATGTCAGTTCGTGTCTCTGATACCAGAACCCGACGGCAAGGAGAGGGCAGGGGGAAGGGCATACCGGGTCGATGCAGATACTATGTTCTGGCTCGCGGCGAAATGAACAATCTCGTAAGACGTTGCGTATCCAAGAAGGGAGAAAGCGTTGGGGTTGGTGTTGGTGGCCAGGTTCGAGAAGAGGCCGAAGATGTATTCGGTGTTGAGCTCCCTGCCGTCGAATGTCCTCGTCACATCCACACGACCCTGCACATCTTCCGAGAAGACAGTCGAATTGATTTTCTGAGCCTGTAGCGAAAGTATCAGCATCCCCTCTTCTCCCCAGCGACCAGGCACTTGTGGTGGGAACCAACCTCTTTCTGATTATTAGGGTAGATGAAAGCATCGAGAAATTTGATCTGCAGGTTATACAACTGATCATATGTGAAATGCGGTAACCTGTGTCCGGGAAGGAGTCTGTTTGATGCGGCTTTGGGTATGCCCGAAGGGGTCGCGCTACCAGTATCCAGGGGAGCACCTTGGGCGGTAGTTACTGCAGAACCCAGGCCGACAGCACTTGAACTACCGTCGGCGATCGCAGAGTCATTATCGACTGCTTGCCCTGGGGCGTGCGGCTGAGTCTGCGCTACTTGGGGATTGCGCTTTCCATGGGCGTCAACTCGAGCATTCAAGCTCTTAGAGCGATCAAGCTGTCCATTCCCAAACGCCGCTGCATGGAGCACCGAGAGCAGCGTGATTGACACAAGGCCGACGACTCTCATCGTTGCTTGTAAAAAGACACAAAGGGCAATCGATGTCACAGGTTCTTGTATATGACAATCTCCCACACGATTCAGAGCTGGTATATATTTATGAGAGGGCCGGTTATATTTGCGCCGAAATGGGAGATGCAATGGGTGTCGTGATTGATTAGTATATTAAATGCAAGACATCAGCAAACGACGCATAAAGTGTAGGCTGTATCAAGTATGAGAGACAAGATAATAGAATGATCAAGAGCAGAGACAATTGGACACCAACAGATAACGATAGACGAGTAGAATTCGTGTTCGTGTCTGGGCTGAGGAATGTTGGTGTATTTGAAGAAGCGGCTCCGTTGGCTCCTTTGGTATGAGCCACGAGCCAACATATTTATAACAAATGCGATCATCACAGTTGAAGGGGGGCCAAGGGGGGCTGTATGGCACTGTCAAATTTAAATCGGTGATATGATCATATGACAAAACGGTACCTCTCTTGTCAACACGCAATCTGAAACATTTTGCCGTGTTCGTGGGGCAGAGTACGAGAGAGAAAGTCAGAAGAAAGAAACAGCATCGTCGCTGTGCCTCGAGCCTTTGCGACGCGGAAGTACAAAGTAGCTAAGAATTGGCCAATCACAGAGGCGGAATGGCTCAAGCTGAGTCGAGTGCGATGGCTGAATGACACGAGCATCACTACCGTACGGCGGCGGCATGTTCCATCGGACCTGTCGAAGGATGAAGATTGAGACATGGAATCTGAATGGACGCGATATGGAAGAAAGTCACCGAGAAGGATGTTGATAATTTCCTCTTCAAGACTTCAATCCCAAAGCTGAGGCGGCTTTGGCTTTGGCTGGATTTTCCGGGTCGGTGGAAGGAACCGGAGATCGCGATTCTGCATGATTAAGGTGGGTAGGGCTGGAGGCTGAAGCCTTGCATCCGATCGGATACAGTCAGCCGGAGACTACTGTCTGGATATTCTTGATGTTTCATTGCAGCATCGCCATCATGCAAGGTGGGATCGAGGTGGTGAGTGGTGAAGGAAGAAAAAAACGGGACGAGGGGGAGGAAAATTTGGGGGCTCTGCTCATACGCTAAGCTTGTCCTGGTTAGCCCTTCGCCTTTGCCTATTTCACACATTAATTTTATTACATTTTATTGATTTTCAAGCAATTGTGCCGTTGGCTTTCGAATCAACATTCAGCATTTGGAAGGTTTCCAAATCGAGTTGAAAGTCGGCAGAGATCGCTAAAGGTTGACTGTGCTGCTGACTGTGTCTTTGTAACCTCGGAAGACGACATGGCTACTCTGCCGACATTTGGTGCGTCCCTCAAGAAGCAATAGCCACACAGCCTTCCAAAAGGCTCTGGCTCAGGTGAAGGATATCTGAGCTATGACTCCATCGAGAGCGAGCTTCAGGCTAATTACTTGTCGATCAGCACGCCGAGACTCCGAAAGCGAGTACCGATTATGAGGCTCTCTTCCAGAAAACTCGTCTCTCACTTCGCTTGCTTGATAATCACCGCGTCCACCACTGCACTTCGACCCTGCATGACTGCCTTGACACCCTCTGTCAGTGCTTGAGAAAGCCCTTGCATTGTACTCGCCTTTGCCGCATAAGGCTCCTTGCCCGTGTCCTTCAGATGATGGCCAGCAGCAGCTTTGGCAATACCACCAAAGTCGGGTGATGGTGACAGCGAGATATTCAAATCTTCGTCCGAAGCTTCTGTGGCGAGACCTGCTGGATGAACAAGCTCTAGTGACTTGCGGGGAGCATTCCATCCTGTCATCCTATATCAGCAATACAGCATCATGGACAGCAAAGCCGGTCAATCAGCTTACCTCCATTGTTCAATACGACCGTGAGTACGGGAATCCTGTATCTCGCTGCAATCCAGTAGACACTCGCTGGCAAGGTGTAGAGAAAAGTCCCATCTCCCACAATCGCACACACAAATTTCGGCCTTCCTTCTGCTTCGTATGCCAGCTTGACACCCAGTGCAGCTCCTCCACTCCATCCAAGACCGGCACCGCCGCAATTGATCCACGTGCCAGGCAAGGAGGGCTGTAGTTGGTCTGATATTGCCACGGCAGACGTGACGGCCTCGACAACAAACACAGTGTCATTTGGGACCGATGTTTTAAGGAGCGCGCCGACATGCGATGCTGTGAGCTTATTGCCTGGCAACAGAGCGGCAAGGTTTTCAATAGAGGCTTTCCGAGCAGTGTGAGCCTCTTCGAGCTGCTCTCGCTGCTTAGTACGGAGTCTTGGCTTAAAGTCTTTCTGCTCAGAGCATATGTGGCCGATGCGACTGTTGAGTTGATAGAGGGCAGCGTCGCTGGAGACCTTCCAACGCTTGTTGGCGGGAAAGAAAGACTTAAGCATCCTACTATTCAACGGGTCAACGTCTATCTGGTAGATGCAGGCACTCTCAGGAGGCGGATTGCGCGAGGGGATCCAAGGAACATCGCAGTCGAGTATCAGTATTACATCGGCATCCATGGTGACGTCGTGGACGCTATAGCGGAATCCGAGACTAGCAGGATGATCTGATGGGAAGCACATATCACTTCCTGCAGTATCGAACACACGTAGTCCCGGAATCAAATCTGCGATACTCGCCAGTACTGAAGGTGATTCATGGTTGCGCCCAGATCGACCTGTGATTACTAATGGCTTCTTTGCACCCAATAGCGCTTGTGAGATTTCCTCAACAGCATCCGAGGGCAGAGATGCAGAAAGAATGGGAAGATTTTTGGCGGGATCCAGAGCGTACGGTTCAATCTCCTCTCCCATAACCTCTCTTGCACCGGTGACATAGACTGGTCCTTTGGGATCACTCTCGGCGAACTGAAGCGCTCGTGCCACGACTTGCTTGACCGTTTGGCCCTTTGATATATCTCCCACGTATCTGCAGTACTGACGAACGATGGCCGTTTGGTCCGGGGCATCTTGAACCCAATGTTGATATTCCGTCCGAGCACCAGTCGTTGTACCATTGTCGGTCACGGGGCAGAGACCTGCAAAGATGAAGACGGGGCAGTGACCCGCACTTGCATTATGCAGACCACAACCGAGAGCCTGCGTGCCGACATCGACATGGACAATGACTGCCTGTGGCTTCCCAGTCACGCGTGCCCACCCATCTGCCATTGACAGAGCCACCATCTGCGACGAGTAGTTCAGTATCTATTGACGGAGACAGGATGCCTGTCTCACATACCTCGGTCGGACAAGTATAAATCTTGGGGAAACGACCAGTCTGTTCCTTCTTCTCCCTAACCATGGCTTCAATCAGGCTCGGGTGATCAGACCCAAGATTGACAAAGCATGCCTTGACACCTAGCTGTGTGGTAAACAGATTTAGTAAGGCAGTTCTCATGCTTTATCCGGGTGATCGGCTCACCTCCCAAAGCGCTTCGAAGAAAGCCACCGATGTTGTGTACCTGATTATCCAATATCAGAGATTCATGACCTTGCCTGACACGAATCCTCGACATACCCTGGCCGCTCATGCGCTGTCGTGCTCAATTTTCTGATGACAGGAGACGGACGAACAGGCGTGTATTGGAGACCGACGGTGGCTTTTGACGATGATGTAGCGGTTGATATGCTGTGTCCTGGTGGGGAAACATTCTTCCCTACGTATTGGTTGTTTATTGAATATCTTCGAACATACTTCGACGCACAGGCAGCCCCTCTAGTTGTTTTCCTACATAAGCTCGGAGTCGAAAGTGCCATTATGGCTTCTGGCTTCAGAGATTGGTAGCGTGATGATTAAGGAATCTCTAAGTCAAACGGCAAGAGTTGAGGCTGAAGGATTGACCTTGAAGAGTTGGGGTGTCATTGATTTCAAAGGTAGTTTGGCACCTTTTCCTCTTTCTACAGATTCATGGATTGGATTCTTGCCCCGCAGCATTTATCAGAAGCCTTGTACTCGGATGATGTTGTATCGCAAATAATCTGTGTGATGCGTACTGAAAGCTTCCATGAAATTTGAGGAAGAAAGCGAAAGGACGGATACTTGTAGACAGGGAGTCTTTTGATGAAAGCACTCTTGTAGACTTGTAGTATTCACATTGAGCACGTAACAGTCGTTCGGTACACACGGTACTTAAATAGTTCGTCTCTCCTAGAACATCTTCTTGACCATTCGCTGTCATGGAGGAGATAAGGCTTTGGATGCTCAGAAGTGACTCGGGGATTACATGAGGCCGAAAGCCTCGTCCAATCAAAAGCCCAGAATCACGTGATATACTCCCAAATCGCGACTTTTGGGCCATCAATCAGCACTCACCGAATCTGACAAGTATTGACTTTGATGCCTTTCTCCTTTAATTCAGCATCGCCCTCAACCGTCAATCAATCCCCTCTCCGCAAAGCTCCCACTGACCCCCTTACCACATCAAATACCTCCACAGTCAAATCCCCACCTCCTCTTCCCCCTAACACGACCTTCCAATCCCTTACCACAGCCCTCATCCCTTCCTACCGCCGCCTCCTAATCGCCCATCTCCCAATCTCCTACCCCCCGAAATTCTACACCCTCTCCACCAGCTCCCCCCTTGAAACCGGCACCCTTGCCTTGTGCATAACCCTCTCCCCCACCAGATCCTCGACCTCCCCCCTCACCTCCACAAACGAGCCTCTCGTCATCGCCGCCATCCAAGCACGCCTCGAACCTGTCCCCTCTACCCCGGCCCTCTCCTCCACCGCCACCTCGACCTCGAAGCAGAACCACCAACTCTACATCCAAACCCTCACCACCGCCTCACCCTGGCGGTCCCTCGGCCTAGCTTCGACCTTACTCCACGCCCTCATCATCCACGCCATACGAATCTGGGGTGGGGACAGGATCGAGAGCGTTTACGCCCACGTCTGGGAGGTGAACACGGAGGCCTTGGCGTGGTATCAGAAACGCGGATTCAGCAGGGAGGGGGGGAAATGTGAGGGGTATTACCGAAAACTGAGGCCGGGGGGCGCGTGGGTCGTCAGGAGAGGGTTGGGCGTGAGCGAGTATTTGGCTGCGAGGGAGGGGGGGGGGATGGGAAGCTGGAGGCGCGGGGTGCTGGGGAGGGTGCGAAGGAAGGGGAGAGGGTGGCGAGGATGCCTGATTGAGGGTGGTGGGACGGGGAACCGGGGGATCAAACCCCCCTCTCCCCACCACTAAACGCCACGACGTAGGGAGGGATATGGGATCCTGCCTCGACGAATCAGGCGCCTCCTACCAGACTGCTGCGGCTGCTGCTGCTGCATCACCGGCACAGTGGGCGGGAGTACGTGTCCTTGTTCCTCATCATCACACCCATCAGCATCAATTGAACGACATTGTCGATGAGAAGCCCCCCCAAACGGCATTCCCAACCCATGAACAAGGCGGCGAGCGCAAACCCTCGAAGGAGACTCGACGACCCAGAAACAGTCACAAAGACCGTCGGCATCCACAACGCACCAAGCTCGATGCAGGTTTCATCCCTACATCCACACCCGCGCTGAGCCATCCAACCCCCCTTCCGATCGAGGACCAAAGAATCGTCGTCTCCCCGGCGTCAAAATCCCGGCCGCTCGTACAAACCAGATGGATCTTCGTTGGAGCGCCGCCGAGTGGTTTTGGGGGGGGGTTGGGGGGCGAGGGCAACACGCACACAGCGCCCTGCCATTCCATCACCCAACCATAGAGTCATACCATCCATCGACTTACCTTACCATACACCCTTTCCCTATTTCCTCCTTCCTTCCTCGCTGTCCGTCATCTCGCTCGTATGCAAAGTTGGCGCAAATGTGACCGGTCTCTCATTCTCCTCGTTCATTCTTCTGCCACCAGCACCCTCGTTGTCGCCTTGCCCCCTCCTCGTTCTCTCACCCCCTCGTACTCTCGCAGAGACAGGCTCCAGGACTCTCTCCACACACGTCAGTGATGTCGTAGGTCATCAAATCACTTTCGCATCATGCCTGCACCGCTAGATCGAGGGAGGGGGGGGGAGGAGCCAAGCTGAAAGGGGGAGATGCGTGGAGGAAGATGAGATGGACGTGCGAAGGCTGAGGTATGGAGGCAAGGGAGTTGGTGATTGGTCATATAAATGTGGAGTTTCGTAGCAGAGTGTGAGCCTTTTCTTTACATGGGGACAAACAAATACATTCGATCCAGGGACAGGTCTTGATGATACATACATATGGACATTGCTGCGTCGATCCAATCCCGCTCCCGGCACTCCGATATTTTTGCGCAGGAGGTTCTGACCTCGTAGCCTCCTCACGACACCGTGCCCTCCTCCGCCTTCGCGGCCACCAAGGCAATCAACGCGGCACCGACCCCACTGCCATCCTTCGCAATCCCAATCCTGATCCTCCTCTCTCCTCGTTCCCCAAGTCCCTCGACCTCCCTCATGGCCTCCCTCATGTACCCTTCAAACCCCGGGTAATACTCCACTAGACTGCCGTCGACGCCCACGTCCACCACATCATCATCATCGTCCTCCTTCTCTTCGCTTCCTGTTTTGTCGTGGGCATTACCCGTGGAAATGACGATCGCGGCAATCGCTACGGCCGATAGCCTGGCACTCCGTCGTCCAATCGCCTCGACCAGCACCTTTACCGCGGCTGCATCCTCCGCGCTCGCGGCATCGACGCCCAGATCGCGTGCAAGTGTCTGCCTGATCACGCCTAAGCCGGGACTCGTGTCCGCCTGCACGAGACTCAGAAAAGACGTGTCGACGCCCCATTGCTTGTATAGCGCTGAGTCCGGTGCGACGGTGGTGGTGGAATGATTGTTGTTGGTGCTACTGTCAGCATCCTGGAAAAGCTGTGCAGATTTGGAACGGACGAGGGCGAGCATGGCTCGTCGAAGGATTTCACCGAGGAACATGCCGGAGACGCGCTTCTCGAACATCTGTATTCCGGGGTTGACGGAGTCGGTGTCGAGGGCGATGTCGTAGGGGGTGGATGGCAGGACGGAGAGGGAGTTGTCAAAGGAACCCCATTCGGTGTTGATGATCATGTTGCCTGTGCTCTTGTCGTATGTCGATTCTTTCATTTCCGCTAGTTTCGTCACTTTGGAGAGTTTCTCGACGTACGCACCATTTGTGCCCGTGCCGAAGATGGCCCCAATGAGGGTGCCGGTCTTGCCGTGAGAGGTGTAGGATCGAGCCATTAGTGTACCAACGGTATCGTTGACAAGGGCGGCGACTTTCACGGGGAGGTGGAGGGCGTCGATTTCGGTCTGGAGGAGCTGGCATACGTCCTTCCCCACTGCGTCTTCGATGTCGAAGCCTTTGGTCCAGCGAGCGAGGGTGCCCCGGTTGATGCCAATTTGGTTGACGGGGAAGGAGAAGGTGAAGCCGAGCTGAAAGATCTCGGTGCTTTTGATTTGGGAGCCGGATTTATGGCGTTGGAGGTGGGATTCGAAGTGGTCGTTATGATGAGTGCGGAGGAAATTCTCGATTTGCAGGGCGAGGAAGGAGAAGAGCTCTTTGGAGGTTTTGGCGACCATGAGCTCGCGTGGGATGGCAACTTTGGATTGGGTGAGGGAGAAGGTGGTGTTGCCATGGAGTTGGATGGAGCAGACGCGGAAGTTGGTGCCGCCCAGGTCGACGGCGAGGTAGAGGCCCTATCATCCGCTCAATATGGGGTCTCTCATAGACTCAGTAGTAACATGACAAGGGTCTACCTTTTCCGTACCATTGGGTACAGCTGTGACGTATGTTGGTATCTGGCTCATTGAAGTACCCTTCTTCTGCAGCCCCTCATCTGTTTGCTCATCAGTATTGCCGCATTGACCCTCTATCTTCAATTTACGCACCCATCTGGCTTATGAAAGCTTTGACCCCTCGATTGACATCCTCAGCGCTGTACTCAAACTCCGCCGCCACCTTCTTCGCCTCAGCCAGGAGGGCCATCTTGTGAGCTCTGGAAGTCGGCCGCGGATCAGCGAAGAGCAGGTCCTTCTGACAGATCGGGGGCGGTGCCAACTGGCCTTGATATGTGATTGTGGGCGTCCACTCCAACTTGTACTGTACAGGATCTGGTCGAAAGATCTGTAGGAGCAAAACTACAAGGACAACAGCCGCAGAGAGAAGCTGTGCGGGGCTGAGGAACGGGCGGCGGGACTGCTTAGAGGAAGAAGGAAGTTGAAAGCCAGATGAGGTATAGATAGATGGCACAGAGGAGGCCGTCTCGAAGGCAGGAGGGAGATGAGAGTTGAGGGACGCCAATGCGGCGGTATTTTGGCGATAATGAGGTAGTCCCCTTTGCTTTTCCGGTTGGTGGGGCCTTTACTCTTGAGGGAGAGTTCAGGAGGAAGTGATAGAAAGGCCTCAGGGTGTTGGGACCAGGTGGTTCGACCAAGCATGGGAGCAATTGGACTAGTCCATGAGTATGACCCTGCCTATCTCATGGGGCAGATCTCCAGTGCTTGAACGACCAATGACCTATAATAATGTCAATGGAGGAGGGGGTACAAGGCTGGCTGGTGCTGTTGAAATTGCGGGGAAGCTCGAGGATTGGACTGGAAGGGTTGGGTGGATTTGATTAGCATGGACCCCTTGAGATCAGTTGGCCAACTGTAGGATTGATGTAGGTGATAGCATGTAGACAGTCGCTTACCTCCCAACATTGGCGAGAGGAGGGATGACGATGGTCTGAGACGATGGATATAGGGGCCCGAGGCGGCCTTGGGGGCGTCATTTCCACATTTCCACCCGGCGAAGAGGCTCAGCCCTACGAACAGCGGAGCGGAAATCGACTTGGTTTCTGCTTAAATCTCGAAAGCCTCCGAATGCCACCGTGCTTCTCATGCCCCGATGGTGACCTCAATGGACGAGATAAATATGGTCTGAGCTGCATCTGGCACCTCTCTGACCCTCGAGCGCGATCTTCGGTCTCTACCAGCCTCAGCAGGGCTTGCTCTGCCATCACAAGAGCATCACTCCCCATTCTACCTATCCATATCCAGCATGGGCACCACTGCCTCGAAACCCTCCAATCCCACTGAACCTCCCAAGCTCACCCTCACCGCGTAATGCTCTCTTCTGTCCTACCAACTCGGCCCGTCAAAGAAGCATCACTGACCCAAAGACCACAGTGACACCCCCGTCCGCTTCTCCCCAGACCTCCTACAATCGCTCGAAAACTCCCCAGAAGTACGTCCTCTCCTTCCATGCCATCACGTGTAAAAAATCCATTCTACCCAATGCACCTCATGACACGCCACGGCATGCTCCAAGAAGACCTCCACGCCTCCCTCATAGCCCATCCTAACACCTTCCCAGTCCGACAAGACCCGCGCCTCCGACCTCGAACTCCACATCCAACACCGCGTCGCCACCGAACTCCACCGCCTCACCACCTCCACCGACGCCGCCATCCAATCCGCCCTCTCCTCCACCTCTGCTCCAGACCTACCAGCCGGCGGCCCCGACCAAGCCGCCTTGGCATCTCACAAGGCCGATCTCAGCAGGGAAAGCGTGCAGAAGGAGATTGACGCGTTGAAGCAAAAGCTGATGGAAAGGGGGAGGAAGGATGAAGTGGCCAAGGATAAAGGGGTAGAGGAGGCGAGGGAGAAAGTGGTGAAGTGCTTGAGGGTGAGGGATCGGCGGCCGTTGGATTGTTGGGAGGAGGTGAGGGGGTTCAGGAGGGAGGTCGGGAGGTTGGAGGCCGGGGTGATTGAAAGGTGAAATTGGGGCATACGAGATCGTGAGAAGGGGGGTGACAGAAAGTGACGAGAGCAAAGGGCAGGTGACGAAGATGGAGGGAAGAGTGGGTCGTGCCAGCAGCATTGGTTGTAGAGACCAGTAGCCAAGAAGAGGACAGATTTGCTGCGTACATGTTACGTGGGGACAGAGTGATGTAGGAGGAAGTACAAAACGTCCAGAATAGAACCAGAAGCTCATGTCTATGGACGTGGCTTGCCAACATATTCTGTGGCCAGCCTCTCCCTGTTCTGCATCATCTGGTGTACGTACAATGTAAGACCATACCTTACAGCCTAGTCTTCAAACCATAAGCCACTTCTCCTTCCCTCCCTATATCCAAGCCATAACGCACAAGTCTCCCCCCGAAAGGATTGGAATCCCTAATCCAGTAGACGAGGCTCCAGTCCACACCCGCTCTCATAGAGTCTAGACCCAACTGCCGACGCCTCTACGTCATCGCCATCCCCCCCCAGCAATGAATGTCCAATGCCTCATCACATTGCTCCCTCTACTTCCACCACACAACCCTTGTCCCTAAAGAACCTGAACCCTTAGACACATCCTCCTCATACCCTCTCTCCCCAGAAAAACCCGCACAAGAACCACCCCACCGCATCACCGCTTCACCGTCTCATCTTCCACAACAATGGTCAAAGTAGCCGAAAACCGGGTCGTAGACCTGGACATCATGCCCGGCGTGCAGGGCGAGGACGTCAAGGGTCAGGTCGATGCTGCCACGTATGCTGCCTCTCCTCTTTTCCCCTCCCCCCTTTTCCTCCCCTTCCCCCCTTTCCCTTCCTCTCCCGACCCTCCCTCCCTCCCTCCCACCTCCAAGCAAACCAAGACCCCCCACACACCCCCGCTAACAACTCCACCAGCGGCCAACTCAAAGGCGCCACAACAGCCAACCTGCCTCCCTCCGTGCAGGAGAAACTCGGCGCCGCGGGCGGGGCCGTTGGGGGTGCCGCCGCTCAAGCCGGCTCGGCGGCAAGCCAGGGCGCGTCGCAGGCCGGCTCGGCGGTGGGGCAGGGCGCGTCGCAGGCCGGTGGGGCTGCCAGCAGCGGGGCGGCCAGCGCGGGGAGTCATGCCGCGGCTGGGGGTAAAGGCGCTGTAGATGCGGCTGGGGCGGGGGTGAGTGGGGTGGGTGGTGCGATTGGGAGGGGGCTGGTGGGGCGATGGGGGCGTTAGGGGGGGAGGAGGAGGAGGAGGGGAGGGGGAAGAAGGAGTGAGGGTGGTAGGTGGATGGGGGATGGGGAAAAAAAAAATGGGGGGGGCTGAACAATGATACGGTGGAAGTGGTGAGGGAGGAGAGAAAAGATTGGGTTTATGTACATCTCTTCATGAGACCACTGTGGCGTGTAGAACGGCTTTGATGGATGTACATACACAGAGCGATGTCTACCGTACACAAGATGTGAGCCTGAGCGCGTTTGCCATGTTCGAGTTCCCCCATGAAACGATTGAAATCCTCGGAGAGCAAGCTTTGATTGTAGGGTGTCCCATTTTTACAAGTGTCAAGCCGGCATGTACTGCTGAATCTACTGGGGCAGTTCTGAATGTGAGCATCGCAGTGGGATGGGCTGGAAATCGATTCGTGTGGGAGGAGGGTACAGAGGGGAATGGTCAAATGGGTGAAGGGCGAAGGAGACCCTGGGATCGGATTGTGGGGGTGCGAGGACAAGGAGGACAAGGGAGGCTAGAGCGATGATTAAGAGCTTGAAGGTTATGAAAGGCAAGGATGACAGCTATGGAGGAGGTCGCTGTGTGAAGGAGATAGGTGACGGTAGAGGTGCTTGGATGCCGTCAGGAGCGTTGGAATGGTAAGATGCATCCACATATATCTATGCATCGAGTGTATTCATCTGTATTCTGTCGACGTGCTCCTTCTTCCTTCATACTCGCTGGCATGGTTTCTACCCATTTGACTAGCCCACACTGGCTGCTCGCTTCCCCACACTCTCGTGCGTGACCGCCGAGACTACATATAGTCCTCCGTGCATCTCATACTCGGTGTGATTTTACGAACCTCTGTCGTGGAGCCCTCAATTGATCTATTCCAGATACGGTATACTTTCAACGCGACTCAAACAGCGCATCATAGTACGTGATCTGTGATGATCCATTACAGAGTTCTCTTCTATGTCTAGGCATGAAGCAATGAGCTTACCTTCAGGGCGTAATTCGCTTTGTTGTAGTAGAGTTGCAGGTCGTAATACCTGTAGAACAGGCGACGACCGACAGGATCCGTAAAATCTTGCACTTCCAAGCCCATCTCCCTGATGGGCGTTTCACATACCCTCAAACCATTCCCACAGATCTGGCAAGGGCTCATCAAAGTTTGAAAAGGTGAGACCGTCTGCTTCCCATTCGAGATGCGGCATAACGCCGGCAGGTCCACTAGCATCGAGTGACACTACCTGCTCGACGGTTTTCGCATACTGCGCGAGACAGACGGCCCCAATATCCCATCCAAAGCGTGTCTGATGAGACTGGAGGGCAGTGATCATATCGTAAGCGAGTTGGAAAGAAGGGTTTGATGACAGTACAGTAGTCGGTTCGTTTTCTTGCTGTACAGCACATCCCAGCAGGAAGACCACTGTATCAGACAGCGTAAATACAATGGGAGGGAGCCAGAAGTCGGACAGGGTTTGTTCGTCGAGGTCTTGGATGAAGCGTACGATTTCCTCAGCTGCTCCAAGGGCTGGGAGATGGGAGCCCTGAGAGTGGGCGTCAGCAGCACTGGCAGTAGAGCTTCTCCTGTGTCCGGTGCCGCGGAGTTGCACTTTCTGGCTGAGAAACTTGATGTAAAGGTAGGCGAGTCGGAGGTTAGGCGAGCTGGGGATGTGTAGATCATCGGCTCGGAGCATGGCGCGTCTGAGTCCGCCGGGCAACGAGTCTTCCCAAGCTCTGAGTCTACGGTCCAAGTCAGGTTTTTCGAGAGAGTAGGGATAGTCCACGGCCGCCCGTAAGTTGAATACATATTCGAGGTAGGTATCAAGTATTTCTGTTAGTGTAGTCAGGGCCGGGAAGGCGGTTGACATCTTTGATTCGAGATAGTCCTCGCTAGCTTCGACAAGATCTGCCAGGCTTGGAGAGGGGGCATTATGTTGGGTTCGCCTGAGCTGCGGCGGCTTCCCGTAGGCGACAGAAGACCTGTCAAATCGACGGGCATTAGCAATGTGATTGTCTTCAGCTCCTGCTTCAGGACCCACCATTTATCAAGTACGACCATCACCCACCATATCCTAGTCCTACTACGCTTCTCAGCCAAAGGAATGTCCTCGTTTTGGCAGTCATGATGCAGACCAAGTGTATGCGCCAGAGAGATTGCAGATCCGAGGAGTATACCATTTCCAATCATACATGTCAGTGGCCGACCTGCAATGTATAGCAGAATGGCGGACAGTGTTGGCATACCCGGTGATAGATGCATTTCCGAGTACAGTGCCTCGTTGGCCTGGTTCCATACGAACCTGATGTCTGGGCAATGTTGGTCCGATCGGTTCCTGGACTGTTTCCAGAACACCATAGTATTTGCCAACAGGCATGCCCGCAGGGCCGGAGCAACATCATTCTTCTCGGAAACTAAATGGTCTCTGCACATAGGCTCATCCAGAAGAGGGAGGCAAGTGTTGATCTTTTTAAAGTATCTGCAGTGATCAGCCAAGGCTCTGAAGGGCCCAACCTTGCATGATATGGGACGGGACAGTTGGCGTATAAAATGACTCAGGGAGATTACATACTAGAGCCAAAGTTGCACACTTACAAGTCTATCAGCTCTGTGCAAAACGGATCTAACAGCTTCTCGATGATTTCGCATCTTGAAGATGCGATCGTTTGGCTTGCATTGATCCCAAGGGGACGTCGATGAACTGCACCAAATACCACAGGCTGTTGCCCCGCCATGAGATTAGGTCGAAACGATCTGGTGACCCACAAGGGTGGAACGTTTCCTGAAGCACTGTTGGAGAGGTAGTCGGCAACGAGCCGTACATCAGGGCTGGATGTTGGACCGATGATGTGTGATTCGTCCTCGGCGCTTGTGAAAGGAAGCTTGGATTTTGAAAAAGGAGTCTCTTCCGGGCTTTTCTTGTCACAAGCGACGTTCGTTTCCAGCGTTGTAGATACATTACTTTGTGGTGCTCTCCGAACTTTTCGAAAAAGGCAGGAACGATCTTCGTCACTTGCGGGCTCATCCTCGATCACAATAGGCGACGCCTTCAATCTTGGCAGCCTCTTCCTCCTCGACCGGGCAGCTCTTGTTGACCCCACCGGAGCGTCTGGATATACACACTCGATCTCATGGGAACTGCACATCAGACACTTTGAGCCTTCTGGGCCGTCAATTTTGCACCGGGATTTACGCTTTCGGTAGGGTAGGCACGCCGGCTGAAGGTGAGAGCGATACGATCTCCCCACGGGCAAGTCTCCGGTCATGATTCCGTAAATTTTTATGTTATACAGTCACAGCCTCTAGATGTAGATCATCCGGATCTGCGCTCACGAGCATTCGAACCAGGGGCTCGACGCGGTAATGTCGTCTATGCTGAGGAGCGAATTGAGAGAACGCTCAACGTTATTGCCCCTCCTGTCAAATTGGAGCCCCGCATAGTTGCGCCTTGCCCGCGGGAAAGTCAATGCGCGGATAATGGCTGTAGTGCATATAGAACCAGTAAGTGCAAGGCCCGCACCTACCTCTCACACCGCGGTACACTGGGAGTTTGGAGGCCGAGCTGTCTTTTGAAATCTACGAGTAGGCTTTCCTGCAAGCAAGCTTGTGTGAACGATGAAGATGTCCGAAGATGCGAGAGCCACTTTCTGGCCTGGGGCAGACAAGTATTTGATGAGCACGGGAGTGCCTTATTCTCCAATCATCATCAGAAACGCCATGGGGACCAAGCTTTATGATGCCGACCAACGCCAAATCCTCGACTTCACTTCAGGTCAGATGAGCTCAATCCTCGGCCACTCTCATCCAGAGATAGTTGAAGTCGTGAAGAAGTCGGTCAGCAACCTTGACCATCTGCTCAGCAATATGATCACCCAGCCCGTCGTCGATCTTGCCGAGCGACTTGCTCGACTGCTTCCGGCCCCCCTCGAGAAGTCATTCTTCTTAGACACTGGTTCCGAGACGACCGAGGCAGCTATCAAGATGGCCAAGTATCATACGGGGAAGTTCGAGATCGTCGCTTTTTCTGCCAGCTTTCATGGCCTGACTCAAGGGGCTAGTTCTGCCACCTTTTCAGCAGGGCGAAGAAACGGTGGTCCCGCGATGCCCGGCCAGCTTACCTTCCCAGCTCCATATGCCTATCGCTCGCCCTTCAGGAGACATGACAGCTCCTACGACTGGGAAACCGAGATAGACTTTGGTTGGTCTCTCGTTGACAGGCAGAGCGTCGGATCTCTCGCTGCCTTCATCATGGAGCCCATCCTCTCCACCGGCCGGATCCTTGAGCCACCCGAGGGCTACCTCAAACGCATGAATGTCGAGTGTAAAAAGCGGGGAATGCTTCTCATCATGGATGAAGCGCAGACAGGCGTTGGCCGTACTGGTCAGATGTTCGCCTTCCAGCAGGATGATATCGTTCCGGACATTCTGTGCCTTTCCAAGACGCTCGGCTGTGGTCTACCGTTGGCTTCGGTCAGTACCACTGCTGAGATCGAGAAAGGGTGCAAAGATGCTCAGTTTCTGTGGCTCACTACTCATCTCAATGACCCTTTGACTGCAGCGGTGGGTAACAAGGTCCTCGAGATCGTCGAACGCGACAATTACTGTGAGCTTGCTGCAGAGAGAGGCGAACAGCTTCGGAGAGGTTTGTTGAGTTTGCAGAGGAAGACTTGGTGCATAGGTGATGTCCGTGGACGTGGCTTGCTTCAAGGTCTCGAGATCATATCAGACCCTAAGACCAAGGCGCCTGGTGTCGATCTGGGTCAGGCTGTCTCTGCCAGAGCCATGGCCTGCGGTCTTTCATGTAATATCGTCAGTCTCCCTGGTATGGGGGGCGTTTTTCGCTTGGCGCCTCCTGTCACAGTCTCGGCTGACGAGATTGAAGAGGCTGTTCGGGTATTAGATGAAGCCTTCGCGCATGTACTGAAGCAAGAGCTGGATATGGATCGAAACGCTGACGAGACCTCTCATCACGCTCTAAAGCAGCATAGTTCAACTGTAGCAGTTGCATGAGGAGGTCTTCAGTCTTGATAGAAGCCCATGCTTCAATATCAGATTGAATTCCTGCTGAAAATTGGCTCCTGTTACTATCGTCACACAGCTCTAGCCTGATACGTCAATCAGACGCAATTTCCCATTTTGAAATTCCGAAAGGGGGAGGCGGTTTGGACTCGACAATGAAAGCAAGATTCCTTTGTCAAATTGTTCGTGCAGTAGTCGATAGGAAACGCTCGTCTTGGGGTTACTTTGAAGCTCCCTTAAGTCTGTCTAAGGTAGAATGTCGATTGGACCATTCCTCCACCTGCAATAGCGACTGTTCATTCTCACTACCCTGAGAGCGCCCTATCCATGATCACTCCACCATCGCTCAATCCCACTCAGTGGGAGCCTTCTGACCCGATCCGAACAGCGGGTTGCCTGAGCGTTGGGTTGACCCATTGCACACTGGATACAATAATTCAATGTAAGGCTTCTGATCTTTCCGCAGTTGGCCTCCTTCCTACATGATTCGGATGCATCATTCGCATACACATAACCACTGGTTTTTAACAAATGCTGTCAAGGCGCTCACTTAAGCTTTGAGTCCTGATGAAGCTCCGCGGAAAGGGCTGATGAAGCCCTCGGAACTCAGCGCAGATCGAATGGGTAAAACTGCTCTCGCCACTGCCTTGGTGGGATCATGATACAATTGTGCACGTCCTGAAGAACGTCAGTAAAGCCATTCGCCTTAAAAAGCTTACTCCGTCCTACCGGATTCCAGAGGTGTGCCGCAGCTTCCTCATGTCCAGAGAGGACAAATTGCTTAATGATCACTTGCAGCTTAGGCCCATCCAATGGCCACTCCACCTCCGCTGCCAATGGCTGCACAATGTTTTGGATGTTGAAGAGCACTATCTCTTTTCTGGCAAATTCCGCTCCCCTGAGGCTATTCACCAAGAGCTCTAGGAGCGCTGGTATTTCCTCATGCCTAATCTTGCAGGTCAGTGCCTGCAGCAGACTGTAAGCTGCTGCGTTGAACTGTTGATATCTTATAAGAGCTCGGGCTAGGAGTGTATGGGTTCTACTTTTCTGCAAATCGGACCGAACGCGGCTGATTTTCTGAGCCAAACTATGCAATAGGTACTGGCACGCCGCATGTACGTGGGGTCCAGGTCTTGTATCATCTACCAAAAGCATTTTTTGTGTCAGCGCACGCTCTCTCAAGGCTATCACTCCTCTGTGGTCTTGAGGTAACCTCTGATTAGGACGATCAAGTACGTAACAGCATGCTTACCAAGACAGAAAGAAGCTAGTTTACAGCTCGCAGCAGAACACTGGTCCTGCCATATCGTCATGTTTGGCTCCCGGGTCAATCTGGCGAGGGCCGGGTGCAACAAAGGCCATTCTCCAATCCACAGGTAGTACTTTAGGTGGTGATGGAGGACGCACATAGCTTGTTTCAGTCTTCTCTGGCTCAGAAGTTCCTTCTCTTTCATATTGTACCAGTCAATTCGCTCTCTCACGGAATGAATCTCGTCCTGGAAATAGGAAGGCAGATTCGTAATCTTCTCGAAGGTATGGTACCATAGAGCGTCTTTTGGATCGAAAACGCGGGGTGAGATCAAGATCGGGTAAACATGGTTTACCTCCTCGAACGCTTTTGCCAGATCGTTCACGATCCTTTCAGACTTGTTCGAGGCTCGTCTGAAATTAATCCAGACCACTGGCCAACACAGCCGCATGCGGGCAGAAGACAGAGACTCCGTAATATCCACGAGACAGACATCTCTTATGCATCTGCTGAGGTCGAACAAAGCGTCGTAAACCACAGTGAACGTTCTCAAAGGACCATGGCGAGAGGATGGACCGAGCCCTGCGCGACGTACTTGTTCTCTTGTCTGATGAGCTTCGATGAGCGTCAACTGTACCGCTGGAGGTTGGATGTGCATGGGGAGAATCTCCCTCATGTATATCATCACCATTGGCTTCGTATATCTGTTCAAGGACCGCTCCCTTGTCTGAATCGAGACCCAGAAGTTCTCGTTGTGCAAGATATGCACGGACTCGGTGTGGATGAGCCGGCTGACGGCCGTGATCGGCAAATGAAGCCCAAGTAGTCCCCAATTGCTCAAGAACGTGAAGCGGTCTACGCAGAGGAGCTCGCGATATACCTTATCGCGCAGCTCGGATGGAAGGGCGGAGAATCGATCCATATAGAGGCAGGAAGGTAGAGAATTGACGCGGGCGTCTTTTGGATGCGGAGGGAGACGTTGATAGAGTCGTTATGATCACCAGTATTCGAGAATGCCTCATCTACTGTCACTTACGAAGCTAGACATGACACTCCTGAAACTGATTCTGTGTGGTAGCACAAGATATCAGATATCACGTGCTCTCCCCTCGAAGCGCGTCACCGGCCAATCTGTATCTTGACATGGTCATGTTTTACGACATAAAAGAACTTTTGAAGGCTACTCAGTGCTAGCTAAGAATGCTTGTTGACCGATTCCAGGTCTTTGGACATACTCGAGATCAAAGTCAGGCCTCAACACGCCTCTAGGAGACTGTCATTCTCCCCACCACCCTTTCACAGCTCACTTCCACCACGTCCCGTACGCCTGATCCGTTGACCCTATCCCAGCAATTTTGCTTCGGCGCCGGACTCCATGATCTCGCACAATGGCCGTTCCCTCACATTTCGAGACCCATCAATGTCAAGGTGTAAGTTGCGCATGTGTCTTCTCAAGTCGTCAGTCCTTGAGAATATCGTTTCTTCCGTACACAGATCACATCGCTGCTGGTGATTTTGGTCGTTGCGTACGGTGTCTTCGTGCCTTGTCAGATGGTGAAAACTTGAGGAGACAGTGTCGCAAGGCTTGCCCGCTCTGGGATTTATACGTTCGCATGTGTGCGACTCTGTTGCATCTTGCCGGACGGCTTGTTGGCAGCTGCTGGTGGGTTGATGGCGCCATCAGATCCCTGCAACTGCTCGTGAAAAGCTTTCATCTGGGCTGACAGTGTTCCACACAACTCGCCCAAGCGTTTCCCGTCCTCGGCTGAAAAGAGGCTCTCCCCAGGCTGGTGGCAATGACGGTCCGCGATCTGCTCGAAATACCTCACACCCTCTTCCAAATGACAAAACTTGTGGTACACCCCCAAACCTTCCATCTCGGTATCAAGGGTGTACATCTTAAGGGCATGTATCACATCCCCCGCCGTCAAAGTCTGAAGCATCATCCTTTCCACCACCGCCGCGTCATACCCCCCTCCTTCCCTCTCCACCCCCACCCCTTCAACTTCGCAACCTGCATATGCCGTACCTCCGCCAAACACCTCAAGCTCCACCATCTCATCCTCCCACTCACACCCTCCCCGAGCGTCACTTGTATCTTCATCGTGTAGTCATCCCCCGCAATCGTCAACTGCCTACAGATCTCCGGCAGATCCCACGTCAGCACCACCACTCGCGGCAGCCGCATACTCTCATTGTGCGGGACCCGCTGGCTGAAGACCCGGATCACCAGCTCCGGCGTCACCGTCGTATCTGACTCCACCACATGGCAGTACCGAACGGCTTCACTGGCCACCTCGTCCCCACGATCGAAGATCACGTCGGCGCCCTTGTCGAGCTTCATCAGCGTGAAGGAGTTGTGCTGGTGCAGGTACTCCAAAGCTTCGCGGTGGATCTGCCGGTTCACCCGCAGGATGGCGAGGTGGAGGGACCAGCGGCCCGTGAGTTGGTGGGGGCGCCGGTGGGTGAGGAGGAGGTGTTTGTAGATGCCCTCGCGGATGTCTGGGGGCAGGTTGAGGAAGGGGCTGGGGCTGGGGCTGGTGGTTGGGGCAGAGGGTGTGACTGAGCTGGCAGTGGTTCTGGTAGGTGTCAGAGGATTGATGGCCGACGGAGGTGGTGTGATCGGACTGATCGCGGAGAGGGGTGGTGTGATTGGACTGATCGCTGGTGGAGATGCAGAGCTTGGGCTCGCGGTGGGTGGAGGTGGTGTGACTGGGCTCATGGCGGATGGGGTGATTCTGCTTGCTGTTGGATCGTCGAATGAGTTGGTCGCTTGGGAGGTGGACATTGCGAGGCCTCTTGTTAACAGCTTGAGTGTGTGAGCGTTGGAAAAGGCTGTGGAGGTGATGCTTGTGTGGATTCTTGTCTTTTGGGCGAGCGCGTGAGTTGTTTACAAAGCAATAAGGGCGTAGAAACTGGGAAGTAGTGTCATGACGGATAATGTCAAGCGCGCTAGTGATTTCGACACGTCGGACAGGGGCTCATATCACATTCCCGATTGAATCTGCTTACAAGTCTGCAGGGCATCTTGCAGGATCGTACATCGGTGCATATATATTTATAGAAAGGAGCGGTAGATGGGATTTGGAACTTGAGTCTACGACATTAACGGGTCTGATTGATGCAGGACGTATGACAAAGATCTATGTGAACATCTAAGGCCTTCTTGTAAGCTCTCAAGGCTCCCTAGTGACCATTCGAGAGCCTACGGAGCGGCCCTTCTATTGGGTGATCGTCCAATTTATGAGTGGAACTGAGGCCGTAGCCAGGACGATCAGACCCGCCAAGTTTCGTCCCCATGGCTGCCATCCCGTACCAATGAGAAATCAACACTACAGCCTGGCTTTGTGTCCTTCTAGAGGTCAAGCGGATCAGAGCTTAGGATACTCGATCATCCCCATGGCTGCCATTCTGCATCAGTGAGAAATTAACACCAAAACCCCGCTCTGTATGCTTCCAGAGGTCAAGCCGGTCAGCGGTGAGGATACTCGATCCGTAGGTGAACGAAAGGCACCTGAAAATGTCAGTACTGATTCATTCAGAGGCTTAGGTATGTGATCTGAGGTCAATGGGGCGCTCTCTCACACTTAACTGCGGGTCCCACTCCCAACGAACTTGCCAGCCTAATGGGAATATGAAGTTCATGAAATGAAGGGTCTCTCTCCCCATCACCAAGATCCGGGATCTCTCAACGGGCAGTCCCCACATCACTGGATCCAGAATGTTTCGTAGATTAAGGATGAAGCAAACCCGCTCCCCTGGGGGCACGGCACTATAGTCTCTCATAAGGTTGGTGGCGGCTTCAATCGCCTTGGCGTGGTCATGATCTAGCATCAAGGCTTGGACCAGATGGACGAGGGCGGCAGTGTGCTGACCCTGGATGGTCAGGCTTTTGAACATCAGGTAGTGACTTTCGGCCATCTTGCCCTTCAATCGAAGCGTCCCATCCAATCCCAATGGACCCCATCGCCAGACTTGGGCAAGGAAATTTTCAGCATGTTTTGTATCATTGAGGTCTAGGCTTGCACGGGCCACTTGGTGAGCAAGGTGGAGCACATGGAGTTGCCATTGGAGTCGGGCTGGCCCGTCGTACCCATTGAGAAACCACGCAAGACTCGTGATCCGGGTGAGGAATTGGTAATGATCAAGATGGATACACCGTTGTAGCCATCTATTGTCTTGCACCTCCTCGATCCGGTGCTGCCACATCCGAACGGCAGCACTTATGTTGTCGGGATGGTACCATGGGAGATCAAGGCGCTCGCCTTGCTCCATATGCGTTACTTCATCCTTGGCTCCAAAGATAGCGACCCGGGTTCTTGGATGGATCGCTTTAATCGTTTGATTTCGATCGTACCAAGCGGTATTAAAGAAAGACCAGTTAACTAGCTGCTGGACTAGTGCGGTCGCCTTGGGCTTTCGAGTGTCGACGAAAGCGCTGGCTTTAACCTCAGGGAGGTTTGGGAGGTCCAGTATGGCCCTGCAGAGCGCAGGCAGCTCGAAAATGTGGACCAATCTTGTCCACCGAAACCCGAACGCTGGGTCGTTCTCTCCGAATGCATAGCCTATCGTGAGACTGACTACGGGAGACAGTAAGTACTGAGATGGTGAAGGGCTCTCGGGGGCCCTTCGAAAGCCAAGCCGTCTCCTCTCCAGGAGATTCATAAGCTGGTCATGGCCCTCGACCGTCAACCAGTCGTTCTGGGCCCATAGAATGGGATGTGCCTCATTGTAGATCTGTCTACTGAGGCGGAGAATGGTGGGGGAGAGGCCCCATCCGGAGGAGCTCGTCGCCATGGTCCAGCGGTCGACGAGTAAGCATTCTCTGTAGATCCGATTTCGGATCTCACCAGCAAAGTCCATGAAGACGAAAGGACGTAAAGTGCCCCTGGACGGAGTATCTGAAGCCTAGAATGAGGGTTGAATTAGCCTACAAACCTGGAAACGTGGTCTTCTCTGCTGCTCATCATTGCCAGTGTGAGTAAACAAGCTCTGCACCCTATCAAAAGGCTCTTTGCGAGAAGACTGGCTATTCCTGCGGCTTCTGCAACCCGCACAATAGAAGAGCAACGACTTACCATCATGGGAGAATGTGATGCTGTCCTTGGGCGTGAATCAGCGTCGATGAAACAGGAAAGGAAGGATTATGTTTGCTGCTTTTCGTGTCATGGCACTCGTAACCTAGTAGCCATTAAATCGCTGGGGCTAATTTGGTACGCCCAATTGAGCTCGTTTCATTGGGTATTGAGAAAAGTTACGGTACGTTATGTTGCGAGCTGCAATACAGTGTTGTGGTGGCGAATTCACAGTGTCTACGGAACAAAAGGATCTATTAAGCATTACTTATATCACAACACCTGGAGCCTCTATACGAGGCCCATTGTCCATCGTAGCTGACCCCCATACCTTGCTTTGTAGACATTTTTCCCCTTCTCAAGATGCGTCCGAAAGGGTTCTTGTCGCGCTACATCAAACGGCCCATCAAGGGTCTTTTCCACCGCCGCAGACAACCAACCAGTCAGCATGGGAGCGACGGCGACGTTGGTTCGCCGATTTACCCCGTATATCCCCCCCCTCCCCCCCCAACAGCGAGCAATGACGCTCAAATCGAACTTACTCGACCTCACTCACGCTCCAGAGGTCGCCAAGGCGACAGCCGAGGCAATATCCAAGGCGATGTGAATTCGCCAGAAAGCCAGACCATGGATTCCTTGCTCCCCGCCAATCCAGTAGTCGCAGACGACCCACCCCTGCCCATCATAGGCGCCAGTACTCACACGGAATCGTCGGAGATGAACGCAAGAACTGGCATCCTAAGCCTTCCACTCGAGCTACGAAAGAAGATCTACGCCTATTTGCTGCTCGTCGACGGCTTCTCCATGGAGGAGAAGGCAACAACAGTCTTGCCTGGCAATGGATTCGGCTCGCTTGGCATCCACCTACCAATCCTACTCACCAACAAGCAGATCTACTTCGAGGCTATTGATGTCCTCCACAAAGACAATGACTGGCTGCTCGTTTCGGTCGAAGACGAGGCCGCTCTTCAGGCAACCTTCGACCTGTTGCATATTCCCAAACGCCGCGTCGATGATGGTAGGCGGCGGTTTAACCCGTTCATGATAATCAAGTTGAGGATCACACGAGGCCATGGATACCTTTCCTATGGTGCACACGGACAGTCTCAGGGTCCTCAACATTTTATCCTCGATCTCGCGTCATTCAACCGGCTTTGCGACCACCGCATCTACATGTATTCCCTCTACCGGCAAGAAACCCACTTACAGGTCTATCACCCCTTCTACCGTCCTGACGAGCCCAAACGCATAACAGACAGCCGCTTTAGAGTCGAACGGGTCCTCTTGAGGCTGGACGGCGGAAACACCACACGCTGGGGTTCCACATTAGATCCTACAGTAGATCCTGAACAACGCCAATTCTTGCTCGCCGATCCTGTGGCCTACATCACCGGCGGCCCGTCTGAGCATGAGGCCCGCCCGCAGAGCTCCCAGCACATCTTCGACCACGTCAGCGCCATGAACGAGGTGGCGACCTATATAGCCCTCAGGAACGACGACCGCAGCATGCGTTACATCGGCATGGCCATACTCCGCTACGTGCACGCCTCCACACAGCGCTGGCGCCAATACGACCCTCGTCGCGTTCCTGCCAACATCACAGCCCAATTCGCTCAGATCGCCCGCATGACCGCCCCGCTCGTCCTCCGCAGCATCGAACTGACCATCAGGAGCGCGAACATCGCACAAGCGCGCGACGCCGCCGGGGTGCTGGAAGACATGATGTGGGAGCTCCGCGCGAACTCCCGGGCCCCACCTGCGGAGGCAGATCTGGTGAAGATGACGAGGCACGAGTACGCGTGTCTGATCCTGCTGCACGCCAAAGCCTGTCAAGAGCAAGGGGAATTCCAGGAAGTGGTGAATTGCATGGAGGATCTGTTCGCGCGCTGGTCGGACATCCCCGCGCACACCGTTCAACGGCTACCGCGACAGGGACTGCTGGCACAAGCACCGGAGGCTGGGGGTGTGGTGGGCAGGCAGAGGAGGCAGCTGGGAAGGTACAATCTCGGGGTTAGCTATCTGCCATTGCTGGAGATGTCGGTGGAGCAGTTTTTGAAGATGGAGGAGACGGAGAAGGTGGAGAGGGCCGAGGGCGTGGTGATCAACCCGTTGGACTATCGGTTCCGCAATTGGATGTGGAAGGAGCAGAGGATCGAGGCGGAGGGACCGTGTTGGGTTTGGCCCATCAGAGAAGGTTGGATCAGGGTGCCCGGCGCGTTTGATAGTAACTTGCCTGACTACATTTGAGGGCAAGAGGTCATGAATGGGACGAGGTTGTGAGAGGAGAAAGGCGTAATGGAAAGGAAGGGGCGATCACAAAGGAAGGGGCGATCACGATGGACCACAAGGAAGAGCATGAGTGCCACTTCCGAGCGAAACAGACCGGCTATGAACTTGCCGTGATGCGATTGACGTAGGAACCGTGAAGGTTGACATTAATGAAAAGCACACTTGAATATGAATGCAGCTTTCAGCTCTAACAGTGTAACGTGTTTCGTGAGCACTTTTCTCTCAATCAAATACACAAGCTTTAATCCTCCCAACCACCAAGTATCTCGTCCCTTGACTGGTCACCCAAAAATCTTCTGCCAGCCGCTCAAACCACACAGCGAGCCAGTACCCATGTCCCCAAGCCTATCCATACACACCGCAACAGCCCCCTCCCTTCTCGCCCGCCTGACATAGCCTATAACACACTCACCATCAGCCTCTCCATCCCCCGAGCCCAGCAACAAAGAACGCAAAAGTGCAGCATCTGATCGTTCTCAGCTTTGGTAAAGCAGATATATTTTATTAAAGCGCATCATCGAGCTCGCGAATACTAACTGGTTTGCTCATCATTGAACCGGGGGGTGCAAATTTCGCTGAAAACCGCTGTTTGCTGAGAAAGGAGCTTTGTACGTACGTACCTTCCCACTCTCTGTAAGTTTCGAAAGGATAGTTCGTTGGGTGGTGATGGTTGGCCAGGGGGGAGGAGGGGGGGGGAGGAAGATACTACTCCGTTTGGTAAGCTGACAATCTCATGTTTCCTGTTGAAGGGGTAGCAATGGTGGATGAGTGTGTGTGTGTCTTATTGGGGAGACAGTTTCAGAACCATGGATGTCATTGTCATTGCCGGGTGAGGGCTAAGATGTGGGACGACGTTTTATTCATCATGAGAAGTCTCTTGGACTGGGGTCGGTACATCTTGTCCTCATAGGATACAGATGAATGAAGGGTGAGCCACGTACCTCTCAGCAGCCATTGGTGTCCAGCTGTGGAAGATCGTTTCCGTCAGTGAGAGAGGGAGCTGTTCGTGTTTGTGAGTCAGCCAGCTGGAATGTAGGAAGATGAGGTGGAAGAGGAGTATCAGCAGCCCCTGCCCAATCCAGCCCCGTCTGTCAGAAAGAATCAATTCCATCCCCAGCCAGGGCAGGCTCATAAGACACTTACAACCCTTTTCTCCCTCGATCATCGAATCTCGATCGCCGGTTCAGCCTTGATCTCCTTCCTCGCTTCGTTCTCAAGACGAGAGTTCAGGGGCGCTCTCACATTTATCCCATCAGTCCCACCCCATCTTTAACCCACTCTTCTGCAATCGCGCTCCTGTTTCTCCAATCCCTGATCTCGCCCCCATGCTGTCTTCGCTGCTGTTCTCTCCTTGTCCCTCTCCTGGTTCTCCTGTACACAGCTTTTAGGCGGCAGCCGAGGAGCGCGAGGAGGTAGAGGCTGAGATGCGTCGGTGGTAGCCAGCATAGGGTAAATTAAGGGGGCTGAATGAGGGGAGCTGGAAGGCTAAGGGGAAAGTCGAGGGTGTTCAGGTGAGGAATGGGGTAGGCCGAAGTAGCTAGCTGCTGGCGGTTCCGCGATGGCGAAGGCGGACAATGCTCTTGAGCCAGTGAGCATGTTGCTGTCTGGACCATCGCTGGTGATGCTGTACTCTTTGTTGTTGTCGGTGTGGTTTTGGTAGCGGACGAGACAGAGACGAGACTGGGAGTGCACCGACGATGCAGATAACGGCCACAGCAGGGCGGAGACGGTGAGGGACATCAGGTTTGTTTAACTTGGATAACGACGCGAGCAATGTGATTATGAATTTTTACCCAGGCATGTGATGAATCTCGGTATCGTGTGGTCGTCTCTGTGGGTGTAAGAAAGCAAATGAGTAGGCTAAGGTAATGCTAGGCGCGGAAACGGGACGCATAGCTTACATTACAAGAGTACAAAGGCTGTTTAGTGATGGTAAATTGAATAATGGATGGCAATGGTGCGTTTGGCGTGCAAAGGCTGCCTTTGAGGGGGTATACGAGCTCAGCATATGCGGGAAAGTGGACTTCTCGTGGCGATGCGTGGTCTATATCTATCTAAAGCTGACGCTAGGAGGTGCAAAACTACCCATTAAGGAGTGACAAGGGGGCCAAATTGCTCATGTAAGCGTCCTTCGTTGAGCTCCAGCTGCAATGTTCGATCTTCTTTATATAATCCTCCGTCACCCGGAATTTGGACAGACCCTCAGGATTCCAGCCTGTCATTCCGCCAACCTTCGTGTCGACACACGAGATCATATCTGTGTTGCCAATTTCAAGGCTTGATGTGGCACAGAGAATCGCCATGTTCATGATACGATCGAGAAACTGCTTGAGATTGTCTTGAAGCTCCCTTCCATCATCAAGGTCCGGGTTGCTGTAGTGAAAGCAGCCTCCCAACTGAGCCAGCTCAAGGCAGTCAAATCGTGCGACCTGTGCCGCCTCGACATCTCCCTTCTTCTCATGTCGACATGCATCGGCTTCATAGCAGTCCATCCTGTGCAATAGGGTATCAAGATCGCGGTAATGTCTGGATAGTGGGAACATGACGTTAAGGTCTCTTGTGCTGTCATGTCCAGGGCCAACAAAACGAACGCCATCTCTTATGAAATCCGCCTCTCTTTTGAGCAGATTGCATCCAGCCGCTTCTCCCACGTAGCCCAAGACCTTGTTGTGAAATCGAGCGATCTTGTCACTGGTGGTGGTGGTGCTGCTGCTGTCGGATGCTGGAGTCATTATTATTCGAGTCAAGATGGGATCGGTGAACGGGAGGCGGCAAAACCATCCGAAATTGCGCAGATCAAGCATGAAGGTCCGACCATCATCGTGGTCCCATACTTTACCACGGGCATCCTCTGTCTTGACGGACAGTATCGATATAGGTGCTTTGGTAGGGTCCTGGAGGCTCCTCCCAATGCGACGAGGGACTTGAAACACAGGCACTCGGCTATTTAATACAGGTATAGAGACGTCACTCGTGAGGCTGATCACGATCCAGAAGTTGCTATCGTAGAGGACATCTGCTGCCTCTTCACTGATCTGCTTGTTGGTTGTCAGAATCTGAGGATACAGCTTTGGCTTCGTCGGTGGATTGATGCCGCTCTGATGCGGGTTGACGCGATGTTGATCGCATATAAGGAGGTATCCGTAGATTTGTCTCTTGATTTCGAGGGGAAGTCGCAGAAAGGGGCTCTATTGGTCCCACTCCTTGTCAGCATGATGCGGCCACTCTAATGATCATATGGGCTGGATAAAGCATAAATCAAAAGTCATCATGTTACCTACCGAGGAGGCCATCGTGTGTGAAACGCTGCTGTTGAGTAGGTCGTGCTGTTTCCCTCTTGGTCGTCAACAGAGCTGGTTCACGGGCTTTCCTTTGAACAAAAGGCGATCTTGCAAATATCAAAAAGGCAGCCATGTTGAGCTGAGGGCGGAAAGGAACGCGCTATCTTTTCCGTGTCATAACACATCCATGGCGTGTTTTTGTCATATGCCCAAGTTGGTTCCCCATCAATTTCTTCTGGCTGCCCCCATTGTTCGGATTTGCACCCAATTTGCCATCACCAACGTCCATTCGAAAGTCTGTAGCTACTCAAAAGTCTTGTGCTGGACATTGCAGGGACGGTCTCATCATATTGGTGTAAGTATGGTCCCCCTTGATGCGTACCAAAGCGACAATGAGCATGCGCGCAAAGTCAGGCGACTTTGACAGTCAGTTGACGGCCATACTTTGGGCTCATTGCGGCCAGCGGTTTCACACCGTCGAAGCATTGGTTGTCAAGTCATTGAGGTCGGCGTTGCCTTCATACTCACGGTGATTGAGTCTGGCTTGCTTGTCAATACCTGCTGTGGCGAACAGCTGAGGCTTGCCATCACACCCTCCGTCCCAGCAGAGCCTGTCGGGCTTTGACGTCAAATTGCTGGCGGCCGTAATGGCGACAGTGACTTTTCGTGATCTCATCTAGACGACGGCGTAGTTGGAAACGTGGTGTGACTGACTTAGGACAGGACCATGGCAGATCTAGGACTTCTGGGGAGACTCCCTCTCGAAATTCGCAACATAATCTACGAGGCTTGCATAGCGACCGACCAAGAGATCATACCTTTCCCTACGCACAAAGATCGTTTGTTCATCGAGGGTCGGAAGGAGCCGGTAGCCAATCGCTTACCACTCGCGCGCATCACTTGTCAGTAGCCCTTTGTTCCCACATGCTTCTCATTCATTCGTCCTCTTTGTTGACTGTACGAGCCCTGATTGGGCGCCGGTGAACTCGATGACCCTCTCCTCCTGACCCAATCGAAGCTGAGAGACCTTACTGACAAAGGGTTGCTACAGGTCAGCCCTCATGCCCAGAGAATTTCCTTGTTTCCGCTACCAGCCCAAGCAACGTCCGTTATCGAGCAGCATTCCCCGATCTCGCATTGCTCATGCTCAACAAACAAATATCTTTCGAGGCCAGCACCATTTTCTTCGGCAAGCTCACCTGGCAAATCAGCGGCAACATGGCTCACGGGCCAATCAAGAGCTTCTGGGAACGGAATGCCAGGTTCATAAAGCACGCCAGCGTCTACCTCAGTACCTTTGAGGGCCAATATCATGAAGCGATGCGCCCTGACAACTATGAGTATTGTCGCCATCTGCATGCCCCTTCTTGGCCGCCACGACTCACGTCGGGCAAATCCGAGCCATGTCTGAAATACGACCCCCACCTGGCAGAGACTATATGGCTAGACTGGCTTAACGTTCTCGCCCCTTCGCCACTTGACAGCCTGAGTATTGACGCTACCGAAGTCATTTGCGATTCTCGTAATTCTGAATGTCGCCCAATGCACAAACGAGACTTTAGGGCGTTGTTGAGGACGTTCAGAAGCGGTCTGAAGGCAGCACCTGTGGGGGAGAACGTTCTTTGGGCTCGAGCCCGTCACAGCCCCTTGAACGAACGCTGGATCAAGACCGAAGCGCCATCCCGACATGAGATGGTTCTAAAGACAAAGAGAGGCGCGATGATATATATTTATGGCTTACGATGGTGAGACGTTCATCTCGTAGCCGGAATAGGGAAAGATAGGGGTTATTGTGGTTGAATATGCGTGTTGAAAGTAGGGCCAGTGTTCGCCCGGTCCAAAAACTGGAGTAATAATGTCGATGATGAATGTTCTTCTCTTAGAAAGCGTAGCAATGACTCAGACATGGCGCCGTCTGCATAAAGCAGCCGATGGGGGGCCGGAAAATGCTCCCTGCATAGCCCCTGGCTGGGCTTCAAGTCCCCATAACGAACCACATTGTGACCTACCTTACCGTACTTTGTTCCAAAAAACGTAAAGTACTTAGCTTGTTTCGAGGGGTTGCCGCTAGTGAATTGTAGAATTTTGCCCGTACAAGTCTTGGTGGCCTGTCAACACTTTGCTTCTCTGTACCACCTCCATCCTGCATCACAACACTGCCTCAAATATGTCATGAGCATCAAGTTATCCATCTACTAGCTGTAGAGAAGCTCTTCAGCTGTCGACAAGCACCATGCATCATTTTTCGTGGTGCTGTGGGGTGGTTTTCGCGAGGGCAAGTCTCATCGGCTTTCCGACCGGCAAGTAAGATCATCAACCACCAAGCTCACCCTCACCACTGGGAGTCTTGCAACATGCAAGAGTGATTTTTGAGCTCAAGACGAGCTAATTCAAGGTATCTTGCCTTTTAGAGCTCAGCTTGACGATGGTGGTAGAGTCCGATCGTGAAATTTCTGACGGCCTCTCATCTCCAATCCCAGAGGGGAAGTCATCATCAACCACCGCAAAGTCGTGGCCCGAGCACTGCGAAGCTGAGGTGGCGCTAAGTGAGAGACCGAAGACCTCATTCTTACTGATACTTCAAAGTCCGGAGCAGAATCCTGATGACACCAACTGGGAGTCTGAGGCCCGTTCCACCTCAACTCAAAGGGCAGAGCTCACTTTGCCGCCTCCTCTCCCGAGCCTCACAACTTGTTACGATACTTTGCACTCAACCTTCTTCAAGTTGTTATCCCATGCAGACTGGCCTCATCATCGTGGACGTTGAAGTTGACATGGGGATTCTTCCAAAGTAGCTCACACTGCCTTCTTGAACGAGCCGCTCCACCAAATATGAACTTGGTTTGAACCTGTTCTATTCCTCAAGACCTTCGGAATTGTCCATCCATTAAAGCAAGCGGATCGAATTGTACAACGACCATTACAAGACCTCGTGGAAAAAAGAGATACAACCGAAGCGTCGTGGGCGGTGGTTCAGTCCACAAGGGAGTGAGTTTGGAACACATGCTGAGGTCCATCCAAGCTGACTTGGACGAGCTTTCCAACGTAGACAAGGCAGATTCACCTTCGACACCCACAACTTGACCAGCGTGGCCTCCTAGAGGGCAAGACATACCATGGCTAAGGATTCTTGTTATCAATGCAAATTCTGACTTCTGCACACCATCAAACAAGAATCATTCCCGCGGCTCAGCTCTACTCGTACTCTTAAAACCGGCAGACTTCTCAACATCCAGGTTCGAACTGAGAGTCATGCTCTTTCTGACTTCGAGGAGGTAAGCCATTCCATGTACCGAAGCGCTTGAAAAGAGCCTTGTTCTGACAGTCGCCTAGAATTAAGTACGACCATTTCTCTGCAGCTCATACCGCACTCAGGCTCTCGAAAAAGCACACAGAGTCTGAGGATCCTCTTGCTCTCAAAAAGGCGCACAGGGTCTGAGGATAGCCAGAGGCGACATTGGGCTTCTTCTGCAGGTGGTCCACCCGATAAAGAAAGGGAGAAGCACAACCCGCCAGGAATTTGATGGCAGATGCAGAGAAAAAGAAGAGAGGAAGAAGGTCATCCCATCGCGGCTGCCCCAAGATTATCCAGCTGGCCCTATTTCAATTCCGCCATACGTAAGAAGCGGGAGTTACCAATCGTTTTACAGGGAAGAGATACTGCAGATTGTGTCGGCAAGACGACTCTTTCCGAAATTGGTGTCCCCCAGCGTTCTCAATCCGGAAAGCCGCATCTGGGCGTCATATTTCGGAAGGTGTGCACCAAGCCTTTGGGCGAAAGATGGCCTAACAGTACGCCATTTCGCTCCAGACTCTGTAAGCTGCCAATGGGCACAGACCTCCCTCCCTCTTCGCAGCATTCTTGTAGAGCATTGATTGATCTGAATATTATCTCTACCATCTGTCGACACTTTGGGTTTGCCCACGCAAAAAGGGCGACTAGTCCCATATGAGCGTAACCGTCCTCCATGTGGACACCAGCGGAGATTGCTTCAAGATCCTAGAGGGCGGCTCAAGATCACTTATCACGTCTGGATAGCTCTGGGATGTAGAGCCTACAAATTCGAGCTTTCTTCCAGCGGTACAGAGCCCCGGTCAGTGGGCACGATATGATGGCGCTCTCTATAGCAGGGTCCAGTGTTCGACCGCGTGGGTCTTTTCAATCATGACTGAGATGAAATTCCATCCTACTAAGCCGGGTCCTCAGCAATGCTCGAGTGGAGTCGAGAAGGATGACAAGATCGCAGGTCTCCACGACGCAATTACCTGGATTCTTTCAGGCTTGTGCTCAAGACAGAACAGCTGCTTCTAGATCTGCCACCAGCAGACGCATTGTGATGCCTTCTTCGTCGACATCAGCAGCAAGAATGTCCCGGGGACGTGGCAGCCATAATCCGGGGTGGTGAGTGAGCACCATGGCGACGACAAGACAATGCCGCTCCTCCACCTCCATCAGGTGGCGATCTGTCGGTCGGAAGAGTTGAAACGGGGCAAGAGTATGGAGCAACAGTCCCGTCGGCATACATCAAACCCCTCCACCATCCCAGCAAGCAATGGGTCGCATAGATAATATGCAGAAGGTTGGTGTTTAAATGAAGGTTCAACACCACGACGGTCACTGTGGATGAGAGGAGCACCTCTCATGAGCGTCGCCAGATCACACCTGTGCAAACATGATACGCAATCCACCTGCTAGCGGACCAGGTCCCAGTGTCAGTCCGCCTGATGTACCCCCGGAGACCGCTTCCTGAATCCTACGGAGGTCTACCGTCGTGGCTGCATTCGAGGCCCAACGGCACCTTCACCTCAGCGGGGGTCAGGACTGCACCTTCATCTCAGCGGCCTCTGTTCGTTGGGTCTGTAGTGTTGGACCTGCTTCCTGAATCTTGCGGAGGTCTACCGTCGTGGCTGCATTCGAGGCCCAACGGCACGTTCACCTCATCGGGAGTCGGGACTGCACCTTCACCTCAGCGTTCGCTGCTTGTGGGGTCTGTAGTGTTGGGCCTGCTTCCTGAATCTTGCGGAGGTCTACTATCGTGGCTGCGTTCGAGGCCCAACGGCACCTTCACCTCACTGGGAATCAGGACGGCACCTTCACCTCAGCGGCCGCTGCTTGTTGGATCTGTAGTTCGGGCCTGCTTCCTGAATCTTGCGGAGGTCTAATGTCGTGGCTGTATTCAAGGCCCAACGGCACCTTCACCTCACTGGGAATCGGGACGGCACCTTCACCTCACTGGGAATCGGGACGGCACCTTCACCTCAGCAGCCGCTGCTTGTTGGGACCGTAGTGCTGAATCTGTCTCGCTTTGGCTGGGCTAGATATGACGGACGCATACTTCGGTGCAAAAAGCCCCTCTGTTTCTGGTACCGCAGCTCTTCCCGCGCCAACAGAAGGTCGGCGCTTGCCAGTCTCGAATATCGAAGATCTGCTTAGGATACCGTACGACAGGGTGAATCACCATGATACCGCGGGAAACCGACGGGAAAAAGCGTTCGAGACCAAGTCAAATCGTCTTGGATGAGAACCTCCAAGAGATGCTCGCAGTAGCAATGGGTCTCCCTCATACTATCAAAGCGCCCACCTGACGCCTAACCACCCTCGAGGACATATCTCTACTTAACAAAGGATGGAACCGCGGCATGCTGCCATGCGAAGAGCATAACAGGGCATGGGCTGGCTCAAGAGATGAAAATGAAAGAGAGGGGGGGATACAAAAGAAGAGAGTGGAGATGTCTAGGTCAGCGGAGATCAGCCGCTGCGCCAGATATCAACACTGCTGGTCAAAGGCCGCTAGTGAAGGAGACAGCCACCCCGGGGTTTCACCTTACGAACAAGTTTTCGCTTGCTCTTTCACAGGATGCCAAGAAACCAAGATGAGTGAACCTGTTCGGGGGGTGGGTGTACTTGGGAGACGGCTGACTCTCTTCGGAAGGGTACTCCATGGCGTAGATAGAACCCTCTGTAAATAGCATGTCAATGACTCTCGTGCCTCTGAGGCTCTTCGTCCTCCCCTTAGAGGAGGACATCTTTCCTAGCCATGTGTCGTCATGGGCCGGAATGCCCCTAAACTACCATGCCCAGCCCACCACATCTGCCCAAGCCTGCCGACAATCTCGATGGAAAACAATCTCTGGCGCCCTTAGTCGAATCATCGGCCCCAGTCACTCGCCTGAAAAACCAATTACGAGTGGGCTTTCTAACCACTAAACCACCAAAGAGTGTGCTTTATCGACTTCAGCAGCCCGGCGAACGTCGCCAGCAAAGACCGGTGCAATCAACCCGCTATACTGTTTGATCGACTTCAATAGTCCGGCAGCGGCCGCCGCCAAAGATCGATCCAAACCAGCCATCAAGATGCAGCGATAGCATTTTGTTATCCCTGCGGAGATACTCCCAAGGATCTAGCGATGGACGGAACCAACAAGGTAAACCAGAATGGTCACCGCATCAGAGCCGAACTAGGCATCGGGCGGAGGTCTCGCAGACCGCAGGTAAGTACTCCCGGGTATCTTTGCGATCGACTGCTGAAATACATAGCAATAATGACCGTGACCCAGACTATTTGAACCTTTTCTAGGGCGGACGCACAAATGGCGAATTGTGGCAACCAGTCCTGGAGGCTGGACCAGACTTGGTTTTCAACGGGCCCGATATGATCTTTTGGCGGGTCCACTGCAAGCGACAGCAAGTGGGCCATCCCAAAAAGGCTCCAACGTCATCTATTAGGCGGTGCAACCCAGTCGTCAAGATGCAGCGGTAGCATCTTGACTCCCAATGGTCGTGGCCGATAAAGTATGGAGGCTTCGATTGCAGCTTTAAGAGATATCGGCGTTCTTTTCTGAAACCTTGAGGCGGAGTCGTGGTAAGCCAGAGCAGGACTTTAGTCTCAAACACCTGTACGTCAATACATCCATAGTCCATTTGCCATCAAGTCTCACAGTCACTGCTCGTGGGCCGCAATGCCCTAAAACTAGTGTGCCAGTGTTGCCAATCGCTACCCAATTATATAAATATCCTCAGTTTGAACTTGTGTTTCGTGGAGTCTGCCGATTCGAAAGGAAAGCGGGATCGAAACGCCAGTCCCTCCAGCTTCTTCGGCTGCGAAGTCGGGTATGTACACGCCAACGAAGGCTTCATTCGGGACTGAACTGTTCCTTTAGAATTTGACTCCCTACGGATCAAAACGTCCCTTGGTGAGACTGCAACCGGCAGCAGGCGGGCCAACCCAAAAAGGCTCCAACGTCATCTATTGAACGGTGCAAACAAATCGTCAAGGTGCAGCGGTAGCATCTGGCGGAAACTCGGAGACCGCAGGTATGTCTCAGCAGCCCATGTCGTATCGCCTACTAACACACGCAGCAAAATGATTGGGGCCCCTGGTGCGAATCAACCTCGAGCTTAAAGATTTAAGACTTCATTTGCGCCGGATCAACGGCGCCAAGCCAAGCGTCACCTATTGGTACCAGCGCTTCGACAAGGAGGGGGATATCAACCTCCTCAACGAAGATATTCCGGACGTGCACACCATCGGCAGCCTATTCAAGCAATGGTTGCGGGAATTGCCAATTGACATCCTCCCCCAGGAGGTGCAAAGGAAGATCCAGCAAGCGCATCCAAAAGCCACAAGGGTGCCACAACTCATGAAGGACGAGCTCGCCAACCTGCCGCCGTGTAACTACCACCTGCTGTTCGCGATCACCAAACACCTCAGCAAGCTCATCCGGTCCGAGGAGACCACCAGGATGAACTACGAGGCTGTCAGAATACATATGCCCTGCATCCAGAAGCCACAAGGGTGCCACAACTCATGAAGGACGAGCTCGCCAACCTGCCGCCGTGTAATTACCACCTGCTGTTCGCGATCACCAAAAACCTCAGCAAACTCATCCGGTCCGAGGAGACCACCAGGATGAACTTCGAAGCTGTCAGAACACATATGCCCTGCTTGAGGATCGAGCATTTCTGTCTGTACTTCCTCCTCACCCAATGGGAGGACTGCTTCACGGGCTGCAAGCCCGAGAATGACGCTGGCAATGAAGAGCGCAAAGAGATGACAACGCAGGCACGCACACCAGAAGTCGGACCACGAGCCGGCGAACACATGTCAAGCTCGAAGATCGATGATGTCTCTTCGGGTTCGTGGCCGTTTTCAACCGGACTTTTCATGGGGATGCCGGTGATGGGTGGGTCAAGTGTGCGATAAAACGGGTGTCGCCCGCTAAAATGCATGACCTGGGACCAGCAGACTTTTCGGGGTTCTCTCCGTAGGAAACCAGGGGACGGAGGGCACGAAGGTGCCGCTGGCGGATGGGACAGTGAAGGTGCTCCAGCATCTGACCTCGAGATGGGCCATTGGGCGATCCTTTAGCTTGTCGGAGTACCTTTTTAGTCGTGAGACGAATTTGTCTTCGGAATTCTCACGGTGAAAACCATCGGACTGGTGCTCCAGGCTGTGATCACATAGAACAGTATATAGATGATTGAATCAACTTTACACCCCCGGAGCTCCTTGCAGAGCTTCGGAGGAGTAAATCAGTGGTGCACCGTTTGAGAGAGAGAATGCAGTCGGATAATCCCGGCGATCTTAACAGCAATGTTTTGATCTGCCGCTTTCGTCTCCTCTACTACCAGAGGGCTGCGATGGGGTCTTCGCTCATCGCCAGGCACTTCTTCAAATGTGCATACACGGCAGGAGCTCCAACCACCCGTGGTGTCCTACCAGAGTCTTCCGACTCAGGATCGTGCGCCAAGTCCTTTGAGATTTGCAGAGCACAGTGTAGTCTGTGGTGTGCAAGCTGCGGGATATTCGCATGCTTCGGGTGCCGTGATTTCTTTCTCGGTACAGTAATGTATCTACATGTGACCAGTGTCGATTCAATGACCACGACAATCCAATTGACATGCATCCAGGATCATGGATACGTCTCTGCCGAGACGCTGTCGAGCGGTGTCGTCCTCAGCGCCGTTGGCATGTCACACGCCTGAGGTGTGGTTGAGGCTGTTCGCGCTCCAGGCGCGGATAGTCCAGTCACCAGCGATATCTCGCCAGAGTCCACCAAGGTGATCGATTGGCGATGGAACGTAGACAGACGGACTTCACCAGCCCATCATCAAGCGGTAAGGCGGCGTCGTTTGGCGACGTCAATATAAACATGGCCATGCAGCTCCGGGGCCCTTGGACCTGTCCTCCCTACATGACCAAATCGAGGAGCTTGGTCAGAGAATTGACGACGCAAGTCATCTACAAGGACGCAGCACACGAGCAGTGTGCAAAGAGGTGTGTTCACTGAATGAGATAGTCGGCCTTAATATTCGCCATGCCGATGGGTAACTCGATCATCAATTCCACATCAATATCACCCACAAACACAATAAACGAGATCGCCTTCGCTTGCCATGGCACTCGAAGGACCTCCGTGGCAATGCATTCAGAGCAAGAGCTGTTGTCATCATAAAAGCCAGGTCAACAAAGCTTCTCAGCTAGCCAGACGGAGTGCGGCCTCAAGTGATGGTCTTTTGAAAGATGACGCGATTGAGGAATGTACTGGAACTTACAGCCAGGGAAGAATACGAAGAAGAGAAACGAGAGAGAAGAAAGCCGGTGTCAGCGCCACCGCAGCCTCCCACTCTGCATCGCCCTGAACTCAAGTCTCGAAGCGGACTAACCTGAAAGCTTCTGCTCCAGCCTTCATCGTGCAAGCTGTCCACAGGCCTTGTCTGCGGATCGGCAAGCTCAACACGAGCTTTGCATCGATACTTGCCACAAGCTTCAGCAATGAGTACCAGCTGTACCCCCGCAGAGGATGCTCCACCCCGACAATGAAACTTCTGGCATTCAGCGCTGGGCTACCGTTTCTCCCGAGTGAGCGAGAGACGGGTTGTGTTGATCCTCGTCAATTTTCCCAGCTATGGGTAGAGACGTGGCGGACTCCACCAGCCTCAAGCTCATGGCACGCATCAGGGTCCCTATGTTCCCTTGTTACTTGGGATACTGCCTGCTCCCACACAACAGACGATTGGGTAGCTAGTCGCGCGAGATCTCCTGCCCATTAGCGCGTCCATGAAAAGAGGGTTTCACGCACGCCACCGAAGATGGCTTTTATGGTCAGACACAAATGGAGTGATAGATACAAAATGGCTCGAGGAGGGGCAGATATTTCAGCTTGCCTTCATTCAATGTTGTCATAACTTCCTGGGTCCTTTGTCTCCAATCACTCCGCCTGCGGCCTCAAGTCAATCTTTCATCCCATGCGCTTGCGATGCGGATAATTGTACAGGCGCTTATCGTCATTTCAATCACATATACTGACGCCCGCCATTCACCTTCACCACCGCAAAGATGACTGGAAACAGCCCCATCCCATCCCCAAGGAGGGAAAGCGCCACCAATTCGGCCCCGAGCTACGTGCCAGCAAAAGCCATAGAGGGCACATCACACTACTTGGACTGTATCAGGAGGTCGACTCCGTATCCAAAATTCCGGGGTCGGCTTTTTGCAGCTGACAACGCGTCGAGGCAACCCTCAGCTGAAGAGGCGGGTCTTGGCATGCCCCCTTGATTACGCGCTCAGGCTCGAGCTCACTGCCGATCCCTCCCTTATCTGCAAACGGGCTTGGCGGCAGGGGCTTCCGCCGAGCGTGCTGCAGGGGTTGGGGTGCGCATAAGGGGGTGGTGGTTTTTGGGAGGAAGGCAATCCCAAGGTGGCGGTCTCAGGGATTTTTGAGTCTACTCGGAGAGCTCTCATATTTGTAGGAAAATGCCGCATTGGACCACCCTTGCGGGCTGACCTGCTTTCTCAAGAATGTGGATGGTCGTTGGGACCACCAAACTATAGTGGAGAAGTCGTGCACATATGAGAAGACACGGGAGTCACCGTCCAAGGAGGAGAGCTCAGAGACTGCAGCAGACTTTTTAGTCTCAAAGGATGATACATCGCCCTATACCGCAGAGAGCAGGGTATCCCGTTCATGAGAATTATTCGACTCCCTTAGCCGTTCTCATCCGCTGAAATGGTCTGGCTCTCCGAGTGCTCAACAAGATTTGAAGATATCGCCTGGTCCTCGCCCCACCCCTGCCCCCTACCGTCATGAACCCTCTCCGACGGCCCTGATGTGACGCTTCTTCCCACATGCCAACCATTCCCCAGGCCTCGTAGACAGCTCCTCATCCCTCCCCCAGCATCCAGCCGCGTCATGAAGAAAGGACTGAACACCCACCCCGTGCACATCGACGACTCCGCCGCGTCAGCGTTTGCCCACCCCGTTGCGGTCACGCACCACTCTGACTGGCTGAGATCCCCCGTCCATCATACACGCACGCCCATCCTCCTCGCGACCTGCGACCACCTTAGCGAGGACTCCGTCCATTTTTTTCCGAGTCAGTGCTTCTGCACTATTCTCTTCGTAGACCTGCTTGCTTGCTACAACCCGCTTGCTTGCTATAAACCCCCAGCGGGTGTGCTCTTGTGACATTGCTTCTCCACTGTTGATGCCCACCATGCATGAGCAACCCCGCTCGGACGGACTTATCCAGAGAAGGGGTTCCTGCTGTCTCCCTCCCTTCCAGACTACTTCTTCACATTTCTTTACGTACGGGTAATCCATGCCCGCGCCGCGCCGCGCCAGAAGGGATCTGTCGAAAGCGCGATACCCACGGTTCCCAGCAGCAACTGGGTGTTGTGTTGTGCGGTGGAGAGTTAAAGCGTATGGAAACTGAGAGGTGTGGGTTGAACCGAGGGAAGGGTGACGCGGAGGCAGGGATGGAGGGAGGATGTGGGAATGGGGTAGGGTACTTAGGGGGGGTGACGGATTGTACTGGAGAGGGTTGGGATGGGGAGGATGAGGAGAAGTCAGAGAAAGCCGGGGGGTGGGGTTCGACGAGGAGGAGGAGGAGGAGGACAACGACGAGGGGGAGGAGGAGGGGGAGGATTTGGCGAATGGCGGGCCGTTGGGGTGGGATTACGAACGGGTTCGGAAGAGGCGGTTACGGTAAAGGAGCGAGGAGTAATGAAGGAGGTGAGGGAGAGAAACATGGATATGGGGACAGAGGAGAGCCTTGAGGTGGCGTGGCAGAGTGATGAGGCCGGACTTTTAGGAATCAGAGATAGAGGGTGGGATTTGCGCCTTGGAACAAAGTCTGATTAGCCTGATGCATTCGTCTGTGTCTCGAGCTCCATCAATGTGTACTCTTAGTCCATCTTACTCATCCCAGCATACGGCCCGTGCTCGACAGGATCCACGACCGTGGAGCTCGTGAAGCTGCAGTGGCCGATTGTCATCCCACGCTTCCACTTCCTTGCATCCCCCCAGTGATCGCTTCATCTCTCCCCCCATAATGTCAGCGGTAATATCCCATGACGGCCTCCTCGACTCGGCGGCGAAGAGCAGATCAGCGCATACTACATCGAACTCGACGATGTCTTCCTGTACTTCGACAACTGGGATAACTACAGAGAAATCAGCTACCGCAACGACTCGGCCATCCACACTGACACTAAGCCAGCGCGACACGGTGTAACGATACACTGTCGAGATGAGAAGATGGGCAGGAGTAAACGAAAAGAGTGACAACGGTCGAAGATGAAAGGGGCTACAAGGTGTTGGGGGAAGGATTCCTCCGGCGCAATTTATGATTTTGGGACAAGGGAGCCACGATGGTACGATGAAGAGGATGCTTGGTATTAGCATCGTGAGCATGGGGAATTTCACCACGGAAGGACCCGTAGTTGATCCGATCTTTTATCTTCCACATCCTTTGACTGCATGAGATGGATCTCGAATGAGCGACGGCGTGACGACTGCTTGAATCAGGCAAAGGGTCATGGCACTTGACTCGTGAGGGAGGAAGATGGGTTGTTTAGGACATCAGCGGAGATCAAGCTTCTCAGGCCAATGTGGAGTCCATCCAGATTTTCCATCTTGCTGATCAAAAGGATATGCTCCCACATGGGTCCATCGATCAACCATTTGACATGATCTTTGTGGTCCCCCAACGACAGGTCTCTTGTGCTGTCCGGATCCCTTCTCGTCCCAAAAATGGGGTGGCTCACCAGCCATCGTTGGGGTAGGTGTTGTGCATTGAAGTGGCAGCTGACGTAACGAAAGCATTCTGAGTAGTCTCCACGGTAGAGGTGAGAGCTCTTCATGTAGACACGGGCTCGACCGGCACTCATCGGCTATGTCCATTCATTGGCATGGGAGCCGCTATGTGTTCATGCCAAGAAGTATCGGTAGGATTTCATCACTAATCAGGAGAGCAAACGCAGGCCATCCAGGGTCGTATTTGTTGTAGTCAAGTAGTCACTCGAGGGCGTGGGTGAACTTTGTGCGGTTTTCTGGGTCTTCTTCTGAATATTCCTCCCACCATAAGGCAAATTGGAAATTTCGCGGTCTGCTGGCATGGGGCATGGGGCATATTTCATCTTCGCACTTGCCACGACAACAGCGGTAGATGAGTTTCCTTAGCTCAGCAGGAAGTGTTTCCAATGAAGCGATGGGGGACCTCGTTATCGTGATAGGAGAAGAGAGAGAAGCTTGAGCCCGCCTCTGGACGTGGATATGAACGACCGAGGCGAGGCGCTTGAGTTTGGACGCTTTTTTCGTGCTCGCGAGTCTCATCAAGTAGCGAGGGAAGGTTCAAAGGTGGCAGATCTTTTTGTATACACAATTCCATGCTTTAGGGGCCCCTATGAGAAGATGGCGGAGGCTCAGTGAGGGTTCGTTCCTGGATGTAGATTGGATGTAGACATGAAAGGGCGCAGTGGTTTGTTGAAGCTTATCGGGTGGATACATTGCGTCTCCAGCGGTACAGCGAGACGATGGAGGAAGTCAAATTTTAAAACACTTGTTGGCTAAGCTCAGCCCAAAATCTCGTAAAGGCCATAGATTGTACGACAAAGTGTCTCTATAAATCACTTTTGGTTTGTGTGGTTAGGAGAACCGCTACATCTTGAAAAGATTAACGAAGCTCATGTCCGTTTCTAGCTGATTTCGGGACACGTGACCATGATTCTTAGGTTGTAGACAAAAATTTTCCTTCAGCTGATCTATTTTCTACGTGAATAATCTAGTCTTACATACCTGGAAGACCCTCACACCTCTACAGCTCCTCCACACCTCACCTATCTTTCCGCATTCGACCCGATAGCTTGTCACTCTTGATAACAGCTTGCTCTCAAATGGAGAATGCCAATCTCTCTCTCTTCGAAAAACTTCCATCTGAGATCAGAAATCAGATCTATAGATCATGCCTGATTCATGATGAAAATGAGATCATTCCAGTCCCGACAGACTACGAAGTCAACAGCTTGCGCAAGATGGGCAAGAAAGTTCCAAGCAGACCCCATGACGGCCGTGGAAGCCAGGCGCCAACGAATGCGAAGATCGAATACGGATCATATCATCCCAAGTGGCCAGCTGTCGCTCTTCTGGGTGTGAATCGTAAGGTCCACAGCGAAGTCTTAGCGATCCTCTTCGGGGAAAACACCTGGCGTCTTTCATGTCAGTACACATGTCCCTTGTCTTACGGCTTGCAGCAACGGCCGCTGGGGCACCGGCGCCTGCATGACCCCTACCTCTACTGGAAGAAGTATGCAGACCACTTTCGAAACCTTAATTGCATATTCAGTGCCATGGACCTGTCGCACGACCTTCTGGTAAGAACCTATGGCCAGGAGCTAAGAAACCAGACTACCCGCTCAAGACAGCCGCTGAATCACCGCCACGAGACGCTCTTGGGCAGCCTCCATTTAGGGCCTATGGCGGAGAAGTGGAGTTGCATTGAGCAAATGGAGAGTTTAAGCAGGATTCGCCTCTGGTTAGGAACGCTGGCCTGTCCTATGGTTTGTTGTCGCAACAACGTCCTCGAGGAACTCATGAGATTGGGGAAAGAAGACATGGTCCTGCGGCTTCGCACTTGGGCGCCCACAGAGTCACTGATTATACCTGCAGCTTCAGGTTTCTTCAGCCTCTTTGTCAAAGGAAGCCAACATAGGATTCTCAGTGTCGAGGGCCTGTGGAGCAAGGATGAAGCAGAGATGCTCCTTGAGCACTGGTGGCAACCAACGCAACAAATCACCGAGACTGAGCCGACCCCCAAGAAGCCCACGGAGTAAAGTGAGCAGGAGATCGAAGCATTCTTTGCAGACCCCGTAATTCGCGAATTCTTCTAAGGAACATGCCCCAGCCGTGGCCGCATCTAGAGCAGCATGAAGGTTGAAAAGGTGAGGCATTGGAGTGCTACAACGTGCTTGAAGGTGTTGCTTCTGACGAAAGGACTACCAGTCGGGCACGGATGACAGAATGTTCTCATCTTCAATACTTCTTGAAGCACCCGGACGAATCAACCATGGTTTCTCGTCACGGCCTTTTGCCATGATCGCCAGAATCTGGGTGCAATGGTATCTAAACCATGGAAGTTTTAGGCTTGAGTGTTTTCTACCAAACATGGCATGCTCCGACTGTTATTGCAGCTTGCTCTTCTTATCCTGTGATTGGTCATGTCAGACGTGTACGTTGTGATAGCTTTCAGATACCATCTCAGACATTGCTCCACGGCCCATTCCACAAGGAACTGAGAAAGCCTTTTCGTACTGCCAGAGATAAATGATTGGGCTTATCTCATTATTTTCCATACTGTTTCGCTTCACGGTCTTTCCATGTGGGAAATAGAACTGGAACAGTCAAGCCACCCTGCGCCACATTAGGAACAACGACGTCATTACATCAATTGTTCCTCTGCATCGCAATTGAACGTCGCTTTGCTCTGCCCCTATTCCGATTATGCTCAATCGACTCTGTAAACCATATTCGCTCCAATCGTCCTTCACATCATCCATCAGACCAGCACCTCGATCCCACACCCTCCCCAAACGCTCCCACCTCCCACCCCTCCGCCCCTTCCACACCACCACGCCCCACTCCCTCTCCAAATCCCCCACCATCATGTCCTCCTCCTCGCCGCCCTCCCACGAGATGGCCTACTTCCCCGAAATGACCACGCGCCTCCCCTCCACCTCGGGCGAATTCCGGCGCGTGATGTGGACGGGCCTCTACTCGCAGGTGGTCCTCATGACCGTGCCCGTGGGCGGCGACATCGGCGACGAGGTGCACACGGTCGACCAAGCGCTGACCTTCACCTCGGGCACGGGCACGGCCACGATCAATGGGAAGGAGCAGGATGTGAAGGCGGGGGATCTGATGGTCGTGCCGGCGGGGACGCAGCATCAGTTTGTGAACACGGGGCCGACGCCGTTGATTCTGTATACGATATACAGTCCGGCGGAGCATGCGACGGGGACGGTGCATCAGACGAAGGAGGAGGGGGATGAGGAGGAGGATCAGGGGAAGGATGAGGCGCCCGAGTGGAGTCAGAGGAGTAAAGGGGAGAATGAGAAGGCGGGGTTGGTGAGGGGGGATGGGAAATATTGAACGGCATTTCGCGTGTGTGGCATCAAATTGTATACTAGTGCCTTGTCAGGCGTCTTGGGGGGGACTAATTCTTGCAAGCAAACGCTGTCTCCAAGGCAATGGTATTTCCCGCTCTCGCTCTGGGCTTCCATGTGCTGTAAGTTTAGAATCCTTGTATTCAGACAATAATGTATGTACGGGCATTGCCTGGGTCTCGTTCCTCTTTAGTAAGAGCTTCAAGTACGCCCATATATTTCACTGGGTAAACTTCAAGACTACGGCACTGGCTGAGTTGGGGGCCTTCCGGTGGACCATGTTCGCGCAGAATCGAACCCCACCTCCAATTGTAACGGACAAAGCCGTCTCTCGATAAGAGACATGCAATGAGCTTATATCCATTCTTCGCAAGAGGCCTTAACAGCCAAAGGCCGCCACGACCGCTAAAGAATGCATGCATACGCACTAGCAAGTCTGTTGTGTGAATGTCGCATTCGAGGCGCCAAGCTATCTTGTCTCCGCGCAGTAGTCTTTTTTCCCATACGGAGTTGCTCTTGATGTAAAATCTCGAGTCCGGCGTACCACGGAGAACAAGCTGGTTGTGAGAGATCATATGGTCAGGATTCTGATTGTCCTTGCGGAATTGCAGATGCGAGACAGTCTTCTTCGCTTTGCGGTCCTTAGATGTAGCTCTGAAAATATTGCCGAACAATCGAGCAGAAAGACGCCAGTCTATTACCCACGAAGGAAGTGATTTCCCGCAGATGCCATGATAGTTGGTAGTAAAAGCCTTGAATTTGACTAGGACTGCAAGACCAGCTTTCATGAGGATGACCCATGTGGCAGCACACATGATAGAAACCATATCTGCAGAGTAATCAATGGGTATGAAGAGTTCAGACTGCCTTGCTGTCAACCAATGCTTGAGTTTCATCGGTTTGGCAGCAAAACCTGTCATTCCCACGATCCCGTATATGTAATCTCTTGCATTCGTTGCGTTCAGCAGACCCGTATCTAACAGAGCATCAACGATGTATGGTCGCTGACTAGGTGTTGCCGAGAACTTGTTGAAACATCTGAGGTTTTGCATGCGTTTTTCATCCAAATTTGAGATGGCGTCCCATTGGGCGATGATCTCATCCCGACTCTCGTATGCGAGATTCTTGTTGACCTTAGTGCCGTCCTGGTCCAGTTGACTCTCCGGTCTCAGACGCGGGAGACTCCGAAGCAGCGTCGGTTCAGAAAGCAATCGAGACCACTCAAAGCAATGATTTCCATACTGGAATTTCACCTTTCGAGCGGCGAAGATCTCCTGCTGAACCCACAACCGCCTGAACCACGGCCTTGTGTACAGATACAAAACTCCTTCGACAGCACCCCAGAAGTCGAACTTGCCACCGGGACCAACAAAAGGGGGATTCGCAGAAGTCGCGAGCAATACACGTTTCATCTTTTCCTCGCCAGCACCCAGCCAAGCAATAACCTCTTCGGCTTCTGATATATCAATAGCATATTCCACACTTGCTCGTTCTTCTCGGAGCTATTGTCTTGGTTGATGCAAAGCGCGTCCACCCAGAGATACCTGTCGCGCTTCTTGGAATGTCGAAGCGCCCCTAAGGCTTCGAAAAGGTTCTGGCTGACCAGCACTTGGAAGCCGTTGCATCTGATCTCACAGACTCGTTGACCACTGCCTCAGAAATAAGACAGAGCCTCGTATGCAACGGCAAAGTCCGCTGTGGCAGAGGACGAGCGTAGACCCAAGGGCTTGAGGTTATCGTGTAGGATGTCTGCAGTGTAAAGACTGCATAGTACTTGAGAGTCAGGCACGCCATCATCGCCATGGAGGCACAGAATTCTAGTCTGATATGAATTGATAGGTCCATACAACTCGCGCGACGCGGGCGGGCTACCCATTATTTCCTTTTTCGCACTTGATAGTGGGGGAATACGCTCCAGGCTCCTTGCGTTGACGGAAAAGTGTGCGAGTGGCTGAATCACGACAATACGCACTTGCGAGAATGATCAGCTGTCATCGTGCCTGATTGCCAGGAGTAACGAGGCCATGAGATGAGGAGATCAAAGTCTTTTGGACCGGACGAAAGACATCACCCAATGACATTACAGAAATTTTTATTCGCCGATCCATTAGTTTCTCTGCATTCCCACAGGAATGCTATATAGAATGTGTCACTAACGCACGACTAACGCACAATGCAATTCGGCAAGAATCATGTCCATCCCACAGGCACCCGAATCAGCTAAAGCATTCCTTTGTTCGCACGAGCTCTGACAACCATTGTCGAGTCATGGTCGAGTGCAGAAGCGTGATCCATCAGGATGGAGCAAGTCTGTCACCAGAGACTAACCTGTCACCAACCATAGAGCAATCTTTACACCTCCGTAAAACCATGTGAGAACGAGAGCAAAGTCGCAGGAAAAGAATTTGCTTGCGAGGTTTCCGGTGGAGTGGCACCAATCATATAAGCTTTGATGATTACGTAATGTCATCTCCAACTACTTGGCCCTCGTTGCCTCAGTCCCTCAGACGTGTGTGGCTTTGCCATGCCTTAGCCACAGCGGGCTGTGGAGGCCGTAGAAGAAAGGGCCATTTGTCAGCCACTATCTAGCCCGAATCTACATAGCGTCTGAGGGACTGAGGCAAGGCCCTCGCCATGATTCTCCTCATGCTCCACGCCCACTGACCTCGCACGCCTTGCCCACACTATGCCAATCAAGCCCAAGGAGGTAGCAACCGCAATCTTCACCCTCGCCATCATCGTCACCGGGGCAAAGCTCGGCTCGGACCTCAAGACCGAGCGGAAAGTCGCAAAGGTCTGCCTTGTCCTTCCCTTTCCCCCATCTTCTCCGTCTACTTCTACACAATCATTGATGGCGCAAAACTGATAGATCATGTTCACAGGAAGTCCAAGTTATCAAGCAGCAGCCTACACAAGAGCGAATCGCGCATCTGGAGCAGAGTCGGGATGGATTGGTGGCGCAAAAGATGGAGCTTGAGGAAAAGATCAGGGAATTGAGGGACAGAAAGGAAGGTGGGAACAGCAAAAGGAAGGTCGAAGGCGGATGGAGGCTGGGTTAAGAGATCATGTTCCCAACTACTCTCACTAAGGGCATCTGCACGCTCCATTCAAAGCAGCTTCGTGGCTTTTCCCGGGCGCCATGGTATGACAAGCTCGATGCGTATGGACTCCATAAACATAGCGCAACCGTGTCTGTGTGGCGCTGATCCCGATCACGACATACAACGACATGAAGAGTCTCGGGGCAACATGATGAGAGGTGAGGGCGTCAAACTTGGTAAGCAAGTTTTGTGAGAGACGTACATCCCTGCCCGATCTCACATCAAGATCTTTGCTGTGGGAACATGAGTCTATCCCGTGTGGCTGAAACTTTAGCATTTGACAAATAGAGATTATCAGATCGAATACCTGCTTCGACATTTTCGCGCGCCCACGCTTCAATCAATCTGTATCCTCCCGATGGTGCCTCGCCATCGTCTTATCTCCCGAAGTTATTCGGCTCATTTCAACCATGTGTTGATCTCGTCATATTCGGTGACATTGGAGAGTGCTAGAATCTTGGGGAGGCTGGCCGCACCAGTTGAAGATTCCGCCGCGCGGTAGCCCTCTTGTTTCAGTCCAGCCAGAAAAGTGGCGATGTCCTCCTGCAATGGAAGCCCGATGACAGTGAGCGACTCGATCCATCCAGAGCCTTCTTCTATGTCAAACCCGGTGTTCAGCCATACGGCAACAGCGTCACGGTCCATCATGAATTGCTGGAAGGTGACCTGTCGCACCTTGAGACCTCGAAAGAGATCTTGCATGAGGCCCATAAATGATTTCTTCCGCCTTCTCTGGATTTCTTCGATGCCCTCGAGATAACAGACATCCCAACACAGAGTACCCAAATCCAGTATCATCGATTTCAACCCTGTGGAAGCGATGGTGCGCAATGCACGGCCTTCCCAGATCCAACCAATGTAAATCTTCCTACAATTCCTAAAAGCGCTTGAGGAGTGACAAAGTTCGTGGTCCTCACTGAGCACGCTTGCGTGAGACTTGATAAGTAATCCAGCAGTCCAAAGGTTTGGTACACCGTAGAGCAGGTCGATGGAATTCATTGCCAAATGGACGTGCTGAACTTGATGGCCGTATCGTTGCAACCACCTCTGCGCAAGGTGGCGTTGCTTGTGCCCGCGCAGACATCCGAGTTCCATGCAGCTATGATTATCGTCCTCGATAGGCTTTCCTAATCGCATCTCAGTGCAACCATTTTTGTTAGTGCAACGACCAAGAGAGCATCGATGGGTGGGAGGGATGCGAATTTGACACCTGTTCCGTTCGAACAGGACCTTGGCTGCCTCTGTGGCAATTTGACGATTGACCTGTAACATTGCCAGCGAAGGGAGCGGCTTGTCGTTTGGACCGCATGTCGTGTGGACTCCTGGAGTCAGTATCTCATCACAGGGAAAGATGTAATGATAGATGTGATCTCTTATCTCCTGCGGCAACTTCTCGAGGCGTGAGAGAGGCATAGTCACAAGAGTCTTGAAAGATCAGGGTAGAGCGTTAAAGGCGGCCTCGAGTGGAAGAAGGGTGTGTACGATGTAAGATGCAGTGACTGATGGATTCGCCAAAAGGAATTCGGCTGAAGGGAATGTATCGAACTGCTTCAGAATGTCCGTGTCGTGCAAGCATGACACAGGTTTTGTCACGGTACGCCATGCCCCGGAAAACACTGATCTCAGTGTTGCATGCACGAGTGAAGAAGTCAACAAAGGAATCATTGCCACGTTATTGACTATGACAGGTCAAAGTTCGGCTCAGCTACACTGCGTCTTGTCACAAGCAGATTTGGTGATGCACCAAAACCGTGCTACGAGAGGTATCTCGCTAGAGCCTGGCTGTGGATGCGTCAACCTCTGTGCTGCAGCCCCTTTAAAGGCACGACTCTGAGGACACTTGATTCAATACCATGGTGGACAGTATTCACCATCAGACTCGTTCGTCAGGAGACTCGCCAGCGTATTCTTCACCCGCACAACCGATCCCAAGGCTTCCAAAACTTCGTGTGCCTCAAGGATACCGACCAAGCCGCGGACATAGAGGTGTCCCACCACTGCCTGCCCCCTGCCTTCCTCGCCTATACCATTGTGGACTGCCCATGTCTCCTCGTTGAAACCCACATAGCAATAGCGACCCTCCCGGCGAAGGTATTTGAGGTCGGTGCGTTCACTGTACAGGCCTGTCAGCGAAGCTTGCACCATTCTCAACACTTGTCACGTCTCAATCATGAATCTCGGCCATTCATGAATGGGCGGTCCTGATTCATAGATTAGCCAGCTATTCATGAACATAATCACGTATGTGGGCAAACACATACAACACTTATGCACGTCCTTGCCAACCAAGCAAGTCGCCGCTCTAAAGGAGAAAGGATGTCCCACTGCAGAGCGCAGCTAAAAGCGCCACTTCGCCTTCCATCGCCCTTGTCGCCATCCTGGCCCTCGTCGCCATCCTGGCCCTCGTCGCCATCCTGGCCCTCGTCGCCATCCTGGCCCTCGTCGCCATCCTGGCCCTCGTCGCCATCCTGCCCCTTGTCGCCACCCTTGATCTTTTCGCCACCCTCGACCTCGTCGCTACCCTCGCTGCCCTCCCCCTCGTCGCCACCCTCGCCCTTGTCGCTACCCTCGCCTTGTTCGCCACCCTCGTTACTACTATGTCGTCCTGGCACCATTTCACCGTCGGTTTCGTTAATACCTTTACAGCGGCCCTCACCGACGAGGATGGGAATAAGAGTAACAACAAGGATAGCGACGACGGTGATCTTGAGGGCGGTGGTGAGTGCGGTGAGGACAGTAGTAGTGTTGGGTGCTGCAAGGATGCTGTAAAGAATGCTGGCTTCGCGACAGCAGCGACGCGGCGAGGTCCTGCAAGCCTTATGCAGTGCTTAAAAGCAGCACCATAGTATTTATGAATCGTGTCTAGCTTCATGGTTTCGACGGCTCATTCACGAATGAGGCTCTATTCAAGAATGGGCATGGGTGTTTTAGGAGTGAGCGATGGCATATTCAGGTAATGAAGTTCTTTATGAATAAGCTGGACTGAACAATTCTATCTGCAGCACAAGATCAGCTCTGCGGTGTCGTATAGGTATGACACTGTTTGTGCAATGTTGCAATATGCCTAAAAGACCCGATTGCATCAGAGCGTGGATGGACTTCAAAGCTAACAAAGAGGATCACAACACTCCATTGCTCAATGCACATTGACACCTTGCACTTTTCTTGGCTCGGTCACGCACTTATCACATTCCGTAATGGGTCAAAAAGGCAACTCAAATTAAATGCAGTTTTGTTTTCAGAATGGACCAATGTCTCTAGCTTGTCAATGCCGTGGATGTAAAGCCAGTCCTTCTCATTTTCAACCACTGCAATCATCGAGGTCATTGTACCTATAACGTCTTCACCCCCACGCACCGATCAGACCCACGGACGACAAGGCGGCCTTCACCGTCTTTGAACAGCAGAGCACGCAAAACAAGATTCTTCTCCATATTGCTTAATCCGTCATCCTTAGGATCGAGATAATACCTTCGCTGGAATGTAACACCGTACGAGCCGATCCACCATTCTTGATGCGCCCGTGGATCTCTTTGATCGCTACCACTATCGAAACCATTTGTGGTCAGTTGGCCTCATGTTCTGAATCCTACCGCTCCAACCAAGCACTAAAGACCGCTCGAGCCTCCACAAAGTCACGCAACCCGTAAATAGTCAGATGCTTCACCACACTCTTAACGTTATGCCCTCGGCTCTCAAACGGAGGATCCATCGCCTCTTCCGCGCACCAAATGCCATCTTCATGCACTTGAAGCCATATTACTGTCAAGCGTCCAACAACGAGATTCTTCATCAACCATTGCAGCATTCCCACCAAGGCCACCTTTCGGACACGTAGCGCCCCCTCCCCCGTGCCGGGTTCGATGTCGATGACCAAGGACTTCAAGCCAGTACTTGCCAGGCCGTCCAACATATTCCTCTCCCATTGCCATATTTTTTCTGACTCTTTGATATCGACTGATTGACCATGGAATATGGCGTAATAAGCATCGAGAAAGTCGATCTTGATATCCATCTCGACTTGCTGGATGACTGGACCGAAGCGTTGCCAGGTTGATGCTGCGGCTGGATGTCCAACATGACCCGCCCCAGCAGAATCGAGGTCTACGACATTGTTGCCGTACAAATATGCCCCAGCTTCGCTGTATATATTGCGATTTGTGACCAAGATAGCGGAAATAGGTAAATACCACGGGTCCCCCACGAATTCTTGTCGGTAAGGCACAAGTCTCTTCCCTGAGGGCAACACTTCTTCGTAAACTCGTAAGCGCAGCTCAGCAGGGAGCTTCTCAAATGCAAATAGCATGGCTGCACTCTCTGTGAAGACAGCTGATGGTACTTCCAATCTCGCTCCGAAGTGGTTGCATGTGGCGATGGGGACGGTTGATGCTTGTACGCCTGGATGTGTTGATCGACACAAAACTCAAAAGACAGTCTACCGCGACTACCCGCACCCCAATAGCACTAGCTCTATCAAAATCCCAAATCCAGCCAACCCACCATTCCTCTTTCGATCATTTCACCACCACGTGATGATGGACTTTCACAATTTAGTGGGGTACAGCTTTGAACGACCGTGTTTCTATGAATTCGATGTTCAGAGTTGCCTTTTACAGTTAGTCTGGTCACGCGTCAGGGTAAAATGCACGGAGCGCTAGAGATTAGATTGACTGGCTGCACCCGTGAATGGGAAAGCAGTCACTTGTTTTACAACAACTAAGAAGAGGCATGTATACATGTTGATTGTTACGACGGATGAACACCTGCCTTTTCATGACGGTCATGGCGTCTTGAATCTGTAGAAAGCGAGACACGACTGGCAAATTCCAGACATTTCCTTGCATCAGTCGAGACGGCGAGAACGGAACTAGAACTTCTGGTAGACGATCCTCATATTTTCAAGTTGACCTTTGATGAACGGAGCGGGAAGGTAAATTGTCAGCTTAGGTGCAGGCATGGTGGTAGGTATATTGCATGACACTTGTATACATCATCACTTGGCTGTACATCCCAGAGCACCTGGGTATTGCTGCAGATAGATTCATGCAACCTACATAGATCATACACACTCAATTCACTGAGTTCATACCTATCCATCCCACTCATGCGTGTATCATGCGTGTGACATATCTGAACTATACGCTATCTATGCTCACCCAGCAATGGAACATGAACCCAGTTAGACCAGCAATCGCCTCGAGCCGTCCGCCTCGGCCTTTGATCCATAATGTCTTGCGTCTTGACCGCTCTTTCCTACTCAGCATCTGGCGGGTTGCTCGGGGAGTGATGACAGTCTGCATATCCACTCTGGATGAACCAAATTTTACTCTTATCGAATGCCTTACTGGAAATGCACCAGCCGACGTATTCACCTGCGTTACGGCAGGTTGTCCACAGTCCGTCGGAATGCCCGCTGCCATCATCCTCACCACAGTATACAAAGGCCGCGGCGTTGCTACAACTGATGTCGTAGGGTCCATTGCGCTAATGATCCGGCCCCAATGTGCAGCCAGTCATCCATTTTTTCCAGAACAACTAATTGTTACTAGTGCAAATGTCAAGCCGGAAGTGCTGCAATAAGCCAAGACTGTGCAATCCCGCAAGCTGGGAATGATGGATATGGTACCGCGCTTACGTACAAGAATGAGACTTCATCTCACTTATCCCCCAACAACATCGCACTCCACACCACCTCCCTCAATCTCTCATCTCCAATCAACCCCTGCCGATGCCTCTCCTTCAACTCGCTCTCCCCCATCTTCAACCCCACCTTCATTCCCCCTCCTGCACTAATCAGCCCTGTCGCCTTACCAGCTTCATCCCACATCTTCCGCAGACTCTCCAGTCAGTGACACTACGTCGGCGCCGTCTTGCTCACGAGCGGGATATGCCCCGCCTTCCCCCTCGCCGCAATCTGCACGCTCAGGAGCCCATGGCCCTTGACAGGCCTAATCAATTCACACACCTGTCTGGCAATGGCAGACTGTTTCTCCCAGCCGAAGAAGTGCAGGAAATTGGTGGCGTAGATGATATCCTGCTGTCCCTCCAACCTCCCCCTCCACGCACCCGCATCATCATTGAAGATATCGCCCGGGAATCCACGTCGATTTTCCCATCATCGTTGAACAGCTCTTTCGACAGCACGAAGAAGCAGGGTTCGAGGTCGAGGGCTGTGATGTTCGTCGTGAGCGCCCCTTTGGCTGCGAGTTTACGGATGTCCTGGGAGAAGCAGGAGCCGAGGTCGAGGAAGGTGGTGTCTTGGGCTTTGAGGCGGGTGAGGATGATGGGGTAGAGGGCGTGCTCGGAGAGGGGGCACTTGAGGAAGCGGAGGAGGGCTATGCAGAGCAAGCGGCAGATGCGGTAGGTGCGACGTTGCTATTGTGGCAGCGTCAGCAAGGTACAAGGGCGTGCTTCCCTAGTCGCGCGAGCAAAGCGCTAAAGGGTTGATGAAGGCATTGTGATTGGTGAAGGGGAAATGAACGATGTCAATGACGTGGGGGGGGATATCGTCCGCGGGGATCTTGGAGTAGGTACGCAGGAGCTTGACACCGGCTGCGAATATTGGAGAGCTTCACCATTGATTGATCGAGTAGGAGAGAGTCATCGTACTGAGGATCCATCGCAACTTGTTTGCTAGCGGGTGGACGAGGCATGGGTGATACCAACATGTGTAACTGTCGTGGTAATAAATTGGGATGTGAGGACGATGTTTGCGCTCATTATGAAAGAGGAGCTGGGAGAAAATGTTATGACCACAGAAAGCTAAAAGACAAGGAGGGAATTGGTAATTTGGTGTTATTTGGAGCAGCGCATTAGAGGAAACCCTGAGTGCGTCGTTCGTCGGACATCATGTGTGGCCCACACGGTCAGAGACGGAACAGACCCCAAAGAACAAATCTAGAATTCGAGCGAGTTTGTAAGCGCTCTATCGAGCGGCGGCAACAAGCCTATTAGCCTCTTGAGAGATCACGAAGACCTCCCTCCCTCGGCTTTTGGAGAGGCTAAAGTCCATGACATGCGTTAGGATGGGAGGCCTGAAAGGCCTACCCCGCTCAGTGGACCCAATGGGTTCTCGTCATGAGCCCCTCTTGGGCACGATCCAGAGCTCCGGAGAGGAAGGACCCCTCTCGCTGCCACCGTTATCATTCGGGGAGGCTGAAGCCTTGGTTGTTACGCAAATAGCGTAGACCATGGCTGGTCTGTATCTCGGATTGAGCCTCCAAGTTGCCGTCACAGCAACTTACTGCCAGCAAACAAGCTCGTTCACAACAAAGCACCGTAGTATAATCCGTACAGGGGTCCAAGTCTGCTTGACGCTCAGGTATCTTAACTTTCCGTAGGTGTTTACTAACATCAACCACAGCTCGATCGTGTCGCACAGATGGTCTTCTGACGCTGTATACCCTCACTGGTCCCGTCAGTCCCTCTTCATTGAGAATAGGGGTCCTTCAGGCTCGTCAGCCTCAGTATCCTCCACCAGGTCTGGACAGGCATTGTCGATGACCCAGGGGTACGGTCTAGACCTAGATTGTGTGATTTAGATGGCAGGGTCCTCTCGACCCAGCAATATCCATTGAGCGGCTTTACTAAGATTGTCTGAGATCAGAGGGTTATCATGGTCCTCAACTTAAAATGGCATCCAAAGCGTCGAAGGCAGGATCATCGACAAGACCATTTCCAGGCCATTGGATGTGCGGAGCGGCCTGTGCTCACTCATCCGGGCTAAGTATTGGGAGGGTCGTAATTCAGGCTTCGATACTAGACTGATGCTTAAGATGACTTAGAAGACATTCATGAACGTGGAGAAACGTTCGCTTCGCTAGAGCCATTGTGCTGGATCGACAAGGGTTAAGGGATACTAGAAGAACGATGAGGACATTGATCGCAAATTCTTGCCTACCGATACCTCATCGCTATATCTAGGACAACATCCTTAATTCTTCCTGGCCAATGGACATGTAGAGACACACTGTGCCAATTGATCAAGAACAATTGCGCTCTTGTGCCATAGGCGCAATACCCGCAAGTTCTAGCCAAATGATTGTAAAGCAGCCCTCAACCGGTGCGCACACTCATAGTCATTTCTCAGGCTGTGTGACCAGAATCACAGGTCATTATGATTCGCTCGGCGAAACCAAGGGACGCCGAAGCTCATGAGCTAGGCTTGATATGGTAAGGCGGCCGAGCAATCTTGGCAATCAAGTCCAACCTCCTCTTCACAACGATACTTCCTTCCTGAATATTGATCCAACCCATGACTAGAAATCCTATCCAAACCATAGGGATCCAAAGCATATCGGTCAATCAATCCAGTTCAACTTGCGTTTTTAGGCACTAGAGACTGTTCTTGAGATCTCGCTGGGTTCTTCCACGGTAAAAGAAGCCTTTTTATTCGAGTGATGTTTCAGACACAGGTCTTACTACAGAAGGAGATTGCTGTATGGCTTAGCTAGGCTCTCTATGGAGCGTTTTCATCAGATAGTATGAGGCTCGAAAGACCAGGCATAAGATATGGATTCTCTCTCGCCGTCAGGGCTTTCGTGTGGAGCGCTCTCGTTACTACGACGTTCCTTGATATGCCGACCAGAGAATATGGATGTCTGCTCATACAGGAGGACAGGACTAAGCAGCGCCAGTTTAGGCGCCCAGCATATAGGCGCTCACCTCGCTTACAAATAAATATATACTAAAATTACAGGAGTCCGGAATGACGTACTTGGACAAGATGGTGTCGTTCATGCGCAAGTCTTTCCTGGTTGGTTGGACTGAGCTCTCGAAAAGAATGCAGTTAAATTCAAGCAGGAGCACTGCAACTCAACCTTCTCGATCAAATGCATGAGATGTCAAGATATTAGGTCGCTCCAACGGTCGCTCCAACGATCAATTTCCTGAACGACAATACAGTGCGAGCAATTTTGGCGAATACCGTTCTTTGTGCATATTTTCTTTGAGGTGAACCTGATCCTAGTTCGCATATGTCTTTGTTTGGAGTTCCTGTCGGTCTCATTTGTCGATTAGAAAAGCGACAATGGGTGGGTAGCTTTCCGGTCTGAAGCAGGAAGAACAAAAGCCAAGGTCTCGATATTACTTATTATAGCTTCAACCTACAGACGACTACCGCTAGCACTCAGGATCTATTTCAATGGGCTATGATCCAACATCCAGATGTAGCGCCACGTCAGATGTCAATAATCCGGTGAACTTGTAGTCTGCATCTAACAAAACAAAGCAGATAGCGGTAAAGCCCGCGGTCCGTACTGTTAAGAAGGGCAGACAACTATGTCCAGGGGAAATCATCTGGACCATGAGATGCACAATAGAACTCAAGCTGCCAAGTGCCAATTCCCTTTGTCTTTCATGACACTATCACATCAAATACCAACAAAGATGTATCGGTTTCATCATGAATCGGAACAAAGCTTGCTTGTGCAATGGGCTGGATACCAGAACAATGGCATTGCTCTTCCAAATAACCCAACTTCCCAGATATCTACTTCCTTTCCAGCAATTGGTTATCGTTAAACATTGTGCGCAGCTTTGCAGAGATCTAGACTGCTTTCTAAGATGCCGTCCAGACTCGAGTGTCTGCCCATGGAAATCCTTGACCTCATCCTCGAATACACACTAGTGCCTCCAGAACGACCGCCTTTCAGTCCGGGCCCTTATACCGGAAATGGAGAGCCTGTCTTATCCCGACCTTTGAACGATGAAGAAGGCCTTTGGCCCCACGGCTTGTCTCTTCTTGCTGTCAACAAGCCACTGGCACACCTTGCAGCGTCATTTCTTTTCGGACAAAACGTGTGGCGTTTGGACGTTCCCGCGGACGATAAAATGGAGATTGCGAAGTGTTTCTGGAAAAGGTACGGGAAATACTGTAAGCACATTAACATGGCCTTTTGGCCATACATGCTACGGCACCCCCGAAAGTCACACGAGTGTCGCAAGGACCCGCCTTGTGAGTGGTGGCATTGGGGCGACTATGAAGCAGAAACCAACAGGCATTATCCTGGGTTGGAATATGGCTATAGGAGCTGGACGTGGCAATTCCATGTCCTTCATGACGACATATTGTCCAAGTCTGTCCTACGGCACCTCGAACTGGACCTCAGAGATCTGCACTGGTATGGCCAATATCCACATTGGTGGGGTCAGTGGCCTAAGCCAGAGAAATGTGGGGAAGACGTCAGTGAACTTATTTGGCACCGCCGATGTCATGTCTTGAAAAACATGGCTCACCTGCTACTGGGTAACGGCAGATTGGCTTTCGACCGCCTCGAGTACACCGCCTGCGAGGACATATACTATATATACGACAGACACATCGATCCAGAATACAAGGCCGTGTATTACGAGAATCCGGACAGTTTGTGGAATAGGGAGATCTCAGAAACTTTGGCTTGGGACGACAATAACCCTGTGCGCCACATAGCTACCGGAAAGCCCCCCGGCTGTGTCCAAAAGCTCAAGCTCAGAGGCTTTTTGGACGTGGAGGAAATGGAGCCTTTCTGTAAAAAGGCCGAAGAGCTCGGCGGCCATCTGATCCATAGCGAGGAGTCTTGCCTCGGGAGTTTGATGCTCGCTTTGAGAGCACTTTGTTATGGTTGTTAGGGTGATTTCTATCACATTAATTGTATTCATACACGTATCCTCTTGGAAATAAAACCCTTTGTACAATGTTGGACTCCAATAGCAATAGATACAATGAAGGAGCCTTAACAGATCTGTCGGTTCTAAAATAGGAGTACATTCCGACTCTCAAGTGCGAAGCGGGCTTTTCACTTCTCCCTTCGACAGGGGGCGAAGATGGAGGGATAGTTCTAGCTCCCCGGCTTCGCTCAGCCTTTTGAGGTTGAAGAATCCTCGCTAGACAGTATAGTTGTCATTTTCTGAAAGCCTTGGGTTTATCAATGAGCTATCTACTATCTCATCATGACTCCTTTCTCACCGTGCAGCATTCACGTGCACAAATGATGGCAGACGCTTCTGAGAACTCTTGTCCCTAACTATATACTCACACCGTGAAATGAAGGACGCACTCGTCTCGATGACAATTCTATACGTGCTTCTTGACTGAAAACAGCAATGGGAGCAATGCAGCCCTGTCTAACGACCAATACGTTACGATAGGGGAGGCGAAGTAGGCGGGAGATGACTCCTAACCCAAAGAGGCAATGTTACGAGTCAGATGCTTAGTTCATCCGTATGAGGCAGGAGATTGCGAATCAACATCAACGCGCCGCCTACATGAGTACTTCCAGCCACGAGGATCACTTACGGCAGAATGTACACTTAGGGCCGCGCGAAGTGCTACTCACCGGGAGCTTAAAGAAATGACAGTCTGATGCAATGATGAAGAAATGGCCGGGAACCTCGGACTTCGTACGATAGGAAATGGAGTAAACCATGCATGGATGAGGGAAAACATGCGGGGATGAGGGGGACGGGCTGTCCAGACGAGATCATCTACGATTCTGGAGTTAGTCATCTATCAGTGTAGCGTAGGGTGTGAGGCTGTCAACACTCTTCTATACCTTGACAGCAGCGTATTGAACCCTAGCAAACATGTTGCAGCCATGCTGAGAGCTGTGGGTAAAGATTTGATGTAGAACTGAGCTCGATACCAGGAAACTGGCAATTAGATTCAAACCCGGAGGAGGTATTTCAACGCTCTGGTATCCAGCTGACTTCTCAATATCCTCAAGCCTCACAATCCGAATTTTCAGGATACCTACCCACACAGTCATGTCCTCAGGATTAAGGTCGCTTTCAGCAGAGATGCTTGAACTCATCTTTGCGCAGACTCTGGTTCCAGACAGTCGGTAACATTTCAATCCAGGACCGTATCGGGGAATTGAATCCTGCCCTTTCTCGACCTCCGAATGAAGTTAGTGAGGGCTGAAATCACTCTGGACTTGCCATACTTGCAGTCAAAACGGTCGGTATTGCAGAGACGTCAACATTTTTTTGTGGCCACATCTATTGCTCCGTCCTCGGGTGGCTTATGACTGCCCTATCTAGTCGTGTAAACGCTGGAACTGGGTGGGTCACGAGGCCGGACTGGTAGACATCACCCCGGGGTGGAAGTCAGCTACAAAAGCTGAACCTGGCAGATGTAGGTTCTGCACGAGGACCTCGTGGCCCACGCGTAACTACGAAAACTGGAATCAGACGCCCGGGACCTACACTGGCAGAGAGCGTGGCCGCATTGATGGGGTCAGTGGCCTGGTGCTGTAAGTCAAAACCACGTCATATGGCACCGGCGATGTCATAACTTTCGGAATCTTGGTCACCATCTGCTAGGCATCGACAAGTTGTCATTCGAAAGTCTCCAATATACGGCGTATGCGGACATGTACTACATTTATGACCGTCACATCGATCCAGCGTACGATAGCGTTTATTTCGAAAACCCATACAGCACCTGGAACGAGGACATCTTGGAGACTTTGATACGGGAGGGATGCTCACGCCGCTTCCTTCATGGCAGAAAACAAGGCTCTGCACAGCATATCAAGCTCAGGGTGTTGTTAGACGTGATGGAGGTGGAGCATGTTACAAAGAAGGCCGGCGAGAATGGTGGTTGGCTGGCCCACAGCGAGGGTTCCTATCTTTGAAGCCTGGTGGTTGCTCTAAGTAAACTCTTTGGTTACGGCCATATGTGTACAGCTAGATATTTCTCTCTCGCATGTGTGTAGAATATTGGGTCATTCTTGAGATGTGATGATAGAATCAAACTGGTCTTGCTGATATCAATCCCTCATCGGTCTTGCTGTCGCGATTCCGATAGGACTGTGCGCATTCTCTTTTAGAAAGAGACTGGAGCACTGTTCGACAGCGTTTTGTCAAGAAACCTGCACAGCATGATCACCTGGCTGCAGGAAACTTGTGCTTGGAGTCTGTATTCTCTTCGAACGAACTGGCAGAATGCCCACATTCCAGAGAGCAGGTAAAGACTTCTATGAGGGGCAGAGACTGTCGGTCCGGCGGAGCTGAGTCTGGTGTTCCAGAATTGCCATTGCCAGCTCGCTGGTATGGAATAAATGCCGTGCCAAGGGTTATTCGGGAAGGGATGTGTCGGAAAGTCTTGACGTCTTTGGGTCTCAAAGGGGTAAAGACTAATAGTTCTTTGGTTCCACCTCAGTGCTCATAACATCAATGTGTGACAAATTGCATATTGTCTACCACACAGCTCCAAGCTGTTTGAGAGTGCAACAAGTCCATATAGGGAAGAGGTGGTTGGGAACGAGTTAAGGTTTTGCTCGGAGCTGTAAGCTATTTCTCACCTGCCGCATCGGGCAGATGAAAAGGTTGGGCGGGGCGGGCGGAACCCTTGCCAATCTAATTGATCCTGAAGTGGCTAAACGCTGTCCGCGGTGTGGTGCGACCCGCAGCAGTGGGAGCCTAGCAGAATTCAATATTACTTAGCTCAGCTGTTCCAACGTGCCGAAATTACGAGATGCCTCTCACATGAGAAGTCTATTGAACTGTACGGGTATGGTATGATGACGATTTTGGAGTGGCCTCCACAATTTCGAGACGCTCCCAGATCGGTGAATTGAAATAATAAAGCCCTTAATGAACATTTTTGCTTCCTACGCTACCGCTCTCTTCTTCAAATATACTTACTTGAATGCCCACTATTCTCCGAGCAACTCCTAAAGCTACGTCAATCAGGAATGTCAAATCATGGCCACATGAGGCACAGAATGCACCACTCGACATCAGATGATTGTAACTCGAAGATGTTGATTGGTTCATGCGTGCGCCACATAGCGAACAATAAGTCCATGCTTCCTACTCTTCAGATGCGTCATAGAAATTACGACGGTACTGCTCGGATCTTTACACGCAGTCGCTCCATGGGGGCTAGGGATTCAACATAAATAGGCCATTCTCTCCTCCTGGATGTCTTCCAACTCATCAGAACCTCGACTCATTACACACAAAATCAGCAGACTTACCTATTACACCCATATTCGGTTTTTCGCAGAAAAAGATTTCGCGATGAAGACCTCCATCTCGGTACCTGACCTTTATCCCTAAGACAAAAGCTGGACTGACATCCTTGCGATACAGATCCTGGCCATCGCCTCCATCCTCTCCATGACGAGTGCCGCTCCGTCACCCGCTGCTAAAGCTCCAACACCCGAAGGTTTTATCTTGGCCTACGTACCTCCGCTCTGCGAAGAAAATGAAGGTGTCGAAGCCAAGACGTACGTACTTACTGAAGGAGAATGCGTGAATATCGACCCCAGCATTTCGAGTTTTCAAGGTAACCCTGACATCGGTTAAATAGCTCAGTGTATACTCACATATCTTCCAGCCGGCGCCAACCCTGACGCTCCATGTACCGCGGGGACAAGGGCCATCGCGAACGTTTACGAAGGGGCTAATTGCACTATGCAATCAATCGGATCACCCAGTCTCCCAGCAGGTGGTACCCCATCGACATGTCAGTCAAGCCTCTTCGTGCCCGACCAGGGGCTATCGCTGGAGGCAAAGGCCGCTAGTTTTGAGTGCTCCGCTACCTCTTGAAGGACTACTGGAGCAAAGTTCATAGGAGGAAGCATGGGCTTAAGCTACGTGGAGACTGTCATTCTTGCAGATTGTTTAATGCGCTGAGTTAGATAGAGACTGTCTTTACTGCAAGGCACACCATTTTGTAATGACGAGACACATCTTGTTGAACTTCGTACTATCATAATGTACCGATTCCTATTCCGGGGTGGACTTGTAACGCCATGGTGTTATTAACATATCCGTCTCAAACATAGCGGATGCCTGAGCTTTCATCTTTTCTCCAACGTGGGAGCTCCCTCCTGAATATCTGTAGATCTCATTCTGCCCAACATTCCGCATATCATCGGATTTGTAGCACAAAACTTCCTTGCAGAAATATTTCTTGCTTTATTTGATGGTATCATTTGAAGAAATTTCCGTCTTCTACCCGGAAATCCAATTTAGATCGTACAACATTGAACTTCTGCAAATGGGAAGAAAGGTTTGGCATTTCAGAATGAAGAGCGTACGGTGTCTGCATCTCAACATGATTGGCCAATGAATCTGCAGACTTACATTCCAAGCCACAGCACCTGGTTGCCGATTTCGGCAACTCCAGCATTCCGTGACAAATCTCCGATCTGGTTCAATTACTTCCCCTTTGCCCTGAGATCAGAGATCGGAGATCGGCAGCTAGGTTGCATCCTGAATCTTACGCTTGAAGATGGGCTGGGGAAAAGCTACAAGATGAAATTGTATTACTGCTTCGATGAGATCTTGATTATTTAAATGACCCCAGAATTGTGTGGCGCAGCTCCGTACTTCAGATTTGGTGGGGGGCGAGAAAATCTGACTTTTGGATGGTAGATCGGCCAACACAAACACTTCTACGAGTGTTTTGCACGCCGGCATGACAATGGCTGTAAAACCTAGGCTGGCTGACAGATTCTCACTATTGAGTTAATCACTGCGCTTCAAGAATCTCGAGTGTATCGAGATTAGCATTGGTGTGAAATGAGTGGAGGATACTGCTGTCAACGCAGATACTACGGTAGAAGGACATGATGCAAGAGCATGTGCCACCCTCTCTGCGCGTTCGCCACGATCCCGTCTTGTTCGCAAGAGGCTGCTCAATTCGATATTACACGGTGAGTTGGCAGAATAGCTTTGGATGTGGTAATCACCTGCTTCATCCTTGCCGGCAGACCACTAGTGCATATCAGAGTGATACAGAGTATCTCTACTTGGCTTGAGGGTGACAGTCAAGATCAATGAGGCTCTGACAATGGATTTTGGCTATGAATTCACAGTATCACTAACAAATGAGGGTTTCGTGTCTAAGACCATTGCATCAATCCTCACAACTACACCTCCAATCCAAGTCCCGGGCACTAGCACCTGAGAGCTCTTTTTCAAGTTCCAAAGCATCCAAGTCTGAGACCCCACTGCATCTAGGCGCAAATGAAATTGGCGCTCTGCCCACCAGCCGACAGCCCATGAGCCGTGCTGATTACCTTCTCTTCACATACCGAATTTTCGGAGAGCGATGGAAAGTCGGTAATACTGGTCGGACTACCGGTGCAAGTCTCGCCCGAGAGAGCTGTCAAAGTGGGAGCTGTTCCCTTCGGACACGCGCTGACGAGGATCCCTGACGCATGATAAGCGAAGATCCACTGAATGAAGGAGGAGAATGAGTAGATACCTAGTAGACTGGTGAAGAGTACCGTGGTATTTGCCTTAAGTCGGCATTTACCAGTGAGCTTGGCAGCATGGTAAGCAGTAACGCGAGGTCAAGTACTTACATTATTCATTGGCAGTACCATCAAACCACTATCTAGGGAATGTGTCCTTCCTGTTCACCAATCCCGTATCCAATCTAACTTCACCTAACCAGTTGTCAGACCCACTGCGTCTAGACGCATGTGAATTCTGCGCTTTGCGAACCCGCCGAAACCGAGCCTGAGCTCGACTCAATCACCGTCTCCTTACACTCCCCCACGCTCATATTCTCCGGCAATACCCCAGCAGAAGTTCCATCTCCCAAACAGTTCAGATCCGGGTATGCCGTCACCATGGCTGTCGTTCCCTTCGGGCATGCTACCTGAATGGCCCCTAGAGATCAAATCAGCAGTCGAACAGAAGGGTCATAGGGATTGGAAAGGGGCAAAAGTTTACCTTCGAGGCTGCTGAATGCAGGATTAATGTTCGTGCACTCTCCTTCGGGTAGGTCGACGTTCCTCGCCGCGACCACACCACCGGCGCCAGAGAGCTCTGCACAATCAGGGAGAGTGAAGGCTTTGATTAAACCAAGCGGTGCAGGAGCAGCTGCAGCTGCGGCCTCAGCAGGGGCTGCCATAGTCATGGAGAGGATTGAGGCAATAGCCAGAATCTGTGTGGACGATGTCGTTAGTAAGGCTGTCATGATCGCCGAGGTAAGGGTAAGGGATAAACTACCGAATGTATAGTCTGCATTTTGGCGGGTTCGAAAGGTCAATCAAGAACGAGTCAAGATGTCTGAGCAGGAAGAAGAAGGGTTGAATATTATCGTCTTGGGCGATATGTAGTGAAGAAGCCTTGGGTGAAATACAATGAAGAAGTCTTGAGCAGGACGAAGGCTCTATTTATGTGAGGTGCAAGGCCGCCGTACCAGGCAAGACAAATGGGGCACTCCCCATGATCATGCATCTCTGACCAATAGATCTATATTGACGTCTTCGAATTGCCCGCCATGTAAGATGTGTGCGCTGGTGTAATGCTTCGACTGAGTTTCAGCGCTTTCATATGAGTCCTCTGTCCCAAGAGAATGTCGTCACGACTCTTCCCATCACATCGGCAGTGCTAGAGCGAGGAAATCGGTTTCATGTCTATTATGTCAGTGAGTTGGTGGAAGAGAGCTCGCAGTATAAAGTGAGTAGTCTTACATCGGCCATCGCTCCAGTTCTTGCAAACGCTCCACCTCCACGACCGTGGTTGTCGAAAATCTCAAGATGTCTTCCGGTCACAGCTATGCATTCCAGAGCCTTCGGATTCCGCCCATGCGCGTTGACCGTACCCCGCGAGGAAACCAGACATCGAAGTCATCAGCTCAACTGAAGACTGAAAACAGATGCATAGGATGTTGATTCAAAATCATGACTGCGATCTATCGTCATCCTAGAGCGACCATCTGCTGCCAATATTATGCAGGTAGTACATCAACAGCATCCAGGCCTTTCTCGCAAGGTCAGTCACCGGGAGCATGCAGACATAGCTGCGATTACTCTTCAAGTCAAGTACGAGGTCAAAGTCTGCCATGTAGAGCTGGTTCATTCATCGAACTCCAAAATCAATTCTCGATGTCTACTGAAGAGAAGGTCGGACAGCCGGGCCTCTGATCATACCAGTACACTCATTCGAACCTGAATCATCTCTTTTTGACTATTACTGATGGGCTCAACCGAGCACTCAATCATCTTACCACCGCACAGGCTCACATCACCTCTCCACCAGACTCGATGGGGGCAGAGGGAACCATGACTTCGGAATTCAAGCCCACTTAGACCATTTGTTGGATCCCATATCCGTATCGATAATGCGCCAAATGAGCCGACCACCCCACGGCTACTTGACGGAACCCACCACATTTGCATTGGCTAGGGAGTCCAAATTCCAAAGCCTGCAGCCCCCTCCACAGGCCCTCTCAATGCCTCACACAATCACCCATGGAGGCCACATCCAACGAAAACATCTCAACACATTCCATTGACTTCCAGCAATAAACGCATCACCCTCCAAAACTCCTCTCTTCGCCTGCGACATCCATTCGCCATACCAACGATTCTGCGTCTCCGCCAACGTTCAATGCAAGGACAACGGTGTCGTGGGCCATGCGCGAGGGAGGCTGCTGCGAAGGCTTGCATAGGTATGTCTCTGATCTTGAACTGGAAGAATTAGGGGACTGCAATCGGATAGGCCCGGACTGTTCCAAGAAAGATACGCTGGATGAAATAGAAGACTTTTTGGTGGGCAAAGTGTAGTGACTGTAAAGCAACGCTTCTAAAATACTCAAAGCATTAAAAGAATGTGACGTCAACACGGCGCCACACGTTGTATGACTTAGGAATCGATTGATGAACCTGGGAGAGACGCCTCGGAGTTCCACTCCCCAAGCGGCGCATAGTGGGAGAAAGTGAATGAAACAGCTTTTGTGTGGAAGTTTTCCATGGTGCGTTTTATGTACCGAGTTCTGAGCTTCGTAGAAGGTCTATCGGAATCTTTTAACGGTTACGCTTTGCCTTTCGAGCCAGGTGAAGCTGTTGCAAAGGCTGCTGCTTTCGTGGACAGCACCGAGCGCCACCCCCTGAGCCGTTGCTGCGCAAGGAAGGACTAGCTCAGGGGAGAATTGTCTTGACAGTCCGTCCTTGTCGACGAACTCCGATAACAACCTGGAAGTAAATGTCCAGAATCACTGGGAAAGACCTGAAACCCTCAAAACATCGGCACGCGCGCCGGCTCCAGTCTTCTTATATCTCTTCCCAAGCATACTTGCGCCTGTTTCACAAGGTGGAAAGGAATAGACAGGCTAGGAATTGCACTGATCCTAGCGATGAAGTGGCTCTGCGCGTGAGTTGTTCTCTTTACTCACTGCAAATCAACCAGCATCGGTGAGACACTTGGTTTGTGAATCAGCGTATCTCGATTGAGGAATATTACTGCTGGGCAAAGCAGTCCGATTAATTGTAATAATTTGAGCATTGCCAAGAGGGTCTCATGACACGTGTACATATGAGCACCGCGTGGTACATCTGGTACCAGCCCGGGTATATCATGCAGACTGATCCTGCCTTCATGCACTTAGATAGTCCACTCAATCAAGGCATATATGCACCCACATTCCGTGTTACAACTTGACTCCATCGTCTTTCATGCGGCGACTGATGGGCTACTCGTATTCAAATGATCGAGTCACTGGGTCTTCAGCCTGGCTCTTTCTGAGACCCTCGAGCTTGATCCTCGCTGGCCGTGGTCATCGATGCGAAGCCGCACGGCAGAAGTTGACACGAGGTTCGAGATGCACCTAGCATTGACGTGAGCCTAGTAGTGAAACCAGCCATCCCATAGCTATGAGAGGTCAATGCTTCGTCGCATTGGATTGGATGGAGGATGCTGAAGAGGGGGAAAACAGTAATGAGGCGCAATGCGGCCACCGTGCATAGAAAGGAGAGGGCTAGCCACATCGGGACTAACTCTCCAATCCCAGCGGTTATGCCTTCTCTTAGATTTCCCACATATAACGCGTTGATGCCTCCGCTGCCAGGGGATCACACCTCACTTGAAGCTCCAAGGTCTGCCTCGACAAGACGCGTCGTTCCATATAACAAACATGCTTGCCCTGACGCCTTGCTGGATTGCGCTCCTTGGGGCAATTGTACCCTGCCTCGCCACGTTCCTCCCAACGGATGACGAAACTCTTCTCAGCATGCTCAACGGCGCACCGATGATCCCCTCCAAACGAGTGCCAGGGGACTCACCTGCGTTCTACGTTGGGGACCCCAGCAATGACATATTAGTTATCCATTCTCTCAATCTGATGCCAAACCCTCCTATCAAGTAAGTCCCTGTCACTTTCCAGAAGCCCCAAGGTGGCGAGAGATGAATTCGAGGTAGATCGCGACTAATCAATCCTACCGATTCTTTCCAATCGTAGGGAATTTACAGTCCTCCTCACGGGTCATCTGACCGCTGACATCGGTGCGGGCGCCTTTTATAAGCTCACCGCATTCTTGAACGGAACCGTGGGGCCGAGCGGTGAGAATGATCTCTTCGACGAGGAGGACAATTTGGAGATGTGGCAGTGTGGAGAGCTTGTGCGCGACCGACTGATGCGAGGTCCCGTGGTCATGTCCTTCAGCGCAGGTATCATGCCTCCCTGGATGGACAAGGGGTACTATAAGGTTCAGACGGGGATGTGGGCGGGTGCTGGGAAGCGGATGACTGGTTTCGAGGGTACGGTGTGGGTTCAAGGCGAGAATGAGGGAAGTGGCTGGGATGAATTGAGTGCGTACAAGGAGTTGTGATTTGAACGAGCTCCTGTCATTGTTGTGCGCGCAAAGGTGACTGTGCGCAGTTGGAAGGTCGCTGCTTGTCTGTATGTTTCGGTGTGGTGGTCCGCTAATAAGAAGCTGTTTGAGGCTCCTAGGGGGTCTTGCGCTGTAAGCACCCTTAAGAAGGTCCTTCGTACACGGCTGCCGTGATCCGTCCTCACCACTGCATTGCAACAACAGCATTCCGAGCCATCTGATGCTCATGAGCAATCGTACATTATTTTAATATATATATATGAATTGTGGAGAAGAAACCCCGTCCGGGAAAGTGATAGCGCTGTGTTAGACCTCTTTGCTGGTTGAGTGGCTCGGAAAAAGACCCAGCAAGCCATGGTACTCTTTCGGGTAGTCAGGCTGCAGAGTGCTTTCGTTCGTATACATGCAATACATTCGTTCTCACAGGCCGGTTTCTGTCTACTGAACCATCGATCGATGTTGTCAGGGCACACTGGAAATGGCGGGCTATGGATCGTGACAAGCGATAGCAAACTTGCCACGGCTCTTGGCCTTCGCGCGACCGTGCGCGTGGTGGAATAAGCCACAGAAGCTGTTCAGGTCCCTGTAGATTATGCACACAATGTCACTCGGGGCTTCTCCCAAGGCAGATTGCCTCCACCCGGTGGGATCTGAAGGAATTTTGGGTCTTCAATGACAAACCTCCAGGAGCTCAGAAGAAGCTCAGGCGAGCGGGCCGCTCGAGCCGTGACGAGGTGCCCAATGTCTTACTTGGAGCCTGAGCCGTAAATCAGCGCTATGAGGCCATCCATGAACTTCTTGCAGACGGTCTTGAGCCCGCATGAAACGATCACGGAGACCTCATTTCACGCTGGCGACGGACTGTCCTTGCTGGAGTCCCTCAACATCTGGGTGATGGCCGAGTTGACAACATCCCAAGTCTCACCGTGCTCCCCTACCTTTTCGGTCGTCTCCCCTTCATTCTGGATGTCCGAGTCCTTCTGCCGAGAACCAGCCGCTCTGTAACTACTGATCAGCTGCGGCCAGACCTGCAAGCACATGTGCGATTTGCAGAAGTTGGAGATGGCGAAGTCGGTAGGCGATGCAATGTCCAGCAAGTTGCCGAGCAACATTCGAGCACTTGCTTGCGTGACAGCGTAGCCAAACGTGCATACGGTGCCACCGCGGACCTCAAAGACGTAGTCGAGCTTATAATCGGCGCCTTGAAAGCTCTTCGCGTTGGGGTCAACCTGAGGATTGGCCTAACTAACGAGTAGAAGGAGGTCCCACTGATCTCCATAAACGCTGATGCTCGGGGTTGTATCGGTCAGTTGATTGGCGGGAGACTAGCCCTCATTTAGATTGCAGGAGCGGCTTGGGCGAAGTGGTTCAGCTGAGACTTCAACGAGACGTCCTAATCAACATCATCTTCGACAATGATAGCAATGGAGTAACCATGCTCGATCAAGCTGCACTTGAATCAAGGACAGGTATGGCAGGAAAAGGAGGCACGAGGGGAATCAATGCACAGTTCAGTGGATAGCTTACCTGCGTAGGCTACGTTACAGTGCGAGTACCAATTGCCTAGCTCAGGTGGCGTGACGTCCTTATCGTACCCGTTGTGCGAATTACAGCTCTGCGGAAGAGTATCAGTACTTTGCAACTCGATGTGAAGACTCAGAGAAGCAGGGCGAACATTCGGGTAAGCCTTGGGACTTATTTCATTGCCTTTGACTGCACCCATCTAAGCGAGCTGGACGTCTTGCAAGGGTGTAGTTTAGCTACTAGTTAATTTGCCGGACATGCGGAATAGCCACTTATCGGCTAAGCGGCTCTTCAGGGGCCGTGCGGGGGAGCTTAGAGATTTATATAAACCAGTTCACTTAAATCCTTAAATCCTTTATTTTATTTTTAAGGATTTACTTGGATAACGGCTTTTATTAAAATTACTTTATATATATCCTTTTTATTAAAAACTTATTATTTTTTTATTAATTCCGTATTTAATAAATTATTTAATATATTTATTATTATATTTACCCGCTTTAACTTTATTATTACCATTTATTCTATCCGATCGGCCTTATATAATAAAGCTATCTTAAGACTTTTATTATTAAAGGGATTAATTAAGGCGTTTTTCATAATTAAAAAGGTAACGGATCGTATTTTATATAATTAAGTTAAAAAGCTTATTAATAATAGATTTACGTTTAAATTTACGTTGCGATCTCGTTTTTATTACGTTTATATTATAAGTTTATGGTTATTAATTAAGCTTATTATTTTTAATTTTAGTAATAATAATAATATTAATATATAAGAAATTAAGGTTTATTATATATAAAGGCCTTTTATTTAATAATTTAATTAATATAAGGTTTTACCTTTATAAGTTCTATAAACGGGGGGGTAATTATATATATTAACCGGATAGACTTTATTTACTTAAATATTTTATTAATAATCTTAATTGTCTTTCTTTTAATATAAATAACCTTAAATTAAAATATAAAATATAACGTTAAAATTGGAGGCTTTATAAAATTTATACTATAATAAATATAAGGTATCTTTTAAAAGTATTTTATTAAATATTTTTCTTTATGAATATTATAATATTTATATTAAATTTTTTTTAATTAAAAAATTTTAATTTACCGTTATATAAAAAAGGGATTTAAATTATTTAACCCTTAAGAGGATTATAATAAAATATTATTTTTTCGGAATTAAGCCTTAAAATAAAGAAAACGCGTTTAAAAAAAAATATTAATTATTATTTATTAATATTAAGATTTATTCTATAATTCTTTATTACTTTAACCCGGAAAAATAATTTAAAATATATAAAGCTTTTATAATATATTAAGCTTATTTTTTTAAATTATTATTTTTATATATTCTTAACTTTGTAATTTAATATTATTATATTTTTATTAATTATATAATAGCTTATAATTAAAATAAATCAGAAAATTAAATAATTTATAATACGGATAAAACTTATAATATCTTAAAATTTTACTTTAATATAATAGCCTTCTTAACTTTATAATTATTTATTACGGCGATATTAAAATATAAAAATAAAAAGGATTAAATTTATTATAATTAAAATAAAAATAAATATATAACGTTTAATTTTAAGTATTAATTTAATTATATATACTATAATTATAAAGGTTCTTATAAAACTTAAAATTATACTTAATAAAATAATCTTAATACGTTATTATTTAAGTAGTCCCGTAATAAATAATTAATTAACTTTATAATTATCTTTTTATCCTTAATAAATATTAATAAAGGCTTATTTTATTATATAATAAATATAAATAATAATTAAATAAATAAAGAAATCTTATTTAAAGTTAAAAAATAAAAATTTTAATTATATTATTATCCGGACCGCAATTACCGTTTATTAATAAAATAATTAAGTTATTTTAAGATAAAATTAAGTTATTATAACCTTAATAAGTCTATAATTTATTTACTTTATCCGTTAATTAGAAAGGATCTTATTATATTAAATAATAATATTTATAAATAATTAATTAAGAACCGTTTTATTATTTATACGTACGTCCTTAATGGATTATATATATATTCTTTATTAATTTTAACTTTTAAGTATAACGATGCATAACGCCGTATTTACGACCTTTTATACCCCCGTAAGGAATCTATTAATAACGGAATCATCGTCCTTTATAAGGCCCTTAAGTATATATTTATTAACGAAGCGATTAACGCGATAATTATATAGGGCCCGGGCTTTATACTTATTAAAAAAACCCTATTTAATATTTTCCGTTATATCCCTGTAATTATAAATAATTAATAATTATTTAAATTTACGTAAAATAATACTTATTATATTAAGTATTTCCTTTTTTTTAAATTAAAAACCGTACCGTTTTTATTTAATTTTAGAGTAAAAAGTTTATATTAAATATTTATTATTAAGCTTAATTTTAATATTATATTTTATTATTTAAATAATTCCCTTAATATATTTTTATTAAGGATTAACCTTAAAATTTTTAATTAAGTTTTTAACCGTTTATATAATAAACTTAAGTTACTTATAAACCTTAAGAAAAACCTTATAAATATTATATTTAACTTTTTAAATATTAAAATAAATATTATAATAATAAAAATCTATTTACCGTAAAATAAGTTATAATGAATCATTTAAAATATTAAGGATATTTTTAAGAGGTATTTAATTAAATATATTATATTTAAATCCTTAATAAGTTTATTAAATTTTATAATTAAAATAATATTATTAAAACGGCTTTTCCTTTATAAACTATATAATAAACTTATAAAGGTTAATTATTCATAAATTTATATAAATAATAAAATCCGTAAGGATTTCTTTTAATAATAAAGGTTATTAAATAATTATAATAACCTATACTTAAGATGGCTCTTAATAACCCGGTTACGGTATTACCTTTATATTAATATATTATTTATTTATAATATAAGTGGTTATTTACTTAAAGATATTAAGGACGTATTTACCCCGGAATTTACCTTTATTTATAAATTATTTCCTTGGTTAAAAAGGGCTTATATAAATATCCTTAAAATAATAATTATATTTAAGGCTTTACGGTAATAATATACCGTATTAATAAAAAACTTAATAATAATTTATTTAAATAATATAAAGGTTATTTATAATATTAAGAACTTAACCATATAAGGCTAGGTTATAAATACCGTTTATTAATTAACCCTTATTTTACTCCCGGATAATATTAAGTATATTACGGAGTAAATTTTTATTAAAAATAATTAAATAATTAATTAAATTTTAAGATTTAAATAAAAGAAAATCGTTAATAATTTATTTTAATTTATATATTTACGTATATTATAATTATACCTGATTATAAATATATTAAAAACGGGTAAAATATAAGTTAAATTAATTTATAAATGGCGTAATATTTACGTTTTAACCATATATTACATATAAGGTTATTATATAATATAAAGAATAACTTTTATTTTAAATAATATATTATATATAGGGTTTACCCGGTTATTTTTATTTTACTTTTTATACTTATTAAATAATATATATACCTCGTTAATACTAAAAAGCTACCTTATAAAACCATTAAAAGTTATTTTATTACCGTTAAATCAGTATATATTGACCGGGGCGTTAGAAATTTCAGGGTTCTTTAATATCCGGTATTTTAACGTCTTATATACGGGGTAAAAAGACTATAAAGTAAATATATATAAAGGAAACGGCTTTTTATTATTAATAATATTTTTATTAAGTTTATATATAATTTTAATATTATTATTAAATTTAATTTTATTATATAAACCGCTTTTTACTTTATTTATATAGGCTTTTTACAGATAAAGGAGTTTATTTATAATAAAATTAATTTTAAATCGGACTTTAAGAAATACTATATAATTTAATTATATATAAAATTTAAGGATAATTATATAAAACTTTATATATTAACGTTAAAAATAAATATCTTCCGGGAAGGAATTACTTTTAAGATTATAATAACCTTTAATAAAACTTATTTTATATAGTTTTTAAAGGATTTATATTTTTAAGTAACAACTTTATTATAAACTTCGTTTTTATTTTTTATTTTAAGATTATTTATATAAGACCTCGTTATTAATATATTATATAAGCGGCTTATATAATATAATATTTATAATAATTATTCCGGTTATTCCTTTTATTAAAGTATAATTATAGACGTATAAAAAGTTAGGTTAAATATTAAGTTTATTAAAAAACTTAATAAATAAAACTTAAATATATATTAACTTTATATCGATTTAATTAATAATATTATTTTTATAATATTATAACGTTATTAACTTATTTAAGGTTAAATAAGTTAATTAATACTTATTTAAGTCGTTTCTTTAAGACTTATATTTTAACTTTAAGGGTTTTTAACCTTAATTTTACCTTATAACCGGGCTATAGTAGGGGGTGCCTTAATAATAAAATACCTTAAAACTTTGATAATGAAATCTTTATAATTTAGGTCTTAAAATAAACTAATTAAAATACTATAAATATTAAAAATATTACATATTTATATATATACGTAATAAAGATTAAATAAATTAAATTAAATGATTTAACTATTAATTAATTTACCGGATATATAAAATAATTATTTATTGGTTAAATAGCTTTTTAAAACCGTATAAAAAAGCTTAAAGATTTATATAAATTAATTTATTTAAATTTTTAAGTCTTTTATTTTATTTTTAAGAATTTATTTAAATAATAATTTTTATTAAAATTACCTATTTACTTATTTTTTTCATATATATAGCTTTGTATAAATAGCCTTAAATTCCCAGTTTATACGGGGGGGTTTTTAGCCCTAACTTTACCCCGTGGCCGGGCTATAGCGGGGGGTACCTTAACGGCGAGGTACCTTAAGACCTTAACGGCGAGGTACCTTAAGACCTTAACGGCGAGGTCCCTATAGCTTAGGTCCTGAGATAGGCTAATCAAAACATTATAAACACCAAAAACACCACGTATCCACATATACACGTAGCAGGGATCGAGCAAATTAGTATCGTAAATGGCATTTGTTTTATTCTTGAAAGACTTGGATAGTTAACAGGCTTTAGTAGCGATACCCGTTCTATCAAAAAAGCCAACTCCATGGTGCCGAATTCCATAACAGAGTCCGAGCAGCGGTAAAGCAGCGAAGAATCCATCGCTTGCCCAACAAAGGCGAAATCATATCCATGTAAGCAGCCGCCCGCGCGCTTCGAGCCGATTCAGCGTAAAGTAATTCAAGCGATAAAATGCAGCAATTTACCATCAAGCCATAACACAGAATATTCAAGGAGATGCCAGATCATCGCGACACGCACAAGGCTCCAGGCCGCGCATAGAAATCTGGCAGGGCGCCTTGGGCGCCTATTGATAGAATGCATCTGTGGGTGTGGGGTGGGGTTAAGGGTGGGTACTCCCCCAACCGGTACGGTATGGGACGGGATTTAATTATGGTCTTCCCATACCGGCCGGTATAGTATAGAGGTCTACCCCGTTCCCGTACCGTACCTATCCCGGCGGTATGGGACCGGGAAATGCCAAGATACCGGTGGCGGATTAGATAAGGGGCTGAAAGGGTGAAAAGGGGTGCAGGTAAGGGTGCAGGTGGTGAGGGTGGTGAGGGTGGTGAGGGTGGTGAGGGTGGTGAGGGTATAAGTGGTGGTATAGGTGGTAGTGCAGGTAAGGGCTAAAAGGGGTAATCTAAGGGTAGATGAGCACAAAGACTGACACAGATATTTTTTTGGTGGTTTATCGATAACCGGATTAACTATATTCCGGTTATTGATAAATTTTTCTATGAATTTTTGTGTCAATCTTTGTGCTCATCCACCCTTAGATTACCCCTTTTAGCCCTTACCTGCACTACCACCTAGACCACCACTTACACCCTCACCACCCTCACCACCCTCACCTGCACCACCACCTGCACCTTTACCTGCACCCCTTTTCACCCTTTTAGCCCCTTTTCACTCTTTCAGCCCCTTTTCACCCTTTCAGCCCCTTATCTAATCCGCCACCGGTTTCTTGGCATTTCCCGGTCCCGTACCGCCCTGTCATGGTTCCAAGTGGCCTTGCTCCCAGGCTCGGCCTACTTGCCCCATGAGGACTAGCTCCCGGGGGGGGGGGCTTGGCGTACACACCTATTATGAGTGCACCACCTGTATTATAGCTACTTTCATAGCTATTATTCATTTATTACTAGGACCTATTTACTTTAATACCTTAATATAATAATAGCAATCCGTACTTAATTATAATATTACCGTAATTATTAAGAATTTAAAATTTTCTCGCGTATATTATCTGGGCTATTATTGAGTTTAAGCCGCTTAATAAGAAATTATAAAGCCTTCTACCCTATTTATACTATATTACCTATATAATAAAGAAATTATATTATCTTTATTAATTAGGACGTCTTAATATTAATATTATTAAGTTATTATTAAAAACGTAAGCCGCTTAATAAGAAATTATAAAGACTTTTACCCTAGTTACCCTGCTTACCCTATTACTTTATTACCTTAATACTTATACTATAATACTTAAACTTACGCTATAAGCCATTTAAATTACGACTCGGATCTAGAAAGGGACGATATCGTCATTTTATTATTAAGTAATTTACGTTAATAAATTAAAAATCTTATTATAGTTAATAAAGAGTTATAATCTTAATTAAATTTAATAAATTAATAATTTAATATTATACTTATTCCTCTTTATAAATCTCGAGATATTTGCCGAAATAATAATAAAGAACTTACGTCTTAAAATGAAAAGCTTATTACTTAAAATACGGAACTTATTACTTAAATTATTAAGCTTAAAGAACAGCTTAATAATATTATTAAAAAGGAAGGCAATTTCAATAAAAACGTTTATAATTTAAACGATAAAAACGTCGTTACCGGTATTAAAGCCTTAATTTTAAAGATCAAAAAATCAGTTACTTTATATACTCCCTGAATCTTATAATTTATCCTTTAATAAAAAGCTTACGCTCCCATATAAGGAGCGAACAAGAAATATTCAGACGTACTATTATTCCGTAATTAAAAGGAGTAGTAGGATAATGGGAAATTATATTTAAACTTAAAATTCCGTTAAAGTATAATCTTCTTTACGTTTAAAATAAATAAAATAGACTATATAAGAAATTACTATAGGGATAACGTATTCGATCTACTTAAAGTAAGAGTAGATTTACTTAGCGATAATCTTTACTTTACCGTTAAAGATATAATTAACGATTTAAATAATATATTTAATATTTATAATAAAGTTTTTATATACGAGACTTAACTTTATTTACCGGAATTCGGTATAAATAAAAAGGGTAAAAAAGATAAACTATTTAATAAGTTTTATATCCGATTCTTAATTATAATTACGTTTTTAAGTTATTTTAAACTTTATAAAATCTCGGCCTTACGTAAGCTCTTTATTTTAAAGTTCCGTTATTAAATTACAGATAGCTTTACTCCTATATTATATCGTTAATCTATCGGTTGTTTACGTTAACACGATTTTAATATACGTTAAGCTAAAAGCTTTAAATCTTTAATAAAATTAATATAAACGTTATTAAACGATAATTTCAAGGAGATTATTAAAGATAAATTTAAAATTATTTACCTTAATTACTTTAAGGATAAAATCCTATATCGTAAACTTTACGTTAAGTATTTAAAGTTAAAATATTTACTTATTGATACCAAATTACCCTATAAAGGTTTTACTCCGCTTTTATATACGAAGGCCAGGGAAATCCTGGATGCTTAACATTAAGCCTATTAATAAGTAAGTTTACTTTAAGGGTATTTAATTCTTTAATAAAAGACTATAGCAATAACGGTAATAACCACTTACTTTATATTAAACCCTTTTTTAACAAAAAGTATACAACCCGGCTATTTATCGGAGATTGCGTTAATCGACTTAGTTCCCGTCGATTTTTTCTCGATTTTTCCTCGGTTTTTTCCTGTTTATACCGGTATAAATATGATTTTTTTTAATATATATTTTGAACGACCTTTAATACTTAATAATTACGCTTATTTATAGTAATTATAATATACTTAAAGCTTTATCTGGATAATACCTTACCCCGAAAATGGTGTTAATAATAGTAAATACGGTAAGTAATTCGTAGGAGCTTACCGTCGTAAAAGGGGGGATCGTATTATGGTTTTAAGTGGCCTTGCTCCCAGGCTCGGCCTACTTGCCCCATAAGGACTAGCTCCCGGGGGGGGGCTTGGCGCATACATCTACCATGAGTGCACCACCTGTATTATAGCTACCTTCATAGCTATTATTCATTCATTACTAGGACCTACCTACTCCAGTACCCTGACACGTCCCATACCGTTTGCCACCGGTACGGGATAAGGATACCCTTTCCCTATCCCGTACCGGTCCCGTACCTAACCCGTACCTAACCCGTACCTATCCCGCGGGATTAATACCGTACCGGTTGGGGGAGTATTATATTTCAAAATGATTATTTTAAGCTTTATAATTACGCTTATTATAAAGCGTTTTTCATTTATACTATAAATATTCTTATTTTATACGTTAAACTCCGTCTTTAGCTTAAGGTATAACTTCAATTAACTTTAAATAATATTAAAATTATATATTAAAGCTCTTTCTTTATTAAGTAAAGAAATATATCTTATTTTAAAGTCCGGTTAATAATATAATACTTTAAAGTCCAATAAATACCAATGATAATAAGGTTTCTTTATTTACGGATAATTTCTTATTTTATAAACCGGGTTTATTTAATACATATATATTATTTTTAAGTTTAAAGTTTACTAATTTATTCTTTTAAAGCCGCTTTTTATATAAAATAAAGTAATTATTAATCTTAATTTTACTCTTTTATAAATATAGCCCCGTTAATTTAATTATTTAATATAATAATAAATATATTATAATTCTTAATAGTTTTTTTTTATAAAACATTATAAAAATATTCATAATATTAATATATAAGCTTAATACGCTTAATCTTAAGAAGCTTTATAAACGTTAAATATAAATTTAGATAAATAAAGTCTTTATTTATTTATTTTAATTAAATTCTTTATTTTAAATATATCATTTTTTAGCTTATTGTAATTAGAATATATAAAAATTAAACGAAGCTTTATATTAAAATGTTAATAAAAGGATTTATAGAAAAATTTATTAAAAAGCTTATTTATTTTTTAAGTTTTTCAATCAGAATATAATAATTTTAAGCTTATAGCGGAAGGAGCATTTAAGGATTATATATAGCCTCGTATTAAAGGGTTTATAAAGGGGCCTACGGAGGGGCCTACGGAGGGGCTTACGTAAGGGTTTACGGAAGGACTTACGGAAAAACTTACGGAAGGGTTTATTTATCTTTTAAGCTCTTTATTTAAAACGTAGTAATTTTAAGCTTATAGCGGAAGGGGCGTTTAAGGATTATATATAGCCTTATATTAAAGGGTTCACGGAGGGGCTTATAAAGGGGCCTTACGTTTAAGGGCTTATTAAACGGCTTAATTATTTATAATATTAAGGTTAATAAAAAAATAAAAATAATAGTAATAATAATAATAATAAAGGTAAGACTATTTAAATCCTATTAAGTAATCTCTATGTATTATTAATTAAGTAATAAGGATATAAAAGGTGGGTTAAGACGAAAAAAAAAATCAAATCCAAATCGGGTTTAGCGTGTCCGGTTGGTAGTACTGTCCGGTTGGGGGGTCACCTCTTCTAGTCTACGGATGTCCGCACTAAAAATCCGATAGCGCTAAGAACCAGAACATATTGTATTACTTCCGGAAGGTATTATTCCCGAGAAGACTATCGCTAAAATAAGGCGCTAAGGTTCAGTCTTTAGGGGCTTGCTCCCGGGGCTGATTCATACCGTACAGAATTTAGAATACAATACGAGTCTTAGCGCTGTCCAGGACTTTTAGTGTGGACCTCCGTAATGCTCACTGAACATTAAGGGGGGTTCAGGTCATGCAGGAGTCCATGTAACAGAGCATGCATGGCAGGGGCCGCTCAACGTGTCGGGATAATATAGCGAACAATATGGCTGGCGGAAATCATCCATCCAGACGAAGGCATACAATAATGGCGATGAAATGTGATTAGGGGGAGCGGCTCGGCGCTAAGCTGGATCCACGAAAGCTACTTGTGGGTAAAACGCTGATACACCGACGCCACATGGTTTGGCGAAGAGAGCCTTACATTTCCACGAGAGCTGTTCACCACCGTCATTGTTACAGTAGAGCCCGATGACTATGCCATCCACGAGATTTATTGGTATTCACCACAGCCCATGCCATGTTGTGCAGTGATCTTGCAGGGTGATCGGCAAATACGTCTTGCAGGCCACCACTCAAATCATCTGAATGCACAGCTTGACGTCACGTCGGACATGACGGATAAGTTCCGGCTGCGAGTGAGTTTGACAATGGATCGATCTCGATCAGTCATTCCCGTGCATGGGACATAAATACCCGAATCGTAGCTACACCTATCACAGAACTCACAGCTCGTTCCTTCTTATCGATGCCCACAATCCATTCTTGGAAATGCCCAAGGGACCTCTTGCTTTGAACATAGTAGAAGAGGCGAGTCGTCTGCTTTCAAAGAGCACCCCACATCTTCCCCGAGTGAAGGGGACGACAATGGCACATTCGCAGAAACCGGAAGAAAACCGGCAGAGGCGAAGACTGCGCGATGTGCCACGAAGGTGATGCACGGGGGTATTCCGCGGTTGTCTTGGCAGCATCTGCATTGAGGACCCTGTCGCATAAAGGCCTACCAAACGGCCTTTTGTTAACGGTATTACAGGTGCATCGGTACATAAGGTACGGTGAGTATACGGTCATTAAACGGTTTATAAGATGGATATAAATATAATTATTATTATAATATGATTAAATTAAAATATAATAGTAAACTTAATATAAGTAGTTTAACTTACTTATTTTTCCCTTTATATATTATACTTATTTACGTATATTATATTAAGTTTTAAGCCCGGTTAATAAAATAATTAATCGTAATAAATTATTTTAGTAATAATTTTATTTAAGTAATATTTATAATATTTATATAATTATTTAAGATTATAAAATAATAATAACTTTAACTTTTAATACCTTAATAAATAATTATAATTATAAAGATATTAAAGAGGATAACTTAACATAATAATATTTACTTTATTAAGCGTAATATATATTTTATACTTTTAATAATAATAATATTTAAAATAAGAGGATAATATTATCATCGCTTAAGGTATTTATTATAAGAACGACTAAATTACCCCTAAATATTTTAAGGAATTTTTTATAAAGCCAGCTTTATATAAACTTTTTAAATTTAATAATAATAATTTCTATAAATAAAGTTAAATTATAAAACGCTTTTTAAGAAATTATTTATTATAAGGTATTATAAATAACTTAACTTTATATTTCTAAGTTTTTTCTTAGATTGAGATTTAAATTATATATATTAACTTTACTATTAATATACTTATAAATAACGTAATAACGATATAAAGATTATATATCTTAATAAGTAAAAACGTTATACCGTTTTAAATCTATTTAACTTAAAGTAAAATCTATTTTATAAAAAATAAAAGAAAATTAATCCCCTTATTAATAAAGATCTTTATTATAAAAGTTTAAAAGGATAATAGCGTAAATAAATTTATTATATTTATAAAGAAAATAAATAAATAAACAAATTAAATTAATAAGGTTATTATATTAAACGATATTTAGTTAAGCTTCTTAATTATAAACTTATTTTAAAAAATACGTAAGTTTAATCTTATTATATATTAATTTAAAAACGATAAAGACGTCTTTAATAATAAGAAAGTTATTTAGAGACTTAAGGTAATTAAGATTAATACGGTAAAAAGATAGATTATTAATATTATAATAATAAGGGTAAGTAAAAAGGATATTATTAAACCCCGCCGCGTAATAAAATATTATAATTGCCAGAAAGTAAACTATATTATTAAGGATTATAATAAAGAAAATATAAAAGTAAGTAATAAAAATAATAAAAAGGTTAATAAGGATAAAATTAAGAAAACAAAGAAACTTAAGAAATAAAAAGCTTAATTTAAGTTTAAATAAGTTAAAAAAATATAATTAAAAATAATAAGGAATTTAAAGAATCAAGCTTTATTATTATTAATAAAAAAGAGAATAATATTAAAGGATTAACGTTTATATTTATCAATAATAACGATCAATAATAACGATAATTTTATTATTTTCTCAATAAAAAACGGAACGGCCTTAATAAGCCTTTAAAAAACTATTAAAGCAACAAAAATCTATATAATTTAATTTTATATAAGCTTAATAATAATATCGCTATAATAAATCTAAGTAATCCCGGTCTTTATAATAGTAACGACGAGGTAAAAGATATTATTATAACGAACGGTATAAGTAATAAAAAGAATTACTTATTTAAGAATAATTTATATAATTAAATTATAAAACGAATACGGAAAAATTATAACTTTTTTTAAAATAATAAAAACCCGGACCTTATAAAATCCGTAAATACCGGCAATAATAAATACACTTTAATAATAATAAAGGGTAACTCCCTTAATAAAATAAGTTAAAATATACCGTCTAAGGATAAAGAAATACTTTAAATAATAAACTTTAATATTATAAGAAATATATATATAAAAAGAAATATATTTTAGAGTTTTAAGGAAAAAATTATAAGGATAATGGTAAAAAATAAGGGTTCCTTAAACTTACCTAGACGTGATAACGTAATAGTCAAGATAAATCATTAAAACTGTATTATTTAAGACGTATTATAGGTTTTTTATTTAAAATTTAACTTTTTATTTATTTCGGCTTTAAAGGATAAAAATATAAGTATTACCTTTAATAAACGTAAAGTAAAGATTACGCGAAAAGATCGATTTATTATAGTAAAATATTAATATAAAAAGCTTTATTTACTTATATATATCCGGAAAAATATTACGTTAATAATTAATAAAGAAGACTTGAATCCTATATTTTATGAATTATAAAGTAAAAAAAATAAGGAAAATAATAAAATTAAACGTAATAATAATAAGATTACTTAAGGACGTAAAAAGGGCAATAATAAACTCTTTATAATATTTTATAACCATTTAAGTTATTTAAGTATAATTAAATTATATATTATATATAAAATGGTATTAAAGATACCGAAAATATCGGCCTTAAAAAACTATTTCTATAATATATATAAGAATAATAAACTTACGAAGAATATATATAAATATTATTATATAAAAAAGATAAAGTTTAAGTTTTTTTTTTTTTTACAATATTTAAAGCCTTTATAACGTTAAGGTATTAATCCCTAAAATAATACCCTTTAAGTACTATTTATCCGTTATTAATAAAACTACGGGATAATTAAATTTTACCTTATTAATAATAAGAATTAAGGTAATTAATTAAATTTTATTTATTATTAATATACTTAATCGTAAGGAAGGTAATATTATTATTAAATACGTTTATACCGATAATATAAAGGAACTCTAAGCCCTTAAAGCGGTTATAAGAGAACGTAATATTATTATAAAATATATTACGTATTATATATTTAAATAAAACGGCGTAATTGAACGGTTTAATTAAATAATTATAATAATAATTTAATATATAATATAATATATTAAATTATTAAATAACTTTTAAGCCTTTATAGTTATATATATTAATTAATTAAAATAAAAACTCTTATTAATAAAGGAAATAAACCCGTTTAAAAAATAAATAAAAGTAAAATTTTTTATTAAAAATAAGAAAACGTTTAAGATATTATATAAACTAAATATACCTAAGGAAATAAAACGATTAAAATTAAATAAAATCGCTATGAATAATATTTATTTAAGAATTACATTAAGTTTATAATTATATATTTATATACTTTATAAAAGAAAAATAAAGATCGTTATAAATTTAAAAATCTTTAATGAGAAAACGGTAACGTATTTATTATTATAGTTTATTATTAAAGATATATTATTAACCTTAAAGTTAATAACCCTTATTAATAAAAATACGGTTTATTATAAAAGCGAATATGTTTTAAATAAATTTAAAGAATTTAATAAAAACGAGCTTATATTAATTTATACTTATTTAATTCCTTAAAATAAAGAAAATTATAATATAAATCCCGTAAATTGTCAGGGTTCAGGGTTGTTAGTAGCTTAGGAAAGGGCTTTACCGGGCTTACCCCGGGCCAAGCCCGGGGTTAGTCCGTTACCTAGAAGTATTACCGATTGGGTATGTTAGGGCCTTCAGCCCCTTTACTTTTATACCTTTATACTTCAATGTCTTTAGTTATACGTAATATACCCTTTGCCTTTTAACCACCTTAAAGGGCCTTATACTTTAACATTATATTAAAGTTAATTTATTTACGCCTTCGTAAGGAGTAATAAGGTAAAATAACGGCTTTTATTAATAATACTTATTAGTAACGGACGGTAAGCCGATAGTTATTAACGGTATTAAACGGGCGGTAATTACGGTTAAAACGTACGGTAATTAATATCCGGACGGGCTATAGAAAAACGTTAATAACTAAGACGGGAGGTTACGATAGCTTTAAATAAGTAGATACTAATTCTATTAAGCTATATAAAGAATTAATTTAAAGGGTTAAGCTTTAATAAAACGATTTAAAGGCTATAAATAAAGTAAATCTTAAAAATATTATAAATTTAATTAAGAATAAGCTTATAAGAACTTATAGAATTCTTACTTATTATTTACCTTTTTATTCCTTAAAACTTTTAATTAAGATATAGAAAAGATGGGAAGGAAGGAAAGAGCAAAAGTAATAAAATAGCAGGTGGCCATAGAGTGCAATTGAAGATAGGCCGTAGCCCTTATATAAGTTGGTGAGGTATAAGTCGCTTATTATAGTAATCCGTTATATTTTTTCTTTTTAAAATATATATAAATTAATTCTTTTTTTAATTAACTTTTTTAATATTTCTATTCTTTTATATATTTATCCGTAAATTTAATATCTTTTATACTTCCCTTTTTTTTTAATTTCCATTATAATAAAATACTGCTTTTAATATTATTATATTTTAAATTATATTATACTTATTTATATATATTTTAATTATATATATATTTTTTATAATATCTTTTTAATAATTTAAATTATCGTAAATATAAAAGTTAAAAAGGTATTAATACGATAATAACTTACCTTTACTCCCTTATATAATAAATTTACCCCTTTAATATTGTATATTATTGATAAGTAATTCTTATCCTTTAATATTATTTATATATATATTTATTTGCCTTTTTTATAGTTTTATTTTTAAATCTTATTTAATAATAATAAATAAATATATTAAGATTTAATTTTTTTAAAAGTAATGTTTTAATTTTATTATTCTACCTTATTAATAACGGTAATTTCGGTACTTTATGTTTATTTATTTTAAAGCTTAGGTTACTTATATTTATATCTTTTTTAAATATAATACGTTTAATCCGTATAAGGGTATAACGCGTCTTACTCCGTTTATTAAAAGATTATAAATACCGCCCTTTATAAGGATAAAACCTTATAATTGATTATTTTTTATTTTACTTTTTTATTTATATATTTTTAATATTTCTTTTAATCCCGTTATTATTAAATATATTTTAAATAAGGTTATTAGGTAACTTTAAGTACGTTTTAAAAAGGCTTAATTATTTAAATAAATTTTATTTAAATTTTTTTATAGATCTTAATATCTTTTTTTATTAATATATTTAAAATAATATTATACGTATGTTATGTGCAACGTGCGCATGCTAAGAGCTTGTCGGGCACTAATACCCAAAGGGGTATAGTGACTTGGCGCGCATATTTATATTACGCACCTTTATAGCTAGGTAGACACTTATTATATATATTATACTTATATTTTACTTTAATACTTTCAATACCTAATAAATAATAATAATAACGACAGTCCTTTTATTATGCTCTTAATATAAAGTTACTTTCACTTCTGCTCTCCTATTATTTTATAGATAAGAAACGTATAATACTTTTAATACTTATATTAAATAAGAATCTTTAATACTTAATTATTAATCTCTTTAAATGGCTTTCGATTAACTTATTATATTAATAACGTTATTTATAAGTAAGCGAACTATACTTTAATTAAAGGATGAATAATTTTTATCCTTAAATAACGGTATAAAAAGGTTTTTACTCTTAAAGAATAATATAAAAAGAATGGAAAAAATACTTTTATAGCTTATTAAAAACGTTAAGGATCTTAGATTTAATACTTAAAAGCTAAGATATAAAATTATAAAACTTAAAAAGAAATACTTATTATTTAAAGACCTTAAAGAATAACGTCGTCGTAATCCCTTATACTTAATAAAGCCTCCTCTTAATAATAATATTAACGTTAACTTTATTAAAAAGAAAAAAAAGGATATATAAGGAACGGAAGCCGAAATAATACGTTTTTTTATTAAAATGAATAAGTTAAACCATTAATATATTAACGAAATAAACTACTTTAATAGTATTATAAACGTTTATAAATTTATTGAACAACTTTAAAGTATTAATATAATTAAATTATTAAAACTTATTTCTCGTAATATCGTTATTTATTTTATAAATAATAAGGATAATTTCTTAAAGGAAATATATAATTAATAAATTTCTAAATTAAATAATATAATTCGTAAAACGCTTATAGCTTAAAGTACTTTAAATCCTTTTTACTTAATACTTAAAAAGCGGTTTAAAACTCCATAGAATTAACTATTAAAATAATTTATAATAATAAAATATATTCATAAGGACGTAGTAAATAAGAAGAATACTATAGCCTTTATAAGTAAAATAATAATACTATATTACCGGATTAATAGTAATACTTAATAATTTATTTAATAATAATCTTTATAAATGGTTTTCGATCGTTTTAAAGGCCTTTTATGAAATATACTTATTCGCCCTATTAATAGCCTTAACGACTTTATTATAGATATACGTACTAAATAACCCGGCTAATATAAGTCCTTCCATAATTACGGTAAATCGAAACTTTAATAAAGTAGATATTATGGCCTTAATAAGAATGAATTCAATCCTTTAAAATTACGTTATATTAAGCCTCGTTAAAATATTAATAAATTTAAGGCTTAATTTAAAAATAACGATAAATATCGCCCTATTAATAATGCCAGCCGTAAGGTACTCTTTATATTTAATTTTTTAAAGGTTTATTACCTCCGTTATAATAATAACGATAATGATTTTACTTTAAAATTAAACGATAAAATTAAGTTTTTATTATAAGATAAGTATATCGGTATATATTGGGTAAATAATTAGGCTTACCTTTATAATAAAAAGGGTAACATATAATCCTTTTAAAACCTATATTGGAATAATATCGTAATTACGGTAATAAAGAACTTAACCGGTTAAACTATAGAGATTACGGATTTAAGCGATTTAGCTTTTATAAAATATTTAAATCTATAACTATTTCCCGGGTAAGATTATAATAATTACCCGGCTTACGGTTTTTCGATTTTTTAAACTTTACTTTAATAATTAACTTTAATACTTAACCATTATTACTTCCTTTTACTTCCTTAATATACTTAACGTGAACTATATTAATTCCTTAGCCTTAAAGCCGCCTTTTATAATAAGGACTTTTACTTTACCGTCATTATAAGGGCGTAGCGGTCTTTCCTTTTATAATATATTTATTATATATAACGTACGTATACTAAGAGCTTATCGGGCATTAACACCTAAAAGGGTATAGTGGCTTGGCGCGCACACTCATATTACGCACCTTCATAGCTAGGTAAATACTTATCATACATATTACACCCACATTTTACCTCAGTACTTCCAGTACCTGATAACGTAATTATTTAGTTTATATTTATTTATTAATATTATCTCTTTATTAATTTATTATATCAATCTTAAGAAAGTAATTAAGGGGGTAATAATTTATTATAATTATTATTATTTATATATTATTTCTTAAAAAAGTAAAGGAAAGAAGAAAAAAATAAAATAAATATTTATTAATCTTCGGATAACTTTTTAATTTTTATATAAACTTTTTTAACGTTTATTATTATACTTAATAATATTTATTAAAAATATACTTTTTATTATAACTCTTAATATTTGCTTTTATCTGTTTATATACTTTTCTTTTTAATTAATTAATATATTAAGTACCCTTAAGGCCGTATTTACTTATAAATAAATTATACTTTCGTATTCTTTTAATAATTTATATATAATCGTCCTAATACGGGTATTTCTAGAAGGTATATTAAAAAGGGTTCCTTCTAAACGTGGTAATATTATTTATTATCTTTATTAAGTTCCCTCTTAATCGGTTCCGTCGGTAAATAGGACGTTAACGGTAACGTCCGATTATTTACTTACTTTATAATCGTATTACGTAACCGTTTACTTTATTTTTCTTATTTATCCGTTTTCTTTATTTTCTTTTATTCCTTTAAATTTCTTTACTTCTTTAATTCATTTAATCTTTAACTTTTTTTATATTTTAATTAATTTATCCTAAATTTAATTTAATCTTATACTTAATTATCGGTTAGCCCTTTAAAAGTATATATAAATTTATAACATTAATATCGGTTATTTACTTTATATTTATATTAACTTCTTTATAGTTTTTTTGGAATTTTCAATTTAAATTATATTAATTAAAATTACTTTTATTATTTTCTTATACTTTAAAAGGCGTATTTTAATTATTAATTTTATTAAATTAAATAAATATATTTTTATTATTATTAAAGTTTATTTAAATGTTAATTAAATAATTTATTTAAAGCTATATCCGTCGGTCCTTTATAACCTTAATTTATTTTAACTTTTTTACTTTTAAAAGCTTTTTACGGTATATATTTAAGTTTACGTTTTTTATATACGTAAAAATATTTAAGCGTATATTTAATATTAATAAATTAATAACGGTTATTAATTTACTTTTATTAATTATTATTATATTAAAGGTTTATTAAATAACGCTTATTTAAATTATATTTTTAAGTATTAACCGGGCAATTATAATTTTTATCTAGGTATATATAAATTAATTCGTTTTTTAATCGATTATGTTAGAGACTCAGCAGAGCTGATCCTTACCGCGGAACTGGGTTCCGCATTGCTTGGCACCCGCACTCACTATATATAGCTTACCACCATATACCTAGATAGATTATTATTTATATATTATATTATTTATACTTTTACTAAAACTCTTATAATTTAATAGTAATAACGAGTTTATCCATCTTACGGTACTTATAGTAACAATATTAGAAACGTATACTTTAGATAACGAATAAACGCAATAATAATACCGAGAGTCTTTCTATTAATAAATCCTTTAATTAAGAATTTAACCTTTATTTATCTTTTATTGATTTACTTTATCTTATCTTTTAAACGTCGTAATTATAAGTAATAAACGTTATTATTTAAGGTATATTTTAATGCCTTTATTAATTAAAGCTAATCGACGGGCTCTTATTAAGGCGGATTATAATATAAAGGCCGTAAAGTAAGTAAGTATTAAAAACGAAGTACTTAAAGATAACGTACTTATTCCATTATTACCCTTAAATTTACCCTTAAAATCTTTATTTAGTAAAGATGATATACTATAGATTATTATAAGTAAAAAGTAATTTTAAGCTTTTTTAACATTAATCCAAACTATACCTATAGTACCTAGGGCCAATATACCAGAATTTAAGCCTAAAAATATTAACTTCTTTAATCCCAATAATAATAATATTAAGCCGGTAATATATATGAATAACTTAAGATTTTATTATAATATTTTCTCTTTTACTTAACGTCTTAATATTAAGCAGGTTAATCTATAATATATTAATTAATACTTATAAAGTAAAGTTAAAAATTAATATATAAATAAGTTAAGTAAAATTAATAGGGTCGGTATATACGTGAAATTTAATTTATAAATCGTTAAGCTTAAAAAACGGTTTAAAGAATCATTTATGGTAGTTTTTTAAAAACTGGAATTACTCCGTTATACTATTAATAACGTACGAGTACGTAAGGACTTTAAGGAGTATATTTAAAAAATTATTATCCTTAATAAATATACCTTAAGCATCTTAATTAAAGCCGGTTAAATAATAACTATATATAATTATTTTAACGTCCACCTCCGGACGTAATTCTTTATACCTATAATTACCGTAATAATTACGGATTTTATTTAATAAATTAACGACGTTAAGTATAATTAATTTAATATATATAAGCCGTATTTATATTTAATAATGCGTTTATTTAATAGTTCATGTTAATAAAACCGTTAATAAGATTATTAAAAATATTAATAATATTTTTATTATAACTTTAAAAAAAAAGGAAAAATATAAATTAAATCTTTATCCTTAAAAAAATAGGTTTAATAAATATATTAAGAAAGAAAAGGAATAGGAGTAAATATACTATATATGTAATTACGGTAATATCGAAGTTAACGACGGTAACGGCGATAATAACAGAGATAAAGCCTTATTTATAGGCTTTATTATAGTTTTTAAAGAACTTATACTTAAATTACTTATAATATTATTGGAGTAAGGCCGTAATACCGTATTTACGACACTTATATTAATAGATAAGCAATGCTTTAGTTAATTACCATATAAATTATACGTACCGATTGTGAGTTAATATCGCGTTTACTTTAATAAATTTCCCTCCTATAATATACTTTATTAATACCTTTAAAAAGCTTATTATTATAAATATTAATAAGTTAATTACGGATAACCCGTTAATACTTAACCCGGTAAAACCTCGGAAAACACGGATTTAAGCGATTTAATTTAATCGTAATATTTAAATCCACGATTATTTCCCGGGTATAATTACGATAATTACCCGGGTCGATTTTTTCGGTTTTTAACTTTTTTACTTTATTATATATTGCTTATTAATAATTTTTTTATATTATTACCCCTACGTATACTCGGCGCTAAGATGGGCCCATATAAGGCTCCGGAACCCCTAAATATACACTTTTATTATTATTATTACTTATAAAGTATAAGCCTTTTTTATAAGTAATAAATTATTAAGGACTTAGCAGAGCTGATCCTTACCGCGGAACTGGGTTCCGCATTACTTAGTACCCGTATTTATTATACATAGCTTACTACCATATACCTAGATAGATCATCATTCATACATTATATTATTCATACTTTTACTAGGGCTCTCACAGATTATTATTAATTCCTTTTTATAGATTTTTAATATTAAGATATAATTTAAATAAACGTTTTTTCTTTAATACGTTATATTTTATTTAATCTTAATATTAATTATAAGTTTAACATAAAAGGTTATACGTATTTTATAGTTAATTATAATTTATAATTAATTTAATAATTATAACTTTAATAAGTATTTCTTATTATATTTTCTGTTTTTAATATTTATCTATTATTATTATAACTTACTCTTAAATCTTAATTATTTAACTCCGTTATTTATTTACCTTAATAATCCCCGTTTAATCGTTATTTATTATCCTTATCCGTTTAATTAATTTAATTATTTATATTATTTACTTTTTGCTTATTAACTTAAATAATTCTTTCGGTTTAAATAATTTCTTTATTAATACGTTAATTTAACTTTACCGGAATTATAAAACCTTTTCGGTTATATAAGTCCGCTTAACGTAATAAAGTTTATATAAAATATAGCTTATCCCCTTTAAGGATTAATTCTTCGATTAAGTTTTATAAATAGTTACTTAAAAAAAAATATATTATTTATCCGATTTAGACTTAATGTTTTATCGGCTTTAATTTTAATAAGTTATTTCTTTTTCTTATATATAAAGTAATTATTAATGAATTTTTTATTTAAATAATAAGCTTATTTAAGCTCCTTTATTAACTCCCCTTCCTTTTAAGTCCGTTATTTATATTATATATATGTAATAGCCTTTACCCGTATCTCTATAAGTATTTTTCTTTTAATAAGCTTTTCCTTTTATTTTATCCCTATATATATAATAGCCTTTAAGGTCTTTAACTTAAATATAACTCCTTAATTATTCTTAATTAAAGTTACCTCCGCGAATAATACGGTTATACTTTAAAGAAAAGTTTATATTTTTCTTTAACTTTATATTATTAACGTTAATAAACCTTATATTTTAGACTATTTTTAATTTTATTATACTTAACCTATATCGTTTAACTTTAACTCCGGACCGAAGTTATTAAGTATATTATTATGGTTTTAATCTTAATATACGTTTTACCGAAAGAATACGCATATAGTTATTTATAAATTAAAGTTTTAATCGGTCTTTAAATTATTTTATTAACTTCCTTAGTTGCGTTACCGGGCTTACCCGTTAAGTCATTTCCTTAATAATGGGTTATTTTCGTTTTAAGTTACGTCCTTATATATATACCGGTTTTCCCACTCTACCTTCTTTTCCGCTCTTAAAATAGGATAATTAATACGGTCTTATATCCGATAGTTACCGTAATAAAGGATAATATTAAGTTTAATTACTTATCTTTAGGGTATAATCGGGGCTTTAATTACCCGCTATTTAAAATGGATTTTTTATATATATTAATAATATACTTTACTTATATTCTTAACGTAATATTTATAATAAGTTTATTATTTAGATTTATAATCTATAAAAGAAACGTTTTTTTAATAAATTTTTTAATATATAACCTTAATATTTAATTATATTTTTATTTATATATTATTTTTAATATACTCTTTTTTTCTTTTTAAAAAAATATTTTAATTATAAATAATTATAACTTTTTATAATTTCGCTATTTTAAAACTTATAATATAATAAATAAAAAATTATAAATAAAAAGTTAAAGGCTTAATACCCTTTTATTTATACTTATTTCCTTTAAATCTTTATTATATTTTTACTTCCTTTTTTTTTAATTTTTCGTTTTGAATTACGTTTATTAAAATAATTATTTATTTATTTTCTTCCCCCTATTTTTTTAATTTTTAAATCCGTATTTTCTTAGGATCTTTAATATACCGAAATATAAAAGTAAATAAAATAAAAATATAAAAGAAACGGCATTATATTATTTATATATACTTCCTCTTTTTAAACCGTATTATCTATAATTATAACGGTTTCTAAAGGATTAAGGTATTCTTTATTTACGCTTACTGGATTTTAATTCTTTTTATTACTTTTAACACTGATTTATCGGAAGGTTTAAGATACCCGGTATACGGTATAAATATTTTAAAATAATCCTTATAAAATAAGTTAAATATAAGAGTTCTATTTATCCTTTTTAATATATATAAAGCTTTATACTCTTTTATAAAGCCCTTAATAATAAATAATTTAACTTAACGGGGCTTAAGTTTCCTAGAATTAAAAATAAGATTTTATTATATAATTAATTATTTTTCCTTTAACGGGTTTTAATTTTATACTCTTTTATCGTAACGTTTCTTTTATTAATCTTTTATTACGTTTAATTTTTCTTATAATTCCTTTTTAATACTTACCCGGTTTATTATAAATTTTTAAACGGTTTTATAAATTACTTTTTCTGAAAATAATATTATTCTTTTTATAATACGTTTTTTGAATTTTAATTTAATTATATTATATTTATATATTATATCCGGCTTAACCTTAAAGAGGATATTAATAAAAGTATACTTTAAATATTTAATATATTTAAAGTTAATACTTAATATCGTTAATTTTCTTATTTATATTTAATTATACTTTTATTAAGTTTACGTTTTTTTTATTATGTTTTATTAAATTTAATTATTAAATTTTATTATACTTATTACCTTATATATTATACTTAATATAAGGATAAACTAGATATCGTATAACCGAAAGAAGTTTTTTATCTTTTTATTTATAAATACCTTCTTAATATTTATATATATTATAACGGGTTTTAAGTAATAATTTATATATTCTTTTAACGTAACGATTACGTTTTTTATTTTAATTAATATAGTATAAAATAATTATATAAATTATAAGAAATAATTTATTATATTAAAAATATATTAAAGACCCTTTTATATTTATTTAAAAGGGTTAATAAACTCCGCCTTGAATAAGTTAAAAAGGGCTTTTACTTTAATTAAACTTAATAGAATTATACGGCTTTTATATACTTATTTTATATAAATTAAATACCTTTATATATATTTCGTAATATCCTTTATTATATCCGGTTATTAATAACGATATTATAATTTCTTTAATATAATTTTTAATAAGAAATATCCCACGTTATTATAGACCTTTTTAAGTATTTATATTATTTTTTCTTTTATTAAATATATCGTTTAATACTTTTTATATTAATAAAATAACTTATTAATAGTTAAATTAAACTTATAATTTATAACCTGCTTATTAAATTTAACTTAATAAATTATATTTTTTTCCTTTAGTTTTACTTTTATTTTAAGATATTTATCAATATCGGTATATTAATTATTATTTTTATAATAGAATAGTTCTTTAAATTCTAATAACTCCGTAAACTTATAATTAATTTATATATATTTTATTTCGTAATTATTATTTAATCTTACATTATATATCCATATTAATTTATTATTAATTATCTTTTATAATTATAATTCTTTTATATCCACTTTCTTTTTTTTTTTTTTATTTACGCTTTTTTTATTAATTTTCCTTTTACGTTTTAAGTTAATTAACCCTTTAATTATTATATTATAATTCATATATTATTATAAACGTTAATTCTATTTTTCCTTATTTCCTTAAAGAACTTTTTTAATATAACGTAATATCCTCCTTTATTATTCTTCTAGAATTAAATCGTATTATTTTGATTCTTTTATACCTTAAAGGCTATTTTCTTTATTATTTTATTAAGTATATAATTTAAGTTATTAAATAATATCCTTAATAAATTATCCGTAGCTTTATTAATCTTTTTTTAATATATTTAATTTTAATATATAGCTTTTTTAATTTACTTATTTATTTTATAAAGATATTTCTATAATAATTTATATTTATAAACTTTATAAGTAATTTATAATCTATATATATAATTAAAACTTTTTTATATTTAATATATAAAAGAACTTTTCTTTAAATGTAATAATAATTATTAGTTTTTATTTATAGGTATTATAATTATATTCTGCTTTATTTATTATATATAAGTTATAAATAAATAAAACGGTATAACCGTTTTAAACTTAAATAATATAATATTTAGTTCCGTATTTTAAGGTATCAATATATATATAGATTAATATCTTTGGATTTTATTTAAATAAAGCTTTAGCTTTCATTACTATATTTTATATAAATTAAAACGATATATTTTTTAACTTTTCTTATTTTTATTTTATATTTCCGGTTAATCGGGTAAACGGGCGAATTCTTTTCATAAAGCCCTTAATCTATTTTCTTATTATATTAACGGTATTTAAGAATCTTGGAAAGGGGGAGAGCATGGAAGACACCAAGCTTGCGGATGGGTGTATAAAGGAATGGAAATACTAAAAGGGCTAATTAAGGGTGGAATCGATTCATATATACTTTAAAAGGAGAAGGGATAACGGATTACTATAATAAGTAACCTATACCTTACCAACTTATATAAGGGCTGCGGTTTATCTTTAATTATATTTTATTATTACTTATTATTTTATTACTTTTATTTTTTTTTTCCTTCCTATCTTTTTTAACGGTCTTAAGAAGGCTTTTATTTGCTTATATATATTAAGGAATTTGGTTTAATTATATAATTTAGTTATAAATAATTTACCGTATTTTTTCCTTAATTAACGGTAATAAAAACTATAAAAACATTATAAAGAAGCGACCTTTATTATTATTATATTATATATATATAACGAAAGTAATAAACTATAGATTTATATATATTCATAGAACATTTCCGATTACCATTTACCTATTAAATAAATATTAAAATCGAGAAAAATAAGGGTATTTAAGTAACCCCCTTCCAGGCACCCTTATTCAGATATTCTTATTACCACCCTTAATTAATACAGGGACCCCATTCGTACGTATCGGTAAAGTATTATTAATATTTATTAATTAATTATTAGTTATTAAAAATTAAAAAGTAAAGGAAAACAATAGCTTTTTAAAAGCGTTTTAATTATAAAAGGATAATAATACCCTTTATATTAATAACGGGCTTAAACTTTAATTAAGAAATAATTATATATATTACCGGATATTTTAAATTATCGTTAAGGAAATTACGACTTATATATTAATATAAACCGTTTTCTTAAAATAAAAGAAATTAAAGCAATTAAAGAAAAAAAAATAGAAAAAAATCAGTTACCCTAAATAACGTAAAATTATTATTTAATAATTAATAACCGTAATAATTATAATATAAGATTCGTTAAGTTAATATAAGTAATTAAACCCGATTAAATTATAAGTTTTATTAAATTATCCCGAATAATTAAATTATAAGTCTTATAAAACGATTCTGAATAATTAACTTATCTATTACGAGTAAGACTCCTTAATTCAATTCGGAGTATTATATATATTCTTTAAAAACGTAAAGTTAGTTTTAAAGATTATTTTATATTGGGTAGGTGATCTTTTAAGACCCGTAAGTAATATTAAGTACCTCGATATTAATAAATATATAAGACTCCTTAATAATTATTGGAATAACCGAACCGAACCGTATATCTTAACGATAAGGGTAATAAAAATAAGATTCCTTAATAAAATTTAAATAATTATATATATTTCTTAAAGAAATACCTTTTATTAAAACGTAAATTATTAAGTTAAAAGCTATTTAAGTAATAACCGGATTCTAAACTATTTATAAAGGTTTAAACCGGTCTTTAAAATTCTTAGGAAATAATCGTAAGTTATATAATACGTTAACCGAATATAATAAGTTTTTTATTTCGAGTTATAAATTAAGCGATTAAAAATCGAAAAATTAAAAAACAAATTAAAAGAATAAATAATAAAAAGAAGTAAATAATAAAACCGATTAAAAGAATTAATAAAAAGGAATAAAAATAAATATATTTATAATAATAATTATATCGTATATATATTAAGAATATTAATAATAATATATAATAATTACCGACGTAAAACTTATTTAATCTAATAATACCCTCCCCGAGGTTTTCCTATATAAAAGGTAAAGAAGATTAAAATAAATAATTAAAATTTATTCTAATTTAAAAAGGAAATATAGATTTATAATAAATTATTATTTATATATACTTATATAATAACTTAAAAGACCAGAAGGACCTTTATTAACATTATATGATTATATATTAACTTAATCCTTTCTTAAAAAAAAAAAAAAAAAAAAAAAAAAAAAAAAAAAAAAAAAAAAGATAAAAACAAAATATAGTTACTTGGAGTAACCGTAAACCCCTTTCTTTAAAATACCCTTATTAATATTAATAATATATTAACGATAATATATTTTATTTTATATATATTTTAATATCCTTAAAATAAGAAAAATAAAATTAAATACTATTATATAAACCAAAGAATTAATTACGGTATTATTACCCTTTTTATTATTATTTTATTTCCTTTATTAGAAAAAGTATATATCCTTTTACTTTATATTAAATAAAGGATAGAAAAGATTAGGATAAATTCATATAAATCACAGGGCTATCCCGTATTTATTGGTAATTATAGGTATTATCAAGGACTACTTAATAATAAACCCTATTAACCTCTTTTTAAGGAGTAATAAAATATTATTAAGAATCCCTTAATCCTTTAAATTTAAAGGGGAACTAATTAATATATATAAAATAAAGGAAATACTTAAATAATTTTAAATATCTTCCTTAATAATAATAATAAAGTTAAATATAAAAAAGACTCCGTAATATTATTAATAATCTTAATTTTTACTTTAAAATTATTGGAAACTTTATAATAAAGAATTATAATATAATCCGGGATTAAAATATTATTTTATAAATTAAAAGAATTAAATAAGTAAGAAAATAAATTAAATAATATATAAAAATAGATCTATAATATATAAAAAAGATTAAGAAAAATACTTCCCTTAATTAATAAATAAATACGATAAATATAAGATTTAAAGGAGACATAATATATTAAATAAAGTAATTAAAAATTAAAGTTTTACTTATAAATAAAATAATAAATAACGTTATAAAGGAAGATATAAAGAACTTTTAAAAATTATTAAATTAAGAATTCTTAAAATTAAATCTTAATAGTTTTACGGAGTAAATAGCGAATAATATTAAAATATTATTTTAAGGAATTAATTTTATTTTTAATTATTACAAATATATATTCCGTATTATATATAACTTAAGCGGAAAGAATATTAAACTTAAAAAACCGGAAAATATAATAAATAAAATAATTAAATATATATTAAAAAACGTAATTAATCATTTTAAAAATAATTTAATAAATATAAAGCTTTATAAACGTTTAATAAAAAATATATATAAAAAGCTTAATCTTTATAAAATATATTTTAAAATAAAATAAATTACAGAAAAAAAAAAAAAAAAAAATGGGAGTTTAAAAAGGAAAAAAAGGAAAAAGAAATAAATCTTAAAGCTTAAATATTTATAAATTAATTAAATCGTATAAACGGAAACTTTTAAGAAATTATATTAAAGGTAAATTTAATATATATCGATTACGACGGAATTATATAAGTATTATAAATAAAAGGAATATAATAAATTAAATACCCTTAGAATTATATAAACGAAAAGCTTTAAAACGTCTTAATAATATAAATAGCGTTAATATAATTACCGTAAATAATATTACCTTAATAACTTAAATATTAAAATTAACCTTAAAATCTATTTTAATAAAACATTAATAATTAAGCGGAAAATATAAATTAAATATTAAAAAATTATTAATAAACTTTATATATTAATTAAAATATTAAAGGAAACAATTAATTTACTTTAAAACTATTTAATTTAATTAAGTTTAAAAACCTTTATATTAATAACTTTAAATTATTTAATATAAAATTATATTTTATTTATTATAAGTATTATAATATATTCTTAACGGAAAAGTATATAAACTATAAATAAAAATATAACGGAAGTAATATAAATTTTAATAAAAAGAGATATATATAAAAAAAGGATTAAGACCGTAAAAATAGCCGTCGCAATATAAATTATTGATTATTATTATTATCTATAACCGTACCGTTTACCGATTAATTAAACGTATTAATAAACGCAGTAATTATCGCCTTAACTATATAAAAAAAGGGAAGGTCCTTAATAAGGTTAATAATAAAAAAGCTATCAATAAATTTAATTATAAAGTTATTATTATAAAAGAAGGATACCTTTTTAATAAGGACGTTAACTACGAAGTAAATATAATAATAAATATAACCGCAAAATAATAATAAGTTAAAAATAATAATTTAAAAAAAGGAGTTAAATTTATATAAATTAAAGAGCGAATAAAAAGGAAATTAAAAAGAAAAACGAAAATTAAGAAAAAAAAAGAACTTTAATAAATTATCAGATTATTAAGGAAACAGGCCTTAAACGTTAAATAGATCTTATTAACCAATAATATCATATTCCTTATAATATATTTAATATAATTTTTATTATATTTCAGAAAAAAAATAAGTTAACTTATAAAGAACATATTAAACCTTAACTATATACGTTATAAGAAGATTATAATTATTAAGGAAATTCTTAAGAATAATAAAGAAAAAATATAAAAAACGATTTAAAATAAATAATTTAAAATTAATAATATCGTAATTATAAGCTTAAAATAAAACCTTAAAATTATACTTAATAAAAATAAATAAATATACTTTATAAAAATAATAATTATTTATTAATCGGAACAAATAAATAAGTTACTTAATATAAAAGTTAATTAAGGATCGGATATTATTATAATTAATTTAAATATAATAAGGGAATTACGGATAAAAAAAAGGTTTTTAAAATTACTTAAAGTTAATTACTTAAATATATTAATAATAAACGGAGACTATATATTACTTTATATATAAATTATATTTAATATTAAAGTTATAAAAATAATTAAATCGGTATGGATATTTATAATATTAAAAGATAATTTAAATTATAATATCTTATTAAGACTTTTATAATTAAAGTTAATTACGGTTAACTTTAAGATTTAAATAAAAATATTAAAGATTAAAGATATTATTTATAAAGAAAATATTTAATTACTTAAACCTTAAATATACCCGTTAAGTAAAATATATTAAAAATTAATATATAAAAAGCTATATTATAAAAATATAATAATATTAAAAAAAGAAATTAAATTAAACTTATTTAAATATAAAAGTAATAAAAAAAGCTTAAAAATTAAATTAAAAAATAAAAAAAATAATTAAGATTAATAAACTATAAGAAAAAAAGAAGTCCAAAAAATAAAATCGGTTTTAAAAGCATATATTTTAATAATTAATTAATAAGAAAAGGAGGATATATTTATATATTTAAAAAGAAAAAAGAATATATAAGAAATAATTAAAGTAAGTAAAGGAAGATTAAGAGTAAATTAAAATATTAAAACGGGGAAAAAGAAATAAGTTAGATAAGAAATAAATAAGAATAATTAAGTAAAAATTTAAAAGAATCGGAAGGGATAAGACGATAACGGGAGTACTTAAGAAATAATAAAAAAGCTTAAAAGTATTAAGGAAATAATATAAAAGTTAAAAAGGATATAATAAATAGTCCGATTAATAATTTAAGCCCAGAAATAAGTTTTACTTTATATTAATAATAATTTACCAGATAAAAGCGGAAAATAATTAAATTTATAAATTTAATACTTAATAAGATAAATAAAAAAATAATATAATATTTAAAGTTATTATTAATTATATAAGATAACGTTAAACGGTATAAAGAATATATAATATATAAAAAAGAAACGATATTAATTAAATTAATAATAATTATAATAATAAAAACGGACAATTATATATATTAAAAGAATAATAAATAACTTAAAGAAGTTAATAATAAGAAAAAGAAAGCTATATATTAAAATAATATAAAGAAAAAGATAAAATAAATAAAAAATAAAAATAATAAAAATTATTTATTTATTATAGAAAATATAATTTTAAGAATTAAATAACCCGATAACTTAATAACTTATTAAGGATTATTAAAGTATAAATACGGTATTTATTAAGTCTATTTAAAATACGTATATAAAATAACGGATAAATTAACTTTAAAATTATAAAATAAGGAAATAAATATTAAAATAAAATTATTATAAGTTATATTTTTAACGGATAAAAAGGTAATAAGAAAAAAGATTAATATTTTAAAATTATATAAAAAGTTATAAGTATAAAAAAAAAGAAGGTATTACGTTAAGGGATATTATCCTAAATAATTAAGTATAACTTAAGATACTTTAAGTATTATAAACGTATAAGGATATAAGTATAAAAGAATTATATAAGATCCCCGTAACGGATTTACTTTTATATAAAATAATATTAAGATTAAAAATTAAGTTATATAAAGTTAATATTAAAAGGTTATTAAATAATAAAAAATAATAACTTAAAACGATTATATAATAAGGAATTAAGTTAAATATATATAAGAAATATATATAAATAAATAAATAAGTAAATATATAAAATATATTTTTTATATTTATAAAGAAAAAAAGTAAAATAGAATTACGACTTATATTTAATTATTACTTTATATATAAAGTATTATTTATATTTTATATGAAGTTAATAAAAAGAGTATATAATTTATTAAGAATTCTATTATATAAGACTTTCTTTTAAACGGATATAAAGTATAAATATTAAGTAATAGAAATATATTTTAATAACCGATATTATTTTACGTTTAACGTATTAAATATTAAATAATTATAACTTATAAAAATATTTTAAAGAATACGTACGTCCTTATTTATCTTTATTAAATTTATAAATATTATATTAAAAGTTATCCTTAAATTAAACCCGGAGTTATTTTTCTTTATTCTTAAAGGGGAATATAATTTTATTAATTTAACCTTTTACCTTAATAATATCTTTAAAATATACGGGATATAAGAAGAATAATTTATTTTCTTAAAAGATTATTTCTTTTTTTAAATTTTATAATTAAAGTTAAAGCTATTATTTAATAAATTAAAAATTAATATAATAAAAATTAAAATACTTAAAGAAAATTATAAAGTAAAAAGATATATATAAATTAAACTTAAGAAATATAAAAAGATACTTAATTAACCCGTATTTTAAAATATATAAAACGTTAAATAATTCTTAAATATTATCGGTATAATAAGAAAATAAATTAAAAGCTTTATAAAAATAATTCGTTTACTTATATACTTAATTAAAAATATAAAATAAAGATAAGAAAAGTTAAAAAATATATTATTTTAATTTATATAAAATATAATAACGGAAATTAAAACTTTATTTAAATAAAACCCGAAAATATTAATTTATATATATATTAACGCTTTAAGATACGGAGCCGGGTATTATATTATTTAAGTTTAAGATAGTTATATTATTTTATTTATTTATAACTTATATATAATAAATAAGGCGGAATATAATTATAATACCTATAAGTAAAAATTAATAATTATTATTACGTTTAAAGAAAAGTTCTTTTATATATTAAATATAAAAGAAATTTTAATTATATATATAAATTATAAGTTACTTATAAGGTTTATAAATATAAATTATTATAAGGATATCTTTATAAAATAAATAAATAAGTTAAAAAGGCTATATATTAAAATTAAATATATTAAAGGAAAGATTAATAAAGCTATAAATAATTTATTAAAAGCATTAATCAATAACCTAGATTACGTACTTAATAAAATAATAAAGAAAATAACCTTTAAAATATAAAGGAATAAAAAATAATATAATATAATTTTAAAAAAGTAATAAAAAAGGATATTATATTATATTAAAGGAACTTTTTAAGGAAGCGAGAAAGGATAAAATTAACGTTTATAATAATATATAAATTACGATATAATAATTAAAGGGTTAATTAACTTAAAACGTAAAAGGAAAGTTAACGGGGAAAAACGTAAATAAAAAAAAGAAAATAAATATAAAAAAATTATAGCTATAAAATATAATTAATAATAAACCGGTATAAATATATAATATAAGATTAAATAATAATTATAAAATGGAATATATATAATTTAATTATAAACTTATAGAGTTATTAAAACTTAAGGAATTACTTTATTATAAAAACGATAATTAATATATTAATATTATTAAATATCTTAAAATAAAAATAAAATTAAAAAAGAAAAATACGGTATAATAAATTAAATTTAATAAGTAACTTATAAATTATAAATTTAATTTAATTATTAATAAGTTATTTTATTAATACGGGAAACGTTAAACGGTATATTTAATAAAAAAAAAGATAATATAAATATTCAAGGAAATTTATAATAATACGGGATATTTCTTATTAAAAATTATATTAAAGAAACTATAATATTACTATTAATAGCCGGATATAATAAAGGCTATTATAAAATATATATAAGGGTATTTACCTTATATAAAGTAAGTATACGGAAGCCGTATAATTTTATTAAGTTTAATTAAGGTAAAAGCTTTTTTTAACTTATTCAGGGCGGACTTTATTAGTCCTTTTAAATAAGTATAAGGTAATCTTCGGTACGTCTTTAATATAATAAATTATTTCTTACGATTTATATAATTATTTTATACCGTATTAATTAAAGTAAAAGATATAATCGTTACGTTAAAAAAATATATAAATTATTATTTAAAACCCGTTACGATATATATAAATATCGGGAAAATATTTATAAATAAAAAAATAAGAAGCTTCCTTAAATTATATAATATTTAATTTATCTTTATATTAAGTATAACGTATAAAATAATAAATATAATAAAGTTTAATAATTAAATTTAATAAGATATAATAAAGAAAATATAAACTTAATAAAAGTATAATTAAATATAAGCGGGAAAATTAACGATATTAAGTATTAATTTAAAATATATTAAATATTTAAAATACGCCTTTATTAATATTCTTTTTAAGGTTAAGCCGGATATAATATATAAATATAATATAATTAAATTAAAAATTAAAATATATATTATAGAAAGAATAATACCGTTTTTAAAAAAAAAACAATATATAAAGCCGTTTAAGGATTTATAATAAACCGGGTAAATATTAAAAAGGAGTTATAAAAGAAATTAAACGTAATAAAAGATTAATAGAAAAAACGTTACGATAAAGGAATATAAAGCTAAAATCCGCTAAAGGAAAAGCAGTTAATTATATAACGGGATCCTACCCTTAATCTTAAGAAACTTAAGCCCCATTAAGTCGGACTATTTATTATTAAAGGCTTTATAAGAAAATATACAGTTTTATATATATTAAAAAGGATAAATAAAACTTTTATATTTAATTTTTTTATAGGGATTATCTTAAAGTATTTATACCGTATATTAAATATCTTAAACCCTTTAATAAGCTAAAGTTAAAAATAATAAAGAAAATTAGAATCCGGCGGATATAAATAAAGAATACTTTAATCCTTTAAAAACCGTTATAATTATAGATAATATAATTTAAAAAAAGAAAATATATATAAGTAATATAACGCCGTTTCCTTTATATTTTTATTTTATTTACTTTTATATTCCGGTATATTAGAAATCCCAAGAAAATACGGATTTAAAAATCAAAAAAAAAAGGGGAAAAAAAGGAATAAATAGTTATTTTAGTAAATACCGTTAAAAACGAAAAACCAAAAAAAAAAAAAAGGGAAGCAGGAGTATAATAAAGATTCGGAAAAAATAAGTATAAATAAGGGGATATTAAGCTTTTAACCTTTCATTTATAGTCTTTTATTTATTATATTATAAATTATAAAATAATAAAATTATAAAAAGTTATATTTATTTATAATTAAAAATATTTTTTTAAAAAGAAAAAGAAAGCGTATTAAAAATAATATATAAATAAAAGTATAATTAAGTATTAAGGTTATATATTAAAAAATCTATTTAAAAGGACGTTTCTTTTATGGATTATAAATCTGGATATTAAATTTATTATAAATATTACGTTAAGAATATAGGTAAAATATATTATTAATATAAATATAAAAACCATTTTAAATAGCGGGTAACTAAAACTTTAAATATACCCTTAAAATAGGTAACCAAATTTAAGATTAACCTTTATTACGGTAATTATAAGGTATAAAACCGTATTAATTATTTTACCTTAATAACGGGGACGGAAACGGAGTAGGAAAACCGGTATATATATAAGGATGTAACCTAGGATAAAAATAATCCGTTATTAAAGAGGCAACCCGATAAGTAAGCCCGGTAATACGATTAAGGGAGTTAATAGAATAACTTAAAGACCGATTAAGGCTTTAATCCGCGGGTGGTTATATACGTACCCTTTTAGTAAAACGTATATTAAAATTAAAATTATAATAATACTTTTAATAATTACGGTCCGGAGTTAAAGTTAAGCAATATAGGTTAAATATAATAAGCTCGGGAATAATCCGGAATATAAGGTTTATTAAGATTAATAATATAAAGTTAAAGAAAAACGTAGATTTCTCTTTAAAGTATAACCGTATTACCTACGGAAGTAACTTTAAATGAAAACGGTTAAAAAGTCGTATTTAAATTAAAGACTTTAAAGGCTATTATATATACGGGGACGAAATAAAGGGAGGAGCTTATTAAGGAAAAAACGCTTATAGAAATATAAATAAAGGCTGCCGTATACGTATAGTACGAGTAATAAACTTAAGAGGAGGAGGAGTTAATGAAAAAGCCCGGATAAGCTTATTATTTAAACGGAAAATTAATTAATAATTACTTTATATATAAAAGGGAAAAATAATTTATTAAAATTAAAATTAAAAAAACTTAAATTAAAGGTATCCTTAGTTAATTCTAAATCGGATAAATAATATTATTTTTTCTTAAATAATTATTTATAAAATTTAATTAAGGAATTAATCTTTAAAAAAGATAAGTTATACTTTATATAAATTTTATTACGTTAAGTAAGCTCGTACGACCGAAACGCTCCTATAATTCCGGTAAGGCCGGATTAATATATTAATAAAGGAATTACTTAAACCGAAAGAGTTATTTAAGTTAATAAGTAAAAAATAAACGATATAAATAACTAGATTAATTAAGCGGACGGAAACGGTAAATAATAACCAGGCGGGGATTATTAAGGTAAATAAATAGCGGAATTAAATAATTAAGATTTAAAAATAAACTATAATAATAACGGATAAATATTAAAAATAAAAGATATAATAAGAGATATTTATTAAAACTATAGTTATTAAGTTAATTATAAATTATAATTAATTATAAAACGCGTATAATTTCTTATATTAAACTTACGATTAATATCGGGATTAAAAAGTATATAATATATTAAAGAAAAAGCGTTTACTTAAACTATATTCCGATATTAAAAATCTATAAAAAAGAATTAATAGTAATTAATTAAAAAATAAATTAATTTATATATATCTAGATAAAAACTATAATCGCCCGGCCGATACTTAAAAATATAGTTTAAATAAATGTTATTTAATAAACCCTTAATATAATGGCAATTAATAAAGGTAAAACGATAACCGCTATTAATTTATTAATACCGGGTATATATTTAAACATTTTTATATATATAAAAGGCGTAAACCTAAATATATACCGTAAGAAGCTCCTAAAAGTAAGAAAGTTAAAATAAACTAAAATTATAAAAGACCGACGGATATAGCTTTAAATGGATTATTTAATTAATATTTAAATAAACCTTAATAATAACAGGGATATATTTATTTAATTTAATGAAATTAATAATTAAAGTACGCTTTTTAAAGTATAAAAATATAATAAGAATAATTTTAATTAATATAATTTAAGTTAAAAATTCCGAAAAGATTATAAAGAAGTTAATATAAACGTAAAATAAATAACCGATATTAAGGTTATAAATTTATATATATTCTTAAAAGGATAATTAATAATTAAATATAAAATTAAGTTAGATTTAAAATAAGTTAATTAAAGTATAAAAGGAGTTAAAGATTAAAAAATTAAAAAAATAAAAGAATTTAAAGAAGTAAAAAAAAATAAAAAAAATAAATAAGAAAAAAGGATAAAGTAAACGGTTACGCGGTATAACCACAAAGTAAGTAAATAATTAAACGTTATTTTTAACGTTCTATTTACCGATAGAACCGGTTAAGACAGAACTTAATAAATATAATAAATAATATTATTACGTTTAAAAGGAACCCCTTTTAATATACCTTCTAGATATACCCTTATCGGGATAATTATACGTAACCCGTTAAAAGAACGCGGGAATATAATTATTTATAAATAAATACGGCTTTAAGGGTACTTAATATATTAATTAATTAAGGGAAAAGCATATAAGTAAATAAGAATAAATATTAAAAATTATAATAAGGAATGTATCTTTAATAAATATTATTAAGTATAATAATAAACGTTAGAAAAGTTTATATAAAGGTTAAAGAACCATTTAAAGATTAATAAATAATCATTTTATTTTTTTATTTTTTTCTTTACCCTTTTAAGAAGCAATATATAAGTAATAATAACTATAATAAATTATTACCCCCTAATTACTTTCTTAATACTAATATAATAAATTAATAAAAAAATAATATTAATAAATAAATATAAATTAAGTAGTTATATATAGTATTATTTTAAATACGTTAATAAAAAAAGATATTGAAATCTATAAAAAAATTCAAATAAAACCTATTTAGATAATTAAGCCTTCTTAAGACGTACTTAAAGTTACGTAACGAACTTATTTAAAATATATTTAACAATAATAAGATTAAAAAAGATATTAAAAGTATATAAATAGAGAAATAAAATAAAAAATGATCGATTATAAGGTCTTATCCTTATAAGGGGCGGTATTTATAGTTTTTTAATAAATTAAGTAAAACGCGTTATACTCTTATATAAATTAAACGTATTATACTTAAAGAAAATATAAATATAGGTAACCCGAGCCTTAAGATAGATAAACGTAAAGTACTAAGGTTATTATTATTAATAAGTTAGAATAATAAAACTAAGGGATTATTCCTAAGAAAATTAAGTCTTAATATATTTATTTATTATTATTAAATAAAATTTAAGAATAAAACTATAAAAAAGGTAAATAAATATATATATAAATAACGTTAAAAGATAAAAAGCATTTATTAATAATACGTAATATTAAAAAGGTAAATTTATTATAGAGGGAACAGAAATAAGTTAATATTATATTAATATTTTTTTAATTTTTATATTTATAATAATTTAAATTATTAAAAGGATATTATAAAAAACATATATACGATTGAAATATATATAAATAAATATAATATAATTTAAAATATAATAATATTAAGGGTAATATTTTATTATAAAAAGAATTAAAAAGGAAGAAAGTATAAAAGATATTAAGCTTATAAATAAATATATAAAGGAATAAAAACATTAAAAAAGCTAATTAAGGGTAAAATCGATTTATATATACTTTAAAAGGAGAAAAGATAACGGATTACTATAATAAGTAACTTATATTTCATTAACTTATATAAGGGCTGCGGCCCATTTTCAATTGTACTCCATTGTTACCTACTATTTCATCATTTTTGCTCTTTCCTTCCTTCCCATCTTTTCTAATCTTTTAATGTTTTTTATATTCTATAATATAGATTAATTAAGTATTTTTTTATATTTTTTAAATTTAATTTATATATGTTTTTTTATTTTATAGTCTTTTCTTAATATTTTAATTTTTATTGTATTAATTTTTAGTTTATTAAATAATAACTTTAACTTTAACTATAGAATTTATAAAAAAAAAAATATTTTAAAAAAATAAATTATTTTTCTTATATCCCGTATACTTTAAAGATATTATTAAAGTAAAAGGATAAGTTAATAAGGTTATACTTCCCTTTAAAAATAAAAAAGGATAATTCCGGGTTTAATTTAAGGATAACTCTTAATATAATATTTATAAATTCAAAAAAACGAATAAGGATATATATATTCCTTAAGGTATCCTTATTGGTTATAGTTATTTAATATTTAATACGTTAAAGGTAAAATAATATTAATTGTTAAAATATATTTTAATTACTTAATATTTATATTTTATATCCGTTTAAAAGAAAATCTTATATAATAGAATTCCTAATAAATTATATACTTTTTCTATTAACTTTATATAAAATACGGATAATATTTTATATATAAAGTAATAATTAAATATAAGTTATAATTCAACTTTATTTTTTTTTTCTTTATAAATACGGGGAGTACGTTTTATATACTTATTTATTTATTTACTTATATATATTTCTTATATATATTTAATTTAATTCCTTATTATATAATCGTTTTAAGTTATTATTCTTTATCATTTAATAACCTTTTAATAATAGCTTTATACGGCTTGATCTTTAATCTTAATATTATTTTATATAAAAGCAAATCCGTTACGGGGATTTTATATAATTCTTTTATACTTATATCTTTATATATTTATAGTACTTAAAGTATTTTAAGTTATATTTAATTATTTAAAATAATATTTCTTAATATAATAATTTTTTTTATTTATACTTATAGTTCTTTATATAACTTTAAAATATTAATCTTTTTTTTATTACCCTTTTATCCGTTAAAAATATAACTTATAATAATTTTAACTTAATATTTATTTCTTTATTTTTTAATTTTAAAGTTAATTTTTTAATATTACTTTATATATATACCTTAAATAAACTTAATAAGTACCGTATTTATACTTTAATAGTCCTTAATAAGTTATTAAGTTATTAAATTATTTAATTCTTAAAATTATATTTTTTATAATAAGTAAATAGTTCTTATTATTTTTATTTTTTATTTACTTTATTTTCTCCTTTATATTACCTTAATATGTAGCTTTTTTTTATCGTTAATTTCTTTAAGTTATTAATTATTTTCTTAATATATAATCATCCGTTTTTTCTATTATAAGTATTATTAATTTAATTAATATTATTTCTTCTTTATATATTATATATTCTTTATACCATTTAACGCTATTTTACGTAATTAATAATAACTTTAAACATTATATTATTTCTTCGTTTATTTTATTAAGTATTAAATTTATAAATTTAATTATTTTCTGTTTTTATTTAATAAATTATTATTAATATAAAATAAAGTTTATTTCTGATTTTAAATTATTAATTAAACTAGTTATTTTACCCTTTTTAACTCTTTTATCGTTTCCTTAATACTTTTAAGCTTCTTTATTATCTTTTAAGTATTTTTATTACCGTTTTATCTTTTTTAATTCTTTTAAACTTTTACTTAATTGTTCCTATTTACTTTTTATTTAACTTACTTTTTTACCCCGTCTTACCGTTTTAATTTATTCTTAGTTTTCCTTTATTTACTTTAATTATCTTTTATATATTTTTTCTTTTCTTTAAATATATAAATAAACTTTTTATTAATTAATTATTAAAATATACGCTTTTAAAGTTAATTTTACTTTTTAAACTTTTTCTTTTCTTATAGTTTATTAATTTTAATTTTAATTATTTTCTTTATTTTTTAACTTAATTTTTAGGTTTTTTTTTTTTATTATTTTTATATTTAAATAAATTTAACTTAATTTCTTTTTTTAATATTATTATATTTTTATAATATAACTTCTTATATACTAACTTTTAACGTATCTTACTTAACGGACGTATTTAAAATTCAAATAATTAAATATTTTCTTTACGAATAATATCCTTAATTTTTAATATCTTCATTTAAATCTTAAAGTTAACTATAATTAACTTTAATTTTAAGAATCTTAATAAAATATTAATAGTTTAAATTATCTTTTAATATTATAAATATATATATTAATTTAATTATTTTTATAACTCGAATATTAAATATAACTTATATATAAAGTAATATATAATCTCCGTTTATTATTAATTTATTTAAGTAATTAATTTTAAACAATTTTAAAAGCTTTTTTTCCCCGTAATTCTTTTATTATACTTAAGTTAATTATAATAATATCCGATCCTTAATTAACTTTTATATTAAATAACTTATTTATTGATTCCGGTTAATAAATAATTATTATTTTTATAAAGTATATTTATTTATTTTTATTAAATATAGCTTTAAGGTTTTATTTTAAGCTTACGATTATAATATTATTAATTTTAAGTTATTTATTTTAAATCGTTTTCTATATTTTTCTCTATTATTTTTAAGAATTTCCTTAATAATTATAATCTTTTTATAATATATATAATTAAGGTTTAATACGTTCTTTATAAGTTAACTTATTTCTTTTTTAAAATATAATAAAAGTTATATTAAATATATCGTAAGGAATATAATATTATTAATTAATAAAATTCATTTAACGTTTAAAGCTTACTTTTTTAATAGCTTAATAATTTATTAAAGTTCTTTTTTCCTTTTAATCCTTACCTTTTCCTTCAGCTTTTCTTTTATTTATTCCTTAATTTATATAAGCTTAATTCCTTCTTTTAAATCGTTATTTTTAACTCGTTATTACTTCGCGGTTACGTTTATTATTATACTTACTTCGTAATTAACGTCTTTATTAAAGGGGTATCCTTTTTTTACGGTAATAACTTTATAATTAAAGCCGTCGACTGCTTTTTTATTATCGACCTTATTAAGGACCTTTCCTTTTTCCTTTATAGTTAAAGCGATAATTATTACGTTTATTAATATATTTAATTAATCGTTAAGCGGTATAATTATAAATAATAATAGGAATCGGTAATTTATATTATAACGTCCGTTCTTATAGTCTTAATCTTTCTTTTATATATATTTTTTTTCGTTAAAGCTTACGTTATTTCCGTTATATCCTTATTTATAGTTTATATACTTTTCCGTTAAGAATATATTATAATATTTATGGTAAATAAAGTATAATTTTATATTAAACAACTTAAAGTTATTAATATAAAAGTTTTTAAACTTAATTAAATTAAAAAATCTGAAAGTAAATTAATTATTTCTTTTAATATCTTAATTAATATATAAATTTTATTAATAATTTTACGGCCTTTAATTTATATTTCCCGCTTAATTATTAATATTTTATTAAGATAAATTTTAAAATCGGTTTTAATATTTAACTTATTAAGGTAATATTTTTTATGGTAATTATATAAACGCTATTTATATTATTAAAACGTTTTAAAGTTTTTTATTTATATAATTTTAAGGGTATTTAATTTATTACGTTCTTTTTATTTATAATATTTATATAATTCCGTCGTAATTAACGTATATTAAATTTATTTCTTTATATAGCTTTTTAAAGGTTTCCATTTATACGACTTAATTAATTTATAAATATTTAAACTTTAAGGTTCCCTTTTTTTTTTTTTTTTTTTTAAAAAAATTCCCGCTTCTTTTTTATTCTTTCCGTAACCCGTTTTATTTTAAGGTATACTTTATAAAAATTAAGCTCTTTATATATGTTCTTTATTAAACGTTTATAAAACTTTATATATGTTAAAATATTCTTAAAACGATTAATTACGTTTTTTAATATATATTTAATTATTTTATTTATTATATTTTTTAATTTTTTAAGTTTAATATTTTTTCCGTTTAAGTTATATATAATATAAAATATACGTTTATAATAGTTAAAAATAAAATTAATTCTTTAAGATAATATTTTAATATTATTTATTACTTATTCCGTAAGGTTATCGGGATTTAATTTTAAGAATTCTTAATTTAATAATTTTTAAAAATTCTTTATATCTTCCTTTATAACGTCGTTTATTATTTTATTTATAAATAAGGCTTTAATTTTTAATTACTTAATTTAATATATTGTGTTTCCTTTAAGTTTTATATTTATTACGTTTATTTACTAGTTAAAAGAAATATCTTTTTTAATCTTTTTTCATACGTTATGGATTTATCTTTATATATTATTTAACCTATTTTTTTATTTATTAAGTTCTTTTAATTTATAGAATAAAGTCTTAATCTTAAGTTATATTATAATTCTTTATTATAAAGTTTCCGATAATTTTAAGGTAAAAGTTAAGATTATTAATAATATTATAAAGTTTTTTTTTATATTTAACTTTATTATTATTATTAAGGAAAATATTTAAAATTATTTAAATATTTCCTTTATTTTATATATATTAATTAATTCCCCTTTAAATTTAAAGGATTAAGGGATTCTTAATAATATTTTATTATTCCTTAAAGAGAAATTAATAAGGTTTATTATTAAATAGTCCTAAATAATATTTATAACTATTAATAAATACGGGATGGCCCCGTAATTTATATAAATTTATTTTAATTTTCTCCATTTTTTATTTAATATAAAATAAAAAATTATATATTCTTTTTAATAAAAGGAAATAAAATAATAATAAAGAAAGTAATAATATTATAATTAATTCCTTAATTTATATAATAATACTTAACTTTATTTTTTTATTTTAAGGATATTAAGATATATATAAAATAAAATATATTATCGTTAATAAATTATTAATATTAATAAAAGTATTTTAAAGAAAAAGGTTTACGGTTACTTTAAGTAACTATATTTTATTTTATTTTTTTTTAAAGAAAAAATTAAATTAATATATAATTATATAACGTTAATAAGGGTCCTTCTAGTCTCTTAAGTTATTATATAAGTATATATAAGTTATATTTTATTATAAGTTTGCGTTTCCTTTTTAAATTAAGGTAAGTTTTAATTATTTATTCTGATTTTTTTTACTTTTTATACGGGAAAGCTTTAAAGAAGGTACCGTTAAATTAAGTAAATCTCACGTCGGTAATTATTATAGGTTACTATTAATATTCTTAATATATATAGAACATAATTATTATTATAAATATATTTATCTCTATTTTTTCCTATTAATTCCTTTAATTTTTTAATTTTTTTTTTATTATTTATTTTCTTAATTTATTTTCCGGTTTTTCAATTCTTAATCGCTTAATTTATAATTTAACATAAAGGGCTTATTACGTTTAATTAATATATTATATAACTTACGGTTATTTCTTAAGAATTTTAAAAACCGGTTTAAATCTTTATAAGTAATTTAAAATCTAATTATTACTTAAATAATTTTTAACTTAATAATTTACGTTCTAAGAAGAAATATCTCTTTAAGAGGTATATATGATTATTTAAGCCTTATTAAGGAATCTTATTTTTATTACTTTTATTATTAAAATATATGGTTTAATTCGGTTATTCCGATAGTTATTAAAAAGTTTTATATATTTATTAATATTAAAATACCCGGTATTATTTACGGGTTTTAAAAGATCGCATACCCGGTATAAAATAATCTTCGGGATTAACTTTACGTCTTTAAGGAATATATATAATATTCCGAATTAAATTAAGGAGTTTTATTTATAATAAATAAATCGGTTATTTAAAATCGTTTTACGAAACTTACGGTTTAATTACTTAAAATAATTTAACGAGACTTATAATTTAATCGGGTTCGGTTATTTATATTAACTTAATAAGTCTTATATTTTAATTATTATAATTATTAATTATTAAATAATAATTTTACGTTATTTAAGGTTATTAATTTTTCCTATTTTTTTCCTTTAATTACTTTAATTTCTTTTATTTTAAGAAAACGGCTTATAGTAATATATAAGTCGTAATTTCCTTAACGATAATTTAAAATATCCGGTAATATATATAATTATTTTTCAATTAAAGTTTAAGCTCGTTATTAATATAAAAGGTATTATTATCCTTTTATAATTAAGGCGCTTTAAAAAAGTTATCATTTTTTTTTACTTCTTAATTTTTAATAATTAATAGTTAATTAATAAATATTAATAATACTTTATTAATACGTACGAACGGGGTCCCCGTATTAATTAAGGGTGGTAATAAAAATATCCGAATAAGGGTATTTAAAAAGGGGTTATTTAAATACCCTTATTTTTCTCGATTTTAATATTTATTTAATAAATAAATAATAATTAGAAATATTCTGTGAATATATATAAATTTATAATTTATTATTCTTATTATATATATATAATATAGTAATAATAAAGATCAGTTTAATATAGTATCTTTATAATTTTTATTACCGTTAATTAAGGAAAAGGTATAATAAGTTATTTACGATTAAATCGTATAATTAAACTGAATTCCTTAATATATATAAGTAAATAAAAGTTTTCTTAAAACCGTTAAAAAAGATAAAAAAGAAAAAAAAAGTAAAAATAATAAAATAATAAGTAATAATAAAGTATAATTGAATATAAACCGTAGCCCTTATATAAGTTAATAAAGTATAGATTACTTATTATAATAATCCGTTATACCTTTTCTCTTTAAAGTATATATAAATTGATTCCACCCTTAATCAGCCCTTTTAATGTTTCCACTCCTCCATACATCTATCCGCAAGTTTGGTGTCTTCCATGCTCTCCCCCTTTCCAGGGGTTAATTATTAAAACGTAAAGTTTATTCCGGAATTCTTTTAAATTATAGTTTTAACTTATTAAGCCTTAAACGTATTCCCGGAAAATAGAAAATTAAAGTTACTTAAGGCCTTATAAGAGGAATAAAAACTATCCTTTAAATTTTTTAAAAAAAAAAGAAAATATAAAGTAATGTCCCCTTCCCGGAGCTTATTAAAGAAAAAAAGCGTTTTTCGGTTAAAGTTATTAACGCAGTAGCTTTTTATATTATTATAAGGACTTAAAAGGAAAAAGGGATTAAAACCTTTTATATTTTTATAATAAACTTAAATAATTATTTAAATTTTTTGAATAATATCCCGATTAATATTTTAATTATAATAATTTATAAAAATAACTTTACGGAGGAAATAACTTTTAAAAATAAGATTATAATTAACCTCCCGGTTAAATATTATAATTTTAAGGATATCTTTAATTATATAACCGTAAATAAACTACCCTTATACCGGGATTACGATTATAAGATTAACTTAATTTTAAAAGGGATTTTACCCCGGAGTTATATTTATCCGTTTTTAAGCTATAAACTTTAAAAATTAAAGGAATATATTATTAAGAATTTAAAAAAGGATTTATTAAGTTTAATAAAGTTTCTTATAAATCTTTCATTTTTTTAACTTTTAAGTTTAACGGTAACTTACAATTATACGTAGATTACCGTAATATTAACGTTATTATTAAGAGGAACCGATACTTTATTCCCCTGATTGAGGAAATATTATTTTAAGTTACCGGTTATAAGTGGATTACCCGTTTAAATATTATCGTAATCTTTAATAAGCTCCGTATATACCCGGAGAATAAGGACTTTACGATATTTATTACTTTATTAAACGCTTTCAAGTATAAAGTTATACCTTTTAACTTAATTAATAATCCCGCTTTATATTAATAATATATAAATAAGGTTTTATTTAATTACTTAAACGTTTTTATTTAAACTTATTTAAATAATATTATTATTTATAATATTATTAAAAAAGAATATACCTATTATATCCGCTTAATATTAAAGCGTTTACGTAACGCCGGCCTATAAGTGGATATCCGGAAGTATAAATTTAGAGTATAATAAATTAAGTTTTTAAATTTTATTCTTATTATTAATAGGCTAAAAGTAAACCTTAATAAGGTAAGTAAGATTAAGGATTAACCGGTCCTTATTAACTTTAAGGCCCTTTAAGGATTTATCGGTTTCTATAACTTTTACTGAAGATTTATCCCTTAATTCTTTAAAATAATAAAGCCTTTCTTATAACTTATTAAAAAGTAAGATTTATTCCTATAATCCCCGGAACACTAAAAGGTTTATATTATACTTAAAAAAGCCCTTATTACGGCCCCCATATTAACTTATTACGATCCCGATAAAGAAATAATCCTTAAAATAGACTTTTTTAATTACGTTTCCGGCAGTATCCTTTCTTAATACGATAAGGCTGGAGAGTTATACTTAATAACTTATCATTTTAAAAGTATATTACCTATTAAGTATAATTATAGTATTTATAATCAGGAACTCCTTATTATTATTTAATATTTAAAGAATCAACGGCCTAAATTAAAAATAATAAAGAAACCCTTCCGGATTTTTAGCGATAATTAAGTTTTAAAATATTATATTAAAAGTTAAAGGCTTATTAAATGTTAAATTAAGTATTTAAATATCCTTTTTAAATTTAATTTTAAGGTTATTTACCGCCCGGGTTAATAAAATAATAAGGCCGATACCTTTACTTAAGTACCCGGTTATCAATTATAAGGCAATAACGATAATAAGGTTAATGATTAATTTTAAACCGTCCTACTTTTTAAACGCTTTAAGGTTTTAACTTTAAACGAAGGAGAAAAGGTATTAATATTAACTTATTTAATATTTAAAGAACTCGGATTTTATAAGTAAATCCGTAAAGTTAACCGTATCAATAAAAACTTAACGGAGTTTAAAAAAACAATTACGGAAGACGAATTACTTAATTTCTAAGGCGTATCCTTAATCTATATTAAAATTTAGTTTAATATTTTTCTTAATAAAAGTAAATTATAAATATTAATATTACTTATTACGGATATTTTAAGGTATACTTATAATAAATTAATTAATAATTACCCCGGCCGAGACCGTATAATTAAACTTATTTCTTAATACTTTTTTTAATTTACTTTATAAGACGATATTAACCGTTATATCTTAAATTACGATATTTACTTTCGGTTCAAGGCCCCGCGATAAAAGCCCGTAAAATTATTTTATTAATTAAAAATCTTAAAACGAAAATAGATTAATCTTTCGGTTAACTTTATTATTAAATTATTGAAATATAAAAATATAAACGTTATTTTTATTATAATTTATATATTATTTAAAGGTTAATACTATATCCTTTATTACGTTAAAGAAGAAAAGATTTCCGTTAAGGAAATAGCCTGGTTTTTTATTAAGGAAGTATTTAAGTATTACGGCCTTCCGGATAATATTATTTTTAATTACGGTTTTTAATTTATTAATAAAATATAGCGCTTTTTATTATATTAACTTAAAATCGACCCTGAAATTTCGATTCCTTATTATATTAAAAGTAACGGTTAAACTAAAAGAATAAATTAAAAGATAAAGTAAAGACTCCGGATTTACGTAAATTATTTATAAGACGATTAAGTATAATAGTTATTAATAGTAAAATTTATAAATAATAATAACCTAAATTAATCAATTAAGATAATATTTTTTTACTTTAATAAAAACTTCTACTTAAGGATATTATTTAGTTTTAGTAATATTAAATACGTTACCGCCCGCGAATAACTTTAAATTAAAGAAGTTACCGATATGAATAAAACTATATAAGAAATTCTTAATAAGGCCCGTTTTAATTTTCATAAAACCTATAATAAAACGTTTAAATAAATTAACCGTTAACGTAAAGACGTAAAGTTTAAAATTAACGATAAGGTTTATATAAATATTAAGTATTTAATAATTAATCGGTTTAATAAAAAGTTTAATTATAAACGCTTAAATCTTTATATTATTTTTAAATAATATTATTCTTCCTATAAATTAAACGTTTTAAATATTTTTTAAGCCTACTTTACCTTTTATATAAGTAACTTAACCCGTATCCCGGTTAAAAAGAGACTATTTTTATTAAAATAAATTAATTTAATTTCCGAATCCGTTATTATAAATAAGAAAAGTATTAAGGAATAAAAGCTTAAAGAAATTATTAATTCTTAACGTACCGGCCGACGATAAAGGCTATAATATAAAGTTAAATAAGTAAATTTACCTTTAAATAATACTTAATATTATATTAACGTAAAAGAACTCCTTTATATTTAAGGATTAATTAAAGCTTTTCATAAAAAGTACCTAAATAAACCCGGATTACAACTTAAAGATTTAATTAATATCGTTATACTTTAAATAGCCTTTAAGGGCTATCCTACATATTTAGATTAAATAATAATCTTTATTAATATAAAACTTAATATCGTAAGCCGTATATTATATTTTTATTAAGCTTAAGGGCCCTTTAAAACGGCCTTATAGCTCCCCGAAGGCATTAAAACGACTACTATTAATATTACTTACCTATATGGATTATACGCCCCTTTATTAATATAAATTTAACGTATAAGGTAAGAAAACTGAAAAAATATTTTAAAAAAGGGGTAAATCGCAAAAAACGATATTTACCCCGGAACCCCCCGGATGAAATCGCGTTTTAAGGCTTATTATAAAGGCCACCGTTATAATACTACCCCTGTAATTCTTATATTACTTACCCGGCCAATTAATAACGGGTAAGCAGGGTAATCTATAACTCTTATATTACTTACCTAACCAGCCAGTAACGGGTAAGCTGGGTAATAATTGGACCTCACTTTAATTACCCGGTTAATCAGTGACGGGTAAGAGGGGTAATCTTAAGTTTAAAATTTTTTTCCTTCTTAACGTGCTTATAGGCTTAAGGGCGAGCCTTTCTTAAGGGGGGGGTAATGTTAAGGTTCAGGGTTATTAATAGCTTAAGAAAGGGCTTTACCGGGCCTACCCCGGGCCAAGCCCGGGGTTAATCAGGTACCCAGGAGTGTTACCGATTAGGTATATTAGGGCCTTCGGCCCCTTCACTCCTATACCTCTGTACTTTAATATCTTTAGTTATACGCAATATACCCTTTGCCTTTCAACCACCCCAAAGGGGCTTGCACTCTAACATAAATCCCGACTTTTTTTAAATTAACGATAAAGTCTTTAATTAAATAAAGCGAAATAAAAAAGATATATTATTAGAAATCTATAAAGTAATAAACGGAATATTTATTTAAAAAAAGAATGTAAGAAAATCCGTTAAAAACCTTAAAAATATTAAAAATTTTATAAATCGCGGAAATCGTAAAAATTATAATAATAATAAAGCTTTTAACTTACTTTTATTAAAAAAAGTTAATATCTTTATCCTATTTAAGGATACTTATGATTTTATCCCGGTTTATTAATAAATAAATAAAACCTTATTATTACCGGGATATATTCCGGAGGATAAAATAAATATAAACGATAACATTAACGATAAGTTTCAGATTGAACGCTTTTATTAAAGTTATTATTATTATAATCCTTACGTATTTAATATTAATTTTAATAATATCGTTTTTATTATTATAGTTTATATTAATTTGCTTATTTATTAATAAGCTATAAATTCCCCGGATTAATTTAAATAAATTAAAATTATTAATAAAGAGATTATAAATTTATTATTAAATAATATTTAAAAATTTATAAATAAATTAAAAGACTATAAGCTTATTAACTTTAAGTAAATATTTAAGAAAAAATTTCTTACTTTAAGTTCTATCGATAAATATAAAGTAAAACTTATTATAAAAGGTTTTACTTAAAAGTAAAATATTAATTATAAAGAAACCTTTTTATTTACTTTAAAGTATAAGTTACTCCGCTTATTTTTAATATTTACGGCTATTTATAAACTTTAATTATAACTCTTAAACGTTATTATTATATATTTAAACGGTAATTTAAATAAAGAGATTTATATAAGTATCCTTAAAAATATACCGATAACTTAATAAAGTACCAGTAAATATCTCTATTTACTTAAAGGCTTTTATAAGCTTAAATAATTAAAAAAAAACTTAAATTAAGAAATCTTAATTATAACTTTATAAATTTAATTTTACCCCTATTTAAATTAATTTATACGTTTTTATTAAGAAGTTTAATTAAGAAATATATTTAATAACCCTTTATATTAATATTATTATTATCATTATTAAAAGCTTAAAGATTTATAAATAAATAAAAAATTATTTAACTTTAATATTTAAGCTTATTAAAGGGGATTTATTAAAAATAATCTTTAAAATATAAGTTTCTTAAAACAACGATATTATAGCTATAAATTAAATAAGTTACGTTATAAACGTCCTTAAAAAATATTATATAATATGCTATAAGAATATTAATATTTTAATAAATAAATATAGAAATATATAAGTAATTTAATTTAATAAATAATAAATAAATTAATATATTTATGTCAGGGAAAAAGACGAAGTGCAGGTATTAAGGGTGGAGTGGTAACTGTCTGGATTGCAACTATAAACGGTGTTGCTAGTTATATGGGTGCGTATGCTAAGCATCCTTGCCTTAAGCCCTTACGTTATGCCTATCTTAATATTTATACTGCTTATACGTAATAAGTACCCATAAAAAATAAAAAGCCGACGCTTACGTCGGACCATCCATTGTAAAACATTATAGATATTAATTAACTTAATAATAAAGGTAATTAAAAGGAAGCTCCGAGTATATAAATTATATTAATTAGATATATAGTTATTAATAAGTAAGGTAAGGTAAACGGTAATATTAACGAGAACCGAACGGGACCGCAACCCGGGAAATAGTCGTGGATTAAGCGATTGGATTTAAGCTGAATCGTTCAAAAACGAGATCTCCGTGGTTTTGCCGGGTGAGTATCCTTGTTACCCTTGCTTATGTCCTTTGCTCTTGCTTTTATTGATTAGCTAGCTGAAGCCGTAAATATTATTGATTAATTGATTGATTGATTTATACTACGGATCTAGCTAAGCTAATTCCGGCGTTCCCTAATACTCGGCTATTTGGCCTTATTAGTAACCGTAAAAAACCCGATATTTATAACGTTAAGAATAAAAACCGGTATCCACCTAGTTTCTACTTACGTCTTAAGGGCTAAGAGCATTTACAGCCGTTTAAAGAATAAGAATTTATTCATACGTTTTTTTTAAGAAAACCTATAATATTACGATTAAATCCACTTAAAGGTTACCTTTAAACCTATTGCTTTTCCGTTACTTTATAGGTTTATTTAATATTAAAATTTTAAAATTCCGATTATATTATTAAATATCCTTATTAATATATATATTATTATTACCTTATTTATATAACTTTATTGACCGATATAATATCGCCTTTTATATTGCTCCGGTATTTATAGCCCTTTTAGCCCCCTATTAAGTATAGTTTTCCTACCGTTATTTTTTATTTTTAGGTTAATAATAAAATTTCTTAATTAAATTCTTAATTATTTTATTTATTTCTTTGGTTAAATTAAATTATAATAATAAGCCCATAGTTATTATAAATTTAACGGCCGCCTTAATACTTTTTTTATTAATAAGCATTTAACAATAATTATTAATTTTTACCCTTTTAATTATTTTTAATTTACGTTCCTTAAATAATAAATAGGAGATTAATATATATATAACGTCTTATTTTTATTATCTATACTTATAATTAACGTTAATCCGGCTACCGGCGTATACGATAAAAAGGAAATAAATTAAGCCGTTTTTATTTATCCGGAGTTAAACTATTAATACGTTATTACCTTTTTTTATAATTTTATAACGTTAAAAATACTTATTAATAATCTTATCGTTATTTAATACTAAGTATTATTGCCCTTAAGGGATTAATTCTCTATATTTATATTAACGCTTTATTTATTTCCTTATAATCTATAAAATAATCGTTATTAACTTCGCTTTCGCGGTTTTTTTTTCCTCCGTTATTCTTATTTCTAATAAGAGTTTATATACTCTTACGTTAACTTCCTGAATATAAGTTAAGTCGATTTCTTTTTTAACTTACTTTAATTTAATTTCCGTAAAAGGGATAAATACCTCCTTTCTACGCTTTTTTATTTAAGGCCTTTTATAATTCTAATGAATATATTTATTTTTTATTAACGTAATTAAGTTTATACCCTTTTTAAGCCTCGTTTAAATAATTATTTAATTTAAGGTTAGCTTTATTAATAATATAAAGATTTCGGATTCTAATATTAAGATAAAAGTCACTTTATATATTTTACTTATTACTTTTAAATATCGGTTTTGGATTTTTTATAATTGCCGGACGGGCTTTTTCTTATATCCAAGTATGTCCTCGGGTACGTATTAAATAGCTATTACGCACGTTAACGTAAACTTTATAACCGCCTAATAAACGGTTTTAGCCTTTTATAAGGTAACTCCTTACGTTAACGTTATAAAATAAATAAAACCTTTTTTTTATAAAACTATTTTCTTTTAGACCTTTCTTATATAGTCCTTTTAGTTTAATTTCTTTTTAACTTATAAACCGAATACCTTAATATTAACTTCCGGTTATATTGCTATATTACTTAAGTCTATTATAACTATTATATTATATAACTTCGGGCTCCTCGTTATATAAATAAGTTTATACTTATACGGAGCGAATTAAGCTTTATATATCTTTATTTATCGTAAATAGACTTTCTAAATTTATTTTAACTTTAAATAATTTATATAAGTAAACGTATTATAGGCAAAAAGGTAAATCTCGTTAATAAAACCCTTTATTTAAACCTTTTATTTTAGCTTCGCTAAGTCTTCAATAAATAGGCTATTAAAGAATAAAATTAAAATTAAGGAAATAAATAACCCTTAAGAAATCCCTATTATCGCGGGCTTTATCGTACTTATTTTTTATCCCAGGTTAATTAACGTCGTTTAATTATTTAAGAAACTTTTTATTTAATTTACGAAAAAAATAAAACCCTTTTCTTCCGTAAATTATATAGTAACCTTCGGTAATTTATTTTATCAAACGCTTTTATAATATTTAAAGAAAGAAAACTCGCGACGTATTTTTTCCTATAACCTTATACCGTATATACGTTATCGATTAAGTTTTTAAAAGTGTTAGGTACTGAGAGTACTGAGGTAAAAATGTGGGTGTAATATGTATGATAAGTGTCTACCTAGCTATGAAGGTGCGCAATATAAGTGTGCGCGCCAAGCCATTATACCCCTTTGGGTATTAATGCCCGATAAGCTCTTGGTATGCGTATATTGCATATAATAAATACATTATAAAAAGAAAGACCGCAACGCCCTTATTGCGACGGTAAGGTTAAAGTCTTCGTGAAAGAAAGCGGTTCCGGGGCTAAGGATTAAATATATTTAACGTTAAATATACCGAGGAAATAAAGAAAAATAATAATGGTTAAGTATTAAAGCCTATTATTAAAAGAAAGTTAAAAAATCGAAAAAAATATAACCCGAATAATTATTATAATCTTACCCGGGAAATAATCATGGATTTAAGTATTTTACGAAAATTAAATCGCTTAAATCTATAATCTCCATGGTTTTACCGAGTTAGGTCTTATTTAACCTTAAGCTATACGGAATGGCCGTATTAATAAGTTATAGGTAATTTTTATAAACATAATAAGGTTTTAACTGTTATTTAGCTAATTTATAGGTACCTTTATTAAAGGAATACTTATTTAAACCTTAATCTTTTAAATTTCCTGTATAACGTCCGTTATAATATGGATAACGGTTTTACGGAGCTCTTTACTATTATTTTTAATAATATTTCTATAGTTATTTACTATAGATATATATAGCTTAATTAAGGGCTCTTTTTTGTCTAATAGTTTTTAAAATAAAGGTAACGATAATAAAATAAATTTAAGGTAAAAGTCTTTAAGTATTATAGTAGGTAAAACCCGTGGTAATAATACTTTAACGGAGGGTAATAATTTGGTAAGAGATTTAAGAAATATAAATCTTATATAGAGATCGTAGATAATAAGGTAGGATTTAAGTGCGAAGCAGTTAACTGGTAAGCTTACTGGTAAAAGTATTAATAATAAAGTTCTGGATCTCGTAGGTAAGGTTTAAAACGAAAGTGATTTAGTTAATTTAAGTATTAATAAATATAACAGTATCGAGGATAATATAATTAAGCTAGTTAATAAGGCTCTTAATAAAGGCATTGTCGATTTAATAAGTATCCTATTAAAAGGATCCGCTTTAGTAAAGGTATTAGGTGGTAAGTGGGCTCACACTTACTCCATCTGTAAGAGAACAGGAGGGTAGAAATGTAACACGATCTGTATCAATGACCTGGTGAGAGAACCAGTGCTATTGCTACCATTTGTCAGGTACTGCGCAATATGAGTGTGCGCGCCAAGCCACTATACCCCTTTGGGTGCTAGTGCCCGACAAGCTCTTGGCATGCGCACATTGCACATAACAAAAAGCCGTCTTTATCGACCGTTCTTTTTTTACCTTTATTTATTAATTAAGGAGTAGTTTATACCTTTCTACGTAATTACTTAAAATCTTTACGATTACCGTCTTTAAAGTTTTCCTTAACGTATAAAGGAGTATTATAGGTTTATACGATTTTATTTCCGAGTAATTTAATTTAACCGGCTTCTTAAGGATAATCGTTTTAATTTCCTTAAATTTATAAAAGTAATATTTTATATTAAAATAAACTTAAAATAAATAAGTAAAGATTTCTTTAAATAACGACGTTATTATAGATAAAAACCTATTTAATATACCGTTAAGTCCGGGGGCCTTATTTTTCTTTAATTTATTAATCGCCTTAATTATTATTTCTTAAATTATTATTTTACTTATTATTATTAATTTAAGATATATTATACCGTCGATATTTATTAAGTTAACTTCCGGTAATAAAAAAAAAATGCCTTTTTAAGAGCCTTAATTTTACCGTTAAAAATATTCATTATTATACCGTTTAATCTTTTTAAAGGTAAAAACTTAAAAATAAATTTAAGTTTCTTATTTTATTCTTTATTATATTTTATTAGCTTTTAAATATTATAAGGGGAAACCGTTAAGTTATATATTATAACCTAGAAATATATTTACTTAACCTTCCGGATAATTCTTTTTTTTTTTTTTAAACTTTTTTTAACCGTTAAAACGTCTCCTGGTTCTTATATTTGGTAGTTTACTTTATAAGCGCTTTTACCTTTATAATCGCTTTTATATATTTTTCGTTTTAATAGGTTTTAACTTTTTAAGACGGCTTTATTATTAAGATTATAATATTAATTACTTCGTTTAAAGCCTTTATTATCCGCTTTATAAATAAATCGATTTATTCCTTATTATTAAGCCGGGGAAGCTCTATTAACTAGGATATTATTTTTACCGCCTTTATAAATACCTTAATTTCCTTAACTATTTTTTATATTTATTTAAACGGTAAAAACGGAATTACGTTAACGGATTAATTTAAGGTCGTTTATATCGGGACGTAATCCGAACCGTATTTTAAGTCTTTTTAAGGTCCGTATATTATAATTAAGTTAATAATATTTTCTGAGTTAAATATTAAGTTAATCGTAATTTTAAATTTACGGCTTTTTTATATAATAGCCCCTTTTAATATTAATAATGTAAGGTTAAACCGTATAATAATTATTAATAATTCCTTAAATTCAGTATAATTAATCGTATAACCGTCCTTATTTTATTAAGAAATACTTATTAAATATAATTATAATATCCTTAAATAACGGGATCGTAAAGGGTTTCTTTTTATTAATTAATAGCGGATTATATATATTATAAATATTTAAATTACCCTTAATATCCTTTTTTTATATAATTTAAAATATATATAGGTTCCCTCCGTAATAAATAACGTCCTAATTATTTATATTTAATTTTTTATTAATAAAGAAATACGTCCGCGTTATCTCGTTATTTTTAAAGGTTAAATAGAAATTATTTCCCGGGTTAATTAAAAAGTAAATATACGGATTATACGGCGGTTCTTATATCACTATAATATCAATATCCTTTATTTCCTTAAATCTGAATATTAGTATTATAGCTTTAATTACTTCCCTACGTACGTTATATTATATTATTTTTAAAAACGTAAATATATTAAATATTGACGTCCGTCGGGCTTTTTTTATTAACTTTTATTTATATAAACGGTTTCTCCTTAAAATTAAGCGTTATTTATTTTAATCTTTTTATTATAATAGTAATCCCGGTCGGGCGGTCGGCCTTAAAGGTTAATATCGCTATAAGCTTTTTTTTTTCGCGTTATCGGTTATTACGTTTTATTTTTCCTTATTTAATAGGCTTTATTTATATCTTAAAACCGTTTTTAATTACTTTGCCGGTTTAAGTTTATATAAATTATAATATTAAATCTTAATTATTATCCTAATCTCCTTATATTAAGTCTTTTTCGCTTTTACTATATACCGTAAGTCTTACGTTAAATAGCCATTATTACCGTATACTGCGTATTTTAATGCGTTTTTTATTAGGCTTTTTATTATTAAGTTAATATATTTATACGTATTATACCCTTTAATATATATTACGTACTTTATATTATTAAGGTACCTTATAATAATATGCCCGTATTTTTAATATTTAAAATATTAATAAATATCCGTTATCCGATCTTAAGGTCTCGTTAATTTAAGGGATTTACCTTTTATTACCCCTTTATTAAAAATATCGTTATATATCCTTATTAATATTACGTTTAAGATAATTATAAAGTATTTCTTTATATAATTAAAGGCGTTTAATTTCTTTATTATAAAGAGGAAATTATAATTAATGATTTCTAGCTTAAAATAAAAAATTATATTCTCTTTCTTTATCCGTTTTAAGGTAACTTCCTTTTCCTTCCCTGTAAACTTTATTAAATATATCTTATTTACCGTAATAATAAAGGATTACCTTAATATCTTTACCGTTTTATACCCCTTTTTACCGGTTTATCCTTTTAACTTTTTTAGCCTTTCCTTTACCTTTAATAAGGCTATATTAAGGAGGATATCTCCGTTTTATAGTTTATATATTGTAATAATCTATTTTATTAATAGCTTTCTTATAACCTTAAACGTTTTTATTAATTATAATGGGTTTATTTTTACCACTATATTCCTTTTTTCTTTATTTAATAATTATATAATTATTATTTTCATTTTCTTTAACGCCGCCGTTTTCTTCCCCGTTTTTATTTTTTTTATTATTAATATTAACGCCGCCTTTATGGCTTTCGTTATTTAATTTATTCTTATTCCTTTTTTTAAAGTTTTTTTTATTATTCCTTTATTTTATATGTATCCTTTCTATTTTTTCTCGCTTTTATCCGCCGGCGTCTTTATTACCGCCTTTTAAGTTCCGCGTAGCCTTTTTAACTTCCTTAAATTTCTCCCTATATTTACGTAAAAGTCTTTTATTTTTTATAGCCCGATTTATAATATTGGTTAAGTTTTTAACGTAATATCCTTTTATATAATTATAAAAAGGCTTTTTAACGCCCTTATTACCTTTTTCCTTTTTATTTTTTCCTTACGTATTTAATAATTACCTTTTTTTATAATTTATTCTTATTTACTTAATATCTTCCTATTTTTACTTAATTCTTTCTTAATTTATATATACTTAATAAGGTTTTTTATGCCTCCGTTTACCCTTTATCCGTCCCCATATACCGTCTTTATCCCTTCCGCCCTTTATTTATTATCCTTTATAATAATATTTTTACGCGTTATACGCGTTTTTTTACGTATATTTTATTAATTATAAGCTTTTTATTTAATTTAAGGCTTTTTTATTTTATATTTATTGCGTTATTTATATAATTTATTATTATTCTTATTAACTTAAACCGCTTACTTTTCCTCCCTTTTTACCTTTATTATTATTCCGCTTCCGCTTATCGTATTTAAAGTATTATCCTTACTATTACTTAAGCTATATACACGTGCATCGTTTCTGACCTCTAGGGTCCCGTTGTTCGTCGCCATCCTCTCTCAATATCCCGTAAATATTATATACTATAAACTGAGTAATAACTTGTTCTTGCCGTTACGGTAATATATACTCCCTACGTGGTCTTTATGCTGACCGTAAAGCATATAGTATTCAGGTCCTTATACCGACCCTTTAACGTATAAGTATAAGGTTTTTATACCGACCTCACGGCGTATAGTAAAGTATCCTTCTCTGCCCGTTATGCCTAATTTACGTCCCTATCGACCTTTAAATATAAAGTCTTTATTACTCGTTATAAGCATTAAATATCCGAAGGTAAGGTTAATAGCTATTAAGTATTATATCTATGGGTCTTTAAAAGTAAGGAGCCGCTATTAAAAGGAAAGCATATTATTTACTGGTTTATTACGCCAGGTATAGTTACGGTCCGTTAAGCTAAAGGGTACCGGGAAATCGTATTTGGTGCTTTACGTATTATAGTTTACCGCTAATATCGGTAAGACGGTATCGGTAAGGGTATATCCATGGTCCTTCTTATATATAACGATATAAGTAGAATCGGAACTTAGCTATTACTACCATTTATTAGGGGAAAAAACGAAGTACAGGTATTAAGGGTGGAGTAATAACTGCCTGGATTATAACTATAAACGGTGTTGCTAATTATATAGGTACGCATGCCAAGCATCCTTGCCCTAGGCCCTTGCGCTATGCCTATCTTGGTATCTATACTGCTTGCACGTAACAATTTATTAATAATTTTTTAATAAGCTTATATTCCTTTAAGTAATTATTTATTTAAATTTAATTTTTCGATTTTAAAATTAAGTTAATTTTATAATAATCCCGTCGTTTAATATTAGAATAACTTAATATAAATATTTAAATATTTAAAGAATATATTAAATTTCAGCTTATACTTTTAACGTAATAATAGATTATTTAAGTATTTTATAAATATTACGTTTATTAACAATAAAAATAATAAAAAATCGTTATATAACTTTATAATATCAAATATTAATATAATATATATATAAGATATCCAGAAATAACGTATTATTATTACCTTTATAATAAAAGTTAAATATATAGCTTTTTCCGAAAAATATAAAATAAATATTTAATTTATCAAATAAATTAATAAGACCGGATTCTTTAAAGGTTACGGACTTATCGTTTTATTTAATAATAATAACGGTAATATTTCTCTTATTAAGAACCCGGAGAATTATTTATGGATTAAGTATATTAACGTTTAATACCACTTTATTTAAGAAAAGGTATAAAAAAACTTTATTTTAATAAAATATATTAATATTAAGGATTAATTCGTAAATATTATAATAATGTTTTAATTAAAATAACTTTTTAAGATAAATTAATTAAAACTTAAATATCATTATTATAAATTTATCGTAGCTTTAAAAAAGGAGTAATATACGGGGGTATTCCGCGGTTATTTTAATAGCATTTATATTAAGGACCCTATCGTATAAAAGCCTATTAAATAGCCTTTTATTAACGGTATTACAGGTATATCGGTATATAAGGTACGGTAAATATACGGTTATTAAACAGCTTATGGGATGGATATAAATACGGTCGTTGTCACGGTGTAATTAAACAAGCATAGTGGTAGACTCAATACAAGTGATTCGGCTTACTCACCCTCCCCCCTGCACACTGCACCCATTTGCGCATATTGCATCAGAAGGCATAGTGACAGTCCAGACCCTGACCAAACAATGTTTGCATGAAGTGTTCTGCTGTGACCTGAGGCTCTTTCCGCCGCTGGCTGTGCACGTTTTAGGAACTGTTCCCCCCCAACACCGCCGCTAAGAGTGCAGGGTTTTTACAGCCCCAATTTCTTCGCGCCCTTTTACCTAGTTTCCATTTGCAGAATCCAGTGCTGTCTGGACGCCCCGTTTGAAGCTGGAGACGGGCATCTTCGCTCTCTCGATGTACCCACCATGGTGCATGGCTTTGATTTTAGGGTAGACACGTGCTTTCTATTTCTTTTGACTGTCTCATTGCGTCCTGTCATCTTCTTTCCCAGCCCTGATCTCAGTCCCTCGTGACTTGCACTTCCTACAGCGTTGCCTGTGTATAGCGTTCAATTTTCAGGGTAACAAGAGGACATGTTACTCGTCTGCCATCGTAAGAACAATTGGAAAATATTGAGCTTCCTGTTATTCAAGTTGACCAAATGTGATGACCCATCGTCCGCTCCAACAAAGCCTTCTTGCGTGCTATCTACAGCGTCGCCCATCTCGATACCCATCCGCAATGTGACCATAAGCGATGGCGCTCTTCCACGGGGTGCTGTCATCTCCGTAGGAACACCTCCTCAAGTTCTTGCCTTCGACGCCTCTGGGTTTGCCTTTGTCAAATTAGGTTTATGCCTCGTCCGTGACTGACAAGCTTCAGATACAACGATACATACATTTATGATGGTGGAGCTGCCTGCCAAAAGGATGAGAACAGCGCAGCCTGCAGTGCTCGTCTTGGTGGGCTGTTCGATGAAGCCAGCTCTTTGACGTGGAATGCGTACGCTAGTTGGACTGCGCCAGGCTTCTCAAATGTCAGCGATACCGATGAGGCTTCGAATCATCCATTTGCATCATCTGGAACGGACACCATCAAACTTAGCGATAATCAGAGTCTGGACAAGTTCGCATTTGGCATCGATCATGGGGGAGACTTAGGATCTAACGTGGGGCTCCACCCACTGGGCCTGGGGTCAAACTCGTTGCTATTAAGAAATCTGGAGACGAAGGGCGCTATCAATTCAAGAACTTGGTCGATGTGGCAGGGCTGGAATGGTGCAGAAGCCTCTCAGCAGATGGATGGGAACATTGTGCTTGGGGGGTACGATAAAGCGAAATTTACAGGCGCGAACACCACACAACCGATACAATACGATCAGGTCTGTGCCAGTGGCTTGATAATTACCATCACCAATATCACGATGAACTTCAAGAATGGCTCCTCGAACCCCATCCCCATCTCAGGTGTCTCTCAAGGGTCGGCTTTGAGAGCTTGCATACAACCCCAAAATACTTTCATCGCATTGCCATACAATATTTGGAGTGAATTTTTTTATGCCTCTGGGTCGACAGGAGCGGGGCGTTCTTTTTCTCACGTGAACTTCTACAGGGAGCTCGTACTTACAGATGGAGCGTGAGTGTCCCCTTCTGCCCGACCTTTCGCACGAAAGCCCTCCGTTTGGGCTGACATCCTCCTCCTCGCAGCTACGATGGAGACCTAACATTCACCATCCAACCCAACTTAGATATCCGCATACCCAATCACCAGCTCGTTGTCCCAGAATACGAGTGGAATCCCAACGGCCTAAGATACTACAAGAACACAACCGAGACGGAAATTCTCATCTATAGCCTTCAGAACACCACCGAATCCTTTTTCCCCTCTTTCGGTAAACCCTTTCTAAGCTCTGCCTATCTCTTCGTCGACAATGATTCCCAAAATTTTACACTTTGGAAAGCCCAACCCAATATGACACAAAACCTGGTCTCCGTCGGCCCGCCCGTCTGCAGCAGTACACCATCTTCGGCATCCACAGCCTTGCCATCCAACGGCCCTTCTAAAGGCGCAATAGCCGGAGCCGTCGTCGGCGGCCTCGTAGCCATTGCTGCCGTCATTGGCGCAATAGTCCTCCTTGCCAGGAAGCGCCGCCAAAAGCAACGCAAACAGCCCCAAACCAATGAAATTGGAGACTCCAGCTTCCCAGGCAGTGCCCAGCGATCCAGCCGTAGGGGGGGAAACGCGGAGATGGCGAGTGATCAGCATCCTGCTTTAGAGATGCCGGTCAGTCTCGCGCCATACGAGGTGCCGGATCGGCAACATTCAAGATACACACGAGAGGCGCAGCAGATGCCGAATGAGCGGGTCTCACCGCATAGCGTGGCAGCGTATGAGATGCCGGCTACGCCGATGAGTGGAAGACCGTTTTGAGAACCCTTCCATCAAACCGTGAATACAAGCGCGACGAGAAGGCAAGGATGCGCGTCGGCGACGATCCTACGGAGCGGTCCGTGTGCAGCACACAGATGATTGCAGTGAACCCCCCATAACGACAATTGGTAAACAACGTGGTGATGGGCGGATTTTTTGGTGTAAATCACCGATATCCTCCTGACTACTGCATCTTTAAGTTTTGATGGAATTTGTGACAGGTATCGTTATATCGGACAGAGAAAGATACCGTATCTTGAGTAGATTATAGGTGGGATCTTAGTAGTTCTCCGAAAGTTTATGTGTTTTATATTTGGTACGGATCCGTAGCCCACCGATGAAGGCGGTGCTTTCAACATGATTTCTCTATACGACCACCAAGGCTCATCAACAGCGTATCGTTTTTGAAGTCCTCGGATGTAAGAATCTGCCTATAATCCTGGACTTTCAGAGCGACGACCAGATGGTCCAAAGGTGAGGCACATGCGGCTTCCCAGATTGCGTTCTGTGACATAACAACGTATGGAGAGTATCATTCTTTGGGATAGCACCGTGCTTTGTGATTGGTGCACGAGATGTGGCAGAGCAAGAGCAGCGAGACAAACATGGCGCAGTACTGAACTGCGCCGTCGGCAAACCTTCCTGACCTCAAGGAAATACATTCCGTAGCGAGCAAATGAGATTCAACAGTCATTACCCTTTCACGCCTGGGGAGCACATGCTTGTAAGTCTAGCAAAGGACACATGTAAGATGCACAGCGAGTAAGTAGGTATGCAATGTGTGTGCATTCTGATGTGATGATCTATCTATGAAGACAAAAGGTGCCTGTGGGTAAACAGCTAGGTGTTCTGGAATGTACGGCCAGGTGACGGTATCTACACGCATCATGAGGATGTCTTGGCATTGCCTGCATGACTGCTCCAGAACACTCCTTGCACGCACTCCATCACACCGGCTGACAACAAAATAAAGTCGTCTGCTAGCAGACTTCTTCTGCTGGCGGACCATTATCAAGGACTTCATCTCCCGAACTTCCTGGTTCATGTCTCCGGTTTGAGTTCATGCACTGCGATGGAATTTACAGGGGTGCAGGTATGGCCTCATTGGCCTGGCAAAGCTTTGGCGGCACAAGAACTTCAGTCCGGAGTTTTGCCGGTGCCAAGGCTTCCATCCTTCGAATCGTTTCGCGCCCCTAATTCACATTTTCTCTCTATTCTGGCAGTGCGATGCCAATATTGGCATGGAGGGCCTTTGTGCTGGACTATCGTGTTTCAAGTGTCTAGAAGTTGCTGGCTCTATGCTCGTATCTCAGGATAGCACGGGGCTCCCGGCAACCTTGGTTGTTTCGAATGTGCAACCGCCTGGAATCTGCTAATCATGGAAGGATGGGAAAGATTGCGATTTTTCTTCTTATTCCTCCTTGCACCCTTCTCATTCTCATATGAAGTCTCATCCATCTCTGCTTTACGCATCTCAGAAGTTGCATCTGCGCGAGAGGGGATTGCATTGTTGCTCTTTTGGTCGCTCGGAGTACCATGTCCTTGCAGTCTAATTTCTGTTGTCTTAATCATTGGTGGTCTCTCATATTCTTCTCCATATGGCATGTTGAGAACGTCGTATCTGCTGCTACAACATCGAACACAGCACAGCCCTCGTGCGTGACAGCTTTGGCAAAGCCAGTCCAAATACCCATCCACAATGTGACACTGAGTGACGGGACTATTGCGCGAGGCCTTGCTGTCTCTCTTGGAACTCCTCCTCAGGCTCTTGCATTGCAAGTGGAAAGGTGCATCTCCGAGTGGATCGCCATTGCCCAGGTCATTACTGATGCTTTCAAGTTCGAATAATACGTATTTATACGATGATTCGGCCACCTGCGACAAGGACATGACTAAGCCTGAATGTACCGCTCGCTTTGGCGGACTTTTTGACGAGAGCAAATCTTCGTCGTGGCATCAGTATCAAGGTTTTACAGCTCCAGGCTTCGGGGACCTTGACAACACAATTGAGCAGGGCGCATCTAAAGCTTCGTATACTGGTACCGATAATTTCAAATTCAATGACGCCTTCACCCTCAAGGATTTTGCGTTTGGATTGGATAAAGGAGGAACGCTCAGCTCCGGCGCTAGTTTGGGCACGTTGGGTCTTGGACCCAATTCAACACTGCTTACCACGTTGGAGGCCGATGGGACCATTCAGTCCAAGACCTGGTCTATGTTTCAAGGCTGGAGTGGCGCCCAGGCCTCACAGCAAATGGATGGAACTGTGATCTTTGGGGGATATGATAGAGCCAAGGTCATAGGCCCCAACGTCACCTTACCAATAACAATTGGAACTAGCTGTCCCAGTGGCTTTCTTATGACTATCTCGAGTATCGATATGAATCTCAAGAACGGCTCCTCTTCGAGCCTGCTTGGTTCCTCTCGCGCTTCGGCTCTGCAAGCTTGTGTGGACCCTAAGGGAAACGCGCTATCTTTACCGTACCAGATGTGGTCCAACTTCCTCAAGATCTCAGGTTCGACCGAAGTCGGGCGGTCCAATTCGGCAATCAATTTCTTCAACATGCTCATCTCGGCGGATGGCGCGTGAGTCTCTCCGTCCTTCGAGGCAAATCCCAAAAGCTTTGGGGTTCCTGCTGACCATATCATAGCTATGACGGCGACCTGACTATTTCCATCAACCCCAACCTAGAGATCAGAATCCCAAATCATCAACTGGTCGTCCCCCAATACGACATCAACAGCACGGGGCAGACCATCATCAACAATGCGACGACGCGCGAGGTACAAATCTATAGTCTGCAAGGATCAATGGACGACGACTTGCCTCAATTCGGTAAACCTTTCCTGAGCTCGGCATACATTCTTGCGGATAATGATCAACAACAATTCACCCTCTGGAAGAGCCAGCCTACGACGGACCAGGACATTGTCGCACTCGGCCCACCAATTTGCAAGAGCAGTAGCAGCTCTTCCGCAACCGCTGCCATACCCGCTTCACCGAATACCCCTCCCCCTGCCCTCCACGCACCATCGGTTTCGAAGGGTGCTATAGCGGCTGCTGTGGTTGGCGGTTTAGCAGCCGCTGCGCTGTGCATCGGTGCGCTTCTTCTGGCAAGGAAACGGCGCGCAAAGCGAAGCCAGCATCCTGAAGCGATCAATGCCGAGGACAAATCGTCCTCCCAATTGTTCGACAAGCCCGAGATGGCCTCGGATCAGCATCCTCCACAGGAGATGTCTGTGGCAACAGATCCGGGATACAGCGTGGCGCCGTATGAAATGCCCGGGAGCAAGAGTGCTCAATATACAATGTCGCAGTATGAGCTGCCACCCGACAAGAGCTCCCAACGGGAGATGCCAAGATATGAGATGCCAGCTACGCCCATGAATGGAAAACCATTTTGACTCAGTCGTATCCGTACTTCTCAATGAAGCAACTCGAAGAGAAGAACGGGAAGGAGAGGAAATGCCAGCTCGGGTCAAGAGAAGTACATATATTGGGAAGCATGAAGGAGTAATGGCGGATGAATCCGAGGTGAACATATATCTGGATTGGATTGAGCGGGCAATCCATCACAGCACGGAGCCCATAAGACTTCGGGCTTTTTCGCTTATGACGCAAATAGCCAATTATTAGGCTCAAATAAGATGCAGCCACTCAAGGACCCTCCCAGAGTTCATGCAAGGACAGATCGGCAATGATTATCGTCAAAGATGAATGTTGCAGACTCACAGTGAAGGTCTAGCCTCTGCCCCTTTTTTAGACGCCGTGGTGAAGGCCGCATTAGGTTCGCAGGCGCCGAACATCTTCAACATCTCACCACGGAAGGGCCTCGGCCTTTGCCCCCTGTTGCGTGGCGTCATCTGGAAGAGTGAGAGTGATAGTATCCCAGGCAAGCAGGTGAATGGCAAAGGAGGGAGTGGCTGTTTTTGCGAGTCTGCCAGAATCTTGAGATTTACGGCAATTGAAGTGTAAAGATTATGTGGGAGGATTACTCGATGATGTCACCAATGCAGAACATCTCCTGCGGTGGCATGGACCGGAGGATTGTGCGCAGAAGAAATCACGCTCGCAGCCTGCAAGTCTACAGAGGTACCGACGTCTCGTTGAAGACTTGAAAAGCCGTTGAACCGTTAAAGCCTCGAAGGAATTTCCTCGCCGTGAAATCTGACTTCCTGCACCCGCCGAACCCAAATGCACTAAGGCTTGGCTCCAGCGCGTAGCTCAATTCGCAGCGTCTGATTCGCCCGAGCTCCCCTGCCCCTTTAATCACTTCCCGCTGCCATCACCAACAATGGCTCCAATCAACACTCTCGTTGACAATAGAGCTGCAGATGACGGCAAAAACGGTCCCCTCCAGGGGTTCCTTTTTTGGTGTCCGCTTATCTTGATTCGTTCACGCTTCGAATCCTCCCACCAATCCCCACCGCCAACGAGACGCTCGTACAATTTTTGCACTTTGCCGTCCCATTTGTGATGCTGAGAAGCATGTCTGTTCTCCTAATTGGCGAAGCTCTCTGTCGATCTATGGAATAGCACAGGCCAGGTGTGCTTGGGAGCAGTCCCACTCTCTCGAGAGTCTGCTCCCCTCGAGTCCTCCACTCTCTTTTGGCCCCCCAGCCATTACTGCCCTTGCGCTCGGCAATCCCCACTTCCCTCATCCTGCTGCTATGATTTTAGGATTCCTGCATCGGGAATGCAAGCCAACTTCGTTTAGCGCAATTCATCACTGCTTGTCCCAATCACATCTGCGCATCTTCCAATGCGGATCCAACGATTCACAGTCCCACCTTCTCCAACTGCAAGGGACCCCCATATACCCACCGCAACCCACTGCTGCGATTATTCTTCCGCACGATCTATCTGCAACCTCCACTGACGACCACGAGGTAGGCTCATGCCGTCTGTCTTCTGGTGATTGGGCGCATATATGTATAAACAGATCGAACAACGGTGGACGCCTATCGCTTTAATTGATACGGACTGAAACGAGGAGCTGGCATCCTCAGGCCCAACGACTTAGTTCTCTTTGAAACGGCTTCCCTCTGCTCAACGCCTACAGCTCGCCCTCACCTCTTCAAAAATATATCATAGATATCGATCCTGCGCAAGCTCCTGAAAAGGCAGTGACAAGAGAATCCTCACCGGGAAGAACATTGTCGAGGCTCTGCTCCAATCAGGCTTCGCCGGCAGCGTACATATTTAGAAACGGATTGTCGTAGCGCACGCCGCTCAGACTTCTCGTATGACGTTCAGGCAAAGCGCATTGGACGATACCCGTCTCTGAACAGCGAAAACCCCTTCATCTGCACCCACAAAATGCCTCACCTACCGAGTACCCTCTCAGGGCCCACTCTCACACACCTCACCAAATCTCTCACCAAGCGCATCAATGTACCCATAAGGAGCAACAGTCCGCCAGGGCTGATAGCAGCCAGCAAGCAAGATCCGTGGTCGCAGTCTGGAAAATATGCGCTGGGTTTCGTCTACTTTGCCATCATACTCTTCGCCTTGACCATGGCATTACATTGGTATCGATTTTGGACAGACAAGATTGGGAGGGCCACACACAAAGAGAGGCTGGAGATCTTGTCATCGAAGGACTCTTCGCCAGACATGGACTTTGAAATGAACAACATGCCAACCAATTGCTCGACAAGAAAGTTTTTCCCAAGGGATGACATGGATTCGCCAGAAGAGAAGGGTCACACGTCACAAGCTGAAGAGGAGGAGCAGCCATTGTCGCTTACATGGGGTCCATTTAATGACTTGGTCGCATTCGTGCGGTTTGTCGTGTATCGTCCAATCCCACCGATACGGTATGGCAAGAAGAAGGAATTTCACTTCCCAGGGATAGGCGCCACAGCAATGATCGCCGCTGCCATGGCCTTTGTGACCCTCTACACTTTCGTTCCCCAGCCGCTTTACTACTCCAGTATCGGATTCGGATCTCCACCTCTGGCCATCCGGGCGGGTATGATCGCGGTGGCAATGATGCCTTGGATTATTGCACTCAGTATGAAAGCCAATGCCATAACGTGGATGACCGGAATCGGCCCAGAACGTCTCAATGTCATCCATAGATGGGGTGCCTACATTATGCTTTTTCTCTCCCTGGTACATACAATCCCGTTCTACGTAACGCCCGTTTGGGATCAGGGCGGGCTCCGCGCATTCAAGACATTCTTCAATCAACCTTACTATATCTATGGCACAGGAGTGGCAGCACTCGTCCCTCTCTGCGTCCTTTGTCTTCACTCGCTTCCCTTCTTACGGCGATGGTCCTACGAGCTGTTCGTCACATTGCACGTCCCTATCTCGATCGTATACTTGGGCATGCTGTTCTGGCACTGCAACAACTACCTCACCTCATGGGCATACCTCTGGGCAACCCTCGCCATCTGGCTAGCGTCATGGTGCTCCCGCATCTTCTTTCTCAATTGGACAAACCCGCGCCGCATGTCCTGGCTCATAGGTGAAGAAGCAGCCATCACGGTCCTTCAAGAGAACGCCGTCAAGGTCACCATCCCCACGGAGAAGAAGTGGACCCCCGGCCAATACGTCTACCTGCGCATGCCCGGTATCTCCGTCTTCGAAAGCCACCCCTTTACCATCGCCTCTCTCTGGTCTCCCGACTTCCCCTCCGGCTATGGTGATAATTACAAAGACATGACCCTTGTCTTCCGCCCATTTGGCGGCTTCACCCGCAAGGTCTTTGATCGCGGCATGAACGACCCGCTGGAAAAGACCTACCGCGCCTTCATCGATGGTCCCTATGGCGGCATGCGTCGCGACCTCGCCTCCTTCGACACCGTCGTCCTCTTCGCGGGCGGCTCAGGCATCACAGCCATAGTATCCCACCTCCTCGACCTCATCAAGAAGATGCGGGACTCCAAAGCCGTCACCAAGAAAATTCACGTCGTGTGGGCTCTCCGCCGCCCCCAGACTCTCGAATGGTTCAAGGAGGAACTTCGCATCTGCAAGGAATCTGCCCCGCCCGAGTCCGTACACTGCCAATTCTTCATCACCGCAGCCAAACGCCCCCCACCGGGTGGGGCCATGGCGAAAGTCCCCCCATCACCTTCCCGTCCCTTCCAAGATCAAATCCACAAACAAATCGATTCTACCTTCGCGGGCATCGCCTCCAAACGCAACTCCGCGCTCATCCAAGAAGCCGCAGGCAACGACCCCGAAAAAGTCGACGAGCTGAAAGCCGAGAATGAAGACGCCATCACGAACCTCCCCCACCCCACCTTCCTCCCTGCCCCCAAGAAAGCCGCCACCGCCCCCGGCAAACCCCGTCACAGGCCCCAACTGAGCCTCAACACCTCGAACTCCATCGCTCCGCCCCCCAACGATCAAGGACAAGGCGGGCCTTTCGACTTCGGCTTCCCCTCCACGCCCACTTTATTTCAAAAGAATATCATGCGCTTCGCCTTCCTCCCGTCGGTCAACCCAAAGAAGGCGTCCTGGAGCACCGAGTACGGGAGACCAGATATCCCCTTCATGCTCAAGGAGATGGAGAGGGAGTTTGGGCGCAAGACCTGCGTGTTTGTGTGTGGACCGCCAAGCATGCGGATGGATGTGCAGAGCTGTGTTGCGGGCATGCAGAGGGGGGTGTGGGAGAAGGGGAGGAGGAAGGGGAATGAGAGGGAGGAGCTGTATCTGCATACGGAGAATTATGCGCTGTGATGGGGGTTGGGTCGTTGGTGCTATTGCACAGCGACTGCTCGGTTTTTGCATGGTATTTTTTTTTTTTTGGAGTAGATACCCACTTATCATTATTCCACGCCCCAAGCGGGTTCAGGGGAGGTTTTCCATTGTCTATAATACTCTGTGTGTGTGTATGGGTGTGGCATCGTCACAGCGACGTTGAAGTCTATACATTGAAAAATATACTCATCATATCCAAACACAATGCCTCCACTTCCACGAACCTTCACTTCACACTGTAGCAACTGTCCGAGTATGCCAAGCCCGCCATTCAATGCCTTCGACTGGGGGGGCAGCGAGATTCGACATTCTGCAGGGGACAAACCCCGAGTATCCTCTGCTTACTTTGCTGCGAGGGGAGCGATGCGAGCACACCCAGCCTGGTGAGGTACTTACATCGAGCATAGCCACGATTCGCTAAAATATCGACTGCGCCAGGAAATATGAGATGGGCCGATGGCAGCCGAGCGAGCGAGCGAGGGAGGGCGGGGGATGATCCGTTTCTGCGGGTGGACCACGAGTACTCTACCTACTTTAGGTAAGTAAGGACTGGATAATGGTGGTGGTGGGTAGACGTATGATGGGCTTGGGGGGGGGCGCAGGAATATCCGAAGTGGGATCCAGAGACTCTATTATTTATGGCCAGTGGGGGGAAAGTAGTAAGTCATGCTTCGATTGAGGGGCCAAGATGATGGTATTTTTTGCCGGGACCCGGTTTCACCACGCTGTACGGAGGATGGCACGGAAAGTCCTGGACAACGCTAAAAGTTGGATCTTCTGTTATATTCTTGGCTTTGTATTTGAAAAAGTTCACGGTACAAGATTCAGCTCTTTAGGGAGTTTTCCCTATGGACGTTGCTGCAACTGCTGATGTGTAAAGGCGTAAGTGTGGCTAGGTTTATCTTAGGGAGGTGGGCCTAAAGCTTTCTGTAGATTACTTACTTAATACTCGAAGATTACAGGCCAGGGCCCAGGATAGATAACGTTAGCTGCAGATTTTAACGTCGTCCCGGAATTTTCCGTTTTCAATTAAGTTAGGTAGAAAAAGCTCCGCGTTGTGCAGGACTTTTAGTGCCATCATCTCCCGTAAAGATCACTCCGCCTCAACGGCGGTGTTCCTTATCAAAGGGTACTTGACCGTAGTGGACCCTGGACTTGCGGCATTTCGCTACCTAGATTGCTCGCCTCCAGCCAAAGCTCCAACCCGCTGACAAGGTTCAAGGCCCTTCAAGATCCTGCTATCCCTGCACAGAATCTTCATTAGCCTGATACATTCGCATGAGCTCATTTTGAGGCAAATCTCTGATGTTTCTGCAACATGATGAACGGCCGGATGAGACCTCAGGCGCTTGCCGCAAATTCCGTCCTTGATGCTCAACAAGCATCCCTCGGAATCATGTTAGTACGAGGCATTTGTGGGTGTCCCCAACAGCGCATGCCGCATATGCAGAGTCCAAAAGGGTAGCATAGGTACTTTGCTCGGCGATCCCTGAAGAACGCCGAGCGATCATTCGCTGTGCGGCTCATCAGGCAGTACTCATGCATGACTGGTAGCACGCCTCGGCACGAGTACCCTGTAAGATGCACAAATGAAAAGAGAGTGCGAAATGCAGCGGAAGCGGACAGAACGATTTGGAATTTAAGGCTGAGCCCAGTTGGGTCCTGAAGAACGTCTTCAAGCTACCCAAAAGTAAGGATATTTTGTGCAAAATCGAACCCTCACTTGGCCTACAGAGTGGCTTCAGTAGCTCTATACAATATGGGCCGCGCAACTGCCAAGGCTTGGAACCCGTTTCATCGCCAGGCATGGTCCAGCCAAAAAGCTGAGACAGCCTCAGCAAGCAAGGACACTTGCGAGCCATCTACTGCTATGGAAGTTGATGCACCGCACAGAGACGAAGCTCCAGCACTTGGTTTGCCCGTCGATCCTGCTAATCTCAGCCGCCAAGCCTTCAAGCGAGCAAAGCCTGTGAACGAGACCTTATGGGATGATGCCTACACCCAATTTGCAACTCGGAACCCGCAATTGGCAGAAGATTACCGGAAACTACTGGCAGACGTCACTGACGTTCCTGCTTCTGCTAATATAGCTGATCATGCACAAGCAGTCTTGAAACAGAAGCTTGATCAAATCCTGGAAAAGCAGTGGAAAATTCAATTCAGGAACAGATCCATCACCCTTCGCTCAAAGGTCGATCAGATCCTCAAGATACTGAGTATCTTCAAGGATCTAGGCTCCTCCTTGGCTGGCCTAGATCCAGTCCATGCCGGTCTACCCTGGGCTGGAATTTGCTTCCTGATTGCTGTATGTTGAATCATTCAATATGTTGTGCTCTGGCTGAAATGGCACAGCCTGTCTTAAACAACGACGAGCAGCATAACGCGGCTATTGAAGGAATTAATAAGATAGCCTTCATTGTGTCTCGTTACGAAAATCTTGTCAACGTATTCCTTGATGAAGAATCTGACGGTCATGATCCGCTTGCAAGTCAATTTGACAGTAATTATGGCACTGCCGTGAGGGAGCTTTATGATCTAATACTGACTTATCAGGCCTCTGCGGCCTGTTACTTCAATCAAGCGACGTTGATGCGCATCTACCGCAACACAATGAAACTTGATGAATGGAAAGGGATGTATGACAAGATCGTGGCAATGGACGCTGAATGCATGAACTACCCTCGCATGCATATGAATTTCAAAGGGAAGTATGTCCAGAAAGAAATGATGGATCTTCTCACACGCCAAGAGAAAAATTGGTCGGACCTTTGTGCTTTTCAACAAACCCTTGAAGTCACACAAACGCTTGCACAGATCTCGGACATCTCGGTTGAGCAAGACCACGAAGATGTGCGAAATCGTTTGGGCTCGCTATATTGGGATTCTGGTCAGTGGCTCTTACAACATGAGGACTACCTCGCTTGGGAACGGTCCTCCAAAAAATTCCTCTGGCTTCGTGGTTCTATGGGCGTCGGAAAGAGTTGCCTAGCCTCTATCATGATACAGACTGCCGTGTGGAAGGCGGACGAGGGACGAGTGTTGTTCTTCTACTGCTCTCAGCCGCAGATCGAAACGGTTGACATATTTCGCTCTCTACTTGCTCAACTCTCCGTGGATCAAAGGGGTCGGCTTGCATCTTCCATTCCCAAACAGAAGCTAGGCAGGCGCAGCCTCTCTCTGCAGGAGTGTTACGACCTCATCCTCAACATCTCGAGTCAGTGTCTAGGGGTGACCATCATTGTAGACGCTATTGATGAGTGTGCTGATTCTGACGAGTGCATGTCTCAACTTACCTCACTTTATGCTCAGAGTGAATGCATTAAGATCTTCGTTACAAGCCGGCTCAATGTGCGAATTGATGATGAAATTCAAGATCTGAAAACCATCACCCACTTGCAAACGGTCTGGGACATGGAGAATTACATCAAGACAGAAGTCGACTTGCCTGCTCGTCGAAAGAAAAGCGGAATGACGAGTGAGCAAGCGGGGCTATTCAAAATGGTGTTGAAACGGCGTGCGTGGGGCATGTAAGATACAACATGTATCGCTCTGTACTACGAGTAAGACTGACTTCATGAAGGTTTCGATGGGTTGAGCTTGAATTAGATGTCATGCTAAGCAAAAGATACCCGATCATACATCACAAGGATGTTCAATCGAGGCTCAATAGCCTCTTGCTCTCGCCAAGAGATCGTCATCAATTAAGCAGAGCCTACTCTAGGATCTATGAACTGAACACACAGGATCAATCTTACAGGAGTAGTTTGGCCATCAAATCATTGCAATGGGTCTATGGCTCCTATCAAAAGATTTCTCTCGAATTTCTCGTCCAAGCTGTTGCTCTCGATGATCTGGGTGTCATTGACCCAGTCATCGACCAGGACTTCATTCTCACCATATGTAGTAACTTTGTAATCGTGACGCGATCAGGCGAGGTCAGATTTGCTCACAGATCAGTCAAAGATTTCCTGAGATCGTCCATGAGCCATGAGTTCTCCGAGGTCAGCTTGCACAACGCAATAGCTGCATCGTGTCTCACCTTTCTTCTCACTTTAATTGATGACCCCAAATGGTCTGCCTTACCTCTACATAACAGCGAGGAAGTGGCAGACCTACAGCTTACTAGCTTCGAAGCATACGCCTGCCTTCACTGGCCTTTTCATTGCGAGGCTACCCAACTATGGAGCCGCTCGCGGGCGTGTATGGAGGGTAACGAGCGCTCGCGGCATCTCACCATGTATTTTCTAGAACCATTGGCTTTAGCTAAGGCGTCTTGTGGCAGTGTGGCGTTCCGAAAATGGCTCAGCTTCCTTCAACTGTATTTCGACACAGAGCCGCTCTTGGATGACCACAAACAACAACGACTGGTAGATGCCATATCCAAGCCAGCAAATATATGGTTCACAGTGTGTATCTGGGGGCTTCTGCCATCTCACACAGAGTATGAGGGGATGCCGCTGCCAAGGCCAATTACTCGGCTCAACGGAAAGGGCCGGTCATCCCTTGTCTTAGCGTGTGTGAATGGACAGCGGCATACGATTGAACTTCTGTGGTCACAGAAATTGTGGATAGTTAGGGTACCATTGGGAATCATGATACAAGCTGCGGCTCGAGGTGGCGATCTACAAACTCTGCAAGATGTCTTGAATAATGGAAGAAGAGAGACTTTTAGAAGCGTGGGTTGGATGCCGTCGCCATTTAGGGCTCCATTAACTACAAGAGAAGCTCGGGTAAAGACAGAGATGAAGGCGGCTATTAATGCGGCTCCTGGTAGGTATGGAAGATCGCTGAACGCAGCTCTGTCTAGCCGCAACCCGCAAATTGCACTCGAGCTGCTTCAGAACGGTGCCGAAGTCTGGCTGCCAGTCACGACCGTCCTCCCGACTACAACTCCATCAGATAAGCAGTTCATAGAGAGTGTGAACAGACAAGGGATCGAAAATACAAGCACCATCCGTGTGACCGATGAACCTATTGCAGCCCGGGCTCTGGACTCTCCACACTCTGCGACTTTGGAGAAAAATAAAGATCGGCTGTTAGCCCTGTTCGAAGCAGCCGGTCATGTCCGCGCTCAACTACGCAACGCCTTTCAACGAAACTTCGTTTTCGGTCATCCTGAAGGGGAGGGACCTCAACAGGATCGAGCGGTGATCGATGACGCCTTGAGCATGTTCGCCAACCCCACTGAATTTGGCACTAAGATGGTCCAATGCCCATTCTGCTTTCAGGAAGCTATGGAAGATGACCCGGAAGAAAGAACGTATGTCATTGCCTATTCACAATTGATCAAGTTTCAACGGCTGACTGATCACCCTAGGGAACATTTGATTGCGGATCTAATGCCTTATATGTGCACAAACAGTACATGCAGCATCTACGGTAAGCTCCTTAGATCGCGGGAAGAGTGGAGGACACACGTACTCGCCAGTCATGAAATCCTTGAAGACCTGAAAGATGGTGACGCTGGCTCGCTTGCCGGGTCCACTGTGCATTGCCCTCTGTGTGACAAGGCTGTTGAAGGGCCTCAAGCGGACTTGAGAATGGTTGACGAACATATGGGGCCACATATGGAGAACTTTGCAGTGAAGGCATTGGATCAGCATTACGACGACCGAGGAGAAAATTCGCAAGACAAAATCGATTCCGACGATTCCAGCCGCAGCGGCCGTGGCTCTGCTCGCTCCTGGGCCTCCAGAGGTAGCAGCAGAGGGAGCAATGGGACAGTGGCTAACCGCAACGCGAATGACCCTGGGCGTTCATCGCCCGCCCCTCAAAAATTTTAACATATCTCGCAGACATTCCATTAGAACACGCACGGACTCCTACGAGTATTTGAGAGCTATATTCGCCTTGAAAAATTGTAAATACCTTCTAAAGCAACGCGCATGAAACGCATCCGCATCCGCTGTCCGGGGGATCGATATATAAGCGGGGAGTCGAACTGCAGCACAAAGTGGGAGACGAGTGTTATGACCTGAACGGCTTTGATCCGGTTAGGACTTGCTGTCTACCAGAGGATCTTGCTGTCGGTCTAATGAAGCAACGAATACATATGCATCATCTTTCTTTCTTCGGCATACTCAAATCCATCGACTTTAATGACCCTCCTGTCACTGGCAGCGTGAGCAAATTGGATGTAGTTTTCTTCGTAGGCTGTACAGAACGAGCTACCGATGCTATGAGGGGATGGTATGACGATACACGATCAGAAAGAAATCAGCAAGAGCTCGGCGTATCAAGTTGGACAATACTTCCTTCTATTTCGCCATTTCTGGTGGTTTGCGGTGGGCGTCCGTAGAGCTTGCTGCGGAGAGCCATTCCCAAGGCCAGAGAATCGCGATCCCCCAAGCACCAACTTAAAATATGGAGCAGATACCTCATCCATACACTTTAACATGCCCTAATACCTAAATCAAACATTTCACTCAAGATCGTTCCTGATACATATACAACATCGATCTCATCATGGATGTTACGTAATCACTGTCTGATTGAAACTAAGATTCATCATCCATCCACGCAGAACCAATTTTGCATCCACTAGTCTTGCTTTCCTCCTCAGAAGATGTAATACACAATGCCTCTCTCTCAAAGCGCCCGTCCTCTACGCACTTCCTCAGCAATGGTTACTGCAGCTTCTGCGGTCGACAACACGATTGATCTGACTCCAAAGAAAGCCCACTTGCAAATCAATGCCGCTTGTCATCGCTTGCCCAGTGCTCGCCTCTCGCTAGGAGTTAAAAAAATTGGCAACGAGGGCATGGTAAAGTCCCGCCACAACCACATTTCTCCCCATTCCAAGCTACTTCTTCTGACTTTTCAATTCACCTAGAACGCCATTGATAAAAGGAATTCCTGGTTAAAATGTCTCTGCGCTTGACTCAAACCACACGTTTCGAACCAAGATCTTTGTCTCAAAGAGTATATATTTGGTGAGTCCGAGATTACCCACGTTGCAATCCTTTTTTGCTGCTAACCAGCGCCTCACGAGGAGCGCACGATCCTCGGGAACGGGCAGTCCACAATTTGGAACAGCATCTGGTCTCGATTATATACAAGACCACTGCTGCGGCTGGGGCTCAATTGATGGCTGGATTGGAACCTTCGACGCTGTGGACTGCGACATCCACTCAATAAAATCTTTCTAGAGAGCGGACTGATATGGTTTTAAGGCTGTGAGAGGGCTACGGTAGAGTCGCGCCCCGCATGCATGTCTAGGTCTTTCACATTCATATATAATGACATCGTCATACATGTAACGGGCCCAAAGTGACAGCGTGATACTTCCGGCTCATAAACCATTATTCATAACTATTGACAAGGATGGAGTTTTAGGCAGGTGAACACTTCAGCATTTACCAGACTCAAGAGTGTAAGGATGAGCATCTGTGTTAATGTCCAGATGTTCGACATTTGAATACATTTGCTTTTGAAAGCACTTCAACTCCCAATCCGGACATTTTGCGGCACCTTCGCCGGGATGCTCTACTGCGTAAAACGGCAATAGCTGCCTCTAGCTCAGCACGATTGCAAACTTGACTTTGCTTGGATGGTGTCTTGATAGTACGCAGCTCACTTCTCCTCTTCCTTGACGCCTCTTTACATGCTGAGAGTGACGCCTCATCAGGCACGAGCACGCCGAACGGCGTCAGAGCCCGACAATCAAAGCACCGCGAGCTATTCGAACGTAAGTGTGCTTCCATCAAAGGTCAACGCCTTTACATGATGCAGCGGGGACCCCGCTTTTTCTTGGTTTGGGCTAGCGAGAAGCCGGTCTTGTATGCCTTTGCGCCGTGCTAAATTCTCTATATCTGACAAAGTCGGCTGTACCTCCCGCAGCTTGCTGACGTGTCAAGGGGTACCTAGTTAACAGGATTTGGTTGCGGTGGTGCGGTAGTGACGCCGCCGACAAAGCTCCTCGAAATCGGGTCACACGAGTTGCTCTCAGTCGATTGATTAGTGCTTGCAAGTGAACCCCTGCCAGGTTGGTATGGTTGTTCGAGTCATTGTCTGGTTTGCGGACTCTTTGGACTGGTCGTTCGAGTCTAAGAAGAAGATGATTAGCTTTGGCCTACTTTTATGAGTGCGACGATGATTCACGTATGCGGTGGATTTCTTCATGGTTGCAGCTGATAGCAGGTTTGCAACCAAATTTGAACGCATTAGGTGTGCTGGAAAGTTGGTGAGCCGAACGCCTGACAATCTATCAAGTAAGTGACTTATCAATGAAGTTTCAAGTACGAATGATCATTCCGTTCCAATCGCCTCCGACCCTCCAAGTACTCCCATCCTCCCCTCCTACCTACTGCCCTGGCACATTGCCCACCACCATCTCCACCCACGCCACGACCCCCTCCCCACCTACCTACTGCTCCGCAAGCTTCTCGCCCACCCACGCCCCTACCCCGTCGCCAGTAGCCGACCCCCCAGCACCGCCAACCTCAACTTCTTTCCCCACCCGATATAAACCTCCCCGCCCTGATGCGCCGCCCCAATCACACCATCGACCGCAAGTCTCTTGGCCTCCTCGATCACATCCCCCATAGTCGTATGCTCCACCTGCTGATTATCCGCCACATCCAGCACGATCGCGCAATTCTCTGCGTAGCGCACGTAGGGGACTTTGATCTCCGGGTGAAGCGAGGAGCGCGAGAAGGTGAGTGGTGTGGTGTGGTGTGGTCTGGCTACGGGGCGATTTGGGCGTTGATGATGCCGATGCAGTGGCGGAAGGTGGCGGTGGGTTGGGGGGCGTAGGAGGAGCAGCCGTCTTCTGTGAGGGAGCTGGTGGTGGTGTTGCAGGTGGTCGTGGATGGGGTAGTGGCATTTTGAGCGGGTGGGAGGGCGGTGGTGGTGGTGATGATGAGTTAGGTGAGGAGGCGGAGGAAGATGGTTGGGTCCATTGTTCTGGGTGCGATGAAAATGCCCACGTTTCTTTGGAAGCTGATCAAGTATGTTGGTTCCGCATAAGCTCTGTGGAAGGTCTTGGGGATCGTGAAATATGAGTACTTGCGTGATCTGCCGATGAGATAGCGGCATGACCACCCGCGTTTGTTTCCGTATGCTCAATGGCGAAGTTTTATGTTGCGGTACTGCGCCTCACTTTTAAGTCCGGTCGGTGAGACACAACACGTTCGAAGGGACGATTCCGGGTAAGTAGATGACGAAATTGAAGGCACTTGAATTCGGTGACTGGTTTAGTCTTGAGCATGTTCCAGTGTCAGGTAGTATTGATAATGATGTATCCTCCCCTTGCGATCGAACAGCCTGGATGATCGACCGCATTACGTATGGTACCATTATTTTTCATTCAAGATACAAAACAATGGGAGAAGTCCTGGTCCAATGCCTTCTTCCTTGCAGAATGTCCACTAACTCAGTCATAGTGAAATCATTCACTGCCCGATTCTTTGAGTAACTACAGCATGTCCGATGGCGCTTGGAAAAGCTGGTCTAGGTGAGAGGGACCACCAAGATCGCTCAGCGTCCGTGGCTTGAGACGTGATGAGAAGACCCACTTCACGGAGAATCCATTTATCTTTCCGCATGTTTAGAGCCTAGATTGTTTGATCCCTCCAACTGGGCCTCAATGGAGTCGTTTTCGGAGTTGTTTTCAGAGTACTCTTCTTCGAAATCCTCCTCTTCAGAGTCCTCTTCTTCAGGTTCCTCTCCTTCTTGTTCCTTCTCCCCAGGGGCCCCTTCCTCAAGATCCTCTTTTGCACCTGCATGGCGTAAGAACTGCACTACCTCCGCATACCGGTCTAAAATTTTCACATTCTGACCTCTCTCCTTTGCGCTTTTGAGTTTTTTTTTTGCAAGAAAAACAGGTGTTTTACCTTTCGACAGCATGTTGATATGAGCACCCGCCTCTAAGAAGAGACGTACCACCTCTAGATTACCCTTCTTTGACGCGAAATGGAGAGGCGTCATTCCATTGTTGTCTGGAATGTTAGGATCTGCACGGAATTCGAGCAGAAGTCGAATCCACGCGACTTGTTTGCCACTGAGGCCTGGGGAATTTGACCGCAACAGAAATTTTGGCCAAGGTGAACTCTGTCCAGACGGGTTTTTGCAAGCACACAAAAGACTAGTATTTGATCCTTCATTTTGAAAACTAGGGTCGGCACCATGCTCGAGGAGGATTCGCATTATTTCAGTCGCAGCTCCCTTGCCAATGGCATACAAAAGATCTTCGCTAATCATGAGCTTTGCAATATCTTGCGTGAGGATTCTCTCGCCACGTGAAACTCCAGTATCTGGAGCTTGGAGAGCAATAACGTCAAATCCAGGATCGTGCTGGAACCGAGCGCCCGTGTTGAATTGGCATAGGAGCCTGACCACCTCAACATGTTCACGTGTGATAGCTGCCCTGACGGCCGTTTCGGAAGGTCCAGCGCGTTGGTCGACCTCGATTCTCCCTGCCAACAAATGCTGCACAACATCTGCAAGGCCCAATAGCGAAGCTAAACCAATTGGTGACCACTCTGAGATATCACCATATCGGAACCGATCACGATATACCGACCGAAAGCCATCACACCACTCATCAAGCTCTCCAACTATTTGGAACCAGTAGCTAGTCGAATTATGATCAGGCTTGCACAGTGTAAGTGCTGGCGTCTCCGGGATACTGTCCTTGTCAAAACCTCGTCTGTAATGAAAAACCCATTTTCTGGCAGCGTAGTCGAAGAAGCTAAGACCGCTCACTGATACTTCCATGTACTTTTTGACTTGCTCCTTGGTAGCTGCCTGCGCCGCGAAATCCTCCAAAGTCAGATACTCAACGCATATTGAGCAGAGTACTTCCTGGGCACATTCCATGGTGAAACATCTGCTCCACATTTTATCTTTGGAGGATTGGTTGTTTGACTCGTCTATCACCGCCTCTAAAAGGAAACTCCTGGCAGTCTGATGGAGCAATGATAGTCTACCATGATTCACACTGACTAACAAGCCACACATCTCTTGCACTGTGGATGCGAATCTCTTCTCTGGCCACATAGGGAGCCCTTTGAGGTCACGTGACTTCTCATCCTGTGTCGCCATGGTCCAGGCAACATTGGCCTCAGCTAGCGTAAGGGGTCTCGTTGCTGCAATAATGATCTGTAAAAGGGTTCGCGCACTTTCCTGCTCTCGGCTCTGAGACAATAATTTTGCATACGCATCTGAGACGTCCAACGGTAGATTAGATAGCAACTTCTCGATCTTGACAGCTTTGCTGTACCACGCTTGTTCTCGTTCTATGATATTCAGAGTGAGGTAGAGCCATAGATAAGTTTGATGGTTCATCTTCTTGAGTTGGCTTGAGATCCGCTCACGGTCTTCTTCTTCGAAATCCCGAGTCAAGCGTGGGACTTTATGGTCGATCACTAGATTGATCTCGTGGCTGATATCTATCGAGTTCTCGTCAACGTCAAGATGCACATATTTGTTGGACCCTTCCAAACGCTCGAATTCAAAGCTTATACGACTGTAAGGACGGCTGGTGATAAGGAACTTCAAACCTGCCGAAGGTCTTCGGTGGCTAGAAGCATCGTAATAGTGTATAATCTTGTCGATGACCTGTTCTGTTGATTGGGCGTCGCATTCATCTAGAGCATCTAAGACGCAGATAACCTGACCCGCGTCCTCATCCTCCGCAGTTTTAATCAGCACGTTCCAGAGTTCGCTGAACGTACTGCTCAACTGGTGCCCATAGAACTTGGAGCTGTGAAGCCCGTGGCCTATGAGATGTGGATTCTGGTCAAAAAGCTGGTGGAGAATAGCACTGAGAGCGTTGGCGCCTGTTGTGCGCTGTTGTTCTCCCTCTCTGAAAAAGAAGTAACACGTGGTAGTATGTAACGCTGATGCCGAGGATAGCCGGCACTCGTCAATCAAAGCCTTGGCCAGTACGGACTTACCACATCCAGGACCTGCAGAGATCCAGAGAAGGCTGGAAGACTTAGTGTCTCGCCACCGGTGGAATCTCTCATCTCGAAAGAACCATTCACATGTACCATTGACTCTCTGAGCGATAGAGTCTTTATCACTTTCATAGTTGGAAGCGATTGCAGTCAGCAAGCGCGCCTCCAAATCGTATTCCCGGCTTTCCAAGAAATTCTTCTGGAAGTTCTGGAATATTTCGGTTTGCCGCTCTTGAATCCTGTGATCTTTCCTTTTGACTGACAGGTCCATCCTCTTCTCAAAAATTCTTTCTGCTTCTGCGATCTTTTTTAGCATGCCGATCCAATCGTTCTTTTCGAACAAATCCTCGAGTCCACGCCGTGCTGATTGAAGGAAGAGATGGCACACACATCGAGCTTCGTATTCGAAGATGTACGAATACAGCTCTACGGAAGCATTTGTGAGCTCAAGATAGGCATCAGTTGTCTCTTCCCGCGGGAACATCTTCTCTCTAAAGTCACACGTTATCAACATATCCGACAGCTTCTGGAGGCCATCCATCATGTTGTGACTCTGTTTTGAAGAATTCAAGAGTAGCTGTATTGGTATGAGAAACCGGAACATGCTTTTCTATGTAGAGCTCTCACTGACCGGCAGTATGATTGAAACACCTGACCATGCAAGCGAGGCATACGGCTGCGAAGCCAGTGCAGACGAAATAGGGCCATCGAAGAAAAGAATGACGTTGACGATCTTTTCAACTTGTTCCCGTATCAGAAAGGATTTCCCTCCCAGACGCAGGGACAATCTTCGCGCATCAAGGTTCCCCCGCTGAGCTTTTATGAGTCCGGCAATCTTCCGTGGGGAAAATTCATCATCGGATGCCGTACCATCTGGACTGGTATAGGCTTTCATGTGCTGCTCATAGAGATTGACTAGGTCGCTCTCTCGAAGCTTGCACTTCTCATAGGCCTGTTTCCAAAGGACCTCAGGGACAATGTTTGGGGCATCATCCGCGACTGTCACGGTGTTTATAACAGCAGACCGACTCGAATCATTCACGGGTGGCTTTGGCCGTGAAGCGATTGCGTATCCAGCTGCACAATGAGCATTAGATTCAACTTTCCCTCTTACAATAAAGTTGGAAAACCCACGATCTTCCCGCTTGGCGGTCGCGTTGGATTCCATCAGATTTCGCGGTGGCTACCCTTTGAGTTGACAGTATAAAGTAAGCCACGTCTCTGATACGTAGAACATCTGATCAGGCCGGAGACTGGGAATGAAAAAGCAAGGTGTCAATTAGAGCAGGCTAGAGCCGATGCACACCACCCCGCACCTGTTTTAACGCACACCGCCCTTTACCCTGGGGCGTGAAGTACCTGTACTTGTGCTATTCTAGCCACCCACATGCCATACTGACAGCCACCAACGCCAAAATGTTGGACCCTGCTGCATAATGACAAATTCAGTCTCGCTTACTGTCGCATAACACGGCAACATCCCTGGACTGCGCAGATAAGAGCAATACCATCCAGCGGCTATCTACGACTAAGGCGTCACTGGCTCGATGAAGATAGTGAAGCCACGGGCCACTCTTCATACTATCAGGATCTGCACCAATCGTATGCGAGACCCTTTTCCATCAACGTCATCCTGTCTTCAAAATCTTGCTGCCTTACTCGTTTCAGTGATCATGACCCTCTGCGAAGTCAGCGCTGGGCTGGAAATATTGATGACATCAGCTCCTCACAAGCTTTGCTAGCTGCGGGCGCCAACCCAATTACTATCAATAAGGCCAGAATGCAGATGATCAAGGCCCGCCACAGGACTGACCACTTGTAAAGTTTGTATGGAAAACAATACAGACGACACCACCAGACCAGCTTGCTTAACCCTTGATTCGCCGCAAACGGAGTATGATTCAATCTGAAGTAGATAGCCTGTCCGTTGTTTTCCAAAAGAACATCATGCAATTTTTGTCAGGCAAAAAGATGAAAGACCGATCAGGCCGAACTATGCGCACTAGCTCAGCCACCAGGGCGCATTCATGCAGCCGCATCTTACGCCGCCCCCATGCTCTGAAATACTTTGAGCGATCTTGAGTACTTAGTAATGAGTCGTCACTTGATAAAGGATGCCTGAGCTGCCGCTGGTACCGACTTGTAAGTCCCGGCTCCACAATGACAGATCCACTCTCCGTGTGTGCCAGTGTACTGGCCATAATCGCTGCGGCTGACGGCAGTATCCACGGATTGCGAAAAGTGAGAGGCTATTGGAAAGCGCCTGCTGTGATTGATGACATTGTTACAGGGATAGAGGATCTATGTTCTACCCTTCACGACGTAGAGGCAGTCATAAAGAAGACGCAGTCAGCGATCTACAGCGAGCGTTTGGCAGAGCCTGTGAGACGTGCGTCTTCAACAATTGATTCTATTAATGCTATGTTATCTTCAAAACCTTTCCATCTCACACATCTGGGCAACAAGAATCACAGCCGAGCAATTTGGATGCGTTATGGAAATGAGATCAAAGGACTTCTTGAATCCTTGAAGCTTGTCCGATTTGATTTGATGCTCAAGCTGGGGATTATCAACCTGTATGATCTTCTCCAAGACACCTTGAAAATCAAAGCTCCCGACGGCCATGTTTATCAGCGCAATTTCCTGACTGATAAAATTCCAGGTTTTCCGCGGTACAAATCCAAGAATCTGTCAATGTTTCCATTGGTATCCAGAATACAATGTCGGAGCAATTGTCAGTGGTCCTCAATCGAGAAGAACAGGCGACTACAGTACCCGACCGAGCGTATTTGGAAAAACCAAGCAGTTTCCATAACGATGTTCCTGGCCAGAGCACGTTTTGCACGCCCGTGGGCTTTATCGAAGACGCTACGTCGGATGCAAAGACGCAAAAGTTCAATCCCGATACATCTTTACAACGGTCATCTATGCCCACTGAATCATTCACATCTCGGAGTGGGCGGCGCTGCGCGCCTTGGTGCAGCTGCAGATGTCACACGCGCCGGTCTGTGAAAACTCCATGGGTACTCGAGACATTCATTGGTAGGGTCGATGTCTCCTATACAGGAACGCGACCCGAGTGTAATGAGCAGAAATGTTCGCGAACCTCGACTGCACCAGCATTCACAATCACGCATCAGCTTCCCCAGTATCTCATGAACCGTTACATACACCTGTCGATGCAGCACACACTCCACGACGGACCTGCGTTTGCACTTCGCTTACCTAGGATTACACCATGGTCGCACATGTTGTGGAATTACGCTATTGCTGGAGACGTGCAAGCAATGCAGAATATGTTTTCGCAGGGCAAGGCATCGCCACATGATCTCAACCCCCGCGGCTACAATGTCTTGGGATATGCATCTGTACACAAAGACTACCGCATTACCCAGTTCTTGATTCAACAGGGCGCAGATCCGAACCTTCCAAATGAAAAGGGTCGCGTAGCAAGCAAATTCCTTTGGGACTCTTCGTTCTCTGGCCGATTCGGTGACGAGGGTATAAGCATCGTAACGAGCTTGCTTGAAGATAGTGATTATACTGAGACACGGGGTTTTTCAACCCTGCATAAAATTATTCTAGGCATTCTCGATTACGACCTCGAAATGGCATTGGAGGATTCCACCGCCAGTGTCAATAACAGCGATGCACGAGGCCGGACTCCTTTGCACTGGGCCACAATACGTGACGATCTCGGCTCCGTACAAGCTTTGCTAGCTGCGGGCGGCAATCCAAACACGATTGATGACGAGGGGAACTCATCCCTTTCTTACGTCAGAGGCGCAGCTGTATGTAAGGCACTGCTGCACGCTGGTGCGTGGCTCAACACGCGCAACACGTACTACCAACGTACAGCCCTCCACATGCATTGTAATGACTGGGGAGAGGTCGACGTGATAGACCTCCTTGTGCAGGCCGGGATGGACGTCGACGTACGCAACTTCGACAACGAGACGCCTCTCCTTAATTGCGTCTTCTGGCACCTGACTGCGGCAGCGAAGCGACTAATCGAATTGGGAGCCGACGTGAACGCCCATAACACGTCATCTCGTGATAATGCTCTTCATTTTGCGGTCAATTACGACCATTCTGAGATCATTCCCGTATTAGTGGCCAAAAATGTTGACTACAGAGCGGTGAACATCCGCGGTCGCACCATTGCTCACATGGCCGCGATCTCGGCCAGCACCATGACAATAAGGGTGTTGGCACAATCGAACCTGGTCGGCCTAGATTTTGCAGCCAGGGATGTGGATGGAAAGACTCCTGCAGACCTTCTCGAGGCACGAGAGATCTTTGCAGAGAAGGAAGTTGGGATCCATGAGGCTTTCGACGCCTTCTCCAAATCTGTGATGGCACTGGATCCGGCAATCAATCAGGTGTAGCCTTGCAGAGGTTTGTTTGTTAGACTCCACAGGGTGATGTCTGTTCGCCTTGGGTACTGACCTGCCCAGAAGAATCGGGCATGAAATTGCGACTGCGACACTCATCGATCTACGAAGTCAACCATCCGATTCTGCATCACAGGCCTTGCCACATCGCTTGTGACACGGTAACGCCAGTGCTCCCTCTCCCAATCTTCCACAAAGAATGCGTATCCATCAACAGGATTCGATGATATATCAGCAGTATCCTTCTGTGCCCTGTGTTACAAAGTCAAGTCCGTGGAGACTGCAAGCGGCATGACAGCATAGGTGTTCATTGCCTCAGCTTTCGATGTCGCCTCCAACTCATTTCACCTTCATGCTAACTGACCAGCCTCCGACTTTGGATTGCATGAACATGACGCTGCAATTTGAACAATTCTCGCCTCGATCCCGAACGATGTACGTAACTCTCGTCGAGACATTAATCATGCACCTTTAGCGACCACGACCTTCTCACTAGTGACCCTGAGCTATCAACAGCCCCATCAAATCTTTTGGTCCTGCATGCACAGTTGATGGAGAGGCGTCCTGCTTGGTACGAAAAGCCATTTACTCATCTTCCAACCGTCGCGCTATCGCGGTAGATGTCCAGTCCCATGTCGACGTGCCAATAAGAGCGTACCTGAGCTGCAAGGATATTTCGCCGTTTTTCTCTTCCCCTTTTGTTGTGTGTAGCAAGTAGGTCAACTACTGTCGAAGAAATAAACTAGGAGCCAGGAAGATGCAATAATGTTGGGAAGGGGACAATTTGGCCAGGCCGGAAGGGATCTGGAATGGGCACAGGAAGTAAGACCCAAGTGAATACGGGCGAGAGCTCGCTGCAGGTGAGTCGATAATTTAAAAGCTGTGAGGATGCTAAGTGTTTCCTATTTGGGCGCTCTTGAGCGCCACAAGAGGTGGGATTTTGTTGGGAACATCGGATTTTCCTTCTCTGAGCAAAAGCAACACGCTCCGCCATCCTCTTATCTCCTGATAATCTTGCATTGTCACCCACAAGCATGTTCCTCCGTGCCCAACACCGGGTTCTGCCCAAACTCCTCGCCCCTTCCGCCATAAACCCCACCATCCAAGATCCATCCCTCATTATCCTCGTAATCATCCTGCACCCTCCTCCAGCCTTTCCTCCTCGTCGGCTCCTCAACCTCGACTGCTTTCTCTTTGCCCTTTTCGTCTTTAGGCTTCCACATCGGCCTTACCAATCCATTACCGAGCAACGGATTCCTGCTGAAGGCGCCTCCTCCAGCTGGACTTCCCTCCACCTTCCCTACTCCCACTTCCTCCCCACTAGCTTCCTCGTCTGCCATATCCGGCTCTTCAATCTCCACCACTTTCTCCTTCTTCCCCGTCCCCTTCACAACCTTCGACTTCCCTCCCTTACCGACCTCAATGTTCAACACCATGCTCCTCTTCTCGTACTCCGGTCTGGCTTCCCACTCCCGCTCCCTCAACACTTTCTGCTGCCTCGCCACCTCCTTCGCCCGTTGCGCGGGGGTCATCCAGCCCGCTCCTGCCCCGCCACTCGAGGCGAGGGTGGTGTCGTAATCAGCAGCTTCATCCCTGACCGTCGTGCGTTGCGCGTTCTCCGCCTGGTAGTTCAACAGCGTATCTCTATGCTTCATCGCCTTATCCAACCCCCCTTGACCTCCTGCCCCCGCTCCAGCTCTTCCCGCAGCACCGGTGTTGGTAGCGATGTCTGCGCGTCTTTGTCCCGCGTTTCCCCGGACTTGGCGCGCCACCCCGCGCTCTTGCTTCAGCTCCGTGAGCATGGCCTGAATCTCCCCTGCCGCCAACAGGGGAGTGGCGCAGAATGTACAGGGCCCCAAACCCTCCTTCACGCAGATGATTTTGCCGCAAGACAGGCAATTGGGCGCGGCGAGGAGGAGAGGGTGGCGGGTGGCGTTGCAGGTGCATTTGCGCTCTCTGTCTCTGTCCGGGGAGGATTTCGAGGTGGTCGAAGAGGAGAGGGTCGGGTTCGTTTGGATCTCGAGGGAGCGGATGGCAGAGTCGAGGTCTTCGAGGGTGGTGGAGGCGCCGTGGCCGGCTGTACCGCCTGGGATTGTGACGGTGGTTTTGGACGGGGCTGGGGAGGCGGTGCGGGAGGAGGGATGGGAGGAGTGGGAGGTTTTGGTGCGGACGTTGGGGAGGTAGGGGGAGATGAGGTTGCCTGCAGTAGAAGAGGTATTTTTGTTGGTGCTGGAATTGGAGAATGTGAGCACAGCGGTCGTTCTTGGGAGCTGGGTGGCATCAGGTGTGTCGCTGAGGGTGAGGGCGTTGGCTAAGGAGCCGTTGTGGGAGTTTGGGTGGGAACGTGACGATGCTGCCATGTAGTCCTCCTCTCGTGCCTTCTGGTAGCCTCCCGTGATATTGCCGTAGCCTTCGACTCTGCGGGCTGGTTGCTGATGTAGTGGTGGCTTTGCATTCTTTCGTTTGTTCTGAGCCCCCTTGTTACTTCTCGAAGGACCATTGCTGGGACTCTGGGTTGGGTCATGGGGATTAGAATTGGATGGTGTTACTGGAGAGGCGTAGGAGTTGGTTCGACGAGCGTTATAGGAGCTGATGAATTCCAGGCTTTGGGAGGAGTCGCCCAGGAGCTGCTTCAGATGCTCTGCCGCAGCCTCATTAGATAAGGTAGATGTGTAGTCAAGCAGCTGTGTGATGGACTCCGCGTCCAGGGGAATTAGTGTGGATAGCTGAGAGCGCGCCCAGTCAGAGCTCGCCATATCGGCAAAGGGCAATTCAGATGTTGGACGATGTGTCTACCTACTCAAACGCTTCACATCTGCTCGTTAACTTCATCGCGGCTCTCCTTGCTCTCTTATCGATAGGAGAAGCACGCCAGTGCTAATTGGGTTAGCCTTTGGCGCTCCCATCCATCATTAATCCATTATTTTTTTTCGTCTTCTCAAGCTCGTACTCTGTGCAGGAAAGCCTCTTGTTAGTGTCGAGGAGATGGGCCACCGGGACATGAACAACGACCCTAACGATTGAGAGGCTCTGCGCCAAATTCTCGTATCATGAGGTTAATGCTTAGCTAGGGCAATCGGCTTTTCCCACTGATATCCTGAGATTGCTTCGCCCCTGGCCCACTTCAATCAAGTCATTCATTGAATCCTTCGTTCCCGGATCTGGAAGGTCATCAGGCCCATCAAGGGGCGATGCACCGTGCCCGAGATGCAGAGCTAGCGATTTTTGATCAGGCTGAATGCAGCTACGTGGTACTTATGCAGCCCGTTGCACTGCCCCGCGCTTCAACGTGGACTGCCTGATGCAGTCCAAGTTATCATATAATCGCCTGGGATACATCTATCAGGCGTGTTCTCGCATTGGTAGTCATCACCAAGGTTGGGAGCAGTGACAAGCGTCTGAGATGACATTGTAAAACACGGACGACAGCGATTCAGAGACCTGAGCACCCGTATTAGCTTGATTGATTACCTGATTTTAGCTTTGATTGCCCTATTCCGCCATCACTGAAAAGGGATTCAAAACCTTCCTGGCAATGTCTGATGGCGTGCAACTGCAAGCCGACGTTGGGAGCCTTGGCCTACAAGGCCTTGGCGCCTTTACTTCCCTTTTGGCAACTCTCTCGGCAGACAACATAGTTCCGATGGCGCTACTCCAAATGGAAAAGCTAGGAGCAACCCTCCCAGTCAGCGGACAGCATGCAGAGACCGTGAAGGGGCTTCTGCAACGCTGTAAAACAACGTACGTCTTGATCGTTTATCACTGGTCATAGGCTGGCGCAAGAATGATACAGCTTCAGCAATGGCCCAATCTGCCGGCGGGCAGGCCATCGCCCTTCTATCTATGTGCTTGAAAAATCTCTTCGGATATCGTGACACCGGCACAATCTTATCTCGTCTTTGTTCTAAACTTTGCGCCAGTCCTGACAACGTTTCGAGCATGAGCCAGCTTGCCGATGTTGCAACCCTACTCGGTCGTAAGGTAGATGCTGTAGGATTTGGAAACCTGTTAGCGCGCGAAATCATGCGAATACAAGAGACATATGCTACCCTTGGCTATTCGTCAGCACCATCAGGCCTGCTGGAGCCGTTGAAGGTTGAGATGGTCACGGATATGTTTGAAAAAATCAGTCGCGCTCTCATTCAGGAGAACGAGATGTGTCGTATCTCAGGTGTTTGCGGTATGGGACTTGTGGTCGGGATGCTTCAAGTCTTGTTCCCCTACGACACAAGCTTGACCATTGAGGGTGTCATCTTGCAAGACGTGGAGCGTCCTAACATTCGCTGTGAGATCGAGGGATCAGAGCACGATAGGCCCGTTCGAGTTCATGTCGAGACCTCCGTATCGCACACAATGCCAATCAACTTACCAATCATTCAGGGGAGTTGGTCACCCAATGATTCTCATAGAAAATTTGATTTACCTAATAGCTTTCTTTGGTCGGGATGGCTGGCTGACTATTTGCGGATGACCTTCCTGAACCACGGCCTACACTTGACCGGAGTATACTTGAGGCCTGCTCTGATCTGCTTATCCTTGTACCAGGATCGATTCCAATCTCTGCACAATCGATTCCTCCTAAGACGCCAGAGCAAGAGTCAAAAGAGCCAAAACTTCTACTACTCGCCCTGTTGGGACCATTTCCTCGAGGCCGTATGTGCTCAACTTTGGAGACCATTCTTGAGTGTAGGCCAACAGAATATCATATGAGCCAGCGATCAGCTTTTGGAAAACTTTCAGCGACTATGGATCACGCTACTCCTGGTCTGTTCTGTCACTGTTCTGGAATAATCTGTGATTGGAACGACATCTATAGTGTTGATGATGAGGAAGGACACAGAAGGAGTTTGCATTGCCGTAAAGCGTCTCTATCGTTCGCAATCCAAAAAGTCCTGACTTTTGGACTGTTGTCTCTCTTCATAGATGCAGGCCCAAATGCTATCATTAGTCCTTTCATGTATATGTCACACTTCGCATACCTTGGACTAGCTTTTGGACAGGCACGAAAGGCCGAAAGCCTTACTGCTGAAGTATTGATGAAAGATGCTTTTTGCATGACACAGGAAGGGAATCCTTATGTCAAGTATTCCATTGCAACGAGTCTCGGATCAAGCACGATCTATCCATCAGTTTTGACGACTCTACAGGTACCTTCACGTCAACTTGTGACTTTCTCCCTTATTGATGGTCAACTGATCTATGAACAACGGTACCATCATCATCTGAGAGCGGGGTCCTCGACCCAAAAGAAGCGCTCGAAGGAACGCCCAAGAGATAGTAGGCGTGGTGTTTTTGGCAAAATGGTGCCAAGTCACACCGGAGTCTATTCGGGCAGCCCTTTGTTGACGATTCGAGAGGGCTTCGATGTTCTGGAACTGCATTGCTCGGTTCGATACAGTGGCATCGAGAGGGCAATCGACCTTAGGAGTGTACTTTTGGGGTACGTTCGACTACTATGGCCTGGCATGTGCTCTCACCCATTCGATACTCCCATGGACACCGGCAAGTATGCTGCTATCGCGACAGATGTCGCTAGCCCTGCGGCAGCTGCGCAATTAGGGGTCGTCATGACACGGTGGAATCCAATGGCACAATTGCTATGCTGTGATTGGGAGAATGAGGCAATCTTACAATGAGATTGCTGTCTCGATTGCGCAGCAGAAGCTTTAGCCAACCCGGAGGGTGTCATCATCGTTGGATAGTCAAAGTCAGTCATAGTGGCAGTATTTCAACCCTCGAGAATCCAGAACAGCGTTACTGATTGCGAAGAGCTAAAGTTTCCACATTCATTGTCGTCCAATGTCTACAATGGCTAAGATTTGAAGTCATATGTTGGAGGATACTATACAATTCTACGTCTCATTTCAAAGTGCCTCTAATGAATACTATATTGCATTGACAGTTCCGGTCCCCAGTAGCTGAATGTACGCCGAACTGTGTGCAAAGTAGAGGAGTGATCTGTTACTCGGCTCTTTGACAACCTTGTGTCTTGGGACTAGCATACGGTCCGGAACTGTGTCAATTACCCAGAGCAACGGTGCTGAAACCCTCACCAACTAGCACTCCAAAATAAAACTTGCGCCATTAATTCATGCCGTCCTCCCACCCACTCCCATCTACCTCTACCTTGTGCAGCCACATCTTCCTAATCTATTCGCGGCGCTCTGTCAATGCCAGCGTCAACACCTCGACCAGCACCCCCTGTCACTTTTCTTACGCCGATTCTCATTCTTTTTGCAACAAAATCTTCTCACTCTCCTCTTGTCCCACGGACAATACACCATTATCGCGTATTGAACATCCGTTCCATTCTCCCTCACACGCTCGATCTCCTCTCCTTAATCACCAATCCTCACCCCACACCAGTACATCACAATACCATCCCCCTCCCAACCCTCTTCTCCGATGCTACCTCATTCACACGGCCCCTACAATCGCCAATGCAAGCATACCAACAATACAAGACTCTCACATCACCAACACGCCCATCTCTCCATCTCCTCGACGAATGTTTCCACTGCAACCAATGTCTCCCCGTCCATACCACTACAGCAGAAAGATTACCAAGGTCAATGGAAACCACAGGCCCCAGAAAGGCGGAAGCAATCGTACACCAAGTCCCAAATCCTCCGATCGCTCGGTCAAACAGTCTCGTCATTAATATACAGCAGTGAAAGTCGGGCAAACGCCAGGATGTGGTTGCTGATGTAATCGTACAGCACCGCAAATCCAGTAATTGGTGCTGTTGTGGTGGTCGTCGACCCCTCGATATCGTGAACTGTGGGTGACTAGTGATGCAGTGGCGCCCAACTACTTGCACAGCCAATGACAGTGATACGGAGGCCGCAGTGGCGCAGTCGTGGCGGTGTTATAGTAGCAGCGGTGGTGTAACAGTGGTATTTTTACCTGTGTCCTCACTAACATCAGGGGAGTATCACCAGCAGTCGTAGCAGATACAGCACGTGCAAATCTACATCACTCCCAACAGCCACAGCACCACCTCCCGCAACCTGATCAAAAGCATCACTTTCCGTGTCCTCTGCACCATCATGACGGCCGAGCAGTGTATCTCACATGCCCACGTTATCACAAGCTGCTTGCGCTTCCCCCCCCTCTCTCTCCCTTTTGTTCAAAGCCAACGATGGCATCCTTGCATCCGACACCCTACGCTTATACCGCCGTCCATCTCCCCATTTTGCCTGATGCACATCCCCATCATACCCTGCCCTCATCACACCTTCACTTCTCGTCTTCTGAACCCCTTCGCCAGACAAAAACCTCTTCTGGTTAGCTGGTTCGCCACCACACGTGCTTCTCAGGTTTCGTTCCTGGGTTGTCATATGATAACTCACTGGCAGGCTGGCTGACCCTCGTGATTCCTGCCCGAGTCGCATTGCCGCAGACCTTGTCTCTTAAACCGTTTGTATGACGGATGGGCTTGAAGATTTCATATGGGTTGCGCTTTGTGGGTAGGTAGGTGGTTTCAATAGGGTTTTCTGGTCTGTGCACCTTACCTTGAGGTATAGGCTAGGATTTTCTCGAGGTCGTTGTTCTGATGCTGTCTGAGATCTTTCTGCCTTGACCCTCCACTGGCATTATATACGCTGCTGCTGCTGCTGCGTCACACCTCCTCGCATCTTATATCCACGATGTTCATTCCGCCTTTCCCCGCGGGGTTGGAGCCACCACCCATCTCACTACCGTCTTTCGCATATCACATCCTCTCTTTCCTCCTTTTTTATCTCCTTCCCCCGTTCATGGCGGTTTTTCACATCTATTATCCAAATGTTCCCTCTTTTATCCAATGCCAACCTTTTCTGTGCCATATCCCACAACCGTCTTCTGCCTAGATTCCTCTGCCTCATAACACCCACCACCACCCCCCCTCTATTTCCCAAAACTCCATCGTCTTGCCGGCCGCCATAGCGCAGGGTCTCGTCTGCACGGTATGTCCGCGGCGCGTCACCGACTGTCTTGCTTCCACAAACACACGCACTGAGGGCCCACAGAGCGAATTTGGTTTCTTGCGGGGTTACACCAGCGATGTACCCCTACCACACCAACAGTACACCACTCCTTCCCTTCCCTTACGCCCCAGGACGCACCGTTGACACCGTTGACACCCATCTGATATGCCTGGCATGGCACGGCGTTTGGGCACGAGATCAGGACGGGATCAGCTGCGATCTTGGACACACCGAAATGGAAAGGTGCATAGAACCTCGAACCTCGCAGCACGGTAACGAATCGGGATCAACAAACAGTGGGGAGTTTTATAGGATGAGTGGGGTCAGCGGCGAATGTACGTGTACACGGCAGTGGAAAGTTCGCAGAAAATAAAGAGAAGGGGACGTGTCTCGCAGGCATGGGGATGACGGATCGGGACAAACAAACAGTAGAGAGAGATATAGGACGAGCGATCGTACGTGTACACAGAAGTGCAAAGTGCATAGAGCATAGAGCCTCGAGCCTCGCAGCGTAGTGACAATACGGGATAAACAGTGGAGAGGTGCATGGGACGAGGGTTAGCTGCGATCATACATGTGCACACGGAAGTGGAAAGGTGCATAGAGCCTCGAGCCTCGCAGCGCGATAATAACTCGGGATAAATAACAATAGGAAGGTAGTATACGACCAGGGTCAGTGGTGAATATACGTATACATAGAAGTGGAAGGTACATAGAGAGCTTCGAACCTCGTAGGTAAAGCGTAAATGAATCGGAATAAATAGTGAGTGGAGAGTTGGCATGGGACGAGCGATCGAACGGATACAAGGGGAGCTACATAGAGTCTCGAGCCTCGCACCGCGATAATGAATCGGACGGACAAACAGTGGGGAGTGCATGGGACGAGGGTTCGCTGCGATCATACATGTGCACATTGAAGTGCAAAGGTGTACAAAGCCTTGAGCCTCGCAGGGCGATAACGAATCGGAATAAACAAACAGTGGAGAGTTGGCATGGGACGAGCGATCATACGTACACACTGAAGTGCAAAGGTGCTTCGAGCCTCGAGCCTCGCAGTGCGATGATGAGTCGGACGGATAAACAAATAAACAGTGGGGAGGTACATGGTACGAGCGATCGTACGTGCACAGGGAAGTAGGAAGTGGCGTAGAGCAGAAAGGGGGACGTGCCTACAGGCAGGGCAATGGCAAATAGGGATAAACGAACAGTGGGGAGTTAACATGGGACGAGGTCAGCTGCGGTTGTACGTGTACACAGAGGTGGAAAGTTTGCATAGAGCAGAGAGCCTCGTAGGGCGATAAGAAACCGGGATAAATAAACAGTGGAGAGTTAACATAGGATAAGAGGGTCAGTGGCGAATATACGTGCATACGCAAGGGGGAGGTGCATAGAACCTCGAGCCTCGCAGCGCAGTGATAATTCGGGACAAACGAACAGTGGGGAGTTGGCATGGGACTAGTAGGGTCAGCGGCGAATGTACGTGCACACGGAAGTGGAGAGTCGCAACAGACAGCGCAATCACCATCGCACAAACCAGTGAGAGTTGCATAGACGTAGCTACGATCGTACTCACACACAGGAGTGGAAGTGTGCACCAACCGCACAAAAGGTGGATAGTCGCATAGGCAGTCATGGTCAAGGCAGGCAAGAGCGGTCGTAGCTTCTATAAGAAAAAGCAACAAGGCAGCTTATAGAATTGGTATAGATCAGATGTTGAATTGGTGGTTCATACATCAGATGATTTTTTCGCAAACCCAATTCACGCCGTTGCCTTCCCAATGTCTATATTGATTGCCAGATCCCGAAACGCCATCACCACCATTACAGTCAAGTGTAGTCCAAGAAGTCGCGCCAAGACCCATTCCCGAAAGCCCACTGCACATACAGAAGCCAAACCGGGCGAATGCCTCATATCACCACTCTGTACATCATCCATCATCCTCACCAGCTCCAATCAGTCATCATTACATCTTCCTCCTTCTTTGCCACGATTTTCGCGTCCTCCACAGCGACGTCCCCGACCCCATCCCACTCGATACACCACCGCGCAATCAATCTATCAAAATCGCTCTGACATCTCGCGATGATTTTGAGTTCCCCCTTCATACCGCCCTCTCCCTCACAAGCGAGGCGATACTCGCTCCTGGGCCGTTCGCCAGTCGATGGATGTTCGCGATGGAATGTTGAGTCGCCAAAAGTGATTGTACTGACCCCCCATGTGGCTGTCAGAATTCGCCAGAGATACTGTCCCAGCACGGTCAAGGCGTCCAGGCGGGTTGTATCCGGGAGATCCGGCTGGCTTGGTGGGATAATATGCTGGATATCAACACTGATACTCGAAAGCGTCCCGGAGCAGCGTGCGAGTTGGCGGAATCGCATGTGCCAGAGATCCCACCGGCTGACCCGGCTTTGCTGTCGGACTTGTGCGTAGAAGTTTCCGCCAAATCCCATGTCGATGAACCTGCTTGTGGATGCAAGCTCGGCGTTGCGACTTGCGGAGGTGTCGGTGTATCGGAAGTAGAGGGTCAGGTGTTTTGCGTGCGGGAGATGTGTCTGCCAGAAAGGGTGGTCCGTGGCGGTGGCACCGTCGTCGGACGCGATACGGAAGCGGAAGGTGTTTTTGCCAGAAAGTATGAGGATTGCTTCTGCACGTATTTGACGGTTGACGGCAAGGAGGGCCACGCAAGGTTGATGCCTGGCGTATCTGGTATTGCTCAGAGTCTGCGGAGATGGTGTCGATGACAGCGCTTCGTCTTCATGGTCACGGTTACTGGGCCAGCGCTTGCCAAATCGACTTTCGACGGCCTCGTCCATTGTGGGATGTGGGATGATCTCCGCACCAGGATTTCCTTGGTGCACAAGGCAAAAGGTAGAGATCTCATCACGGACCTCTCGAGGGAGGCTCAGAAATGATGTAGACATGGTGCTTGAGGTACAGGAGTAGGCGGTGTGATGATGATGTCGTAAAAAGCACTTGTTTTCTGTGTGGAGCTTGAATTCCTTTGACTCAACAGTGTTGGCTTGCAAGACAATGTGATTGGTAGGAATATGCGGTAGCGACAGCTGTAACAATAATGATGATCCAGCTCAAAGGTGCGAGGGACAACAAGTAAATAAAGGCGCTACAGACAAGGTTCTCGTAAGCCGCTCCGTCCCTATGCTTTCCTTGATGCCAGTGGAGGAAGGTTGGTGGCGTCTTCACCACAACTTTGGCTGAAAATTGGTGACGAAATTGGCGGGTTGTCGTAGGAATTGGAGATCCATTGATGATACCATGTGAGGGAAGCTCGGAGGCATGATGACTCTTTTATGTGTTGACGTCGCCGTCCTAAGACCCCCGGACATGCCCCTGGTGGCTAATACCATGACACGTGAACCGCAAGCCCCGTGTACATAGTGGTCCCATGTCGGTTGTGTCACGTCGCAGTACGTTACACCGCCGCTCAAATGCCTTACACGAGGATTTCATGTGGACCAGGAGTATTTCGTTTCGCAGTTGTGAATGTAGAAGGGCTAGCACTGCCCCAGCTAGTTCGGAATAAGACGGTTTCCGCCGGGAAGTCTCGTTGTTTGAGTGTGTTGCACGATAATAGCTGGTGCTCAGTCTTTGCCGTCCACGTTAGTCTCGGGTGTACGACCTCAAAAGCCCAATCAAATCTCTCCACCTCTTGGGACCTGCACGAGGCACATGATCCCTTCCAATCGTCCGAGGTCACGCCTCACCGCTCTAGGACGCGCTGTGTGATCAAGTAGCCTTGATTTTCGATCCACTGTCCCAGGACGACGTCAGACTAGTATCTACCGTCCAGATTGCAGAGCCTGAAAGAACTACGTCTAGCTTTCACAAGATCCCATAATCTGCTCATTCAGGCGTGGTGAGTAGTTGACCTCGAGGCATTCAACCTAAGGGCAGACCCTCCAAGAACGGGACGTTTCACAATCCTGGTCCTCAGGATAGCAGACTCCTGCGGATTGTCATCGTAATTTCATTCTAGTTATCACCAAAGGCATTGTGAACAGCGACAACGCAACTGATGTCGATATCGAACATAATCAATCAAGCATCAAGGGCAAGGACAAGCCAGCAACCTACCGTCTATGACTTGCAATAGAGTCGACCTTGGCAGACCTGCGCTGTAAAGCTCCCTTCGGGAAGCCATCTCCCTCAATCGACCTGCAATTCCTGCATTCGGGTGACATAGAACGGCTCGTATGACTTTTTTGGCGGGGACGCAGACCAATTGACTATGAGCTCCCATTTTTCGCCGTTGAGAAGCTTAATTTTGGATAATTGATCGAAGGGATGTGGCTCCATCGCAACCAATTGTGCCAATTCCAGAAGACTCCCTCTATGGAGCTGCTTCAGCCATGTGTGCGTAAATCGCATCTTCAGATCCCGGAGCCCCCTCATCAAGCTTGTGACACGGGCTATTTGATACAGAGACTTGCTCTCGTCTGATCACCCAAAGAGATACCCAGCGGGCCCATTCGAGCGGTAGACGATTCGTAGGGAGCAAATAGCATGCCAGCTTGGTAAAAGGATCGAGCTTGAGAAGTTCAGAAAGCTGTCGAAGCGACGGAATTCAAATGTATTCGTCTCGTAAAGTAGATAATGTGCCTCCGAGTAGAGAGTTCGAGAAGTCCGTACGAGAGGTATGGCATCACTGCGACGACAAAATCAGGGTCGCTGAGTTGGAGTAATTGTGTTCTTCAGAAAACCCGCTTAAAAATCGACCGATGTTCTTGAGACGACCATCCTTTGGATGACCTTGAAAGCAAAAGGGCCTTCGCAATGATCCATGACCCATGTATCAGGTAGATCGCAAGGTACGTGGAAGAGCTTTGGAGTCTTCCTGAGGCGCTGGTGTCCAGTGAGAGCCAACATAAGAGTTATTGCACTCCGATTGCTTGGCGCTTGAAGAATGTGAATCAGCTCAACACCAAGAGCATGGCAATAGATCTGCCGTCTCAGTTCGTATGGCAGTCTGACAAAGAGCCCGAGTGGATGCTGTGAAAGAGAAGTTGCGTCCTTAGTAGAGGAAGAAAGTGTGGGTTCGCCGCTCAAGGCTGATCTTATCAGCTGAAACATGAGCAGGAAGGCGGTGAGCTTTAAGGATGCATTCAAAAAGAGAGATTGGGACTCTTTGACTGGGATGTCCAACAGAAGTACAGCATCAAAGAATGAGACAAGAAAGAGTAACAGCCTCGTGCCTGCCAATCCGAACCGAATGAGGAGATAGATGACATTAACGTATATATAGATGAGCCGAAGATCTTGCATGTTCTACTATGTATGACGAGCCAAGAAATTGGTGGGGAAAGCACGAATGTAAGTTGCAAAGTAGGCACCGCAGGCCACTAGGTACTGAGCCACCTGGACTCAGTCAAACACATGTTGTCAAAAGTGGCGAATTAGCCTGCAATCGACAGACGGCAGAATAGAGCATCAAGTACAATATGATCCATGGTTTGTATACATCCACAGATCAAGCAATCTTGGCAATCTGATTGAGTCGAAGAATTGTAGTGGAGTATGAGGTGGTCCGAGTTGACAATTTGATTATCGGGTAATCCTCGGAAGCTGTGAAAGCTCCTGCCTTTTTCAAGACAAGTTTGCTTTGAGGAATCGACTGCTCACGTTTGGAAAGACCGAGAGGTAGCATTGAGCGATGCACGTTTACATGCCTAATCATTTTCACCGTCTTGGACTTCTGTTCTACAGCTGTTCCTAGGCATTCACCCACTGTCTCCGAACAATAGACCTGTGTATCATCTTCATGTATGGCCATCTCCCACGCTTGATCCTTTCGCCGCACACCATTCGTCCGCTGTATCTGAGTTTTCGTTCTCGCCTTTGAGAGAAAAATTACGGCCTGCGATACCTTGGCGTTGCATCCCCAATAAAGGACCTTGCTGGCGTAGACCACTCCATTGCAGCCTCTCAGAAGAATTTGAAGACTGCTGTAACTCAACTACGATGTGGAAAAGCAAGTGTTTTAATATAGCCAATCGCCCTCTTCTGGAATACGAGGCGATTTTGGCGCCTGCAATATCCTCCAATCCACGCTCAGTGTCGCAAATCACCGGAAGTGTCTCGCTAGGGCTTGAAGATGGCGGAGTAGTTGTTGTAATGCACCAATCTCAGAAGGTGTCATCATCACCGTCGTTGCCGTATTCTCCGCTTTCCATACCCTCTCGATCCTCCAAGGTCATGAATGCAGACTTGACATCGTTGCCTGGAATGTGCTCCCATATTGATCTGACATCGCGGAGCACGTCGTCTTCCAAGATCAAAGTGGGCGACACATTTTGGCAGAGAGAGACATTGCCACGGGGTTTGCTGATACTCGAAGGTGGCTGACATTGTTGATACTGCATGCTCCACAAAACCTGAGGTTGTGGCTGTATCTGAAGACCATTCAAGAGTTTTGAGACAGCGAGGTTGAGTAGTGATGACCGAGGCGGTGTGGTATTGGCGGTATGGCCGTATATAACACCTAAGCGGTATGTTAGCTCACCTGTCATATAGGCTTAACATATGGCTTGGATAGGATGATGGCGTGATCAGATAGCAAGAGGTGAAATATTAGTTGTGTCTTCAATGCGGCGCTCAGGCAATGTAGATAAGTTTTGAATCATCATTGAAACGTCAGAAAATCATGGGGACCTTATCGGACTTACACTGGTCAGCTGGGCACTCTCCAGTTCCGCTTGAGTGTACCATAAGGTGGACGGGAGGATGCAGTTCGCCGTCGGTTGTCTCAGGGCCATCCAGTGACCCACTGGGAAACACAATGATCGCCGCAGCTGGCGGGGGAGCCCCCTCAGATATCGGCGGGAAAAGTTCGCCTAGAGGTGACGAGATGATGCTGATGATCCTAGACACCCTTCCCATTTGTTTTGTCTCATCTTGCCGATCTGTGGGCACATCGTAGTGCGAGCCGACGACATTCTTGCTTTTGATCTCTTCGCCATCTGTAAGCCGTAGCTGGATTGCGGGCTTTGCAATATCCTCGCTACATTCATGCTCTTCCGCTGCGACAGCCTTCAATTCCCCTATACCCCGGTCCAGCACGTAAACACCACCACTGACAGCACCAGCCCTGCAAGCCACCTGGGCCACCTCAGCAAGCCCGCCCCACTTCGGTATCACGGCACCAAACCCAGGCCCAAATAGGCCAATGGATGTGAGATGGCGGTGGATATTCCGAAGAGCGAAGGATGTGAGGGTGTTGGAAGGTAATTCAGGTGACATGGTAAGGGCTAGTAGTGCAGCCTGAAGTTGTGTAGAGATCTTGAATTGCGACTGTAAGTATGCCGGGAAAGGCTCCGAACCGTGCTCCTCAATGGCGGCGAGGTGAGCTTCGGGGCTGGCAGCGAGCTGCAAGAATCGCATCACATTCCGCTTGGAGCGGAGGTCGATGCTTTGATCATTGACGACATCCTCACGGCCACTGGGGATTTTCTTGAATATGCCACCAGGTTTCGACGAATCTCTGATATTGTCATTTTCTCTTGCATCGTTCGTAAGCTCGGCTGTCCTCTGTAGCCTATCATAGATCCACCAGCTGCCCACGGCAAGAAACTCCAGTTGCTGGTAGACCTTGGATGACACAAGGGCAGGAAGAAGGTTGGAGCGGTTGTAGATCAGCTGCGGTGCAAGCGCTAAGCTATATGCTCTCGAGAATCCCAGCTTCGCGCCTTGAGGGACATCATTGTCGTGCTCCGAGATGACGACATCCTGGAATGGGCTGCTCCGAGTATCTCAAAGCGCAATCAGTCCATGTGTTACCGCGCCTCAAGTCTTATCGACCCACCCTTGCCGATATTTGAAGCCCAAGCCTTGGCCTCGTCGAGGCTAAAAGCGGCCTCAGATCCACCATAGTAGTCGTTTCTGTCAAGATGAAGGACCTTCTTGCCAGACCGAGACAGAGCTCTTGACGCACATCATTGTCAGGGCTGGTGACTGAAAGCATGCAAGGCAGCGGCTTACAGAGCGAGCAGAGACTGAGGCAGGCCTGTGCCAGCGAGGACGACATCCCATGTCTCTTCGGAAAGAGACTCCATTGTTCTTCAAGCCATCCTTAGATTCTTGCCGACATGTTGAGGTCGCGGTGAGATGTGGGGTAGCTGATGCTTGGCGCGACAAAGTGCAGCTAACCGTGTGACGTCAAATCTATGCTGACTAACGCATCAGTCTTTCTTCTGCAGCGAGTTGCATGGTATTACTTTCATACATCGACCCATGGCCTCTCACATATGTAGGAAGTCCCCGTGTTCTGCATGAGAATGTCCGAGGCTTCACTGTGTTCGGATGTGGTTCTTGGGCAGACCAAATCGCCTTCCTGTATCTGCTGCTCTGGACTTTACGTGAAGGAAGCGGTTCGTTTTGCGAAGGCACAATCATTATGATGCTTGAATCAAGTACAATTGTTAGGGCCGATGAATAGCTAAACTTGTTACATTAACTCCTAGAAGTGTACAAGATCTCTTCATTGCAGTCAGAGTAGGAAATGCCAGCTCTTTATGTACCTCCGTTACTCAACGGATGGCTGCATGCTTCCATCATCCCAGATTCAACCCCGCATGCCATGCATCTGCCCTGTCATTGCCTCCCCAAGTTCCGGCAGCGATCGCTGGTAGGAGCCTCTGGCGATAGTCGCAGTATGGGCAAACCGCTTCAGCAAACATGCCCCGTCTCCCAAGCTTGTGCCCTTCAAGCAGCCCCAGTGGGACATTGGTATTCCTTGTTGTATTGCCTCGAACTCCATGCTCTTGACTTCTGCACTCCGTTTCAAGTTCCCTCCCCCTCCTCCACAATCCTCGCCCCCCGAATCCTCACCTCCTCGACCGGCCTATCCTCCTTCCCTGTCTTCACCAATCCCATCCTCTTCACCACTCCCAACCCACTCTTCACCCTCCCAAAGATAGTATGTTTGCCATCCAACCACGGCGTCGGGGCCAGCGTAATAAAGAATTGACTGCCGTTGGTATTGGGCCCCGCATTCGCCATGCTCAACACCCCCGCGCCTGTATGTTTGAGGTTGGCGTGGATCTCGTCGGCGAATTTCTCGCCGAAGATGGAGGAGCCGCCGCGGCCGGTGCCGGTAGGGTCGCCAGTCTGGATCATGAAGTTTGGGATGATGCGGTGGATGAGGATGTTGTTGTAGTAGCCGCGCGAGGCGAGGGTGGAGAAGTTTTGGCAGGTCTGGAGGCGGGAGGGGCGGTCAGTGGTGTGCATCCGAAAGAAAAAGAAAAAGTGGCTGGGGGAGGGAAGTAGCCCTCATGGTTTGGATGGAGGCAGATGCTCACCTTGGGGGCGTGTTTGTTGTAGAGCTCAATGGTGATTGTGCCCTATATAATCAGTATTGATAAATGCCTAGGACAAGTTTGTGTTGAAAGCACACCATCGTGGTATCGACGACAACATCTGTAGCCATGATAACAAAGCTCTTGCCTAACTTTGGACGACCAATGAGGGATGTGTACCAATAAACTCCGAATATCAGAAAAGGGCGAGAGGGTCTACGTTGAACGCTGCTTGGAGAGGCGTGCGGGGTTTTGGGCTTTCCTTTTCAGATTTCAAGCATCATCATCCCACCACCATCATATGATCTCAATACCATCAGAACGATGGATCCTACCAGGGACACAACAGGATCACAAGTTCTTATCACTTATTGTCCATACGGAGCACGTCAATAGGATATCGCGTCCTTCAACATGCGAGACTGAAATCTGTAAGGACCACTTCAGGAGGCATCCCACGGTGATATTGCTCAAAAATAAGGTGTTCACTATGCTTGCAAGATCTTTGCACCGTACGAGAGTTCGACATTTCCTGCTCCACATGCACTTGCCATTTCTCGGACACTCCGATTACGCGTTATGGCCTAGCATCAGCCTGCTGCTGCCTCTTTCACGCATTCTGCTCCTTTCCTTCCTCGTATCTTCGTTGTGGAAGGTGCAGCTCTGCAAACCAAAAAAAAAAATATCATGCCCCAACATCTTTCTCTCTTCTACAGATCACTGCCGTTGCTCACTGAGATATTTTCGACTGCATGACATAGTGCCAGACTCATTATTGCTGAAGAATTCCATTCACTACATCGCTAACTCATCCACACTCGCTTGCCTTTGACCAACAGCCATCATGCGTTACTCGTGGTCCAGTCTCGCCGTCACCGGCATCTCTGTTGCTCAAGTAGCCCTTGCTTCGCCCCTTACTCCTCAGAAGCCGCTCAAATCACTTCATGGACTTGGTCGCCTCCATAGGTCATACACCGAAGGACAATGCGAGCCCATGGGAGAAGGCCATGCACCAAAAGCCCGACCAGACGACATCTGGACATTCAAAGCTTACAAGCCCTTCGAGGTGACCCATATCCAACCTCATCCCCAATGTCAGGGTTAATAGCAAGCAGACCTTGGCCAATTCTGCAACAACACCGGAAGGCTACCATATGACCCAGGTCAACATGCAAGCCGTTGTAGCCGAGCCCGACTTCCTGGGCTGGGTATCCAATATTCAGGCCTACGATCCGAAAATATGTGCCAAAGCCTGCAACGACAAGGACGATTGCAAGTCCTTCAATCTCATGATTCTCCGCTATCCTACTCTTTGGCCCAATCAGGACAAATGCCCTAATCCTCCAAGTCAAAGCGTATACGCGTGCGCCCTACTTGGAGAGCTTGCCTCCATCCCTGTCAAGAAAGAGTTCTTGATTTTTTCGAACATGTGGAATGACTTTGAGATTGTGGCCGCTGGATCCAATGGTAAATTTTCACTTCACGCCTGCTCTCGCTGTGCTGACCTACCCAACAGTGTACAACAAGATCGAGAAGTACAAGCGCTCGGAGCTAGACTCCCAAAAGCCCGTCGCGGACCCCAAACAGCTAAACCCAGATCCAAAGACACAGGCTCAAACACCAGACTCTAAGGGGCCATCATCCGACCCCAAACAGCCGAACCCACAACCAAAGAAGCCCGTCTCAGACCCCAAGCCCAAGTGCAACGGTGCACCCATCATCCGCAACGGTGGCTTTGAAATGGACGACCCATCATTCAAACAAACCCCCACTGGCTGGACCATCACCAGCGTCAAACCCTCCGTAGGCTTCGGCTTTACCAAACCCGGCAGCTCCAACAACGGCGGCACCTACGCCTTCCTGGCCAACCTCCTCAGTCCCGATTATTCGATCGCCCAACCCGTTATGGGGTTCACCTTGTCGACTGTCATGAACACCTGCCCCGGCACGAAATACCATGCCAGTTTGGAATACCGCTTCGACAATGCTGCTGAGCATCGGTGCGCCATCTCGTTTGGTCACAGCGATGGCAAGCGAGCCATGAAGAAGGTGGCGGAGTCCTTGGTGGTGACGAGTGTAAGCGATAATGTGGAGGGGAATAAACCGCATGTGTGGTTGCCGCTGAAATACAACTTTACAGCTAAGACGAGGGGCGATCTGCTGGCGGTGCATGTGCAGTGTAACGGGAGTGCGTGGAATAATTATAGCGTTGATAATGTGGAAGTCGTGGAGGTAAAGAAATAATGGTGGATCCCTCGGGAGGGATGGTTGGGCTTGACAGGGCGAATAATGGCTTTTCAGAGAACTCGTCTGACGAAGGCGCAGGAACAGCACCGCAAGGGCTTGATGGATGAGTTTTGTACTGTATGAATGCGATCATGACTATCATTAGACTCCCATTGATGACTTATGATCAACACCGCGCTGATGACTGCTACATGTGCCTCCTTTGACGATCCTCCCGCTCTTCATCGGCCTTGATTAGTAGCCTCCTAACTTACATTACGCCCACCGTCTCATGGAATGAAAACACATCCCCGTCCCAGCGAGACGAAAGCACTGCCGGAACGTCACCACAGTCACGGAGCTTCCCCCCACGAGATGGACACCAGCAGTGAACAATGATCTCCTGTTTTGGTGTAATCTGCTAGCCTCTTGGCCCTTAGCCCCCCCAAATAGACTCCCTCCTCACAGTAGTAGTAGTACTTGGACCCACTCATCCATCCATCCATCCATCTCCTCCTAAACCACCAAGCAAAACGTGCTGCATCAGTACTGTAAGGTAGTCGCTACTTTTTCTCTGGCGACCGCGATACGATGCGAGCAATGAATACTGAGTGCCCGTGGGATGTGATCGATCGCCCTCGAATTTGCCAGTTTCTTTGAGTACGTTGGTTGGTGCCGTTTTGTTGGCTTTTTCTCTACCTACCTACTTAACGCTGGGATCTTGTGGAGTGGGGCCCATTCGCAAGGAAAATTGAGGGGTCTTTTGGCCGAGGGATGGGGTGCAGCGTGACTCCAGCGGATGCACGAGCGAGTGAGTTGCTGCTGAGACAGCTTCTGCGTGAGAACGAGCTGTGAGGGGAAGATGGTGGGGTTTTGGATTTTGGTGTTAGGCAGCGAGGTTTTGGTGATGGTTCGATTGTAGGTACTGGTTGGGTAGAGATGAATCGAGGGGGTTTTTTGAGCCGGGGGGGGGGAAAGGAGGTGGAGCCAAATGCGGGTGGGTGGTGGTTTCGCTACCGTGGCGGTTTGTGTTTGATCCTGTGGGGCTGAGGGCGTGGATTCTGCGGTGGTAGATGGTCGTGTGAATTGGAGTGTCTCGGCTGCCTTCGGACATGAAGGTCCATTACTCAAGCTAAGATTGAGGTATCTGAAAAGGAGAGCTAGGTGGCGTAGATTGCACGACCGGGATTGCTGTTCTTTTTCAGTCAATCCAGGCGCCGGGTATATGACGGGGACCTCGGCGCCGCTGGCTTCGAGCCAGCTTTTTGGATCGCTTTGTCGCCCGACGATTTGCTCGAGTGTCCGCTAGCTCACGCCAATTATTCCACCGTTCCCACGCATTACGATTGGATCTACCTTTTGGCTCAGACTTCCAAAACCATAGCTCGTATTCCCAGGACCCTTTTTGGTAGTTGACAGGCCACTCATATTGCCACTCAGTATCCCTTCTCCTCCAATTAAAATCATGTTCCGGATCGGCGTTGTATTGAACATATTCTTCGAGGACGAGGAAGGCAGGAGAGCTCGGGTCGACGTGCCAATCCCATCTAACACTTGGGGGATCCAGATTGAATATTACAATTTTATTCCTTTTCTCATATCGGCGAAACCCGTGTGACAAGTAGAAGCATCTGGACTCTGAGCGGAGATGTCTCCGAGCACAGAACATAACATTGTCCGGATAATCCAAAGGACGGTGCTGAGCCATCTCTTTCCTCAAGTAGGCTGCGACATTATAACCTTCTCTGGCCAGCAACTTCAGCCAGAGTTCTGCAATTTGATCTCCATCACAGGGAAAACGTGTTTGGCTCAATAGCTCGTCTAAAGGTGTTTCGCCCCACCGATTTGATACATTTGGGTTTGGTATCCTGCGGAGGGATCGCCTTACAGTGTCTTGCCACTGTGATTTTCCTTGTCCAAATTGACGCAAAGCCAGGTGCAAAGGTGTGGATGCACACTGCTGATGATCAGATACATCGTCGAAACTTATGTCAAGGGATAACATGTATTCTGCCATTTCCGGCGCTCCTTGATAAAAAGTCCAAAAAACGTCTACTTCTGATGGGATAATCTGCTGTTGAGCTGCCGTCACCACCCCAACTGTCTCTGTGAATGCAGAGGGTATCTGGCCACTGGAGGAAACTCCACACCGCAAAAGATCCCAAAGGGGTGTGATTCCCCGTCCCCTAGTTTGGTCTGGATCGACACCAAGACCAATCAACATCGAGTAAATTTCAGGCTGCAAGGTAGAGGCGGCAGAGTGGAGAAGTGTCTCCCCTGTTCCATCTATAGCAAAGGGAGAGATTTGTCCACAGCTAAAAGCGTTTTGAAGAGCCTGTATATCGCCCCTATAACACATCGAGAAATAAATCCTAAAATCTGCTACCAAAGGGCAGTATCGTAAAGACCTTGATACTTGACCATAACTCTTCAGTAATTGCCACTCCAGGCACATACGAAGGTATGGAATCATGATCAAGGCAGACCACCGCTGCTTCGTCATCTGCTTGTTTTGGCCACCGTCCTCACTTCTATATTCTGCCTCGTCACGGATTGTAAGTGAACCGAATATAGTTCTATAGTAGGAGGAGATGCGGGCGGTCCTTGCCACAGTCGATCGATGTTTCACCACGGAACTGAAGTTGCTTGGCCGCGCCTGCGGAGCTGGAGTCTGAGGAGACTTCTGTTCGCTGTCGGGGTACGGCAATCCAGGAACGGTTATTGGGGCTGGAGAGTAACAAACGCTTTTCTCAATTCTGAGTAGAAGCTCATGATAGTGCAATCTTTGTGCGAGAATTAGTCTTGCAGCAATGGCGAGCTGGGGGCAGACTATATAACCTACAGATGATGAGTCGAGTTGAGCGAGAGAACCAAATTCAGACTCTGGCAATCCTTATCAACGATTTCGCACAACTCGTCGATCGATTCCTTTTGAGGAAGGAGTGTATAGCGCCACGTTTCTTCTGAAATCGACTCGAGGGTCCAGGCATGCTTTGGACGCCTTGAACCTTGGTCATTATATCCTCGAGCCTATGGATGCTTGTTGCGCAAGCCTCCAAAGCTCTTGAAAGCGTTGGCATCAGGCCTTGGTGACTCGGCATGCCACGCTGCTGTTCAATGAGCGTATTAACACCAATCAGGATGTTGGATAGAATATCGATTTTGTCGCTGAGTCTTTGCAATTGCTCCGGCGTGTCTTTGATGCCCCGTAAGAATTTCCTGATCTTTTGCACAGATTCCGCAAGTTGAATACCCAATGAAACCACAGCAAAAACGCTCGAAACGCCGTCCATCTTGATATTGTCTAGTTGGGTAGAGTGGAAAGGCGATCAGACATTACATCTTGAAGAAGGAACTGGGAAGAGCGAAAAGTGAAGATGCAATTGAAAAAAGGGAAGGCAGCAGAGAGGGCGGTGCCTCAGCCTTTTCAAGGACGCGTGTTCAAGGCAGAATTGCGTGCTGGCATCAAGTAACTTTGTCATCAAATGCAATGTAGGAGAGTGGACAGTGATAGGTTAGTGGGCAGGCTAGCTATGCAAGTCTTATCGTGAGATACAGGGTTCCCAGCGATCCCTGCATCGTGGCTGGACAAGGCAGATTCTGTTCACCGCCCATTGAAAATCCGATGATCCCACGGCACCAGAGGTCTCTAGGTGGCTCAAGGTCAAACCACCTCTTTCTGATTTCCAATTCTTATTCTTTCATTCGTCGCAATCTCGTTCTCGTACTTTGTGTTTAGTAGGGAGTTCCTGCCTATTGCCTGCTTCAACCACCGCGCCACAGGTTCTAAGAGCAAACAATTAAGATGCTGCGCGAAAGCCGATGTCATGGGAGTGTCAACAGAAGAAAGGTGAGCGAGACTCGAGCGAATGCCAACAGTGTGCTTTGAAAAGCCTTGCAATTCTTGTGTATTTGCCACAGCCGTCCATCGTCATGAGTTGGCCCCAAGAACCGCAGAAGCCTTGTGGCAATCTCGCTCCTGGGGTCTGCGTGTAGAGCGCACAGCGATGAACCTCCACATTGACTTCGTCAATCCAAGCGCCAGGTATGCAGCGAAGGCCTCATCGTCGCTGTGAGCGAGCCAGCTTTGGAGGGTTCTTTGCCACCCAGTGATTCAATCTGATCCACGCTCGCTTGTTGATTTCCTTCAAAGCAGGCCACCAAGGTGAAGTGCGTGTATACTCTATGCGGACTGCCCAATCATTTGGCCGATAAACCTCCGACCAGAGTGGATCAATAATGGGCCACTTGATTGAGTTGCTTTCCCTTCTTTCCATCTGGCGTGCACCCTTAGTGAACATAAGTCGTCCCAACAAAAGCTTTCGACGCTCTTCAGCTCAAGCACCCGAGACATGAGCTGCTTCCACTCCAATTTATCATATAGAGGTACCTTATGGCGCATGTTGAAAAGCTTGAGTTCCTCCAGGACTAGAAGAAGCAGGAGTATCCGGAACAACATACCAATCCCATCCAACCTTGGGAAGGCCCAATTGGAACAAAAGGAATTTTGGCTCGTTCCAACCAAGCCAAGAAAAGTAATCGAGAACTCGGTACGCTGTGTCCGCAGGTATGGAGGGATATCTCTGCTTTCAAATACGCCACCAATTAGTGTTCACCCTTAACCAGCATTGTCAACCAAGCTCTCCTACTGTACCACTATCGAGAGGATGACGTGAGCACATGAACAGCCTGTTAAGATGGATATTGCTCACAGAACACGGTAAGGAGTCGTGGCGAGATCACCAAATAGAGGAGGTCGAAAGGGGAGGGGGGCCCTGCGCACATATATCGATCGCTCTTCGGCGCAATTTTCTCACTAGGCTCCCCTAGATTCTGACCAAAGACAGTCCTTGCCAGACGAATGGCAGTGTTCTCTTGGGTGCAACAATCGGGCGTTAACCTAAGCCTTGTATCGTAGGAGCACCCAAAGTAGTGTATCTCGGGTGGTCCTTGGCTAGCGTGGTAGAACGAATCGGATTCTTCGCTGCATCTCTTTGTACTTCGGTATCAACTCTACAGATTTCAACATGGCGCGATGTGTCTTCTTCCACTGCGCAGCACGTTCGATCAATGAGAGCACCGAAAACCCTCGGATTCCAGAAGTCATGCTGAGTTGCGTTGACGCCGAGCTCAATCAGGATAGAGCACACCTCAGAGCTGAGTGAAGAGAAGGTATGATGAATGTGTGTTCGGCCATCGTCATCTAATGCGAATGGGGAAGCTTCTTGGTAAGTGCATCCTGAAGGGCTTTGATGCTGCATTTTCGCACATCTGCAGATAGGAAGAACATCTGGGGGATATGGGAAATTATTGTAAGGATCGTGACACATGGCCGTAGCTCTGCAGTAGCTGTATCTCCAAACATAATCTAAGGAACGCGGCCGAAATCCAAGCAGAGGATGTTACACAATGCCGGTCCTATCACGTTTTCTTACATGGTCCGCCTCATTGCGTATAAGGAGACCCGAATACGCGTCTGTTATAAGACAATCGAACCGATGTTTTCACTTTGGCTCGATGTATACCAGCCAAAGGGTTGGCATGGACTTTCGATCCTTGCATCTGGCTTCCAGGGGGAATCCGTCCCCACACTGGATACGGCGGCATGGGCTCAGGAGAATCTCGATGGTCCGTAATACCCACAGAGACCTTTAAGTGATGCAGTCTTTGCAGAAATATGAAATCAGAGCTTTGGGGAGGAATACTTTGCTTACATACTGCAATCCAACCGCGGTGAGCGCGAGGACAGCTTGCAACTTTTATATATATTCCACTAGAACTGTCGTTCGGCTTGCCGAGATCCTCTTGCCTAAGGACCGAGCGCAGAACGTGGCGCTTGTTCTGCAGTACGTTTGAGTGATCAAGTACGCCTCGAAGCTGGTCTACATTATCTCTCAACCTGTTGACACTCACCACGCAAGTTGCCAAAGCAGTGGTGGTGAGCGTCATTCAGGTATAATAATACCCAGACAGGGTATACTGCCCTTGAATGAGTTCTTTGACCTGAGCCTACAGCTACCACGGAAATTTGTTTTTGTCAACGAATTTTTGTAAATCCCCTGGAACCTCTTTAATGGTCCGCATAAATATTCTGATCTTCTAGACGGAGTCTACAACTTGAAAGCCTAATTGCATTACAGCGATTTCGCCCGATTCCAGTCGCCGTCTGCAAATTGGACAGAGCCAATGATATAAATTGTTATCAAGAAAATAGAAAGCTAGGGAAACAGAACATAGGCAAGAACCTTGTGGGATTGCAGCCTTTTTAAATTGGGGTGGTCATTAGGTTAGGTACGTTGAAATTGAAGCCGCTTTCGCCCACGGAAGTCAGCAACCAGTGGGTGAGCATTGATCACTATGGACACCAGGCTGGGTAAACAAGCATTATCATGACATGCGGTGGCTGAGTAAGGTCAGTCATATTCGCAGTCGAGAGGGATAAGGCTTTTAATTATCCTTGCCGCAGGCTACCGTTGGAAGAGAAGCTACTATGTCGGGTTCGTAGTACTGAGTGCAGTGATCTTGTGACATGCTCGTCAAACAAGTTAGCGAATACCCTATTAAGAGCTCATAGGCGTCTTATAACATCGCAATCACCTCACTAGATTCAATGTCGTGGATGGAATTAAGGGGACAAATCAGGCTGGGGTGGTGAATTTTAATTCCCTATTCTAGGCTTAGCTCGAGGGCTTTCCAAATGCTAGCGTTTTGTTCGCGCGTTCATGACACCTTGAACAAATAGCAAAGTCACAACAACATTGATGTATCATACTTCACAATTCATCAATCTCGACACTTTTGTCTGCTTGGTCAAGTTTCAACTAGTATCATATTTCTTGTCTTTTTGATATGACCATTTACGGCTGTCCGCTTCTCCAGGCTCAAGCATGGCTTTCAATATGAATGCAGATCAGCTGGCCTACGTCCTTCAGAGTATCGGCTTCCATGCCGTCCAAATCTGGCCCTTCGTGCCAACCGAACTACACCTGCTTCTTTCGGCCGTTTTGCCAATCTACGCAGGCGCTCATGCATCTCTGACACGTCCACACTCAGCTGCAAAGCCGACAAGGCGGCACAAGAAGCTGCCGGGTGACACGGACGATGATGATGACCAAGGATATGGATCAAAAATGGAAACATTGGGTCCGATGGATGCTGTGTTCTTACCTGTTTTTGCAGGAGCTGCTCTTGGAGCGTTGTATCTACTAATCAAGTGGCTCGACGATCCGACATTGCTGAGCAAGATACTCAATTGGTATCTTTCACTCTTTGGTACTATAGCTGTGGCTAAGTTGTTTACGGATGCGATGGCTTTCATGCACGACTTTGTCTTCCCCGACATGTATGCTTTGAATGGGAGGATCTGGGACGTCAAGCCTGAGCGCCATCTGGTGGAGACCTCCCAGGGCGAGCAGGTCAATACGCGCTCGTCACCTCTTCCGGGCCTCCTCTCACTGCTGCCACTACCTCAGACCATCATCGAATATCTCTGGTCACTACGTTCGTTGAATGATCGAAAATTTCATGTACACGCATACATCTACGACCTCCTGAGCGCATCTATCAAGCTCAATCTTTACGCCATCATCAGCGCTGCCTTCGCCATTAGTCTCTCTCTATGGATGACCCTCATCTCAGCACCCTGGTATCTCAATAATCTCTCCGCTTTTGCTTTCGTCTACTCGGCGCTGCAAATGATGTCACCGACCACCTCCTTGACCGCAACGCTGATCCTCTCGGCGCTGTTTGGTTATGACATATATTTTGTATTCTATACCCCACTGATGGTAACGGTCGCGCAGAATCTGGACATTCCGGCCAAAATGCTCTTCCCGCGCCCCGGAGGTATGAGCATGCTAGGATTAGGCGATCTTGTTGTGCCCGGAATGGTGATTGGATTTGCACTGAGGTTTGATCTCTGGCGATACTATACTCAGATGCCACGACGTAATGTTCGAAAGGACCCCAATCACGGCAAAGGGAAGGAAAAAGCGTCATCTGAACCTGCTGATTACGATTACCAAGCATCACTTGAGATGGAAAAGCCAATATATCGCCCAGCTACTGGACATTGGGGCACGAGATTGTGGACCGACTCGTCATTGAAAGGCAACAATGAGGCCTTGAAACTTGTTGATGGCGGACGATTCCCCAAACCATATTTTTACGCGACCCTGTCCGGCTACGTGCTAGGTATGCTATGTACGCTGTTGGTGATGCAGGTCTTCCAGCACGCCCAGCCTGCCTTGCTTTACCTCGTACCTAGCGTTTTGGGGGCGCTGTGGGGAACTGCTTTGGTGAAAGGTGAGGTTGGCATATTGTGGGCCTACAGCGAGGACTCGGAGAGCGGAGATCAGGACAAGGAGAAGAGTATCGCTGGACAGGAGGGCTCAAGCCACCCCAGAGAAGGCAATGGTTGGCGAAGCTGGTTCTGGTCCCAATTCTACCCATCACGACAGGCCGAGACACCAACCCGGAACATGGCACAAACGAACGGTAGCGCCAATCCCGCCGAGCCAAATCAGAACGCTGGTCCTCCGAAACACGTTCCAGAGCCATCATGGGCAGCTGGCTATCTGATCTACTTCTCGATGAGCCTACCCAGGTCCACCAACTCTCCATCCGAAACGGACTTGGGGACTGAGGCTTCCCAAGATCGAGACAGTTCCGAACGCGACGAGTGATTGTTTATCTGTGGTGCGAAGGAAATGATGAGCCAGATTGAGTTGGCGGGGATAATCCTCCCAGAGGGGATGACAAGAGGATTTCCCATCGCGGTACGGAGCAGAGCGTTCTCAAGAGGGGTACTGGCGACAACTCCAGCGAGAGCTCCATCGGCGTGGCCTCCGCCAGGCACGATACCAGCGATAGCCAACTCAAAAGCGAGACTGTTTGTATCCATGACGGGGATCACTCGAGCGTCATACTTTACTGTCGCAATGATTGGACAGTCAAAGTCAGCTGTAGATAAAAAAGTGATCCAACCGAGCTGCTTGAGTCTCACTCCCGACACTCCTTCTCCAGCACTTCGTTCACGGTCTTACACCTCTCCCCTGCGAGTCCCACCAACTGCCCCATCTCTCCTACTCCCAGAACACGACCCCCTTGCTTCTCCATCCCCAACACCCTCAGCTGCCCCTCCTCTTCCCGAACCAAAAGCGTAACAACCTCCTCACACAACCCCTCCTCAAACGCGTCCGGATCCGCCAGCACCACACTACCCTCCCCCTCTTCCCCCTTCTCGCCCTTATCAGCCCCGCCAAGCCCATCCCTCCTCATTCTGAACACCCCAAAGCTACTCGCCACTGGCCAGCCCCCCTGCCTACACACCTTCCGTCTCGGACTATCCCAATCCACGCTGATACCTTCCGTAGAATCATCGTAGTAGATCTGAGGCAGACGTGTAGTCGCCAGCGCCGCCACCACAGCCATCCACACCGCATCAAACAGCCCGTTAGCTCCGTGATCCAGCGAAAGCACGTAGACGTATAAATTGAGCGTGTAAAACGCCTTCGCCTCTCCATCTCCATTGCCATTCCCACTCCCAGCGCTCTCCGGCTGCGGCTCTTGGTCGGGCAACGCAACCCCGCCTCCATCCATATCCACATCCATATCGGAGTCAGACGATGACGTAGTGGACGAAGAAGAGGCAGACCTGACAACCTCCCCCCCCTCCCGCGAATATATCGCCAATTTATCCAGCGCCACCACATCCGCGTTGTGCAGCGCACTCACCACCCTCTGCACCAACCCCTGCGCCACCACCCCCGGCGCGCCGCCCCCCCCTCCTCCTCCTCCTCCTGCTGGTGGTAGATACTCGGGGGCGCAGCCCGTGTTCAGATCCACGTGCGGGATCAGCAGGTTTAGCTGCGCGATTGTGCGTCGTTGCTGCGTCCGCCTTCTGGGGCTGCGGCTGGTGCGGCGTTTCTTCCCATGCTCGTTATTGGGCTGACCACGAGCACGACCTTCTTGCTCGTCGTCGAAGCTGCTGTGGATCGGGATGGAGAGTGCGGAGGGGATCGAAGAGACAAGTAACACGGACCCCTGGATGCCGCACACCACGGCGGTGTCGCCGAGCCGGACGACCGCGCTGCCGTGCGTGTGGGTGAGGTTGTTGGTGTGGATGTGCGGGATGCGGGAGGTGGTTGGGTGGCGGGATGAGGGGCGGGTCGGTCGGTCGGTTTGGGGAGAGGTGGTCGGCGGTGGATCGTGGGAAGGGGTAGCGGAGGCTTGGAGGTGCGCGGTGAGGTAGGTTCGCGGGGAGAGTTTGGCGTGGGTGGAGGGGGGGAAGGTGAGGGGTTTGGGGGTGAGCGTCATCGTGGGGAAGTGTGTGTGTGGACCTATGTGAGGGAGGATCGAGGGAAGGGGGAGGGAAGGGACTGAGAGGGTTGGCGCAGTCAATTGGTGGAATTGGGGGAGGGAACTTGGTTCTTGAGACTGAAAACAATTTTGTCTTTTGTCTTTTGTCTCGGGCCTCGGGCCTCCAAAGAGCCAAAGACGCTAGGTCGCTTATCGATAAGGATTTGGGGACTGACACCGGTAATACAATTAAACAATGCTGAAGCTCTTCTACGAATCACCTTCATCTCTTTAGATCTTTCGTATGTTCTCGTTCTTGCCTTCCATTATTACGGATGACATTGCTTCTTGAACTAACCTGCAACGTTGAAAGTTTATAGCGACCAAGCACATCGCACGGCAAAACATCTCCAATGAATCATTTCCCCCCCAAAGGCGATAAATGATGTTCCCACCTTAAGTCAATGCAAATTTCAATCCCACGAGAGTTTCTGCGCAGCAGCTAATAGAGAAATAGGTCATGATAGCAGAGACTTCGTTGATACCCGATCTGGTGGGAATGAAGCAGGAAACTCCAGACTTGGCTCAAGCTTCTCCCAAGTTGCTTTTTTGACGCGACGTCGATCCGGTTCGGGGCCAGCAGATTCGGGTACTGCAGAAAGCCTCCGATCTTTGTTGCTCACTCGGTCGTTGACGTGCAAAATTGCCATCTTCTCTGGGAGTGCGGAGCCGTCACCCGGCCTTAAGATTTAAATTGTCGATGCATCGTAAGCTTCGATTGGTCTTACACGCTTTTGTCATTCTCTCCGCTTCCATTACCTCTATCTGCTTGTCTTTGTCCTTGAAGAGATTCTCAGTCCCGATCTTCCGGCTTTGGAAGCATCATACTCTTGTTCAACATATGGACCATTACTCCTCGACCAGCGCCGTTGTAGTCTTCATGGATCTAAATGTCAACTTCATCGACGAAGTTGTAAGTATTGTCATCATTCAATTTTATCCTTGGAAGCTTTTTGTCATTCTTGCTGAGAGCTGCTGCATTGCGGAGTCCACTCCCGCGCTGGCTGTTTGTGATCGCAGAGAAATCGGCCATCAGTGGCGTGAGGGTGGTATCTCGAACTGCCTTGACAGAGCTGAAACCGAGGACAACGTACACAAATACCGCGGCCATTAGAAGGCTCATATTCATAGCCAACCAGGCGTAAATCTTACCTCTGCTGACACCAGCTTGCACCATAGACTCCGCTCTTCTAAAACTGCCATTTTCGTTGCCTGTGCCCATATAGTCCGTCGCGGCGCCCCACGCGGCATGATAGGCCAACGTCAACATCCCGGTGGTGTAATCATCCAGGCCGGATTTCATGTGATGGTAGGTGTTGTTCATTATGACGATGTTTTTCATGGTTTCGGATAACATCTCCCAAACCACCGGCGCTGCCCAGTCCCCCTTGATTTTGGTAGGTTCTAGTGACATTGAACAGGTACCCGACCACCACGACTTAGAAGTACCAGCTGAAAGCACATTGCAGTCCGTCGCAGGGTACAGTCCCGCTGTTATGTTCACATTGCCGATCTGGTAGCAGTCACCGCTTCTGCGAACGTCATTTTTGACAATGTCCACTTGCAGCTGGTCAAACCCGGGCAGTCTACCAAAAAAGGATCCATTAGCACAGGGCGAATCTGCACTGTTAGGGGAGCCATCAAGAATAGTGTAATTTTCGTAAGCGCTGACCTTGACAGCAACAAGCCTTTGAGCAGAGAATACTGTCGCTTCTTTTGGAGTTTGAAGGTCACCGTTGGGATTGAATGGGCTGTCTCGCACAAGAATGACTGATCCATCATGCCTAGTCAAAGCGTATTCACCAGCGACTGGGTTGGCGAAATCGGTGTAAGTACTCTGGGAAAGACGTTCCCAAATGTCATTGCTTGCATCAACCCAATGCAGGTCGGCATTAAAGAAGGGGAATGTTGTGCCGATAGTACTATTGTCTGTCATATTCACCAGGGTCTGAAAGTACCTCCGAAGAGGTAGGGACGCAATATTGAAGGCGTAGTTTGGGTCTGTTCCTGTCATCAAAGCAGCTCTGAGAACACTGGTCGTACGAAATTCAGGAGCGCCAATCTGCCAAAAATATGAAGCTTCATTCATGGCGGTCATCGAAACGGATCTGGTCGGTCCAACGATTTCGCTCGAAGGGTTCCAAGCCAGCGAGGAATTCGCAAGGGGAGCAGCAAAATTCGGAGGCCACAGGGAGAAGACCACCATCATTGCCCAAAGAGACCATAGGAATCGCGATTTTGAGTCTGTCCCAGGTAGGATGGGGATCCGGTAATTGTTCAGTCTTGTCAGCTCCGTAAGCGTCATCCCTTGTTTTTCAAGCAGAACAAGTATCATCCTCCAGACCAGCAGCGCCGTGCATGAACTAGCCAGAAGTCGTATCATGATCAGAGCGAGCGACACGAGGCCGTTGATTTGTGTCTGATATAATGGAGACTCTGTTTGGAAAAGGGATGGAGGGGATCCTGTTTGGAAGTTGTGACCGTCGATCCATTTCAGTATCCAAATGACGAAGACAAGAGATGCTACCAGATGGAGCAAGGACAGATACCATGCCTGCAGGAAATTCCACAACCCCGAGTCGTCTTGACGCCTGCTAGCAATGCTGCCTTCATGTTCGACTTCTTTGCTAGTTGGGACAATGTCATATCTGGTGGCCATTGCCAACCGTTTCCAGTACGAGATGCGATGTGGAAGGCAGCCGTGGGAATGAAGAGAGGAGAAATTCCTGTTGTTGCATAGGAAAGCCTATAACGGATACGAAAGCCAGCGATTCATGCACTGCCCCCTTTTGGGGATTATGGTGTGGTGTGTGGATGTTGGAATGACAAAATTGCGATAAGTCAACGGACCCTGGTTGGCGCTACTTCACACGACTCTAAGAAGAAATGGAGGCCAGAACTGAGGGGCACGTTGATAACCTTGCATTTTGATCGATTATGGCATGCATCAACAGCTTAGTAGGGGTTGTCCCATGCCGTCCTGATTCTGATTCGCGAGGTGCATATGAATCTAAGATCCCTGTGCATGTAGACTAACCGACGAAGGGATAAATAGGCGAAGTTGCTTCTCTAAGCTGTGACACTAATGCATGTCCATGCTTCTTCAGCCTGATAGAACGGAAATGACAAGTTTGACCGTCACAGTCTCTCCTGAAAGTTTTGATCATTATCGTGGCATCGTCGAACCCATGGCTGAGCAATTGAGATGACAGGCCCGGAGCAAATTGAGAGCAGGCATTCATGGAGAAAGGGAGGGAAATACTTCGTAGTGAGAAGGCACTGGGCAGGGCGATCCGCAACCTAAAAGACGCAGCAATAAAGATTGCCGCTTTGCCCCCCATCCAGCCATCCACAGTCAGCCTACAGCCACCACCAGGACCCTTACTCCTTGGCTTTGCGACTACATTGCAGAGCATGCATCAAATCAACTGCTTTTTAAGCAACGAATTATATGTAAGATTTCATACGGTCGACACATTTTCGAGAGATTTGTCCTGGTGATGGTGGTGTGCTGGCAATGGTCTCTGCGTGGAATCTAATTTTGACAGTCCAGGGGCCTGAGCGACTGGTGTGCCTCGTGTCGAGCAGCGTAAAATGGATACCATGTCAAGGCAAAGACCGCTCCATGTGAGGACTGATTATTCATTGCTGGACACTATCTTTGAGGGGGCTTAGGGGTACATGGTGACATAAGCTGAAGATGCGAATCTCAGATGTGTGATTGACGGGGACAATCCCAGAGAGATTGATTTTTGGTATGGCCTAATTGTGACTCTCGAATCATACTAGAATTCGCGCGAAATGGCTGCATCAGGTACGTTAGAAATCTTTGTTTGCTTGAGTGGACAAACACTAGGTTTGTAACACAGTATCTTCACAATACTAACACAGAATGCCAGGAATAAAGTGCAAGAAGAGAGTCGAGAAAATCATGTCAGAAAAGTCTTCTTCAAGAGGAGCTCGCGGCAGTGTCAATCGGTGATGTGAACCGCCGAAAGGCTGACAAACCCAGCCTACCATCACTCATGACTTGCTGCTCTTCAAAATCATCGCCCAATGGCCATACTGAATACGCAGCGTGATAGCATCTCGATAAAATACTTTCGCTAGTCAGTAGTGGTCGACACGATCCACGGACAAATTAATGTCAAGCCTCTCGCACTGTATGTTGCCGAAACATCGCAAGAGTCTCTGAGCCCTCCTTCGTTAGGGACGATCAGCTCGGTCGTAGTAAGTAGACTTTGGGGTCGTTCTGTCCAATAAACAGAGTCGTCTTGGGACCTCAAATGCAATAAAACAGTACTGTGTCCGTGTTTCGACACGGACGCTTAGGTCTCAGCTGGCTCTCCCCCCATTTTATTAATGTCTCGGAAGGCCTATGAGATACGTGGTGATACCAGTCCTGCGGTGTACTTTGGAAGAGGAGACTCTGATGCGTTTCCCGCACCCTCGTCAACGCTTCCGGAACCTTCAATCCGACAGCGTGAGAACTTGACGAAATTCTGGACGCTCATTATCTTTTAAGCGGTACTGAATCCATCTTTAACTGGGATCTGTCAAATGCTTGCTCATCTTGCATTAATGCAGTGATAATGACCCATGAATGGATCCAACATCGAATTCTGTCAGAGTCTGGGCACGCGGTTTTCTGACCTGAACATTCATGCAACAACTCAATGTAAGCAAAGAGCAAGTCAAGCATCAAAGCTTGAATAGATATCCTTTTCAAGGCATCTTCAATATGCTCACAATTGTGGCCGTATTCGCATCGACTGTGATCATACCGCCAGCAATTCAGCTGGTCTGTACGTCCACATATTGCTTATTGTTCGACGCAAGTACCGAACGCAGCGGCCAACTTAGATCCAAGTCCCCAGTGCCTAAATGGAGACCCTGCATTGAGGCCGGCTTCGTGCACGACGGAATCTTGATCAGTGCCGGATTCATGATCAACTACGAACTTTCTAGTCATTGCGTAAAGAGCCAATGGATTATGAGATTGGCTTCGACATGGTCCCTCGCATGTTGAAGGATGCTTTGGACCAAGAGAGATGATGGAAAGCTTTCATTGATAATGTCCAGGATTTGTTTCGCTCGGACGAGGTCATGGTTTTCAAGTGCAACTACATTGAGTCTAATGTCGGCGATCATCCCAAGATTCCTCTTGAAGGACACAAGTTTCTGTGTTTGAGTTCCAAGATCTCCGGGTCAGAGCTCAACTCCACGAAGGCCGAGGCCTGCATTGACAGACTTTTCGAGATCGCAAAAGGTGTATTTGACTTTCAAGTCCTTTACTGGACAGATATGGGGGATAGAAGCTCATTCTATAGCTCGCAGGATATTTATGATCCAGAGATATCTTACGAGAAGGTATTCCACCTTTCTTGACACCATTATTGACGATTCTGACCCAATTCTAGCCCGATAAGCAACAAGATCAAAAGACCTCAATCATGGCACCGCTTACTACCGGATCAAAGGCTCAAGAAGACCAAAATCTCTAGTCAATTCAACAAATCTTTGGTAATGGAAAAGGGCTCATAGCCCACTGCAAAATTGCCAAGGGAGCTCGCGTGCTCATGGATGTTCCGCTTCTTACGACTCGAAGTATGTCCTCAACCAGTACCATGGACAGCGATATTGCAGGCAAGCTTAGATTGCTTTCAGGGCCTCAAAGACTCAGCAAAACCAAATTTTTTCTCTACTCAACAATTTTCCAGGGAAAGTTCATTCAATCAATGGCATCTTCAAAACCAACGCCCTTCCGTGTGATGCCGAACCACCCATTAGGGGCATCTATCCCACCATCTCCTCGGTCAAACATAGATGCACCCCAAACACTCATAACAATCGGAATGAAGAAGACGGTCACGAAACCATCAGTGCGGTCCGAGACATTGAAGAGGGCGAGGAGAGCACGATCTGCTACACCAGCAACGAACCTTCTAGTGCTCAACGCTTACATCTGAAAGACGCGTTTAGGTTTGACTGCACCCGTTCTCTTTGCCTCACCCCATCAGACGAGGTCGAAGCTAGCGACGCTCGTCATGTACAAATCAATATCCTCTATTTCCAGGCTTGGAAATGCCAGTACTGAGAATCCCAGAGCACATCAAAATTTTGGATCCTCGAGCGAATGGAGGACTGAGAAGGCGATGGTGCCTCAGGGGCTGAATCTTGAATTCTTCGACAAGTGGTTTTGGAGGCAAGAGAAGTGGCACCTTACCATTTTCCATCCTCTGCTCTCCTTTATTTGCAAGTCTCATGATAGGATGTGCGTTTCAATGTGTCTGTCCGTATTTGGAAAAGCATGAATGTTCCATAAGTAATGATGTAGGTCTTTTGCAGATGTGAACTCCGGTGCGGAAGCATACAATTTCCCATGCTTTCCTCACAATCTCATAGGACATTGTCATCCCACCGGCAAGCCCGCACGTGGAACCATATCGAGTCATCGGATGAGCACGACCCACCAGTCCTCTGCCAGGCAAGTCCACCGCGCATTCATGGTAAAGATAGCAATCTAGTATGCTCAGCGCTCGAACGGCAGTGAATGCCCAATTCCGAGGTCAAGAATTATTGCCGGTCACGGACAGGGTATGGTAAACTAAGCGGATCTTTGCCAAAGGTACGAACTGGGAACAAACCATCTCAAAACCCCTCTTGCAAGGTTTACAGCGATTATTCCACCATCTTCTGGGTCAAAGGCACGGAAGTACACTAACGATACATAGAGAAGGGGTCCAAGGACTGCATTGCTCATCGAAGTGATCTAGCTTATTCATTCCTCTCGGATGAGCTGCAGGTTCAGCAGTATTCATTGCGTGAAAAGTGTTGCACGTGAATCAGAGTTAATTCAGACATGAGCAGTCTCGAATATCCCACATCATCAAACGCGAAAGCTGAGTCACGAATATCATATCATTGCGTAATACCCTCGGACACGTATTCCGGGTCTGGGCACCAGGCCAACAAGTGTCATCCATCACCACTATCCATCCGCGATGACACTCCAACCATTTCCCCACCTCTCTCTTTCATCGTTTCCCATCTTCCTTTACTCTTTCCCATCTTCTCTTTCACACCCTACATCAAGAATCATCTCCAACGTCAACGATCTATTGACAGCTTTCCCAACTGAACCACATTATGCCTGTATATCCCAGACTTAACCTTCCCATCAAACGCTCTACCAGTCAGAAATCCTTTGCTGACTGGAGCCATGAGTCCGAGTCAAATTCGACGCCACGCCTTCGCTCCAGGCGTTCCCTTCTGCAAGGCCTTCGAAGCAGCCCAGCAGCAGAGCCCAAAGATCTTGATGGCATCAACTCCCACCTTGATGACATGATAACACGCGATAGCGAGGACAGCCAGCAAGGTCTGTTCTATCCTTTCCTAACTATCTTCCATTGTATCCTCAGCATGCTGACAATCACGATGACACCATAGCCGAAGACGCCCGCATCGCCTCCGCATCGAAGACCGCATCCGCTAGTGAGGACAGATCAGCTCGCATTCGAGCTGGCATCTCACGTGTGCTCTCCACAGGTAACACCCACTCGGCTAGCAAGGATCGTCACGAACAGCAGAGCATCTACTCCGACCCCCAAATGATGGCTCACTTCGACGACGCCGCCATCGCCCAGTCCAATCACGAGCTCGAGCGGATGGAACACGACCTCGCCACCGCGAAAGCTGAGCAGCAGCAGCATCGCAGCTCACCTACGGCCAATGGTGCCACTGAGGAGCAACAGGCGTACATTTTGAACGCTAAAGCTCGCCAAAAGACTCCACTTCCATTCACCGAGAAGCAGCAGGCGCCCAACTCGGATGGTAAAGCTCGCCAAAAGACTCCACTTCCATCCAACGGAGCCACCCAGGACCTACAAATGCTGATGTCGAATGGCGCCAAGGAGGAGCAGCAAATCTCTGCGGTCAACGGTAAGGCAGGTCATCAGCAAACCCCAATCTCAAACGGCAAGTCAACCCCCGGAACCCCGGCATCAATCGATACACCAAAGAACCAAGCCAACACCGCGGCCACTGTGGAAGCCAGCACCAAGATCAAACAACTGAAAAAAGACGTCGAAGCAGCGGGGTGGGAGGTGCAGACGCTGAAGCAAGATCTAGTGGACATGAGAGGTGAGGTAGCCGCTGTGAAGAGGGAGATGCACGTCGCCAAGACGGAGGTTGGAGGGGTGACAAAGATGGTATTAGGGTTGAACGAGAGTGAATCAGAGTTGAACAAGAGTGTACTAAAGTCGAAAGACGTCGTCGAGACCTTGAAATTGGACGTCACCGAATTTAAGGGCCATTTTGAGGTTGTCGCGGGGGACATGGCTACGATGGTCCAAGGGCTGAAGTCGACGGCCGGGCAGGTGACGGGGTTGGAGAAGAGCGTGGAGGGGACAAGGCACGAGATGCAGGGGATGAAGGAGCAGGGTACGTGGCTTTTCCATCCCTTCTTTCCATCTTTGATTCTTTATCTGTTTGCATCCACCCTCATTCTTTTCCCTCCGTGAGACTCGCTATACCCCCGTGTCAATCCACTCAAGAAGACATCGCATGTGCCCCCCAGGGGCTCTCGAACACTAACCCAAAGCTTCCTTCCACTACAGTTACCGAACTCCAATCCGCCCTGGCGGCAATGACTGACCTCGCTTCCGAGGCCAAAGCGGCCCTGGCCGCCACCCTCCTCGCCTCTACCCAACCCCCACACCCCATCACCCCTCCCCTCCCCGCTGCCACGACAGTAACCGCCACCGACCGCCATACCGACCCCTTCGGGTCCACGACGCCACTCGCGCCTGGGACCTTCCCAGCTACCCCGGCCTCTCAAGGCCGAATCCAACCCATACACCACGAACCCGCCGCCCCACCCGCAGCATACGATCCGGGTTTCTGGGACACCACCACGGGGATCCAAATTCGCCGCATAGTGCGAGTAGTGTGGTTTTGCGGGATACTGCACCAATTCCTGAAATGGATGGGCTGGCTCCCTTGAGTGAGCGAGCGGGGACGGGGAGATGAATTAACCCCACGTCTTTGTTTGAGCTCGCTTGGGGTGATGAGGGGACTTCCGTGGGCTGTGCTGATTGGACTGTGGAATACGGCAATGGTTTTTCTCTCTCTCACATACATGTTTGAAACCAAGGGCGTGAACGGAGGAGAAGAAACACCATGGAATTGAAAAGGGGCCGGATGGGAAGACGAATGGGGACCGGCAGATGTGGGAAATCGGGTGACATTGGCTTTTCCGGCAATCCAAATTGTATGCACACATGGTGACAAGTTGGTGGAATCCTTTGCCAATTGCTGCTGCTGCTAGCCCAAGCAGCCAGGATGAGGGAGAGCGAAATATGGCGTGTAGCTTGAGTCTCTTTCCATGGCAAAGTCGGATTTCAAGCATGTCTTCCCAAGTACATAATAAACAAAACATGATGCTGTTTTTCTCCACCTTTCTCTTCCTTCCCCCTCCTTTTTATCTTTCTCCTCCTTGCGGCCTATTTGTAGCTAAACCCTCTTCCTCCTCCCCGTCCCTTCCGTAGCTAAACACTAAGCTTCGGGACGCCACCAATCACAACAGGTGGGAAATAGCTATTGATCACAGCAGAAGTCGAACAACCAATGGCCACAAAACCCAATTGCCACACCTCCGGATATCATCCCATTCCCCCTTTCCTTCTTTCCTTCTTGCCTTCTTGCCTTCCTCTCCTGCTTCCTCTCCTCCTTCCTCTCCTCCTTCCTCTCCTTCTTCCTCTCCTTCTTCCTCCCCTTCTTCCTCCCCTTCTTCCTCTCCTTCTTCCTCTCCTTCTTCCTCTCCCTCTCCTCTTCCTCTTCCTCTCTTCCTCTCCTTCCGTCCTTCCTTTCTTTCTCTCCTTCCTCCTCTCCTGCTTCCCCTCTTCTTCCCTCTCCTTCCTCTCCTTCTCCGCCACTACTCCAAACCTCCCCCCCGGCGCCCCCCGTTAACCAAATCCCTCCACCCAAGCCCCTCATCCCTCCAAGCCTTCACTTTTCCATTACTATACACGCCTCCAAACAACAACTTCCACGGAACCTTTCTACTTCTTACTTTCTTCTCTCTCCCTTTTTCCTTTTTTTGGTTTTTGATTGGGTATGTCTTCGTAGCGTGCCCTGTATAACCGCGCCCCCCCCCTTTGCGGAGAACAGCGAAACATGACAAATACAAAGGCATGTCGTATATGGCCCCAAAAAAAGAGAAAAGGCATATCGTATATTTCCCCCCCCCCCCAAAAAAAGGTGGGAGAGAGAATGATATATCCATTCCATAAAACCCACTTTCCCCACGGTCCTCGTCTTTCTTTCTCCCCAGGAGAAAGCTGGATTATTACAAGTCCTGCACAATAAACCTAGGGTGGAGAGCAGAGAGGGGTGGGAGTGGGAGTGAGAACTCGGAAAACGCCGAGAAAAACAAACTCGATTTCAGAATATGCTAATGCTAACATACTTGAGGTGGTCTTGGCGTGACTGTCTACCAAAAAAAATTTCTCTATCGGACGCACTGCGCCATTCCAGTGGAGGCTGAATGGCATTGAGAATCCCCTCTTTTTTTGGGCAAGGATTGGATGGATGAAGTGCATATTAAGTGTAGCGGCGTTGTTGATATGTTGTGTTGGTTAATTGTGTAGTGGGTGATTAATAGAATATTGATGTATGGGATATATAGATGTAATTATGGATAGTTAGTATCTCAGCCCGGGTGAAATGGTATTATACTTGTAACGATTTTACTTAGGCACTAAAATCGAAAATTGACTTAAGCGACGAACCGACAGAAGCAAGAGTTGGGGAGTTTGTATTCTCCCATCGGGCAACTTTTTTTTTTTGGTTTCCGTTCTGACGATCGAATGAGACCATGGTGATAAACATATTTAAAGAAGGGGTTATCAAGCTGCAGCAATACTCAGCATTTCGATCTTAACGAAATCGGTGATCTCGAAGACTTGCGTGAGTGTACTGACTGACAACGTCACCTAATCAAACGCGACGGAAGCGCGCGGCACAATAGTGACTATGCCCAAACTGGCATTCGTCATACCGTCGTGGGGGGTGTCACCACCCAAAAAGGGCGTTCGATTTCCGGTAAATTTATAGAGCGCTAAGGGGTGCTAGCGTGGAGTTTAGATATAAGCTTAATTGGATGCCGGGGCCCGAAAAGTCCTAAAAATATCTTGAATGAAGTGAGGAAGGTTTTAGCGATGGACAATACTTCATGTCTCGGGAACATATCATAACCTGTCCGCCCGTGCCTATGCTCTTCATGGCCGATTGCAACACTTGTCACAGAAGAGCTGGTTAGTAAGTACTAGCCTTTTTTGGTTACGAAAAGTAGGAAGTCGTGACATCCTCCATCTGAAATGGAAGAGGTTAATATGACCTGTCTGAAGATGCAAGTAATGTGTTCAGCGACGGTTGATAATCCGCAAGTATAGGCACATGGTCCAACAACGGTAATTGGGAAGTTATGGTGTTCGAGCCCTTGCTTGAAACGATCCAGATGGAGATCATTTGATCTCCCAACACCCGCGGCGCTCACGAGCAGTACTCTGTGTCATCGACGCGTACCGCGAGACTGTGCTGCCACTGTTCGCTTGTTGAGCTCGCAACCGCGTCGTATAGATTGTGAATCTCACTCATGTCTGACTTCTGGAGATGTGAAATTCCTCTTCGGAGTCGATCTGCTAAGCGACCATCCGCTGTTTCACCCCATCTTGGGCGTGCCAATAATAGTATAGTATCAATGGTGTGATCCCGAAAATCCTACTCAAAGAGATGTAACATATGTTTTTCAAAGAAAGTAGGCATCCAATCAATCAGGGAGTTGATCGGTATTTGACATTGCGTAAACATAGGATTCCTCGACGATGCTAGAATAGAGCACACAACAGTCTTACGCCATGTGAAGATGGTTCTCATCTCTTCCCCAATTGGGCTTGTCGATTATTTCGAATATTTCGTTGAGAACGCTCTGCCAATAACGCGGGAATAAAATGAAATGCTGGCTGCCCAGGAGAGCGGAGAGCCCCGCTCGAGCCTCATCCCAGTGACGACCCTTCCGCTCAGGTAGTCTATAGCCACGTGAGGGTCTGAGGTTCATTAAGTCATAAGATATGCCACAATGCCATAGCTTGTCATTGGTCGTACTCCAATGACATAGGCAGAACCACCCATAGAGAAAGCCAAGGCGCTGCGAATATCTACTGATCTCATGGATATCGGAGATGCGCTTTCCAGCCAGCTTGGATAGCACAGGCGGCAGCATGGGTGCGAAAGACAGGGTGGCGACTATCATGAGCATGAGGAAAAAACTTCGGAGCTCAATGTTCCCCGTACCGAAAGCCTTGAGGTTCATGCCTAGAGCAGAAACGGTCACTTGAAGAGGAAGGAAGATGTAGGCAAGCTGGCTGAGACGTCCGAGCTTTTCAGAAGTCCTCTTGGCTTCCCTGGCCTCGGCCACTTGTGCCTGAGCCAATCCTCTGAGATAACTAGAATCGGTTGAAGTCTCATGGGCGCGGTGGAAAGACAAGGAATCTTTTACATCCTCGATCAATTCGCTAAGCTGGCGGAGAATAGCCCGGCCTTGGCACAATTGGTAGTCAGGCTGCTCAACTCCATCTTGGTGGAATTTGAGGAGGAAAAGCTCGACTTGGCGTTGCAGAATAGTCAGTTGCCGTATCTCATCAAACAGACTGTCATGGTGTGCTCGATGCCGGTCGTGGTTCCCGAGTGCTCTGGGTGCAATAATTCTATGGTAATTTGCATGGCAGCAACCGTTCAAGACTGCAAGATATGGCAGTACGACGTTTGCTAGGAGTCTATCTCTGATCTGGGTTGCTGAAAAATCAGTCTGCAACAGAGTATAGACGAAGAGCGAGCTTAGAGTATTTGGTGATTGACTTTCCAGGAAAGAGGAATCTGTGACTCGTGCATCTGGATAACAGAAGAATACGCGTGATCTCTGGACCACTTCGTTTTGAGGAGCGCGGAGGAAAAGCAACACTATGCAGGCATGTTAGGCAAACAGTGGTAGATATAGACGAAATGACTTACGAGTGGTTTTGCCGCCTGCCTCATGTGTAGCAGCTGATAGACATTCCTCCTCATACGCAAAGGAGAAGCATGAGCCCAGGCTTGTCGATAGTTGAGAGAACACCTCACCACCAAGATCCCAGGTGTATTCGTTCTCGTAGTAATCGCAGTTTACGTTCTCCACCGCATTGCATAGGTCTTCAGGACAGCTACCTTCGTATCGAATTCTGGGATAATCAAGATGCTTCGCCAGAAACCGCGGATCCACACGATATTTGCTGCAGACCACATCTAAGATATCGCGATCCACATCCCAGCTGTACCCATGTTTGACTAGCACGATGCGCACTCGTCCGTTTTGTTCATCGAGAGCCTGTGAAAGAGAAGCTGCATTATCTTCTTCCCCGGAAGTCACCAAACGACTGCCAACCAGTTCGAAAACTTGGGCCGCTGTTTTATCTTGGACGATCGCAGGTTTCGGCGTCTGAAGGAACCGGTTGAGCCAGGCAAGTTCTGGCCATCGGCGAAGAGCACTGTTGACTGAGTCGCGATAGGCCGAATGTGTTGTCTCCATTTTGATGGGCGATTCGAGAGCGTCTCTGCTGTCGTAATGAATTTGAGCGTCCACTTAAGCTAGGCTGGATCTTTCTCGACGTAGTGTAAAATGCTGTCCGCCAAGGGCAACAGGTTCCCAGGAAAAGCCGTAGGTAAAGGTCAATTCCCTGGGTCAATGAGTATTAAAGAAAATCCTGACCTGCTTAATCTTTCTGTAATCAAGCGCGTGTCAGTACAATTATGCTGCTTAACAGTACAGGCGTGCATTTCAGGCATTCAGGGGCTGAGCCCATAGCCAGTCTCGGGACTGCTGCGCCTACATATTGGCTGCAGGCATTCTGCACGGCTCCATAGATTGCTGCAGGCATTCTGCACGGCTCCATAGGTTGCTGCAGCAATCAGGGGTCAGCACAACCGATGTCTTGGCTTGACATACAAGGTGGCTTGATTATCATGTTTGTTGGTGGATCAGACGCAGAGTCAGAAGACAGTTTGTGCGTAGCAGGTAACCACCTGCCTAAAGCGGCCAGTCCCCTCCCCAAGCCGCATCTGCAGGCTGAGCCCGGGAACATGCATGGGAAAATCGGCATACCTCCAGGATGCCGCATTGGTGGGAGGCTTGTGGAAGTCGAGGCTCCCCTCAAGGCTATAATTAATGTCATCCCATTGGTCCAATACCCTCCTCCTTCATCCAATCAGAGCGACAGCAGTGAGCCTCTTTCGGCGATTGGGAGTAGCTTCTATTGGGATTGGAAATCTGACTGTGCAAGATACGCACGGATCCCTTCGCGTAAAATACAATGGCAGCTGGCGTATTGTGAGGTCGAGCGAAGGCGTGGCGTTAGGGGGAAAAAGACATAGTAGAATTGTGGTGGATGTGCAAACACATAGTGGAGATACAGGGAAAGAAGGCATGCATTGATGTATCCACATCGTCATTTCGTGTCAGGACTGGCCAAATCGGCCATGAAGGCACCGCCTAGTCTGTATCACGAGAACAAGTCAGTCAGGAAGCGAAAATAATGGAGTAGGATTTGAGGAAAGAAACCCCAAGTGAAAACAAACCACTCACAAAATAGCGGGCTCCTCGATCCGATGATGTTCATAACTCAACGTCCCAACACCACCCGCTGTCAAAGACGTCAGCCATCACTTCTGCATTCAACTCATTTCATTTCCTCCGCCATCCGCACATCTCTCTTTCATACCAGTCGTATCTTGCCCAAGAAGCCCCATGGAAGTAATGAATACAAGACATACCTTCCAATAACAGACTCACTCCACTACTCAACTCCCGTCCAATCCACCTCATCGCAAACGCCCTCAGAATGTGCCCATGTGCCACCAGCAGTACATCCCCCCTCTGCGCCGCTTCGTCATCTTTCGGCTTGCCAATAGCAGCGTTGTGGAAGCGAGAGCGGATGTCGTGGATTAGGCGGTCAAGGCGGGTCGTTACATCTTGGGGGGATCTGTCGTAAGTGAGTGTGAGAGATGACCGCGCTGAATTTAGGGACAAAAAGGGGGGGAGAAGGGGAGAAATCCGCTGGGATGAGATCGAGGGGGGTAGGATGGGGAAGAGGGGGATAGGGGAGGGACAGCATACTCTCCACCAGGACAGCCATCGCGCCAGATATCCCAGTCTTCACTCTCGCCGTTCTGTTTTCTTTGCTCGCGGATCTGTGGGGGAGACGATTAGTCACAAGACCTTGTGCTCGCCCCTCAAATCTCCGTGATAACCTCCTCTACGATCATGCAAGGTTCCACAATGCCCTTTGCCTGTAACGATTGACGGTCGGGTCAACTGCTATTGGCCTATTGACCGACCAGACAGATCCCTTTCATCGGATCGCTGCTCTAGAAGCTGACGTCGTCCTAATCCCTAGGTTTTGCTCCTCAAATCGGCAACCCAGAGGAGACGCGCTCACCTGAGGACTCGTCAAACCCTCATAATCCCCGTAATCCCACTCCCGAATATCCTCCGTGACCTGCACCTTCGCCTCGCTCCTGATACTATCTTCATCCTGCGGCTTGCTCTCAGCCGAGTGCCACGGCATGCGGTCCCTGCAACCAATATCGAGGAGTTCGAGGGTACGGCGCGCGCGGTGGCGGGGGGAGACGTATCTGCATGACAACAAGGAGGGAGTCAGTCAGTGACGGTCATCTTGAACTGTCAATCTTATATGAGTAGATGCCCGCATTCGCGATCCACCCTTTCAAAGCATACGTCCTCAGTCGATTGACGTATGTCGTCCGCGGTCGAGGCTTGCGATTTCGCACACACGCGCACACCACGCCAAATCACCTCATGGGCACCCAACGTGTCCTTGCTCTTTCTCGAGGGCATTCCCAGACTTGCTCCTCCTCTTCAACCCCCCGAACCAGCCTCCCTCCCCCCGGCAGCACCCAAACTTCACACCTCGTACCTCCTTATCCAGCCACCTCTTCTCTCCCCTCCATTTTCCGGTTTCCCCACCGCCCTTTTCTGCTTTGACTTGCCCCCCTCCTCTGCACCTCCTCTTTGCCCTCCCCTCCCCCACCCAAGAGCAAACCCGGAAGAAAAGAAGAAAAAAAAAAACTCACACCCCGCCCAACCGCCTTGGCTGCACCAACCGCTCGTCGCCCACGAGCGCCAGCCCCGTGGCGCGGATCCGCTTCTCCCCGTTGGCCGTGAGCGGCAGCTCCGTGGTGCCGGTGTGGCGGCCGTTCAGCGACCAGGTCGTTTCGCCGTGGCGGACGATGAAGGCGCGGGGGGTCGTCATCGTGGTGCGTGGTGCTTGGTCAAGAGGCCTGGTCAGGGGGCCTGGTGGGATTATGTTGTAGAAGGTGGAGGGATGGATGGATGGATGGTGCGCTGCTGGGGGGGAGGTTGGTGGGATATGTGGAGGAGTGGGCAGTTGGAGGGGGAGGGTGAATGAACGAGAGTTAAGGGGGGAAGGGGCGGGTGAGGAGAGCAGAGGGGGGGATAAGACGATGGCTTGCAGGAGGGAGAAAGAGAGGGATTGCGTGGAAGGGGAGTGGGGATAGGGATATGATGAGGAGCCGTGGAAGCGCGGATGGGGAAGAAGGAAAGATTAGTACCTATGTCAATAGAGAGCAGGGCCCCACCCCTCCCACTTCGGCGCGGTTGCGGCCGGCATGTGGGGTAGGTAATAATGGAAAGGCGCGAAAATGGCCAGGATCATTGGAAGCGATGCCAGCCAAATCATTTACATTTTGCAAATCTTATCGTCCAGTGAGCGGGAAAAAACAATACTACTAGCTTGATGCGGACAATGTGGTATATAGGAAAAGGCTCCTCAGCGCATCAAACAATGTCGCACACAGCAACCCAAATTCAGAGAGACAGGCGGCACCATCAAGGCGAGCAAGATTTTGGAAAGAATTGTTAAAGCTTATGCTAAATCTGCCTCCTCGTCTCTGGCCCCCTCCACCATAGCTCGATACAATATATGCGACCCCATAGATAATGCAGCCATGCCTTCCTGCCATCCACGGCGTCCCCCCTAGCTCACCACAAATGCATGCAATCCATTCTACGCCGTCTCGATGCATATGCCAACGACTCTCGTCCTTGGAGTCTTCCGCAATGCCTGTCTCTCGCATCACACAGATGCAGACTCCAGCTGCGAGGGCCGAAAATGTACATGTTGCCACCCTCTCGCATTGCGGTCAGCCACGCAATCACGGCATTGAACACTCCCCCCACAACTCTCCCTGATCGCCCCTGGTCTGCTGGCCTCCTCTCACGGCACGTTCCATCATCCGAGCTTCTTCCCTACCACCGCGATCACTATGGGCACACGCCTTCTTTCTAGGCTGGTTCTCTCGGCTTGCGGCCGCACCGCAATGATGAGCGGTCGCGGCAGCAGCATAGCGCTGGTTGTGTTTAGTGGGTCGTTTGTGAGCCTCCCGGACGGCGTGCTTATTCTCCTTTCGGAGCAGGAACGAGTCGGCAGCCTGATCATCGGACATGATGCTGCTTTCATCCTTATTCGCTTGCAAGGCTTTCTGTTCGGCGCGCATGTTGGAGATGTCGTTGAGGCAGCGGGGCGCGATCAACTGGCGCACGGCATCTTCGACGGACAAATCCATGGAGTTTGGTCGGGCGCGCTTGCGGCATGACTCGGTGGATCGTGAGCGAGGTACGGGGTATGAGGCTGGGGGGCGGTTGAGCGCCAATTCCTGTAGCGCGCTTGCTGCCCCATGAGTAGACGCGTTTGGGGTCACGTCAACGGAAGCAGGGAAGCTGTACGCTTCCAGCTGTTGGTGTGTGGTGGAGGTAGGCGTATTTCCAGTGATGGTGACTGACGACTCATTCTGACGGGCAAACCACTCCTCACTTTCACGCCTGTGCTTCTCCGAGGCATGACATCCTGCCGGGTTGTTATAAGAATCCGGGTCCAGGCTCTGCGTAGCTTTGGCTACCTCCAACTCTCGCGCTTGTTCCTTGAGACAATTCAATTGCATGTTGGCGCGACGACATGTCGCCTGTACAGCCAATTTAGCTGGCTGTCCTGGCGCTCCAGTCGACGAAGCTACTGATGAGATTGAAGATGATCGGGAGGATCGAGACGAGGCGTCAGAGTATTGAGTTGACACATCTGACATTGATTCTGGAGATGACATTGATGACACGGATAGGCCCGCAGAGGTTCGACGAGCCAGAGGAAAGCCTTGCGGCACCCTCGGCTTCCACTCAGATATGTTGTCAAGCGTTGACCTGGCCATGCAGGTCTGTTGCATTTGTCGCATGGCCTGGCACATGGACGATCTCCTTGAGAACACCCCCGGTGTACTCGCTGCAGGAGTACAGAAGGGGCCCGTCTGGGGCGTAAGCTCGGGGGTGGGCAAAGGAGCGAGATGGGGCTGCAATGGGGGTAACATTCTTCGCTGTTCGTTCATTGGTGTATGTTCAAGCCATTGCGGAATGCCGCAAGATGGCGTGGGTGTCGTCTCGTTGGTTCTCGACACTAACACATCGCCCATCGGCCCTGGCGGGGGACTCATGTCGGAGCCAGGAGAATCATATCCTGAATCGTCATAAAGTTCCGCCATTCCGGAATCTATGTTGTCGAGTTCAGGTGTTAGACGAAGTACCACGTCTTTCCATGAGAGGGCTCGCCTAGGCAGTGAATGTGCTGGCACATGGACCTGCGACGAGGGTGAGTATTTGAGCACGATGTCCGTCCACCGGTGAAAGATGGGTTCCGGTATGTGAAGCTTCCAATCGATGGCACTCAAGAAGGCCATCTCATTGATGTTCAAGTCCCAAGTACTGAGACCAGAGATCTTGCTCCACGCGTTCGCAGAAAAATTTCGGTCTTGTAGGTACTTTGATCCGAGGATGAGAGCGGCGATAAACATTCGTCGTCCACATTGCAGGGAGAATGATGATGTCGAGTCTTCCGGTTGTTCCATGGTGAAGTCCAGACGAGGAAGACATGATCGAATCCTGATCAAATAGTAGAGAGCGACCTGTAGCGTCGAGTAGCTGGTTTTGGACCGTCGCAGTACTTCCTGGATGAAGTATCGGAGGTCCATCTTGCTCGGCTGACGCGTGCATATTGGATCGGGCCTGGATTGCACGTAAGCAGAAAGGGGCCAGATTGTCTCGACCATTTGAGTGGTGGTATCTTATCGAGGTCGTCAGCTCATCTACCTCAAGGCTATCCCATCCTGCGTTAGCTTACCGACAAGGCTGTCCACGAAAGTGATCTTCCGCTCACTTTGACGGACGAGGGAAGGTGGCGGTCGTGGACATAGGATAGTCTTTCCATCGTCTGTTTCACTCGAGCTCAGTCGCTGGGTCCGTCTCGGATGCTGACGAGATTCGGGCGCAACAACCTGAGCATAAGATTGATTTGGTTGCAGAAAAAAGGTGCCGGGGGTAGGGCTACCTTGATCCTTCACCGCAGTATTTGGTCTTTCTGTTGGACATCCTGACCAAGCAATCTCGTTCTCATTGCTCCATTCCTGAGAGGAAGTGAAGCCCGTAAAGGACGATGATGAGACTGAGCTCTGCGATGAAGAGGCATCAAGGGAGAAGACGGAGGTGTTGGTAGAGGAGGATCTGTTGGAGTAGGTGGAGGTGGTGGAGGGACTGTTGAGGTATGATTTGAGGATTTGGGAATTCCATGGCGCTGATCTGTCAATGTCCAGACCTGCAGCCATTAAGAAAGTGTTGGTGTACAAAGGAAAGTCGCAGCAAGGGCCAGATAGCTTGAGAGAGATGTTGTTGTTTTGTAATGCCAAAGCTCAGGAGGCAAATGAGTCAGAAGGATTGGTCAAACAAAGAGTGGCAACTGGCTCCGTCAGTTCTTGATGCTGCTGTCCGAACTCTGTGACAGCGTAGTCTTTTTCCTAGCTATCGCAGGCAGTCGACTTCAGGATCAAGACGTCAAAGCCGCGTGACTCCACTCGATTTGGTATGACCAGGCTCCAGGAGATCAATGCCTAGCTCCTTGCTTCAGGCAAACGACTGAGGCTGTAAACAAGGTAGATCGCGTACTATCGACCTTCCTCCTTTTACAGGACCACCAGCAACACAGTTCCAATAGCCGAAAACCGATATGAGGCGCTGTAATAGCGTGACGTGGTATGTGATCTAGAATCCACAGAGACGAAGGTGTCGCCCGAGGAAGTCAGAGTGACCAAGGGCTTCAATCGAGCCCAGAGTCGACACGATCAGGTTCGGATACGGTCGCGACGGATGATGTGATACTGATGGCCTGCGAAAGGGCGCCGAGTTTGAGATACATTTTTCCTGCTGCTGCTCACAACACTACCAACTCTGCAAACTGCTAAGAGGTGTTGGTCGCCAGACTCATACCGTGGATTTGTTTGGTTTGGGGTATGATGCTGCAGTCAAAAAGTAGGTAATCGCCGCTTTCGGAGGAAGAATTATCAAAGATCAAAGGGCTGGATCTCGGTTATATTCTGGGGAAGATTGAATAATTTGAAGGTGGCCGGATTTGAGGTGGCGGGAATAGGCAGGGTTAAGCCGTCGGCAGTGGCAAACTCGTTGAAATAAAATGAATCAGTCAAGGAATATGACTCCGATTTCCACACGGCTCAGGGCTGGTTTGATCCCTCGTCAGTAAAAAGTCCCAAGCTTCATGGCTGCCGTCAAGCAAACAACCTCCTTGGTGAATATGTGCAGCCATCATTACTCACAGTGAAAGCTCAGATCGGGTTTGGTGAAGGAAAGCAAAGAACTCCCAAGGAAACCAGTAATAGTACAGAGAATAATGAAATCAATTCGGAGTGGAGAGATGGACCACCGCGATCATCAGACTAACAACGTCTTGCAGGCTATTCCAGATGAAGTTGCACTGCTTGCGAGGATTGTATCGTCGTCATTGTGTCGCTTTCTGGTGCTTGAGGAGGGGAGAGGAAAAGAGAAGAAGCCACGAGATTCGGTTTTGTTGCGATTGGGGATTTTGGGGGGGGGCGATTTGCGCAATTGGTCCGCCCAGCCAGCCAAAACTTCGCTTTCTCCCTTTCTCCCCATTCCGAAGCGCACGCTCCAAGGGTTAACGACTGACTCACTGAATTTCCACTCTGTCCCACCTTTTCCAACCCTCCGAGACCCCAACCATAATCAGTAAGCTCTCTAATTATTTTGCCTTCTGCATCATCATACCAGCCCCATCCCATACAGCGGCAAAGCTACTACCCTGTCATGTCTTTGAGACCTGACCGCGCATGCACTCATCTCTCCTTGTTGCAAGCTCTGTTGTGAGACCTCTTTTACCACTGTTCCAGTAGGATCTGAGTCCTACTGTATTGACAGGAACTGCGGATTTTGCCCCCATTTTGCGAGTTGCGACTGATCGCCTCGAATGGCCTGGGTCTACCTAGGCAGCTAGTGAGCTAAGAGCTAAAAGCTCCATAGTAACACGTAGCAGACTCCCAAGCACGCCGCAATATGAGCCTATCAAAATTCAGGGAGCCCCAGTCTAGACCCGCAAGCGCTGATAGAGGCATAGAGCTAACCCATCCAGACCAGCCTGCAATGTATCGGCCCGTGATCTGATAATCGCCACTATTCAAGGGATTCTCGGCGTTGGACAAATGACGAAGCGTCTTTTTCTGCTGACTTGCTTACCTGTTAGACAACCAACAACAGACAACAGCAACAGCAACAGCAGTATGCGTCCTTTCGCATAGCAATCTGCCAGTTTCAGAGCATCCACTGGAGTCGCTTCTTTCTCACAGAGCATGACAGTAGGCTGCTTGCTATGGTCCGCCTCGTCTTTGGAGCTTTCATGAGCTGGACACTGTGGCGTCTGCGCATCGGCCTGATGACGACCCCACCCCTCTTTTTCTCCTCATCATCGCCCCCAACTTGAATCATTGGATGTAGTATTTTTAGTCTCCGTCTGATACCGTCGGCAAACCAGCGGGCGATGACTCAAGCTATCCTCTCCGTACTACCGTACCTACCCTCCTCTAGTCGACTGCAGGAAATCTTGGGCATCTTGCCACCACAGTCATCGAAGATTCCAATACCCGCATGTGACCCATAGTCATCAACAGAATTGTACAGAGGGATCCTTGAATCCTCCCAGCATCACGCGCATGCTTCTAATTTGTCTCATCATTCCAGGCTGAAGCGATGGGGCCAAGGGTGCCACACCTCTTTGCGTTCCTGTTTCAGAGAAAGAGTCAAGCAGGTTGCTGGGAGGGGGGAGGCTGAGTTCTCGTGGCTCTGTGGCTGCCTGGCTACCGAAGCGCCGCCTCACAGTGCGTCCTTCACTGCCCAAAAATGCCATACTCGGACATGCTCGCGACGCTTTGTTCGAATGATCAGCGACAGCAGCCTGGTGGGTGTTCTTTTCCAAGGCAGCATGAACCTGTGTCTATCCGAATGTCGTCACGGGGCTACGGACGCCCTCATCGTAGCTATCAGGATCGTTAAGCTGCCTGAAGTTGGTATGCATTGCAGCGCCGCCTTCAAATACGTGCATAGCCTGGCGATCATTAAGCCAGGAACTTCGTGACTCACTTGCCTGCTTGACCACATGTTCTTTGGATTCTGGACATGTGCACGATGGAGTGCGACAGACGCCTTTGATATCCTTGTGTCAGGCGTCTCATTTGCGTTCTCATTTCAGGAGGAAAGGACTTTGCTGGTGTCTACCTGTGCAGTCCAGCTTACTTGCTTGTGGGGACAGGATCATAATACCCCATTGGAATCTAAATTGGTGCTAATGGTCTTGTTTCTGATACTATCCTATTGGCGCACATCCTTTCAATGCTTCCAAGACATGATTGCTTTCTGATTCATGCAGGATGATACCCAAAAGGGACAGGTTTACAACATGGACAAGGATGCGGGATATTGAAGTCAAGGAGGAATAAAACTACGAATGAACACTGAGCAGAAATTTCTACATTTATATGTCGAAAGTCATGAGAAGTGAATGGAGAATCTGAAACAGAAGCTTCGCCTCTTCCAGGCTTGATGGTACGACAATAGGATGCTGAACCTATTGTGCTCCTTTTCACTGCAGCTCATCACCTGGCTCTTCGATCTGTATAAACTTCCTTGGCATTGAATCATCAAAGGCTTACTTAGGCTTATTTATGCTCCCGACATCGGCAGGAATCGGAGACTTGCTGAGTCATTCTGAAGTGTGTGCTCTAGCCAATAGGCGAAGGCGGAAACGGCGGACCAAAGGCTACAGCTCCATCCGACGGGCGACAAAAAATTGTAGCTTCGGCCAGCGTGCCCAAACAAAACATTCTTTTTCTGAAGTGTCTCGCCAAATTGGCGTGCTGTACCTCGGTCGGAGTGTCCAGAATGATTAGACGGGCAGCAAGTGCAGCTTCTCATCATCTCCATTCTATCCCTAAACATAGATCTATATCCTTGGCTACGAGACAGCTTGGTCCAGTCGCGCCCAAGTGCCCAGTCCTAAAACCCTCCAGTCGCGCATTCTATCCATTCCTCCAAACTGCAAATATGGTATGAGACCTTTCATACATATGCTTTGGATTCTGTAAAGTGCAACGGACATTGTACTCAATGCTTACCGATCAATGGCAATGCAGTCGACCCGAACAGAATCCGACGCCTTTGGCGAAATCCAGGTCGATGCTAGCAAATACTGGGGAGCCCAGACCGAGCGCTCTCTCGAAAACTTCAAGATCAATCAGCCACAAGACCGCATGCCTCCACCAGTCGTCCGAGCATTTGGTGTACTCAAGGGCGCCGCAGCAACCGTGAACATGAACTTCGGGCTCGGTAAGCCCATGCCATACAACCCGGAAAAGAGCAATGGCTGAAAGGAAGTCGGGTACGATGTGAAGATCCTAAGATAGGTCAAGCCATCCAACAAGCCGCCTCAGAAGTCGCCTCCCTCAAGCTCCTCGACCATTTCCCATTGGTGGTATGGCAAACCGGATCCGGCACGCAGTCCAACATGAACGCCAATGAAGTCATCTCGAACCGCGCCATTGAAATCTTAGGCGGTACCATGGGCTCCAAGAAACCCGTTCACCCCAACGACCACGTCAACATGTCCGCCTCCTCCAACGACAGCTTCCCCACCGTCATGCACATCGCTGCCGTGCTCGAGATCCAAGAATCCCTCATTCCGGCCATGCAATCCCTCCGCGACGCCCTCGACAAGAAATCCAACGAATTCGACCACATCATCAAGATCGGCCGGACCCACCTCCAAGACGCCACCCCGCTCACCCTCGGCCAAGAATTCTCGGGCTATGTCGCCCAACTCGACCGCGGCATCGAGCGCGTGCAAGCCACCCTCCCCCACCTCCGGCTCCTCGCTCAGGGCGGCACCGCAGTCGGCACGGGCATCAACACCTTCAAGGGTTTCGCCGAAGCCATCGCCGCCGAGATCAGCAACATGACATCCGAGCGCTTCATCACCGCGCCCAACAAGTTCGAAGCACTCGCCACGCACGACGCCATCGTCGAGGCCTCCGGCGCGCTCAACACGGTCGCCTCGTCCCTCTTCAAGATCGCGCAGGATATCCGGTATCTGGGATCGGGCCCCCGGTGCGGGCTGGGCGAGCTGAAGTTGCCGGAGAATGAGCCGGGGAGCTCGATCATGCCGGGGAAAGTCAATCCGACGCAGTGCGAGGCGCTGACGATGGTGTGTGCGCAGGTGGTGGGGAATCACACTGCGGTGACGGTGGGGGGCATGAATGGCCAGTTCGAGTTGAACGTGTTCAAGCCCGTGTTGATCAGGAATCTGCTCCATAGTGTGAGGATCTTGAGTGATGGGATGAGGAGCTTTGAGAGGAATCTGGTGCTCGGCATTGAGGCGGACGAGGATCGGATTGGGAAGTTGTTGCATGAGAGGTAGGCTTCCTTTTCCCCTGCCTTGCCTGTGCTTGTCCATTTGGAGAAGTGTGCTCGGCTTTTTTAGGTTTTTTTTGCTGACTTTACTTTACTCTTGTAAGCCTCATGCTGGTGACCTGCCTGAACCCGGTGATTGGATACGACATGGCCTCCAAAGTCGCCAAGAACGCTCACAAGAAGGGTCTCTCGCTCAAGCAGAGCGCCATGGAGCTGAAGGCCCTGAGCGAGGAGGACTTTGACAAGTATGTGAGACCGGAGCTGATGCTGGGGCCCAAGGAGTACAAGTCGAATCCAAAGGTTTGATTGCCCTGAAGTGTATACGGAAGGGGGTAGTCGATACTATTTGATAGGATAGCCTGTTCATATTGACCCAACATTCATGTTTGACATAAGAAGGGTACAGTGTATAAAGTCACCGTATTATCGCATGTAAAGCATCAAGAACGCACCCGAGGATCTATCTGGGTTCAAATACTGATATATCCGAAAGATCAATCTTCTATCAGCAGCTATGCAAGAGTTGAGCCAGCCCCCTCGCTCAATCACTGGGTAAACCCTCCTCCCGTCTTCAACCCCAGTGATATCCATCTCCCCGCCCGCCCTCATCAACCTCAGCCCACAAACCCCACCCTCACACGCCTCCAACATCACCTCCCGAATCACACACCATCCATCCAACGCACCCGCTCTCCCCTCTCTACGCAACATCCATCCCCCCCAATGCCAATTTCCCCCAATCTGTCATCCACGAACGTATGCGTAACCTCCATCCTCTCCGCTATGTAGTCCCTGATGCCCAGCTTCGCCCACCCACCGTGCACACTATCCAGCTCACACGGGCGTGCGGTACTCCCTCGCCTACCCAGCCAGTGTGGCATAGTTGGTTGGATGGAAGGGTATTGGTATAGCACCACTCCCCCAACCCATCCATCCGAGGGCCGGTGGAGCTGGCTCGCTCGTATGCAGCGGACGCCTAGCTGAGAGTTTTACAGGCACCACCTGCCTACCTACCCCCATCAGCGCAAGGTGCCGTCATAACGACGGATTTGGACGGTGCTGTGAGCGTCTCACACTCCACACCCCCGACCCCACCCGCTCACCCAAAGAACTTTGAGATCTGCGTGCCGACCGACCGACCGGCACAAGGTGGGTTTGGCTCCTTGCGTCGGGTCTGTACAAGGGGGATGGCGCTACCACATGTTGAGGGAAACGGTGTGGATGGTGGTGAGGCGTGGTGAAGGCGATATCGATGCCAGGGAAAGGGGGGGTTGGTCGGGTGTGGGGGGTGGGTGGCGGAGCGGGGTGCTGGAGGGAGTGGGGAAGGTAGAGCGCCTGTATGCTGTGAGAGGGCGGGGGTGGGAGGATACGATGGGGTGAGGGAGAGTGCTGAGTCTGGTGGTGGAGAGGCTGTGATTAGGACATTTGGCAGGGGGGATGGAAAGATGGCAGGGACTGGATCAATTGGTTTGGAGGCGGAGGGAGGAATCCAGGGGGGGATGAAGGCGGGGTGAAAGTGGATGAAACGTCCATGCGTGAACGAGCGAGCGGTGGGGCTGTGGATGGAGATGGCATTAAATTGTAGACTGAAGATTTATGAGGTGCTGGGCTCTTCTTAAGGCATCAATCCGCGGCGACGGTGATATGAGCGACCTATTATTGGGGAGACTGAAGGTCCGACTGAACGAGCCCAGCATTCGAGTTTACTAGATATTGGAGTAATAGAAAGGACGCCAGCCCGCTGGCATCAGCCTTGCCGCCTCGATGCGAGACGAATGACTGCGATTTCCTATGTTTCGCGCTAACAGAGCCTTAGGGCTGAGTCCCGTGACGTCGCGGTCGCGTCTGATTCAACTTCTTCCTCATCTTCACCAAGATGGACCATCCGTGAGTACCTCCCGCTCATTGTTTCTTAGCGAGATCTGCGATGCCGGCGTCTGTTGCGTCGCGTAGGCGCTCGCGTCGAGAAGTTGAAGATGAAGAGTCCGACTCCAATCTCTCTGACTCGGATGGCTCTCAATCCTCATCCGGAAGTCGCAAAAGGGCACGCCTCGACAACGACAATAGCCTTACCACACCTGACCAGGACTCCGAGAACGAGGACGATGATGAAAATCTGTCAAGTCAATATCAGCGCGAAACATTACAGGCGCGACCTACGAGAAAAAAGCATCAGCCAGGCTCCATTGTGCGCGTGAAGCTGACCAACTTTGTGACCTACACCGCTGTCGAGTTTTATCCTGGGCCGAGTCTGAACATGGTGATCGGTCCAAATGGCACGGGCAAAAGTACGCTGGTCTGTGCCATTTGTCTCGGGCTTGGGTGGGGACCACAGGTAAGGATACCCTGCACCAGCGTTGAAACAATCCACTGACTAGTCTTTAGCACCTCGGCCGAGCCAAAGAGGTATCAGAGTTTGTCAAGCATGGAAGCCAAGAAGCGACTGTCGAGATCGAGCTTGCAAAAGATGACAAACGATACAAGAAGAATTTGGTCATCAGAAGTACCATCAAACGGGAGGGCAACAAGACAGTGTTTTCGATCAATGGAAAGCCTGAGAACAAAAAGACTGTTTTGGCACTGGCGAGATCACTGTCCATTCAAATTGACAACCTCTGTCAATTCCTACCGCAAGACAAGGTCGTAGAATTTGCGGCAATGACTCCTATCGAGCTGCTCAAGTCCACTGAAAGGGCTGTGGCTTCCGAAAGAATGATTGAAATTCACGAAGAGCTGAAAGAGCTGAGACGCAAAGAAAAGCAAGTGCAGGCTAATGCTAGCTCGGATCGCGACACCTTAAACAATCTACTGGGCCGCCAAAGATTGCAGGAAGCGGACGTAGCTCGCTTGCGTGAACGTGAGGAGATTGTCAAACGCGTTGGCCTTCTCGAAACTGCGAGGTCGACAGTGCAATACCGCACCATCAGGGCCCAGCTTCACACGCAAAAAGAAAGGAGCAATGCGGCGCAGGACGAATTCAATGCTCTAGCTGCCGAGAAGGAGCCTGCTTTGCGAGCCGTTAATACCAAGCAGCAGTATCAAAATCGCATCGACGTCGTCGTCAAAGAAAGGAAAACCATCAAAGACCAGGCCGAGAAAACAGCCGATCACATTGACCGTCAATTCCAGCACCTGCAAACGCAAAATGTCGAGCTTGAGAATAAGATCCAGGCAGAAAAAGATGGTGGCAGAAAGCAAAAGAGCGAAATTCTGCAACTTGAGGGCAAGAACAGAGAGATGAACATCTCTCTGAAGAATGCGCCACCTGCATTCGATCCATTGGACTATAACGAACGTCTTGTACGGCATTCATTCCTTTCAAATGAGAACCATTTTGCTAACATGATAACTAGCGTGCTCTCGGAAGAGAACAGAATTCCCTTGAAATGGAAGGGCAGAATCTTCAAGATCAACAACGTGATATAACCCGCCAAGGAAGAGACATAAATCGCCAAATCAAGGACACCGAAGAGACTGTTGCAGAGTTTGACTCGGCCACCGGCAAACAGAATAATAAACTGAAGACACTCTACCCCGAATCCTTCAGACTTTGGTGCTGGGTGCAAGAACATCAAGACGCCTTCGAGAAGCCAGTACTTGGTCCCCCAGTCGTAGAATGTTCCATCAAGGATCTCCGCTGCGTCGACCAAATCGAATCATTGTTTCAAGCAAATCTCTGGTCATCGTTCACCGTTCAGACAAGAGCCGATTTCAAGACGCTGTCAGACGTCGTCCACGACAGATTACATCTGCAACAAATAACCGTTGAGACTGTTTTGCTCGGGCTAGCGAATCATCGGCCTCCGTGTGGAGAGGATGAGAAGAGACGGTATGGCTTGGAGGGCTGGGCAGTCGACTACATAGATGGCCCTGAACCTGTCCTTTCGATGCTCTGCGGCAAGATCAAGCTCCACGAAACCGGTGTGACAATGGGCGAGATTTCATCTCAGCAATTTGACATGCTATCACAATCAAGGATACAAACCTGGGTGACCAAGAAGACGAGCTATCGCATCACCCGCCGAAGGGAGTACGGTCCGAGCGCGACCTCGACCATGACTCGAAACGTCAAGCCAGCATCCGTATGGACCGATCAGCCGGTAGACCTTGGCGCAAAAAGAGAACTTCAAGAAAGATTGAATGAACTGAAAGACCAACTTCAAGAATTTCAACAGCAGGCTGCTAGTCTGCACAGGCAGGTCGGAGAAAAGCGGACTGCCATGTTAAAGAGCCAGGACGAATCTGTGAGTATAAACCTCTTGAGGTGATGACTGCGCTAATTGTCTGAAAACAGAAAGAGCTCTCCGCCGAAAAGCGCGAAAAGCAAGAAGCTTCTTCCAAATTTAGTGGCTTGCCAATCCTGATAAGTGAGCTTTGTCCAGATTGACCTGTCCTCAACTTCGACTAATAATCCTGACAGAGAGCAATGAGGAGAAGCTGGCACGAAGACGTGAGAATCTGTCAGCGATCGGTGGCCGGGTGCAAGAACATATCGACAAGCAGGATAAGATCGCCATGAGCCGCGCTGAGTTGGCTCTGAAGTATGCTGATGCGGTGGAGTCACTTCGCAAAGCTCACCAAGCTCTTCACGAAGCCGAACTTATGCTCATAGAAGCTGCATCTGACTACCAGATCCTGGAAGCCCGGAACAAAGATGTCAGAGATCTTCTCAAGGCTAAAGACGAAGAATTGAAGGAGATTCAACGGGAGACCAAACAAATCAAAATAATGGGCAAGCAGGTATTGGCAGAGATCCAACAGCTCTTGAAAAATGACCACGACAGAAGTCTTCGAGCCTTCTTCGCCACTCTTCCCGATGATCAAACCAGCGAGGAGTTGGAGGCCGAAATTCAGAGCGAGCAAGCCCGGCTAGAGCTCATGCATGAAGGCAATGGCAGCACCATTAGGGAATATGAGCAGCGTCAGAAGAAGATTGAGAGCCTGCAGCAACGCGTCAATCAAATCGAAAGTGAGCTGCAAGAACTTCAGAGCGCCATCACTCGTCTTCGGGAGGAGTGGGAACCCCAGCTTGACCAGCTTATCAAGCGCATATCCGATAGCTTCACCGACAACATGAGCCAGATCAATTGCGCCGGCGAGGTGTTGATCGACAAGGATGAAGACTTCGAGCAGTGGTCAATTCAGATTCGCGTCAAGTTCCGGTTTGTCCTGCCATTCTCCCCTCCCCAAATATAATCTCTCCTCCATAACTCCCCTGCTTCCACCTATTTAGCAACATATGACTGACGTCTCCGATTCTAGCGAGAATGAAGCCCTGTCGGCACTCAACGCGCACCGCCAATCCGGCGGCGAGCGCGCAGTCTCCACCATATTTTATCTCATGTCCCTGCAATCTCTCACTCCCTCCCCTTTCCGCGTCGTCGACGAGATCAACCAGGGCATGGATCCCCGTAACGAACGTCTCGTGCACAAGCGAATGGTGGATATCGCATGCGGCAATGCTTCCAACGCCTCCGCTCCTGGTGTTGGGGACGGCGATGAGGAGAGGCAGGGAAGTCAGTACTTCCTCATCACGCCGAAGCTGTTGAGCGATTTGAGCTATGCGCGCGGCATGCAGGTCATGTGTATCGCGAGTGGGGAGTACATGCCCGAGGACCGGACCAAGGTGGATTTCAAGGCCTGTGTCGAGAGGTGGAAGGGGTTGCAGGGGTTGGGCAATGCTGGTGCGGGCGGAGCTGGCATGGGTGCCTTGGTGAATGGACGGAGCAGAGTCGGCATTGCCGCCGGATGAGTGAGGATTGGAAGCGGAAGTGGTCACCGAGGTGGGTTGGACATCTTCTGTACATAATCTGGACGAGCAAATGCCTGTGGGGAGAACTTCCATGTCCTGCAAGGTCCTCGTGTCTCGTGATGTCGTCCTCCACAATTCCTGTTGTTGCTTCCAATGGAGACAGTACTATAAACTGGACCCTTGCTATACAAGTGAAGGCAGCCAGCGCCTCCAAAGTCCAAAACACTCAGCGTTGATCCCTTAATGGGCGACCCCCTTACATCTCGCCACACAGTCCACGAACAACGCCACTACCTACCTATCCATCCATACTCAACTCCTGTACCCGAGAAACGGGATACAGGGAAAGGGCATCGGATATTCTACATCCATTGAATGGCTGAGAGCCAACAAAACATACGTGCAAATTAATGCATACATGCATGCAGCCCAGTTCTTTTACTGTAGCAGAAAAAACGCGGAGAAGCGGGGGATCGCCGCTATATCTCATAGCAGCGGGGGAGCGATCGATGAACCCGGTACATGGTGCGGCGAGGGTAGGGGCTGTGGTGTCCTTCCCCCCTCCCGCCCCCCCGTCCCCCGCGACGACCCCCCGGACCACCCTGACGACCTCTCTAGTATAGGCAGTGATAGCACGGCACTACTTCCCACTCCCCACACCCCCTCAGTTGCGGGGTAGGTAAATCGTTGCACGTCCTACTCCTCTCAGCAGGTCCCCAATGCGGCAGATGGAGTACATGATTCCTCGGTGTTCACCGCGGCCGGCGTTCTGGCATCTGGCGTCCCTGTCGGGGGGAGTTGGAATTGGTGGTGATATACCCCGGTGGTGCACCCACGGCATTTTTCTTCTGGCCAAACTGGGCGGGCGCTGGTCCCATGCCGTTGAATATATGTTTGATGGAGCCCCCCGCTCCACCCAGAGTGGCGAATGTCATACCGCACCACCGGGGTGGAAGGGTCCTAGTCAGCGAGCACGATGGGGTTCGTAGCGGTGGATGGAGTTGTTGCCTCAAGAGGCTTGTGCTCGCTGTAAGCGCGTGTTGTGCACGGCGCGCGTTGGTTCGGGGCCGAGGATGTTTGTTCGCGTTGGAGGGAACCCGAGGGGAGAGGAGCTGTTGTGGAATGCCGCGCACGGGTGTGGTTTGGTGAGAGAAGGCGTGGTTGGGGGGGCTTGATAGGTCGTCACCGGGCACCGAGGAATTGGAGAGTGTTGGTCGTTGGTGGGTATGGCGGCGTGGGTGCGGCATTGGTCGAGCTGGTTGCGACGCTGAGGCGGAAGAGGACGGATCAGGAGGTATGTTGGAACTGGGTGAGTTGGTCATTTTCGCGGCTGGCGAGTTGGTTGAGATGGCGGCGAGGGTGGCGGAGATATCGAGGAAGGCGAAGGATTGGATGTGGAGGGTGAGATTGGAGATGGTGCTGGGGGAGGGGTTATGTCCGTGTGGGAGTTAAGAGTTGGGAAGGGGTTGTTGGTGGCAGGGTCGGGCTGTGTTAGTTTGATAAGGGAAGGGTTTGGCTTTCAGGAAAGGAGAGGCGGAGGAGATTTTGAGGGGGAAATTGATGGCAAGGAGTGAGGTGTGATGCATCTAGTTCGGACTGAGTTCGGACTGTGGTAGTGCTTGTCCTCAAAAGAGAGTACGAAGGATTGAATCATGTGGTTTATGGGACAATACCCGGTTGGCACATGTAGGAAGCTTGGATGGATAATGAACGCCTCAGCGAGGTGTAAGGCGACATTGAAACTAGAAACCCGGGGTCGCCAACAGCGAGTTTCATAAGCAGATCCGAGATCCATGGAAGCAAAGATCGCTGTCGCATTTCTGAGACCTGGTTTATTCAGATAGGGTCGGTCGACGTAAGTTCCAAGGCGTAAAATGATGCTGAGACTGAGGTGCTGCTGACAATCCGAGGCTCAAGTGTGAAATCATTTTGATATAAGGCATGGCGAACTACAAAGGGGAAAAAGTCCACTCGAATTATTGTGCAATCACTTGTGTTTCCATGAACAATGACAGGGCGAAACGACTCGGAGTCTGGGCAAGAATGACGATTCACATACGCCACCCATCAAATGGCACGGAAAGCAGTGGAGCCTCAAATAATTGCATTACGTTTAATTCTGGGGCATCGAATGCTCATCGACGCAAATGCAGTAGATGGAACATTCCGAGGAGTCATTGTGATAGATGCAAATACGATAGAGTGTCAGCCTGTATTGCTGCGAGCGGTGCCAAGACACACTCATGGCACGTGTAGATATCATCACCTGGCCGTACATCTTATACCACCTGGGTATTTCATGCAGATAGCACCATGCTTCCTAGATAGACCATATGCAATGCACTCAATATCCACATACATATCATCCACTCTCATGCGTCCCTACGTCTGACAGTTATGAGCCCGGTATCGCATACCACTGCAGCCACTCATTCAGCATTCAATTCAAAGACGTGATTGATCATCAAAAAGGCTCAGATCGAGTCCTCAAGGTCAACACATTACACACAAAAATCAAAAACAGAGAAGGAACCAGACAGTATTGCTTATCACTCCTTTAAAACATCAAGATGAGCTTACACGAAGTCAAGCTCATCACTTCGAAAGACTGGGACTTGTGGCTTACCGTCATCAAAGGCAAGGCCACTGGATACTATGTCTGGGAGCTTATCAACCCTGCTCTCGCAACAAAACCAACAGGCCTAGAGAAGCCACCAAAACCAGCAAAACCCGCTGTTACAGCGGACGAAGCGATTAACACAAGGGCATTAACGGCCTACAAACTCGATTTGGCGTCATGGAAGCCAGAACTACAAGAGTGGAAAGAGCAACACACTTCTTTCACCAAAATCAACGATTTCATATTCTCAACAGTTAGCAAGGCGAACCTCGTCTACCTCGAGGACGTAGATTGCCACCCATGGAACTACCTACGTGCTCTCAAGACCAAACTCGCACCTTCAGATTCCGCACGCTCTTTGGCGGTGGAGAAAGAATACCACAAAATCATAACGGGACCTGGTTCTCGTCAAAATGTTGAAGCATGGCTCGATGAGTACACTCACGTACTCATAAAAGCCAAGAACAGCAACATCCCTGAAGCACTCGATGAGAAACGGGCATACCGTGAGTTCGTCCATGCAATTGAAAAACAGGCTCCTATGCTAGCACAGCTTTGCGAGTTCAATTTGGACAACCTGACATAGATATCATCCACTCTCTTGCGTCCTCACGTCTGACACATAGTCATCAGGATGGGATTTGAAGGTGTTGGCGCAGCTTGAATTTGCAGATTTGATTCAAATAATACGAGTGCAGTACAAATGCTGATTATTTGCGTTTTGGAAGTCGAAGTATTGTAAATAGGTTCAGACTAGCCTAGCAGGTGACATCAGGGGTAGACTGCTTCAGCCATGTGACGTGGCATCCTTCGTTCTTCGATCTTCCTTGGGACCTCTGTCGAACACATTGCAATGTTGCATGCAATTATCGATCCTTTAGAGCATGCTCCTGAATCCTACGTCGTGCGATGACCGCTCAAGACTTAATCTCGTCTAAATTGACTGTCTTCGATGCAATTGCTGCCAAAAAGCAAAGCAATCCTTTTCACAGGACTGCAGGAGGCATGTTTAGGTTGAGGGCTGTGCAATCACCGTATCGAGAAAGGACATATTTTTGGTTTCAAGCATGCACAACAAATCTCCAAATGATTTGAAACGTTCGCGGTATATATATTTAGTCAGGGGGCCCTCGGCCAAATCCGAGACATGATATCAGGCTCGCAAAAGGATCGACTCCTTGATGACTTCCCTCGGAATTGAGTGTCATTTGAGATGTCATGGTCCTAAATAGCCTCACTTGCATGATGTTGGGGGCTTTGCACGTATCAACCTCAACGGCTTACTATGTTGGTTTATGGTCTCAGTCCTAGGCATATTTTGTCCTTTCAGCTGAGAATTCTGGAAAGACTGAGGTGATGATGGAGCACCCTGGAACAAGCCCGAAAGGGTCCATAGACGCTTCGTGATGCAATAACATTCCGTAGCTTGATGGTGTTGCCCCAATAGACGACCTAGACCCAATGTTGTGGTCTTTCCATGAAGCCTGACAAGCATATATGATCTCAGCGTCCCGCCCTTTACGTAGAGTACCCTGTGCAGCATCAGCAACAACGTTCTCTGAGTCCACTTACAATGCCATCTCCGAGTCCCCGGCAAGCCTTGATGACTGTTATACTGGGCTTATTGTGCCGATTCTCATTGGCTGACTCTACAATACTCACTTGTCCTGCTGTGAACTTGAAGGTATGTGCTTCTTCGCATCATCCATTTCCATTGACTCATCGTCAGACAGTATGCGTGTCCCATTCACATCGGAGACGATCCCACTCCTTTCCGTATGATATTTGATACTGGGGCTGCTGAGACGTAAGTGAGCTTCTTGCCTACTTGAAGAGCAATGAAGATAACATAGTAAGATGGGTTCATTCAAAAGTACATTCTACCGACGGATCTAGCTACAACATGGATGTCCACCAATATAGCCCACAATCACGTGCAACTGTGCGCAAGGGTAACAATGAGGCGGAGACCTATAGGGTAAGAAATGCGCTTACCATTGCTGTCCAACTGACACAATCTTAAAGCCACTTATGCCAGCGCGGGTATTATGTCGCTGGCGAAGTCCTCACCGACAAGATTCAACTCAATGACTTCTCCCTTGACAATGTTGCCTTTGGCGCAGCAAGCTTTGTCGAGGGTCATTGGAACAATCTAGACGGTTTGCTACGATTTGCATCTAAAAATCCAAACGCTGGTAGGCATGGCCCGCACTTGCCGTTCGTGTTCATTGCAGCTCAAAATTTTTCAGCCAAGGACCTGTCAAATCATGATCCTGTCTACCAGGAAGTTTGGAAGCAGAAGACCGTGGACGACGCATGCTTTGGCGTCGACTCATCAGACCCCAAACAAGCGCTCATCCAGATTGGAAAGAAAGATCCATCCAAGTACCAATCGGATCACGCTTGAAAGATCAATGTCGATATCACCGAGGGTCATTAGACAGCTCCAAACGTTCACTTCTACGTTCAGAATACAGAGGCCGGTAGCGGAGCACAGAATGTTGTAATCGGTAAGCTTTTCGAGGAGATTTCTTAGGGTTGAGGTGGTGTGGATGTATGATGCTGACTACCCCCTCTTCTCAGATACTGGTGCTGGTATTGTCATACCCCAAGGTGAGTCACCGTCAGAAACCCTGCATTGACATTTCACGGCGTACCTCGCTGACCTATGGTGATGTAGATGCGGCGGACGGCTACTGGGCCAAAGTGCCCTCAGACGCGCAAAGATCCGTAGATGGGGAATTCCAGATCAAGTGCGACACCGAATTACCAGATCTGCACCAGTTTCGGTCAGATGATTCAACAAAGGCGAAGCTGCAGGGCAGGTATCCCAAGATCAAATATCAGGACTCTGATCACACAGCGTGTGAGTATGCACACGCTATCTCCACTTCTGCCTGCTGACAACAATAACTTCCTAAGGGTGCAATGGCGGCATACAGGCAGGCCCGGAACCTCTTCTCGGCGGCCGATTCTTCTCCGCCCTCTACGCAGAACACTGCACCACGCATCCCAGGGGCCAGTCATCCAACTAGGCTATCACGCCCATGAGAGTGACAGCTTCATCGTCGAAGTGGATCGCGATCTCCCCACCAACCTTGACTCAGAAGCCGAAGAAGATGGGAATCCGATAGAGACAGAGACGACGAACCGAACCCAGAAGAAGACGTACCCGATCCTGATAACCCATGGGCGGACGACCCCGACCCGGCCGCCGCTGCAGCCGTGGCGGCAGTCAGCGGGCCCTCCACCACTGCTTCAATAGCCGCTGCGATGTCTGCGGGTATCGCTGCAGCTGCTCTGGCCATTGGGCTTGGTGTCGGGCTAGGAACCATGCACACGAACTACAACAGCACACCCCCGTCGTCTTCCAAGGCTACCGGCCCGCGCATTTTGGAATCTCACCGCTAATACTGGTTACGGGTCTGTCGTTGCAAGCGCCTCATTCTACAAGCTGCTTGATCAGGCGCAGGATGATTTCAACAACGCCAAGGGCCCCTCCATCATCATGCCGAACCACGATATCACTGCCGACGATCTGCGATTCAGCTACGGGGTCAACAAAGGACACGAGCAGGATGCGGTGGACGCCTATGATGGTGTGCTCAGTCTGCTGCAGTGGTTTCGCGCCGCCGGGCTGCATAAACTTCTGACATGGGGCATCTACAAGGAATCGTCGACGTGCGGGGCAGCTGTAGTGTCGGTTCATTTCGCAAATGACACAAGTCCTGCAATTTTTGAGAACGCCTGCTGATCAGCCCGGTCTGATCGATGTCTATCAGCCGTAAGAAACGGGGCGCGTTGGAAGTCCGCGATGGTAGAACCAGCTCATAAATCGTCGAGTAGAGTGCGCCATCTTCCACAAATTGCAAGCCGCAGTCGTTCGTGAGTTTTTTACCATCCGAAACCCCACAGCCTGTCTCGTAGTAATTGTAGCACCCATGCTCCCCTGCCCATTCGTGCCATAAATCCATTTTGGCCAGCGCAGATCACAATCTCTTTCTTTCCTGCTCCACCCTCACGCATTGCGCCCCACAGAATTCTGCAGCCGAACCCAATTGCCCAGAAGTCCTCTCATAGGTAAGCTTCCCCCTAGGCGACCTGCCAAGCTTCATGCCTTGCCCGGCGCCACCCTTTTCTTCCTGCAGATCCGCTCCCCATCCTGGCGCTTACATAATCGCCGAAAGTCAACGGCAACCACATCTCCCTCCCCTTTCGTACTTGTATGTCAACGTGCATCCGTGCGAGGCCTTGTGACGCTTTAATACGATATGGAAACGGTGTGTGATTCTGCGGCGCATCGAACGAGCCCAAGTGTGGGGAAGCCGAGAGTAGGAAACCGATGCGGTGGGCAAATGGCGAGGCACGTCACTGGAGGAGCTCGTGAAGGGCTTTCCAATGTAATGTCATGGTTGTCTCTGGACTGCGCTGAGGTACATCCTTGAGCACGGGGATGAAAATTGCTGAGTTGCGACGAGATGCTGCTTGCGATGTTCGGTGGGGCCGCTGGTGGAATGCTGTGGTTGGTCGGAGGCGGCACATATTTGGTATCGCTTTCATCTCCTTCGAGCCCGATGGTCTGTATCTTTGGAAACTCGCTGGATGCCTGGGTATTCGTTTGGATCGACAAGGCTTTCCGGTCTATTGCGACACGGAATCGTCCCCGTTGAGGTTCATTCCGCATGGATGTCCAGGTGAGGTGCGGTGCCTTGAAGCACCGCCCATATTCCCTAGGCTCATTCTGAATCCCAAGGCTTCAACGGGCTTGCTTTATTAGATCCTTGCTCTTTTCCTCCGAAATTTCGTCCTCAGTGGAGCGCGGCTCCTTGCACGACTTGATGGGTAGAACTGTCGGCCAAATCTTTTAGTTGTGCATTTTGGAATTTTGCTTTCGCAATGCGAGGAATGGCAGCGGCGACTGCTTTCGGACTGACGAAGTGCCAGGAGGAAAGTCTTTTGTCGTTGAGAATCGGTCGTGTGGGTTCGGGGCCGTTCGGTGTTCCACACTCTCACTTTTCGACTGCCTTCCATTCCGTTCGGACTACAGAGGGAGTAGACAACGTATGTCGAGTGATAAGAAGGTCATGGTAAGTGGAAGTGGACGCTGATGGATTCGACATCAAAGTCTTGGCGCCACATATCACTCGGTCAAAGCTAATCTAGCGAACCAGGACGCGTTTGTCACAAACACGAGCAAATATTGCCTCAACAAGAGCGTCACGACCACAATCTAGACCCCCTCGTACACGCCCACCCTCGAGTTAGATGATGCAAGAATCTTGGAGGTGTCTTCTTGGCCATGTTACAGTACAATGGGACATTAGAAAAAATTTCATCATTCTGTCACCTCACTGCTTTGAACCACCTATGGTTAAAAATCAAAAAAGATATTGTGTGTGTTCCAAAGATTTTGTTTTGACCATGCTAGGCTGGGTTCCTACCCCCTGCCCCGCTGGTCAGTGCGTGTACCCTCCCCCGGCGCCGGGTTTGGGTATTCCAGAAAACGGTTGCCGCCGTGTAATGGTTTCAAGCCTTCGCTTCGGGTAGTTTCTCCAGGCTCCCCGGCATAGGGCGCTCTTCGGTAGTCCCACGGATATGGTGGTCCTCGCGAAGGCTCTTCCTCCAAGCTCGGGCTCCCCAGCCACGCATCGCAGTTCGGATTCGTCCTCCCGAAGGGGGCTCCCTCTCAACACTGGTCGGCCCTCGAGCGCTTGCAGATGAAAATAAATTTTTATTTTAAAACATATACCACCCATATTTTGGAACTTTTCTTTGCCTGAAATCCATCACATCTACCTGCAACCCGTACCCACCCATTAATTTTTCATCTTGACATCGAAGAAATATCAGAAGACTTCAAAGACTCTTACCATTCACTTGCATCCAATGCCAATGGCGGACATCTGAGATATAGCGATTTCTGCCACAATTGCACCGTCCATGTCACGTGTAGCGTTATGCTCAGTGTATTATCCAAGGCCTGATGACGAGCTGTTGATCCAGAAAAGAAGGTACAGGGCGTCTTCACCTGATAAGAAACATGAAAGTAATCACACATTTCAAAGGAAAGCTCCCCGTTTATATGTGTAGCTCACGCCTGAGATCGGCACTTGCCTTGTGTCAAGGTACACACCTAGGTATGTCCAAATTCATTTCGAGCTTCACTCTCGACTCATGCTGCATTTGGTCTTCAACGTGCCACTTATCCCTACTAGCCATACGGCATCGTGATCTGCGCAAGAACATGACACAAGACTGCACAAACACAAGTCACATTGCCTCGTTACTTGTGGCTGTCACGCAATGCTTCATTTGTCTACGTGAAGCTTCTCACCTTTCCGCTTCGTGAGGAAAGCCTTGACGGGTCCACCTTGATCGTAAAGAAGCAGCATCGTAGCTGCTCTACACTTCACTGTTCAATGTCACGCAACACTTCAATAATATCTATCACTTTACTGGGCTCACTTTGTGACGCATGATCTTCACGCAGTATGAAAGGGAATAGCACAACGTTACCCTCTGCAAGCTCTTCTACTCTCCGTCTGCTCCATCTTCTTTTCACCCCCCACATCACAACATCCCTCGACAATGAAATGATATATAATACCTTGTGGCACTGTACACATTCGCATTTTGCTCTGTATAGCATATGGCTTCCCTCTTGGATGCTGTAGAAGACCACCTTTATCATCCGATCCCGATTCTCACAGGCTCCCGAAACTCGTTCGGCGTAGATACACGCAACAGCGATGCTGGCTGACATTCACAACGGACTTACGCCATAAAACGCTTATACCTATTGAATAGCATGACTCAAGTCCGTCCTTGAGTTTGATCGGAGCGCTGCTGGCGATCGTTGATCATCTACAGACATAGTACCATCAACCTCAGCGAGCAGTCTGCCCGCCCGAAGGCTGACGAGTTGCAGAAGGCCATTGACCTCAGCGACGAGCTTTGCTCAGTGTTAGATACTTCAAAATCATTGTGCAACACTCTCGGTATTAGCAATGTTTCCGCTAGCTATCAGCATGCCGACCATTTCTGAGCCCATCAAAGCCGACGGGTTGCCCAAATAATCTAGCTGCTCAAAGAGGACATCACAATACCAAGTGCTATCACAACTACCCCTTCGTCACCTTTTACCATTGCACCGCGACAGACCAACGCTACTGCAGCCACGGAGAGTGATCAGAATATCATCACTACCGTACGAACGACTATCATGCCACCTTCGATTATGAACTAGTACTGGTCTTAATTGGGTGGGAAAGTTGGAATTTCAACGTTCGTCGTCAATATTGGTCTTCTTGAATTGGAAAATCCGAAAAAACGTATTGTTCATCAAGCACTTCCTTTGGCACTTCACCTCAACACATGATGTCCTGTCAAGGCAGTGAATTGGTGTTGTGCTTCGGGTGACAAAGGCCTGCGATTCCCCACCTCTTCCTTCTTCATTTACATATGACTTCGCCCGTGATTCCAGATCAAATTGCCAGGACAACCTCATGAAACAATCTTTGGTTTTTTTATTTTCCTTCATCCTCATTATAATTCCTTCTTCAGATAATTCATCATGTCTCAAAAGATTATCATTACGCCCAGAAACTCCCTCAGTCCTTTATTTCAATACAGTAAACATATAATGCCAAGCGAGGTGCTAAAGCGACCGGCTTCGACCAAGACATGGCCGGGCTGATCGAACGCGCGCGCGGGAGACTAAACAAGCTTGACGACGAACGCTTCCGACTCGTTAGTGCCAGCGGCATAGCCATTATGCTCGACATACTGGACCTGCGGGGGACGGCAAACGAGAACGCGCCGGGACCCTCTGCCAGCGCAGGTAACCAGGAGGAGGAAGGGGGGGGGCCAAGGCTTAGAGCGCGTCTGCCGATCCGTACACTTAATGCAATCCCGCCGCGGCCTGGGGAGACAACGATCCAGCGATAGCCACCGCAAAGCTAGCATAGGTCGCAACGGCCTGCCAGGCGGTAAGTCAGTTGAGTCCCCGCGATCAAGCAAGGATAGCGTTCCAGGAGTCCTCCAGTAAAGCGTGTTCCGCCGAAGGCATAACACCGGAAAAGAAGTCCGCACTAACGACCGTGACGAGGGAGCTGATCGATAACGTCCTTACGACGAACGTCTGCCTCATTTCCACTATGATCGCGACCGCCGCCCACTCACATATAAAGCAGTTCCCCGCCAACCACTCACATATGAAGCAGTTCCCGCGCCGATTACATTATCGGCCAAGAGGCAGGCCGCCAATATCACGGCGATATATTGCTCACTTTGACCGCCTGTCCGGCACCGCGTATTATGCACCTGAGCGGGGACACCTAGCAGCTGGGACCGATGCCGATTGATCGCGACGATAGCGACTTCGCGGAATACAGCCGCTGCAGCTACATGGAGCGCTGGATCCGTTGCTGCTAGACACATTTCAGGCCTCCACAATGACCCTAGCCTTGCGGATGCGCTTCCATACCCACCAGCAGATAAACACGCTCTTAAACAATGTTGATGATGACCCAGATTCACTCGACCCTGTCGAGATCATCTTCACACAAATCTAAACTGGGGGGGAATCTCACGGGGAAAGCCTGAAGAAACAGAGACAGCACGGCGATCAGCTGAGCTGTCAGCAGAGATCGACTTGGATGAAGATGAACGCCTTCAATTTGAGGATCTTTTGGGAAAGAGCAGAATGTTCTATTTGCGATGCTTCCTAAATATATATTTCGCTCACTTCGAGAAGAGCTGTCTGCGTTACCGGCAACCCGTAACAGCTGCCACCGAACTGTTCGGTCAGACATTTTTGCTAGGCATCGACCGATGACGCCGGGACCTCAATCACACAAACTGGACACACTGTTCAAGAAAGGCCGTAATGGTGCATGGAAGGGGAAGGTGACGACCTATGATGTTGATATTGATATGAAAGGAAGATTGTGTCGAGCAGCTGTTGTAATGCCACGCAAGAGGGTTCTCACGGGGGAGCAACCCTACAAGACTGTAAAGCTCTATGGAATAAGGTGGAATATCGGAAGGTACCACATACGAAGCACGTCAATGCTTCCAAGGAGATACGGGCCAGAACTGCCTCCGTTCCCTTGCGATACATGATATTAGCTCCCAATGTAGGCTGGCAGGAGGAGAAGCAAGAGGTGCTGCTGTGAGACTCAAGGGAGGGTTCAGCGAGGATCAGCAGTCCAAATTTCCGGATTCATCATTAGGCATAACCTCATTCTGGAGAGGTACAACGAGGTAGCAAGCGGAAGACTATTCATTAACAAATGACATCCAAGCCCTAGAACGTCAGCCGTTAAAATATTTCAGGGGAAGATCGGGCGCGATGACGTACTTCAGTCCACAGCGGCAGGTCGCAATCAAATACGCGCAGTACACTTCCCCCAAGCCATGAGACCGATTCGGACTGGAAAGAGGCCACCGATAGGGCACTTATTCATCTTTCTCCGGCATTAATCGATTCGCTTTGAATCTGATGTCTTTAGATAGGGCAGACATGTTACCCCGCTGTAATAAGCCCAGAGCAGTATCATAGTTATCTTCCGAGAGAAGAAACAGTAACTTCATGATCGCGCGTCAGAAGTGTCTTCCCAGCTTTGGGCGAAAGCCCAGAGCCGTTGGAAGGCAGGCACCGGTGGGTATCTCTATGGTAGATTTTCACTGACGGTGGTAGCAAACGCGATCCGCGGATGGCACGAGGATGATTCAACATCTCACTGAATGTACCATATCAAGCATGGGTTCATAGGCAAGAGAAATCCACCTGCAAAGGAACAACGCAGGAATGTGCCTAAATTCCTGCAACGACCATCGATACCCTTGACGATTCCATAATGACGCTTGATCAATCGATCATTATCGACTCTGCACTCCATGACTCGATCGAAGTTTTCCTACTTTGTAGGTCAATCCCAGCTGCCCTGGGTCATTGTGGAGGCAGCGGGATGAACGGCTACTTGAGTAGTCACTCGTCTTCGAAACTTCGACGCTTGCAAGCACTCCCAGTCTTCACTGTATTCAACACGGAGGATTTACCATTGCACCGGTGCCAACATGTCCACTATTAAAGTTTTGGAGCCTTTCCAGGTGGTCTTGCCATCGAAAAGCATGCGCACGTGTTGTGTTTGAAAAACTGGCTGGATCAGATGAATGTGTTCAGCTTCTCGCCACAGAGAGAATGAACCAGTTGTCAATCAGCAACCCGGGTAACCCCGACTATTTCAAATTCTCTCGGCAATACTTGTTGGACATATGTGACACCCTGTCACAGAAGCACGTATTCCACCAAATTCCCAGTCTTTTGAAATCTCGCAACTTGCCTGCTTTTCATGCAGACAATAGAGTGGTGTGCTGAGACATTTCGAACCGTTCCTGTACACAATAGTCGCAAGGCTATTGGCAATATCATTGAGGATAGCGACATGAACTGATGGCGAAATTGCACAGACGTTTAGAATGGTGCAGCGAGAATAAGACCATGAATCAATGCCACATGAAACATATGATGCACAGGCAGCGGCAGAGTTTCACAAGGCAAACATGATGTTCAACAACACCAAGTACGAAAGGTAAAACCTTGAAGAAGCCTGGGAAAAGTGGGTTTCCCTGGAAAGGTGACTTGACCATTCTAAGACCCCCCGGCAACCAAGACTTTTTACAATGGTTAATAGATATGATGACTCTGGGCTTGCGAAGGAAGGGAATTCTTGGAAGCGTTTGGCTCCATAAGCGTCATCGAATTCGCAACGTCATGACCAAAACAAATGCAAGCCTTTTGCTGCTTGAGCCGGTGACTTTTCGCGCGGGCACAAGTGCTGCTTTGGCTCTACCGGCAAAAGTACGCGAAGACACTACTAAAATGTGGAGGCACTGGGTCAGACGACGTTCTCCAGCAGAAGCAGGCTCTAGAGTTGAAAGGGGCCTATTCTGTACGGAGAAGAGGCGCTGCTGGAAAGGTACAATTGAACCTTGAACGTAATACGATCTTGGGGCTACTTGGGAGCACGTACCCGCTTGCAAGATAAGATCGCAAAAGGGGCAGATTCATTCCACCCATGTTTGATTGACAGCTCGCACACCCCACGCTGGACGCAAAGAGAAAGTGCTCAAGTCCAACTACCAGGCGACATTCGCCAAACTGCAGCAGGACGCAATTTGGGAGCAGAACAACACCGTTGCACATAAGAAGGCTAACACTGCTGAAGCGAATCGGCTACTATAGCTCCAATAGTAGAGAACGCAATCATGACCAAAAACTGCGGCCGAGAAGAAAGTGACTCGGTTTACGGTCCCGAGATGTATTCTCCTCCAAGCCAAAATGCTCTAGGTGGGGGCGTCCGAGCAATGCCGGGGACTAAGATACAGCGGATGAAATACTCGACGAGTCAGTTGGCTCATGGGACTTGTCGACGGTAATCTCAGCGGAGATCGCTTGGTCTCGTTTACTTATGGCGATGCTAGTGAACTTAGTTGCAGGCCTTGACGAAGCTCAGCTTGACCTATTCTCGAAAACTCGGAACGTATTTTCCGCTAATACCTTATGTTATTAAGGCTGCAAAGGCAACCAGCAATATCCTACTAACAAGCCAACGAAAGGAGACTATAGTCTCACATAAATATTCAAGCACACAAATATAGCTCAGCCGCGACTAATCGACTCTCCGTAACATGGCAAGTAGTAAGATTGAGCTTGATGAGTACCTAACGAGCTTACAGGGTGATTTCGACAAACTGTAAGCTGACTTACGCGCTGCTGTTAGTCCCGAGGGCGAAGCCTTCGAGCAAGACGTCAACGAAAATGGCTTAGACTGCCGCAAGCAAAGACACAAATACTGGCAGAAGTACCAGCAGCTTGTGACCTCGACGCTAGCTCAGATTATTGGCGAGGACTGGGATGACTCAAAACTGGAGATCCTGAAACTACAGAAGAATGACATGTTCCACAAGGCAAAAAGGGCAACTTGTGAGAAGGACAAACTAATCGGGAGCCTGTCAGAGCTGAATGCGGCGTAATCAAGAAGGTCAACAAGCTGCCGAGGACCCGACAATAAATCGAGCGCTAGGACGCTGATCCTCACGTCCTATGACACCTTCCAAAGCCGAACGTTATAAGAGGTGCAAAAGCTCCACACATGCGAGATAAAGCGGACGCCGGTAGACGTCGTCGCCATATATATAACAGAATGACATCGATTCTAGCACAAGGCCGCTGTCTCCGACCATCTGTTTCTCTCATCAAGCGGGATATGAGAGGAAAGGACTCGCTTATGCAAGGAGCTGTAGCTTTGCAGCACAGAAGTCTGCCTGGATGGATCCATTTGCATTTTTGTCGTGCAGCGGGCTTCGTTGTGGAGATGGAGGACTGATGACCTTTCTCTAAATCTAAGTCTCCGGCAGATATGCAGTCGTGAATGTATTTCCTCCGAAAAGACAGACCAAAGTGCCAATCCGAAGCCGTCAACTAAGCTCATCTAAGGTACCGTGAAGTAATTAGCTGATGGTGAAAGATCTCGTCCGATTTCCAGGCTCAGATGACGAGCTGGATTAACAATGGGCGTCCGGGCCCCGCGGGAAGGGCAATCACCAACGAAATCAACGGCGCTTTGCTTCAAAACACAGTCTCGCCCCCCCGTCACCACATATTCTCTGGCGACGATGGTCTTGGTGCCTTCCCCTGCTACTCCCGCTCCTCCGATGCCCGCGCCGCCGTTGCCGTCGCCTCCTGCCCCACCTCCTCCCTCACCCTCTCTCGCGTCTGCCCCTACTCCTGCACCAGCATCAGCAGCAGTGCAGCCCTATTCCGGCTCCCAAATCCCGCGAGTGCGGATGACGGGGAATACGCCCACACCACCACCACCTCGCAAGAGAAAGTCTTGGTTTTAGGGATGGTCAGTCGTTCAATATCACCCTCGTTGTTTACGGCCTTCTGTGCTAATCCAACCCATAGGTGTTTCTTTCGGGGATTCTTATGGCGTTGTGCTTCAAATCGTTAGGTATGGATGGAACCGCTCTGAGGGAAGACATACCTAGTCGGGGGGCCAATGGCCTAAGTTCAATGACCACTTAATTTAAAACACTTTACTCCAGAGTTAATGCTAGATCGATTGCTATCTTTTAACCGCAGATAAAGTGTATCAGAGAGAGCTCGGGGACACCGTCCAAAAACAAATGCGGCAGATATGTTCTTACGAGCAGAAGAAACGCGGCCCCAACTTTTTCGGCGATGGACGTATTTCGGCCGAACGGCTAAACATATACACCCAGGCAAATCGTGTCCTAGCCTCCTAGCCTCGCTTAAAGGAGGTCATGGAGGGTGAAGACTTACGGCTCACCTTGAGAGAAGCCGAGAAAAAGCGGTAAATCAAGACAATACCGAGAACCGCCAGCTGCAACGTGTTAAAGGCTCGTCTTATATGGAATACATTTGATCACTACATAAAGCGAAGTCGAACGCTAAGTGGAAGGCGTTCGTCTATCTGTTGGGCAAGTGGCCGAGAGACTAAAAGATCGCAATATGCTATAGTTTCGTGTCACTCGGGCCTGAAAAACCTATCAGCGGCATTGGAAGACATCCAGCATCCGACAAAACTTTTCAAAAAGGGCCGCATGGGCGCCAGCTCGCACCTGCGCCCATCCCCGCCTCAAGTCCCGCCTCTACGGATCGCCATATGCTCGCCCCATTCGCCTTCCCGTCTTTAGCTCAAGTTTTCCGCCGTCGCCCTGCGCCAGCAGCTTCTGCTTTTCCGGGATCTACCGCTGTATTACTACGGCAGCAAGAAAAGGATATCTTTTGACTGAAAGACAGGGCAACTAACAGCACAAAGCACGCCAGAGAACTTCTACCTTCCATATGTTGTGGCTGCGGCACGCATACCTGCCTATGCTTGGTCAGGGTCTGATGACCAGGGGTCCTATATCCCCACCTGGTACATTGACTCTGACTACACCATTGGAGTCCACGGTTCAGAAACTGGAGAAGTCTTTGAAACAGCAAAGTAAGATCGTCGAGGATAGTTCCGGAGCTATGGAAATGCAGCAGACGAACATCTTCCCAGCTTCCCAAAGGTCCAGAAGTGGGTATAACAGAGCAAGCACTTGGAGCAAAGGATCTACCAATTGGTAAGTTCACTTAGGTCTATGTTTCTGACATTTTGCTGACCCGTCAATAGGAAATAGTATGTCCCCTATCGTTCCGATACAGGTCCGGTATTGCCTTGGTTGATACTTATCAACCTCTTTATAACGTTGGTATATCACCGTTGGTTGCTCGAGGTAGTACCCCGTCCTCTTAAAACCGTTCGAGTCCCCAACGAGCGGAAGCGACTCCTCGTCGGGCACAAAGGTAAGGACGTCTATGAGGCCCGAGTGGATGCTGTGATCTATGCCAATGGTCAGCGTGACGACGGGGACATCATCGCGAGTGCGGAGGCCAAAAAAGCCGTGAAAGACCACGAAAAAGGCCATCCGAAATCCCAAGAAGCCGCGGAACTCGTCGCTCTTCTCGCCCCCAACGGCTCGCTCCCGGATCAACAAGAATCCCGGCCGTCCGTCAGATCACCCAAGGCTGGCCCGGTTGCTTGGATGGTGTTTACCGATCACGAGTTCCTAGGTCAGCGATTTACAATCTCCGGTCACCGCCATACCCCCTCTGCAGGCAGTCGTTTGTCCCTCGACGCTTCCAAAGAACCAGTCACAAGGCAACAAAGCCCCCTACATTCCAGCAGGTGAGCGAGGACCACCTATGCAGCATGCCACAGATGATTTAATCTTCAAAGGCATTCCGCAGCGAAAATATGGCCTAGACTTGGAGACAATGACCGGACAACGAACTCAAGATCAGCAAGGTAAGGAGCGCGCCTAGGTGCGGGCCTCTGTGGTACGCCCACCGTTTTCCTTGATGGAGGAGATACTGGCTGCGAATGAAGAGCGGTGTTGTCGCAGCAGTGGATAGCGTGGAGGGCGGCCACGAAGAACAAGAAGCGCAAGGGTAGAGCCCTCAATAACCCTGACTCCTCCCGGGCTCCAACTCGAAAACATGCTGATGGAGCAGCGTCGATCCCTGAAACATTTCCCTCGCATAAGAAAACACTCTCGAGCCCTTTGTCAAAGCTGCATTGCGCTGTGTGATCTTGGGGCTTTTTCTCGGGCTTATCGGTTCTGCTAGCACAATCTTCAAGGGATGTCTGTACGAGCGTCACCATCTCCACTGACTACGCGCACAGAGCTCCGCCGATCCCACCATAATGTGGTAGCAGCGAGAAGGAACGCCTCATATTCCCGCAATGGGTCTAAGGACCTCACCAACCTTAACATGCTGCCAGATCAGACTCCTGATCAATATTTCCCCATCCCTCGACATTTTATGGTTACGCCCAAGTAACTGGCTGTGGGTCTGTTGACGATGCAGCATTATCACACCGCCGCCGCCGCCTGGAATATCCTAAAAGAAATGAGTTGTATCTCCTTGATGCAAATGCGGCAGCCCAAGACGCCTGTTCGGTACCAAAAGATGTTGAGACTTTCGTAAAATGTGGAAGCGAGGCTGAAGGACACCCAGATGCACTGAGAACTCTACAGCAACATTCAGAGCTTCTGAGTATGAAATATTCGAAACGAAGATTAAGGTCCTGCCCCAAAGGGGCAAATGGATGGTCTGCAAGTGCTCGGTCGCATGGGAGAACGAGTTACAGCCTAAGCAGATAAAGCTGATCACGTTTTAAAGAGCGACATCGGTTTTCAAACGCGGCGACCAATGGTCGGGACAAGTAGAAAAATAAAGTTAAGCGGTAGTTACGTTGGCAGTTGGTTTGCTTTGCTTGCTGGTAACATGCGTAAGTCTATCCTGATCCTTGGGCAGTGTGGCATGCGTGCGATACCGTGTCGCTGGCGTAAGCGTGAATATGATGCTGATGATGTGTACAGCAGTTTCCTGTTCCACCTGCTTTCTGCAGAACTAGTTATCGTGTCGGCGGGGGCCCTTGCCCTGCGCCAGGTGTCGTGAGAAACGACACCCGAGCCGTTGCCTTCCTGTGAGTATCCCTGGCGCCGCTGGACCGCCATCTTTCTGACATATACACAGTTCCCGGACAGGTTTAAAGTCCGGTTGACTCGGTAAATACGCAAGCAGCGTCGCGCCGGTTCGTTGTCTGTCGGGGCGCACGCCCGACACGTACGGAAGCGCCAGAAGATCCTTCGGGATCGGAAGGCCTTCCGGTCAAACACTGGTCAAACACCAGCAAGGGCCGGCTGTGCGGAACATACGCTCGTCGGGTCACTATGGAAGCCAGAGGGGAGGCTTCGGTTCTACAGATGGAGAGAGACGCGTTTACCGCCCGCGCCGCGGCGGCGGAAGAGGAGGTCCGCTTCCTCAGAGAGCAGGTGAGTATATTCAACCCGCATGCGGCACAACGGCGCTAACGATTGACAGCTGGAGAGAGTTATCATGGAGGGCCCGGCTCTCCATTGGTCTCCCCTCCGTCCGACGATCTGCCTCCAAGTCCTGGCGTTCCGCCAGTAATCTCATCAATCTCATTGCATAGTATATCAAGAAACTGACGTGAGTACTAGCACGTAGATAGCAAGAATTGCTCGCAAAGGCACAGTAATAGGCAGAATCCGAGAGAAAAGGGGGTGGTGGCGGTTTTGATACGTTCTCGCCAAAGATTCTATGACACTGATTAACGTTTTTGCCACCTCGCGGGGTGATCTTAGCAAATGTCGACGTACCCGCGGTATGTCATTTCGGTTCTGTTACCGTGGAAATTCTAGCAACTTACACGTCTCTGCTATTCCTGTCTACCATATTGACTCTAGCAGAGCAAGGTAACTCCCACAGCATGTGCAACTCTCCTATCTTGGCATCAACGAAGCATCGCAAGCAGAAATCAGCGAATCGAACGCGGTGGCGGAAATAATGAAAATCATGAAGAAGAGGGTGAAAAAAGTGCGTTCAAGCCCAACACTTTTAGCCTTCGTGTGCTGTGTCACGCCATCAATGTAGCACTTTGATTCGTCCATGCATTTCCCTGGTATTCGCACGAGCCTGGCCGCGTATACTGATCTTTCCATAGCTGTGCATCTGAACGACGAGAAGGTTCTTCGTTACGCATGACTGGCACAGCAATCCCAAAACTGCCCAAGGGCAATGATATGGCCGACGCCGTAGCGGCTATCTAAATATATATTCAAGAACATCATACGTTACGTCTCAAAGCTACGAGACGCGTACAAGCCGGCGAAGACAGATGTAGATTAGATCTGCGCATGGGAACTCCTCTTCGAGAAACCTGTGGTCAAAATTCAGGATCGACTCTCACTAGAGTCGGAGGAGGCTTCGGGTGAGTCGAAATATTTCATGTTTTATCGAGTCAAGCCTAGTAGATTTGGGATTGGAGCTGTACTGATCATGATGAATACTGCAGTGCTAGCCGCCAGATCCGCCACTGGTTATGTCGCTGCTGCCACACATGAACTACTGGACGACATTGAAGTTGCTTTGACGACTGCAAAGCCACCGTCCCTCGCAACATTATAGACGAGGCGGTAAAGGTTGGTGCAGAGGCAGCTACACAAGCGATACAGAAGCACCAAGAAGAGATACGAGCCTCTGAGGTTGCCAACGCCAATTTTTGGACTTAGCCATGGTTGGCCAATCAGGCAGTAGAATTTATCTTGGTGTGCCTTTGCATGTACCATTTTTGTCGCAGTCCAACGAAGGAACCTTAGCTTAAATTCTACACAAGGATTCTAGCACAAAGTATGCAAGACTCGGGTGCTTGACGAAGGAATTGCAGCAGATGCTCATGCTACAATTGCACTCCGGACCTATATTGCTGTTCCCACACACTGTCATCTCTGGACCACATGATATTTGCTTCCCGCGAAGACTGAGTTATAAGTACGGCCAGACTCTTACGGTATCAGAAATGTTTGCACAGTGGGCTTGGAACTTTGGGGACTTCATGTGCAATCTCATCTCGTAGCAGTTGACAGCTCAACCATGCAAGCAGAAACCTTGCCACTTCCATAGTAACGCTATGCTTTGAGTGAACCTCTTGACATAGATTTTGAACATGAAGGCTTTTTGTTTAAGTATTCATTCAAAGCTTCACCTCCCCACGTGAAAAAAGTGCTGTATGGGATCCAAGTTAATTGCATGCCACTTCTCCCCGCCACTTTTCTTTCCTGGTGGTCAGTTCTTGAACTTCTGTGAAAGAAACTGTACGATTGAACTTTCACACATTGTATCGCATGTTTTCGATGGCTGTGGAAGTCGCCCAATAGCCCGAGTGTGATGAACGCTGTGTGTCGGCTCTTTCACTACTTGGCGCCAGCAATTCATTCAGCGCTTCACCTTACAAGGTCACTTTTTTATCTGATGCTATGGCTTCGAGTTCACCAGATCATGTCACTTGTTTACTAGTACAAAGTTGCGATTCGAAAGGGCATAAAAGGCCTCTTGGGTCCCACCACTTTCTCTGGTTTTTGCGCTTCGAGTTTCCTTCTCAGTATCTGTAGCCTGTAGACCAGCAGGCTGGCCTGGCACTTTACTCCCACGTACAATTCACAGGGGCTAGACATTTCTTTGACTCCTTGAGCTCACTAGTCCCTTTCGAAGAAATCATCAAACGTCCCTTTGTTACAAAGTCAGCACATACGTCGCCTTACTTTAACACTGGAAAGCTGCCGCGCGTTGGAGGTCTAGAACGAGCAATAGATGCAAATAGACCGCTAACTCGCGGTAGACATCCATGGCACTGCCGAGCCCTACCACCGGCGCCTGTGCGCTTCTTGACTCCGTCCCGACCGAGATTCGACTGCTCATTTACGCTCATGTCTTTATCCCCACACCACCGTCTGGCAGAGCCGAGGCCGCGCCCGGGTATCGGGCAGTCTGCGGGGGGCTAATACTGGGTTTCAATATCACAGCAGCTGGGAACAAGCTAAGGACACCTCCGCAGTCCTCCCGGCCAGGAGCCGAAATTTATCGAGATAGCCGACGAATCTTGGGAGGCTTTACTCCCTTACCTTCAGGTATATGATGCTTCGGACAGCCTCGAAGAACCTGACGTAGAGCAATGATGCGGACCTCACGGGGATGGGAGACTTCTATGTGAATCCCTTCACATCCAGGACCGGTCAGCATTAGGTGCACGTCACTTTCAAAAGGCGTGAATCAACCTCGAGCTTAGAGATTTAAGACTTCATCCCTCTCACTTGCTCCTGTAAGCATCCTCAACGCCGTCAGACTGCCATTGTCCTAATACAGATAGTTCTCGGACTAGCTAGAAGGCCAGGTGGCTCAGTGAGTGCGCAAGCATGCATCGATTAGTACGTTGTCTATTCGGGAGCAATCCCACCACATGTGGAAGCGCACAAAAATCCTTAGGGATCTCAAGCGCTTTCAGGAGAGAGCTACCAAGATTCACGACCTTATCTTTCAACGTCTCAATCTTGAAGGAATCGACTTGCGATCCTTAGCTCGATTCAAGAACCCGCGATCAACCTCTAGAGGACTATCACAAGCAAGAGCCTGCGCAAGATACACTGATTTGCATGGGTATGGGAGGTAGCGCCACGAAGAGCATACGGCTCGCATTTGATGGCGTGCCCATGTGTCAATACTCTCGCGCGAACAGAACTCTCCGAACCGCACGGCATGCTTGGTCCATCAAGATGGATACATTTGGGATAGAAACACATCGAATGAAGAAAATATTCCACTCGTAAGCACCTGAAAAGAGATCTCGGAAGGTTGAAGCTTCCATTCCACCCTACAGCATGCAACTGACAGATCTCATCCTGGCCAAGATCATGAACAGGACTACGGTGAAGCTTAGCGAGGATTGGCGTGGAACATTCAACAAATCTTGTGACCCAATTAGAATTCGCAAAATCACCAGGGATCGGGCCGTCATTTCAGTTGATGGGTATCTGTCTTATCTTTCATAGAAGAACGTCTACGTCCTGCGCGGAGACGTCGGAGCACAGATGGCACCGAACCCAGGATCGTCGAACCACATCCTCAACAGGGATTGGAGTGAGAGTTGGGGGAGTAGGCGCCTACCCATCATGACAAATGGTTGGGATTTTTGGCCCGTTCGTATCACACCATGCTTAATATTCACATAGATAATCCAATGGCACCTGAAGCACGATCCGAGAATAGAAGCCGTCGGGAACACGCTCTCTCTGCGCCCTGATATTGGATCGCAAACAGCACAACAGAGAAGATTGTCCCTGGTTCATCGAGCCCGTTCTGAAGGAGATCAGTGTCCAAGCAATGCCAGCGGACATCCTGGGGGAATTCAAAGGTCAAAGTCTTCTCCAAACAAGCTCAGAACACTACATCCGGGGCTCTCTATAAAGATCTCGGGCATGGCAGTTACAGATGCCACTCGAGTCATGCTCGCGTTCGAACACATGGACGCAGAAATTAGGATTCACCTGCCCCGTCCAACTTCGACGAGCACTATCCCAGCGTTCTTGGATACTCTCTGCTACTAAAAGGACATCTGGTTTGACATATTATCAGCACCATATCACGGCAATGGTCATCAATAAATATATAACCCCCCACATTCTTTAAGAGGGAAAACACCACTAATATCACCCTAAAGACTTATGTCGATTTCAAGACCATCCTGACACTGATCAAGGACGCCAACCCGGAATGGCTCGGTCACACACTGCCCTTGGGGGAGCTGGTGACAGGAGATGATCGCCTTCAGTTCGGGTGGGTCACAGTCATGATGCAAATACTACAGAACGATTCAATGACAGCGTTGGAGAGCGCTATCATGGTTTCGTGATCGAAGATTGGCATCGCGTCTATACCTTGTTAGGTACCTTTTGGCGCAAGTCCGCCGCGTCCCGCCAAACCGACCAGAAGGGTAGCTCCAAGCTCCAAACTAACTTGGCCGTCATACCCCACTACTTATCCCTGGAAGAGCTAAGCGACCGCACAGTATTCGGTGTGACAATGTCGTCAATTGACCACATGGCCCCTGATGGAGAGGAAATGTATGATTCCGGTCAGGTGAGCTCCTCCGAGGAGTCAGATGGTCTGCAAAATACACATCGCAGCCCACGGATGTACTTCAGAATGAAGACTTTTGGCATCCGTCGCGATCACGATGCGTGACATTATCCGACTCTGTCTCAAGCCGCCCTTTTTCAGCGACAGTTGTGCGGAGAGAATGCCCGCTCATCACGGCCACGCGAGGAAAGATTGAAAAGGGGCTTTGTGGCTAATTATAAATAGCCACCAGCGACTTACCAGACCACTTTAGCGTCTGGATCCTCCCTACCACCACATCATCAACAAGTTACCAGGCCACTTCAGCGTCTGGACCATCCGAGCCACTGCGCCATCAACAAGTTACCAGATCGTCTGGCAAACATTCCGGCTCAACGAAAGTCCGGATTAGACAGGCCTGCAATAAGAACGGCGTTTCGATCTGACTTCGTAAATGGAGACTTCTTCAGCCTTGAAACCAGCCGTCCTAAGCAGGGGTCAGCTTTATACTTTGAGGTATGAAAAATTTTGCTTATACCGGCCACATCAAGCTCGCATTCTAAAGTTTTATCGGCATCGTCGTCTGAACGCCCGCCCCGCAGGCTTGCTAGAAACTGGATCGCTCCGAGGTGAAGAAAAACGGGGTAGTACAGGTTATTTACCAAAGCGTCAAGGATTATGTTAGCTGTGGGCAATACGCGCAATTGATTGCCCCGAGATCCGGAAACATTCGGCGTTGGAGTGGAACTTGCATGATCCTCAAGTACTTCCTCTCTCTGCGCGATGGCATTTTGCAGGGCCCTAAGTTCCGCCGCATCAAGCCCTGATTTCAGCCATACATGGTCTTCGTCATCGTCAGGGAGCAGAACATCTCCTCACGGGTTGGTCTTGCATTTGTAGATCGGCGTCATGACGAAATCAAGTGGCGTCATTGGTTTCATCGCTGTGCTGTTGACATCTGAGGAGCTCACAAAGCCGACTGCTCATCTTTTCTACGGTCGTTCAGACTTGCGGAGTCATCCTTCTTGTCGCCTTTGGTTAAATTCACTTTCGCCGCCAGTGTGCAGTAGATGTCTATGAAGATGTAAGTGTCGAATTGATGCCAGTTGCGAATTATCTCTTACGTTGAAGAAAGCACTGCAATACTCCACCTTTCCGGCATGTTTTGGAGACCCAGCAATCGTGCGCATCAGTCAAGTCCTGTACTTCATCAGTTGGAAGGACACACACAACTTTCAAGGACAAAGCGGACACCCACCAATCATACTTGATCTCATCAGAATACACAGACACAACCTTCAGAGTGAAATCAAATACAGCTTCGAAAGCCGAGATAAAGGAGTACTCGAAGAATAATACGGTCAGACCCCTAAAGCTGCCATATTGTTCGATCACAGCACTTCCATCCTTCTCGAGTATTTCTTCAACTCGTAATTAAAAGTGCTGTCACTCCTGAGATATGAGACACTGTCCAGTACATACAAGCATCTTGGTCTTGATCCCCATCTTCCAATTTTCCATGTTCGAAACCATTTGTGCTTTCGCAAGTCTGATTACGCGAAATGCCAATGGTATACTTTCGTATACACCCGTAGCATTGTTGATGAGATCCCTCAGAAAGGTCCGCTCACCGGTGCTCTGCCTGATCTCCGCTGGCATAAGGGCACAGCATATCCTCACTGCTCAAAATTGGTGATATCCTCGTCAGACAGGAAGCTAGGCGGCATCTAACGGGCACACCGGACGCGGAAGAACCCTATTTAACGAAGCTACTTTTGTTAAGTCTTTTACATTCGCAGTGCTAAGACTCAAAAGTTCAATACACTCCCCACCCAGCCTTAACTTCCAGAATTGGTACGAGCATGTCAAGGTGACTGAATTAATGCATGAAGGATGGGACAACATACATCCTGCAGCATATTGGCATGAGTGGAAGGGCGCCACCATCTCCTTCCAGTGCATCAATACCACTGGCACAGATGACCAGGCGCTGAACTGTTCTTCCATCCTCTCTTTAGCCTAATAACACGCTGAATCCATGCGCCTTTATCTACGCTGGCTCAGCCTCCTGACTGATTCTGACCCTTCTTGACGCCATCAGTCACTTGTCACATAGGAGACGCAACTCTTGGCATGCAGGCAGCCATACCGTTTGCATCAAGAATCAAAGATCAATCAGCCAGCTCGACCTGATCCCACAAACTAGCTGCTGGCAGCATAGTCATCCTGGAGATGGCTCAATCAACAATAATCTTTCCTCTACGCAAGCTCCCAACCGACAACCGAGCTGTGTGTGCTCCCACAATTGCCTTTCTGGGGGACATGCCGCAGCAAGCAGACAATGGAGGTTTTCTGAGGCATAATGCAAAGCAGGGATGCCGTACATGCCATTGTACAGCGGACGACCGAGACAACCTTGACAATGACCTTATTCGAAATGGCAGATACCACTACCAGACCACTCACCAACGAAGGCTAGCACAGAACATGACTCCCAACGACCAAGCGAAATTTGTGACAGAGACTGGGATCAAAGTCGACGATCCACCCGTCGTCAAATTGGCACCCTCACTCGATCTCATCCAGTCGCGCACCTGGGATGCACCACATTCCGAACGGAGAGGATTGGGTAGGGTCTTGCAGAGTCACCTCATGACTGCAATTTTGACAAAGAAATGTGGCACCGCGTACATCAAGGCATTCCAAAACTTCCGATTCCGCTATGGCATGGACAGAGCTTATCGTCTAAGACGAGCCCATCCATCTTGACATGTTTTAGGATGACAATGAAAGCGGCTAACAAGGCTCAACGGGAGAGGCTCGTGTGTTCTGAGAACTGGTGACACTGTCGCCGTCCTTTTCAATCCGAAATAGGAATTCACCGGACCTATGCAACCACGGTAGCATTATGCATCTTAAGGTATATGTTAACGATGATACAAGGAAGCAGCTTGCTGGAGGCCGACTCACAGAAAGGCCAACACCCTCTGAAGCTCCTCATCACTGAAGACCGCCTCCTTCATCGCTTGGTTTTGGGAGATCCGCCCAAATTTCCTGTATAAATAGATGGAGACTGTCGAGTCTAAGCTCACCTACGCCGAATGTGTCCAAATGGTTGAAAGGTTTAACGATCGAGAGCATCATCTGAAGGTGTTATCTTACACTGCAAGGCAAGCGCCCCGTGGATTTCTACACGTTCGGTATGTTTCCTGCACAAAGGGTCCGACGAGAACAAGTCAGGTCAATGTACTAGACAAGATCATCTAGAGTTGATCACATAGAATTCAAAATGAGTGGAGAGCGGCGAATCAGTCTTTCGCCGAGGTAAAGAATGCCTGTCACGCCACTCAAACGGCCCCAGAACTCACGCCTCCAGGTCTCGCTATTTATATGGTCGATTGCCGTACAAGTTCCCAGCATCAACGCAACTTATACTCGACAGCCCCATCTCCAATGCCCTCTTATGCAGAGTGGGATGGGATGATCCTCTTGTACAATTGGAGGCCAATAAGTTCCTCCAGGCAGACTCGGCAACAACAAGGCAGATAGTTACTGACCATCGCTTGAATGTACTGCGTACCATGAAGTCGATCTACCCCCGGATGGTGGATACGGAAAGGCTCTCTTCGGCACCCTCAGCTTTTATGGCACTCGTAGCGTAGAATCAGTCTTTCGCCGAGGTAAAACTGATCCCACAAATCCGGAAGAAAATCATGAACGCAGAATATCAAGCAGAACTGGACCGAAAAGTCCTATTAATGAAAGCAGATGTCAGGAAAGAACTCGAAGCAGAGATAGTGTTCCCAAATTGAAGCAGAAGGCAGTCGAAGAGCAACGCGCAAGCTTCGAAGCGTTTATGAAGTCAACGTCTTGAATCGCGGGTGCTCTCATTCTCTGGGGCGATAGTATGAAATACAACCACCGTGCTCTACTCACAGAACTGAAGAATCTGCTTCATCTGCTTCACCTATGTGACCTGCTTTTCTGGACCATATAGAAACCTGAGCCCTGAGTCGTTACTTGTGGACGTTTGGATAAAACACGTAAAATGCATGTATGATGATAGGCCGATTCAGGGGCCGTTCAATGTGCCGCTGATGCCCCACCATCACATCGAGCATACTTCAGATATTCAATGTCTTGCCTGGTCTTAAGGCACACCTTGTTAAATGAATTTGGAGTCCAGCAGAGACAACATGCATGTTCTCTTTGCGGCATTTGTACAGTATGGGAGCATCGAGCACGTCAGTCACTCTGCACCGTGAAACACACGAAAATGACCACCGTGGACGATTTCTCGTCTGGCGTTCTCGTTCAAATTCAAAATTACCAGCACAATACCATACAGAACGTCCCTTTGCGGCGCACCCATAATAAAAGAGACAGCTTCTTGGCTCCTGGTGGAAAACCGATGGTCAAACCGTGGATTTCAATGTCATCATCGACGGTATCCCTCTGATTCATGAGGATGCCAACCAATAAGGGAGGCATGAGCTATCTTGCGCTCTAGAATTGCCTTTGACGTCCAGCCAGCGCACAGAGCTCTACCAATACTCGGACAAGTGTGCCGTTTTCAACAGGGATGTGCTGGCCAGAATGCGTTTCGATAAGGATACCCCTCCTCTTCCAAAACGCGTGGGAAACCGAGAAAAATTTTTAAGTCCGCAGGACAAGAGGTGGAAATAGAAGAATCTGCGTTCAATGTGTACCACCCCTGAGCTTCCTTAGATTCCTCCGACCTGTGTTTGGCCGAAAACGCTACAGCACTGGGAGTCGCCTCAATGCCTTCTCGTTGCACAACTGCAAGTTGCACTTCGACCAGATTCAAGAGATTGGCCTGGATGCTCGTGAACTTGTAGAGGCTGTGGCTGATGCACTACCTGCTCTCCACTGGCATGGCAAGAATTCGCCGGCATATCAAGAATTCACCGGCATACCAAGAATCCACTGGCATACCAAGAATATTGGCATACCAAGAACCTACTGGGATACCAGAATAGACGGCATGGATGTCGAAATTGTTCTGAGCAGTTCGCCACAGGACAATCTACGGATCCTGGGATGACTTTTTTTTTAGCGCAGGGAAGGGGAAGAAAGAGTACGCCATAAACCAACGTAGGCGTCGTTACGCTAGAGTTGTGCTCTTTGAATCCTGGGTCAAATGATAGGCTGTGGCAAAGCCGTGATACTAGATACCGTGATAAAGCTGAGCCAGATAAGTTCTGAGACACGTCCAAGACTTACTGTGCTGTCAAACCTTTGTTCACCGATAGATCGACGACTTGATAACGAGAATCAAACACGGTCACCTGCGTTCTCGTGGCTAGTAATGGTCAACAACTTTAAAGCCTTAATTGATTCCATCATCCAAGACTGAGGAAGCGAAGGCTAGGCGTGAACGATTGGGCAAGAGGTAGTGGAGGCTGGCTGGTGGTAGTAGCTTGATGGACTGTTGTCACCTTCTGTCGAATCCGACTTTCATCTCCATTCCGCCTGAGGACCGTGCTCACATCTATACTTACATCTTCCTGCCGACCACCATCCATAATATCTAGCCAAGCGAGCTGCTCTCATACATCTCCCCTCCCCCAACTCATTCGGGATTTATTCTCTTATCGAACGCGTCCGACCATTGGGTCCCTTCTTAACGATGGCACCCCTTTTCTTCTCCTCCAAGCCCGAGCTCATCTACGCCTTCGCCGGAAAGGCAGAAATCAAGCAGGGACTCGAGCATGCCTTACCTATGAGCTCCGGGAGCGCGTTCATTCCGAAACACTTCGTATGCTTCGAGCAATCTTTGAAGCCCTCAAGTCTCCCGAAATGCTCCGTAATTCCCTGGTACCGACTTGGGACAGGTAGAGAACGACTTAAGAAGCAGTAAGGCCTTTTAGGCCCTCTGCACATATATGGTATCTTACATAAACATAAAGCTCCGCAGTGGTAGTACCGTCAATGATAGCATTATGTACTCCCTCGGCATAAATCGCCCGAGCAATAATGACTTATTCTTGTGGTCTGCCTGGTTATCGACCCAATGTACCGTCAACAAGGCGATGCCCGAATCCGATGTCTTTGCTAAGTATCTAGGCTGGGTAAAGGGTTTTAGACGCTTTAAACCGCGGCGTTAAGCGAGATCCGCGAGATGGTTTATAGCGATCTGTTCCCTACCAAAATCCTACCATGGAAGAGGGGAGGGGGTTTCGTACGCACCGCCATACGAGGAACATGCCGACAAGTGTACCAAGTGACCGCAAGGCTCTTCTATGTAAGAATAATGTTCAGATTCGACATCGCCTTTCCAAGATCGTACCGGCGGCGCTATTGCGGCTATTGAACCTCATTATGCTGAATGTCAACATCGTGGACTTGCGGGGATCGTTTGGAGATATGATTACCTATAAAGGATTGAAAGTAATTCAGATAGCCGACTACACCTAGAAGTCTTACAACTCCGAAGCGGTTTAACAAGAGAACTATTCGCGGGGGAGAATGAGGACGAGTTCCTTCCGATGGCGGACTTAATCTGCGACGAGGAAGGGGTAATAAAGTCCCTAAAGATCTCGGGCGGCTTAACGGTGCCGATGCCGATAGGCTGCTCAGGGCAGTAACCCTAAGGAGCATTGGCGGTACGTCTCAGTACACCTGGCTATTTCCTGAAGATAGATTTTGTCTTCCGAGGGTCCCCTCGTTCTTTCATTATCATCCATAGATCACTGAATGCATACAGTATGCAGCCACACGCATTTTCCTGATGCATCATAGCATCATGACATCTGCCACCATCAGATAAGTGAGCACGAAGGATGTTTTCTGTATCACAGTACTCGCTCGGTCATAGATGTCTTCTTCGTCAACAGCTTGGCCTGGCATAGCACAATGTGCAGGCGAGATCGGAGGGATCGCTTGTGCAGGACTTTCGGAAATATTTCGCGATGGCGCTAATGCGGCCAATGCCGGCGGGAATGCCCTAGCAGGTGGCCATTTTCTTTCCTTTTATCGCAATGAATAATTGATCGCCTTTTGTACTCGGTATGCCAAGCCAAATTATTTGAATACTCCGTATAAAATGACGCATTCCCACCCACACCATGCGAACAGTTCAACACATGTTCTCAAGAACTATGCAAGATGTGACCACGCCTTGACTATCGAACATGGCCGATGCGCTTGTTGGACAGATTGAATCAAATGATGGCCACTTTCTTATCTAGAATCTCATTAGCCTGAAAGGGAACTTGTGGGGGAGGTCCAGAGCGTGATCGATGCACTTGTGGCTGTCTGAATCTTACTCAGTTTAATTGCTTTTTCTTACGGCGATTTAAAAAGCAAGGGAAGCACTTTCCGACATACAAAGGATCGACTTCACTCTCACCCAAAAATTGTTTTTCGTGTACGGAATAGAAGCAGTCTCCATCCCGTCGCATATATCAAAGGGTTTTGATTCGTCGATCTCTGGCCGCTTTGACCACTTTGAATCGAAACAACCCCGCCCCCCTTGGATTCATTCGTGCAGATGCCAGACGGAATACTTATAGATACGTACCGGTCGCTTACCCCTCACGGATGCCCACCCTCGGACACTCCACCTGCAGCATCACACCCGCAGCATCACACCCATAAGTATGCTGGATCTCGACGCCCAAGACAATGCTGTTGAGCAGGACATTCGCGGCACCTGTCCCGACGGTGTCTGGTTGGACATTGAGCCCAAGACTGGTGGGGCTGCTACATCGTCTTATGTGGCTGCCGCATCAGCTTTTGCCGCCACCTCTCAACCACTCTTCTGGGTCTGCCTGCTGCTCTACTTTTTCCCTGGCCTCTTCTTCGACCACACGGGGCAAGCTTTGTTGGATGCTTTCCGCCTTGAAGACTACCTTGCTGCCGGAAGTAGAACGATAGTTGGTTGATATCAGCACCAAGCCCAAACTCGACACCATTGGCGCATATTGTGCGCTCACCACCTCTCCGAGTCTGATAAGCGCAGTCTTCAAGCATTACTCCAGAAGGCCGGATACTCTGAGCTTCGCAATCTTGCAGCATTACTCGACCCAAGATGACTTCAGTCTCAGAAGTCTCAGCCACGCCGCCCGATGGTGAGAAGGGAGTGACGAGCACCATCGCAAATGTCCACACCAATGAGCGCATCCCGGGCCACCCTGACTATTATGAAAAGGATGGACTGCGTACCTATGGTGACGATCAGGACCACGATCACGAACCTCCTGTGCGTGTCTTCGTTGAGCATTCAATTGTCGAGATTGAATAAAGACTGTCCTGACTAATGCGCATTCTGGGACGTAGATGTCCTTCCGCCGCATTATGTCCCTCGTTGCCATGGCTTTTCTGTGGACGGGCTCACAAATCCCCGTCTATATCTTCGGTGGGATCCCTCCATACATCTACCGCGACATTGGTGGAGCAGATCGATATATTTGGTTTGTGCTTGCCAATCTGCTGGCCTTGGCGGCCGTATGCCCGTTCGTAGGATCCTTGTCCGATCTGATGGGCAGGAGATACGTCGCTGTGATGGGCGCCAGTCTGATCATTCTTGGTATGATCGTCGCAAGCACGGCCCATAGCATGAACGTCTTCATTGGTAAGTACAGGCGGTGCATTTCCTGCGTTCCACCAAAACCAGCAACTCTCACTGACAATCACAATCCCCAGGCGGCATGGCAATCGCCGGCGCCGGCGCAGGCGTCAACGAACTTACCGCCCTCGCTGTGACTTCCGAGCTCGCACCCACAGCCAAGCGCGGCAAGTATGTCGCCGTCCTCATCTTCACCATCCTCCCGTTCAGTCCCTCAGTACTATGGGCTCAACTCATTGCCGCTCATACCGGCTGGCGCAATTGCGGCGCTCTCTGTGGAGCCTGGGCTGCTGTCGGTCTAATCATGACCCTGGTCTTCTACTTCCCACCACCCAGAGTCAATTCGATGGGTTTGACTCGGATGCAAGTCTTCAAGCAGATCGACTTCATTGGGGGCCTCCTGAGTATTAGCGGCATGCTAGTCTTCCTGGCGGCTTTGCAATGGGGCGGCTACCAATATTCCTGGACCTCTGCACACGTACTTGCGCCCTTGTTCATCGGCTTCTTCCTGCTTGTGGCCTTTGTCATCTGGGAATGGAAGGGAGCGAAACATCCCATGTTTCCGGCTCGATTGAAGCAGTCTCCAAGGATATTGTCGCTTACGCTTGTCATCACCTTCATCAGCGGCGCCAACTTCTTTTCTGTGCTCCTCTTTTGGCCAACCCAAGCATTCAATGTGTATGGCCAGGACCCAGTGGGCGTTGGCATTAGAGGCTTGCCCATTGGATTTAGTATTCTGATCGGCGCGTGTATCGTGCTCTGGCTATTGACCGCGCTCAAAGGGTACAACAGGACTTTGATGATTGTAAGCTCTGTGATTATGACAGCTGGTAAGTTGAATTCATCGTCCTGATGGAATATCGATCACTATTCGCGGTAGGCTGACTGCTATACACAGGGATCGCCTCCTTGGCTTCTTTGAGACAAGACACGCTCTACCGAGCCTATGGCCTCCTCATTTTGGCAGGTCTCGGTATTGGCGGCATCGTTGTACCGGCTTCAATCATCACCACCATCATCTGTCCCGATGTAAGAATACCAACTTTTCTGACCATATTCCTCCCCACCAGAAGGTATTGAACTTGAGGATGCTGACACTGCGGATTTCCAGGATCTAATTGCCACAGTAGCAGCTCTGACCCTAGCCATCCGGGTCATCGGCGGTAGTATCGGCTACACGGTCTACTATAACGTCTTTCTCAATAAATTCGTCCCCAACGCCGTCCACTACATTGGCGGGGCAATGGAGCTGGAACTTGGCATTACCTCGCCTAAAGCGTACGTCATCTCCATCCATGCCATCCCATCTCTCCCCTTCCCCTTTATTCCACCTTCCCCATCCCCACTGTCTCTAAAACCCTCCCCCGCCATCCTCCTCTCTCTTTCGCCCCTCCAATCCTCCCCATTAAGGTCCCCCCCCTCTTCCTCCCGAGATCTTACTACTCTCCACCCAAACACCCCCACCCCACTAATCTTCCGCCCTCACAGCATCGAAGCAGCAATCACCTACACCTCCGCCTCCCTCCTCGAACCGCTGCGCACCATCCCCGGCATCGGCACCAATGAAACCGCCTACGCCATCGTCGTCCAAGCCGGGCAGATCGCCTATGCGGAATCCTACAAGTACGTGTACCTGGTGAGTATCGCGTTCGGGGCGATCAGCATCGTGGCGGCTTGCTTCTTGGGGGATATTGGCCGGTTCATGGACGGGCACGTCGCTGTGGTGATGTGATGGGAAGGGGGAGACATGGAAATGGGTGGGGTGGGCTGGGGTGGTGGGGGATGAGAGTCAGAAGTGGGGGGGGGCCATCAGTGGGGGTTTTTGGAGGCGGGCGAAAGGGGAGTGAGTGAGAGGGTATAATTGGGGAATCTGGGGATCTGGAAGGGGATATATATGAGACATACGAGGCTTTTCTGGTTTTTGGGGTGTGGGGGCGGGGTGGGGCCAAAGCTACCAGATCTAAACCAATCTCAAGAAGATGTGAACTTTATTTTCTGGTTCTGGCATCGCGCTTCACACCCATCTGATCCCAATCATACAGCACCAGTACGTACCTCCCTCACGCAACCCCCATCGTCCGTACGGTAGTTAGGTATCCAGCCAGACATCTCCATCTCCATCCCTCAACCCCGACTTCTTCATCACCCCGGGAAAACGGAAAGGTTTACCACATGCCTCCCCCAGAACGTAGCAGATTTCTCTTGACAAGAGAGACCACTCAATCCCTCCCCATCATATTCGCCTTGTGTGATCAGCCAACCCCCTTCCTTCCTCTACCTCCCAAGCAAACACGGTATCATACAATACATAACACATGAGACACGCAGCATGCGACATGTAAACATCAGTCAGTAGTACACCGCGGGGCGAACGGCAAACCAAAAAAAATCTTCTTTGCCGGGATTTCGCGTACGGAATGGGATGGAATGGTGGGGGAGATGATGGCGTGGTGTGGTGTGGTCGTGGTTGGGTTTTGGATATATGTATGGATGGATTATGTAGGATTCGTGTGTACATTGGCTGTTGAGGAAGGGGCGTTATGCACCTGCTGTCTCTCTCTACAGGGGCGGCTGAGGAGTCGGGCTGAGGAGCCGCGGAGTCCGGCTGAGGAGTTGGGGGATGCGTTGGGGGATGCGTTGAGAAGGATATTCCCCGTGCGTGCTGGCTTCATCTCCGCGACGGCCGTGAGGCAGGGGGGGTGGGGGTGGAAGTTGTAAGATGCCCATCCCCCACTCCCGCCGCGTCGTTGGAGATTGCCCCAGCAGCGGCGGTGACCGGGTGGGAGGGGGGTGTTATCCGAATCGGTGTGAAGTCGCAGCTAGGCAGGCATCAGGTGGCCACATGAACTGACTGGTACCGTGACGATTCATGTCGTCGTCGCCTTGCGTGGGGTGCGCACGTGGGTAGTGGTTGGAGGTTCGGCTTCTGGGATGGTGGTGCACAAATTGGTGCGACACGGGCGATGGCTGAGATGTAGTAGTAGTAGTAGTAGTCGTTTTGGTAATGATGATGGATGGATGGATGGCCTTGCTCACTTAGGTTCGTGGATGATGTGCTGGCAGTGGATAGGTGCCAGCCTCGTTCTGAAAGCGGGATTGCTCTGTTGGGGGATGTCATCAGCATGGGCTTCGATTCGGGATAAATTGACGAACGATGAATGTGATGGTCCGGCGAGGATTGAAAGTTCGGTGAGTTAGAAATCCGGATCCGAAGGCGTAGAGCAAGTTGTGGAAAGGTATTGATAGATGCAGGAAAACCCCTGTAGCGTTGTAGGACATGCCTTTGAAGAAGGGAAATATTTGGATGTGGAATTGGAGCAACTGTTATCCATGAAATCTGCAGGATGATGGCAATTGCGATTCACAATGTAGTCAAGGATTTTTCCTGGGGTATCATTCAGAACGCCACCAATCACCCACCTGCAACTCCCCCCATTGCATTACGTATGTATGCATCACCGGCTTCAACTTCCCCTCCATATTTGACTGGCAGAGCTCTTCAAACCTCTGAACCCTCCAGCTCCCTCCCTGATCCGCTCCTCGGTCCCTCCATCATCGCCTCTCCCGTTCCCACTTCCCCTGATCCTCCGTGTCAACATCCTTGCTAGTCGTGCATGCGCCGCTTCGTTCTCCCACCCAGCCTGCTCTTGTTCGTTCGGCAGATCATTTGTGTTCACGCTGACGTTGCTGCTTTCTCTCTCGACCGCCGCCCGCAACTCCCGATCACCAATGCTGCTGCCATGGACGCTACCAAAGCTTTCGCCGGCTGCAAAAGTTGGAGCAGAGCTGGCGCCCCCGGAGAACATACTCGCAGTGGAAGAGACCTTGTGGTGAGCAAGAGCCCGATGTGACAATGAGGGACGCTGAAAATGGTGTGATGATGGATTGACTTCAGCGGGTGCAGACTGCTTTACGTTGATGACTTGTTGCTCACTGCATATGCAGCCACAGCCCATGAGGCACTGGTAGCTGTTGGTGGGGTCTGCAGCCCCGAAGAGACCACCTTTGAGCACTTTCTGGCGGCAGCTGAAATGCAAGGAGTGTCCACATGTCAGGCACGGAGCAGACAGGCCAAGTATCGATTTGTTGCACAAGGTGCATTTTGGTGGTTGGAGAGTGTGACGACCATTCTGACAAGTTCCGCGGTTCTCTGTTCTGTTGTTCGGAGTAAAGGCTGAACAATCAGTGCACCGCATGGCAATTTGTAGAGGAAATTCAGATGCTTCTGTAATCTCATCGAACGTGGCTGCTTCCACCCTGGCATGATCAGGTCCCACGTCTGACAGCTTGATGGTACTTGAAGAGAATGGCATTGTATTGAATTGAAGGATCTCTGTTCGTTCAATTGGCAGATCCCAGACCCCAAGCATATAGGCATAGGATTCCCGCCAGAAACGATACCTGTGCTGTTGATTCGGATCAAGCAGAGGAACATTCGGAGCCCTGTCATTGTAGAATTGATCTTGGTTCAAAAACATGCAAGAGACGCCCGGCGGCTCCAAAAAATCCGTCTCGCTTGAAATATCGTTTTCCTCTGCATCAGACAAGGGGAACAGGGTCCGTGACTCGTCAGAGGCATTGGTTGACGATCGATTGATCCAGTGAGGTGTCCATGCAGCGCCCGAGTGGGTCGAACTTTGATAGGTACTGGCGGGACTTGGGCGTTTTTTAGGAAACCCACTGGGTGGCGACGAAGGGGCCGATCGTATGGTTTGAAAGCTTCGGGGCATCGAGGTAATTGGTGCAGTCAAGCTGGGATTGGTGCGAGGCATTGTGCGAAGGTCTTCGGGTGACAGCGACACCCCTGTAAGACCAATTTGCTGGGGTCTGAATCTCGGAGAGCTTCCACCATCCAGCGATGACGCGGGCGACTCACTAGAAGCTACGCTGGCGGACAGAGACCTGAGTTGCTGTAGATGAGCAATTCTAGGGAATTCGAGCTGCTGATGCTCCTTTTCCAGCTCGGATCTTAATGACGTCGGTTCTGTGTTGGACGTAATATCACTTTGCTTTGGATGTTCTTGGCGCGACTCGCGGAGTCGAGCACTCTTGGGAATAACATCTTGAGAATTAAGTGAGCCTTTAGGCAAGTTCGACACTTGATCTAAGACACACGAAAGCATTGCAAGCGTCTGCACGTCGCCCAGCATGTCATAGTGCTGAAGTAGGGACGAAACGAAGAGCTGCTGCGTCAGAGAGTTTGCGCCAGATTCCACTGGTAGAGACGCAAGTGTACAGTCTTCATCCTGAGACAGATCGACCGCACTGTCATCTGCTGGTAAACCTGGAAAGCTGCGATGGGGCTCAGTGAGACTGTCCTTGCTGCCTGTAATTGAGAGAGTGGAATTGTCAATTGTGGAATGCCCTAACATGAGTGCGCAGATGTGCCAAATGTCTGCTAGTTCTAGAAAACCCTCATCCTTGGCAATGGAAGCATTCTCAATCGCAGCCTCGTATCCCCTCTGTATGTTGTAGCGCCGACCAAGCTCCTCCTTGACAGGTATCGATGGCCGAAAATCGTGAATGGAAATGAATGCGGCGGCTTTTGAAGCAGCTGTCGATGGCTGCCCTGTTTCGCCCACTGACTTCTGAGATGTATCTAGAGCTAGATCTTGGTCGGCAGGTCCCCCAAACGCAGCCCAGGGCACTGTAGGTCTGAGTTGGGTGGTTTGAAGCCCAACCACTGCAGAGGATGACGAATCCGATGAGGATGACAATTCGAAGCTCTCATCATCTGAATCATCAGTCGTCATGGTTTCAAGGGTAGAGGTCGGTCGTTTCCTCTGGTGGCTTCTTTGTAGCCGTCCGAAACCCTCAAATAACTCTTTACCCCGGAGGCGAGCCTCACCGGAAAGGCTTTGACTTAGGAGGGAAGGCTGATTTGCTTGCTTTGCGGGGAAGAAGCATACCAGATAACCAGTGTTGGACCAATGCGCGCCACAGGACTTGGCTATGGGTACATTGTACAGTGCATTGTTCACGGCGATTGCGGAATCATGCGACTCAACACCATTTGACGTTGGTGGGACGTAGCGACTCGTCTCATCCTCATCGTCGTCACTGCTGGAGCTCTCTATAGCGATCGCTTGATTTTCAGTATCGCCATCGTTCGACAACCATGATAGGCTCTCCTCTAGACTATGCTCGCCGAGAAGGTAGCGCAAGATTGCCTCGAGTGAGTGTCGTTGTTGGCTCAGATAGCGATCCGCCAGCTCAGCGACATCACTGTTGATCTTGGCAATCGTGTCGTTCTTTAAGGACACGTTTTTGTCCAAAGTCATAGATGGCGCTGCCTTGGCAGGATAGGACTTTGGAAAGTCAAGTCGACATCGAATTTGGGCTGATGCATTGCTTGATGCCCAAGGTCCGGAAAATGATAGGGAAAGCGTCCGACGCTGCACATCAATCTACAAGTATTATTAGCAATAGTTCGCATCGAGCAGAAGCAGACACAGCGTGGAGGCGATGGAGCTCTTACGTGGTCAGGCTTCACATTGGGAAACTTGTCCAATGACGTTGTTATTTCTTCGCCCAGGGTTTCAAACACATCCCATATTGTAGTAGGCTTGAGATTTGGAGACATGGAGGGGCCCGTGCCGTCAATCATGCCAGACGGAGAAGCGGCCCGCTTGCCAATTCTGACCCCACGCATCCAGGACACTGGATCTAGATTCATCGGAGACGCTGTCTTCGTATTGCCGATGGAGCTCATAAATCCTTGCGTGCCGTACCCGTGAGCAGTCATGATGGCTCCTCCTTTCATTCCCTGGGAAGCGCCGGCCATAATGCCATTGCCATCCCCGACTGCAGAGAGAAAGCCTGGGAAATCTTGGTCTTCATTGTGCGTTGACTGATCTCGAAAGGTCTTATACGGGGCACCTCCGCGGGTGAGGTTGAGCTTTCCCTCGGTCTCCATACCTCTAGTGTAGCCCACCTTGGCGAGAACATCATCATTGACTTCATGCAGGCGCAATAGCCGATCTGTACCCCAAGACACGAGCTGGAATTCGCGGTCATCAACAAAATTGGTGACGGAGCCTCTTGGACGCCAAAGAAACTCTTTCACCTGATCTCGATGCCCACTGAAGCGATGACTTGGCTTTGCTCCTTTACCGGCTCCATCAAGATCTTCGCGGCGGTCGTAGAGATGTAGATCATTATCGCCACGTTGTGGCAAAGCAACCAAGCCTGAGCCGAAAGGTGTGTAACGAGCTCGCCAGACAGGGAATGGGGTACAGATGGTGGTCTCGGGCTCCTCGTCGCTGTGATTGTAATTCCAAAGTTTGACTGATTGGTCGAGGGAACAGGTCGCTAGTTTGTGCGCATCCGCCCTGTTCCAATCTACGCCGTAGATCTTTGTCTTGTGCGCGGCTATGGTCTTCAAAGGCTGAGCACCTTTCCTCAGATCCCAGATCTTCAGAAATTTGTCGTGCGAAGATGCAAGGATGTTAGAATCTATTCTGTTCCACTTGACTTGGGTGGCACCGGCAAACCAATCACAGAAGGTCATTGCTGGCTGTCTAGTGGTACGGCGCAGATCCCAACACAGCACATAGCTGTCCACAGCGCAGGTGGCAAGGATATCAGGATGATGGGCAGAGAAATTGATGTCGGTGATTGCGCGTTTGTGGCCATGCAGGACGTGCTCGATGGATGAGCTAGTGTTGACCATGTTCAAGTTCCAGACAAGCGCTTTCTGGTTCGACGTGCTGACGACCCAATGATCGCGGCCCGCAAACGGAGACCATTGGACGTCGGCGACCTCCCAAGGAGTATGATGAGCTAGATGTCGTGGAGGGGCATAAGGCGAGTCGAGGTCTATGATATGCAGACCCTGGCGCCTAGACTGATCAGGAATAGTTATGGATTGTGATAGAAGGAGGAGAACTCACGATGCCAGGACAATGTCCCTGCCACAGGGTGAGATTGAAGCCGAGCCGACAGGCTTATCCAGATGAAAAGAGCCATCCTTGCCAAAGGTCTCACTGTCGAAGGCAGAGGCCAGCTCCTTTGAGAAACTCATTTCCGAAGAGGATACAGAACCCCTTTCATATGCAGATTCCTGCCGCCTCAAAACACGCAAGGCAATTGCGCATAGCTGGCAAAGGCCATTCTTTATTCTTTCTCTTTTGCCCCGTCGAGATCATGCTCAACGTAGCTGCTCAGGCTCGCAGTTGACCAAGGAGCCAGAGCTGAGGAAGGCTGCTGATCATAGAGCAGATGCATTCTGGATTGATTTGTAACAACGGTCCAGTAAGGAGCGGATCTGGTGTCTCAACGATCTGGATGTGACTTTGTAGATGCTTTCATGGCTGTGATATTCATGGGCGCTGCAGCCGAATAGGAAAGAAGTGGGAGGTTGTGCATAGATCATATGGGCGTCAGTGCTTCATCCAGGCCAGAGCTTGACCCAGAGTCGAGCTTCTAGGATACGCATTACCAGAGGCATCAATATTTCGAGAGTCAACTCGAAGTCTTCTTGAAGGCGCTGCCGCCGCCTCAGCGAGGCTTGATCCACCCTAAGGCCTAAATCAGATCTGGCTTAGTTCTAGTCCGCTTTGGAACTAGCGCCAAGCATGACATCGATGGGGCCGAGGGGCGGCGGGGCAGACGCAACTTGCTCTTCAATCATGCTCAATCATGCTGTGTAGCAGATCAATGTTGCTCTGGAAAATCACTACGCGATATTGATTGTTATGATTCGTATGTCCAGGGTGAGCACCAGTTGATTAGCCCCGTAAATATTGCCAACTACCGCACACTGGGCGCTCTCCCTGCCTTTTTGGGGCGCCCTGCTACCCTCAGCCTTCTACATTATTACCATCCCATCGGGCCTCGAAAGGCGGACAAGAGACACCTTGCCAATCACTAGCTGCCCAAGGCTGGCAAGATCTCCTACCATTGACTCTCTCACCTCCTCTCTCTTCCGACACACTCGCCATCATGGCTGCACTACCCAAGAGAATTGTGAAGGAAACCGAGCGCTTGATGGCCGAACCGTGAGCCTCTATCATCTCTGTTCCGATGAGCCAGGCTGAAACACAGGGATGCAGAGTGCCTGGCATCAGCGCAATCCCACATGAAGAGAACCTGAGATACTTTGACGTTAAAGTACACGGGCCATCCCAGTCTCCTTACGAAGGTACCAACCAATCCGTGGGGCTCGACTCGGGCATACCGTAGCTAACACGGATCAAAGGAGGCATATTCAGGCTCGAGCTTTTCCTCCCCGACGATTATCCTATGACACCACCAAAAATTCGCTTCCTTACAAAGATTTACCATCCCAACATCGATAAGCTCGGACGCATTTGCCTGGACGTACTCAAGAGTATGACCTCCATCCACTTGCTAGATTCATAGTTGACTAGCGATGCAGGCAATTGGTCCCCAGCCTTACAAATCCGAACCATCCTACTTTCAATACAAGCCCTGCTGGGTGCGCCCAACCCGGACGATCCACTAGCAAACGACGTGGCGCAGCGTTGGAAGGAGGATGAGCCTGCCGCAATACAAACCGCAAGAGATTGGACGAGACAATATGCAAAGGCTTGAAATAGTAGGAGCACGGACCTGAGTGAATTGGAGAACAAGATACGGCTTGACGAGCGACGAGTGTTCACTTGAATGACGGGACAGGGAATTTGTAGAATCAATGAGCGCTTCCTGCCTTTTCCAATCTAGAGATACCAATCTAGAGATACTGTGGGTATTTTTCGAACACTTTTGGTCGCGTACACGAATCGGTAAGCATTTTAGGGTTCCATTTTTATCGTGACTGGTAGGGTACTTTGTACTGTCATCAACACTTGATGATGAGCCAAGCCTTCACATGATTTTCCCCTCTCAATAACCTTTTTACATCTTTCCTCACTCTTACCCACCCACACTTCTTCCCTTTCACTTGAAACCCTCCATTACGGTGTATGCGATTGATGTATCAGTATACGCTCCTTGCTCGACATTCACGTCGCTGCTGAACATGCTCGCCGTCTGCAAGCGCTGTTAGGCAGGTGTCAGTGGCTGTATTTTCTCCTCGTTTAAAAGGACAAAACCTCTATTTTCAAAATGTCGCCCAGAAAGGTCGGTCTTTCGGTCAACACTGCCGTGGCAAATCGCAGCAGTGATGAAGGCATCTTTGAGGATTATTCGAAGGAGCCATGCTCGGGAAAGTCATCCAAGAAGGCAGGCAAGAAATTGAAGGCGAAGAAAAGCCAAACAAGCTTGAAGTATTTCAACGATGATGATCCTGAAATGAAGGCCTTGGATAAATCATTTCTGACAGCCTTAAGGCCACCACCACCAACCAGACAGCTGACTGAACCTCTGCTGCCTAGTACCAATCGAGCGCTGACTCAGGAGCTGCCAAAACGTAATCTCTCCGTCTTATCATATGATACTGACGCATCACATGGCTCGGCAATGTCCAATGAAACGGTCAAGCCATCATTTTATCAACGTGATGCCTCGGGTCGAACAACTGGCCATCTGGCCAAGCGGAACGTGAAACATGCCCGTTCGCATAATGTTCTATGCTCTCACAAGGACATTGGCGAGCCCTTGTTTCCTGGTCAGGAACAGTACCCCAACACTTTATCAACTCTGTACATTGACGATGATCTGCACCCACCCGCGTGTGGAAGAATTGCACGCAAACCTCTAGCGACTGCTGAATCAGATTCACCTCCACTCGCCGCCCCCGCGAGCGATGCCGACAAATCAGTCACTTCAGGCGATCCTGCTGTCGCAAAGCGCCACTCCGATCCATGTGAACCACCTCAACCATCTCCTACTTCGGCCTACAGCGATGGCGGCATGGTCATCCCGCGCAAACCTGTTCCTGAGCCCGTCGCCAGTTATCCTTATTTCCACACCATAGTGCCCAATAGCAGGTTTGACATGGCCGCCCGCAAGGCAAAGGAAACCAAGGCGAAGGAGAGCTTTGCAAGTACAAGTACTACTGATTCAATGAGCCCGGCCAGTTTCAGCAGTAGTACAGGCAACAACCACGAGAGCTTTACGAGCCAGAGCAGTGTTGACTCCGAGGAGGCAGAGAGACGGGCCGAAGAGCGTCGACAGGCCGCTCTGCGGCAGGAGATCCAGCAAGCATACAGCGCAGTAAAGGTGATCACTTTTCCTGCATTGAAGCCGGGTCCAGAGGCTAAGTCACGGTGATCCATAGATTCACGAGATCCGCATGGATACTGGCACCTTCAAGTGGTACCGCAAGATCGACCTGAGGCAAGCTGAACCACGCTACAACCATCCAAACCACCACCGTGAGTGGGATAGCAAGAATCTATGGTGCATGACCGCATGCGTTGGTCGATGCAGCATCTGCAAAACCACACCCTGCTGCGAATACTACCGACTGATGGAACTCCTTGGCCTCGAAGCTCGCTTATCTAGGGTGTCTCTGCCGGAAGAGAAGCGCCGAGTACCTCAAGAGAAGCGTCCAGGTGTAAAAGACGTGGAAAAGATTGAGGCAAGCCGTCGGCTCAAAAAGATTCAGCAGTACATGTCAATTGGGGATGACGAGCCTACATTCATGCAATGCGACAACTGCAAGTCCAAGAACATCTGTCCCGAATGTTGTGGAAGATGCGCTAGCGAGATATGCTCGAGCGTAGTATGCAAGGTATGAATGCATCGTCAAAGCGAATCAAGGGATAGTCAAGCTAATATGCATAAAGAACTGCAAGCCCAACCCGTGGACAGCATGCCCAGGGCCATGCTTGGCGTATTATGAATTGCTTATGATGGGCCAGAACAAGCTCTGAGATGCTGGACACGCAATTTTCCCAAGCTGTATGGCTGCGACAATATATGAGACGATGAGCCTCCACTTCCGAAGATACAATGGTACAAGTTCAAGTGCAAAAAGTTTTCATGAAGGAGGCACGAGGCAGACTTTCTGCCATGCCCATAATGGTTATGAGGAGTGAGGTGGTTATGATTTACGTCAGTGTGACTGCTTGCGATCCAATCATGACACAAGCTACGGAACAACAGGGGATATCACGCAATGTCCTCTCATTTCACTCTTTTTGTGTAACATCGAGGCAGGTCACGACGCGAAGGTATTCAGAGAAGACAAGAAATGTCTTCAAAGGCGGGCTGTCATATCCAGTCATTTGTATTTAAAGGAGAGACAATCGCGAAAGGCACTGCCAACGACAGGCTATGATCATAGTTCAGCTGAACATTCAAACAACGGCCCCCAAAAGGCTCAGGTATCCGTGCTTGCAAGGTCGTATTAGAGATATTGTGTCTCTTCAGTATACAGGAAGTCGACTCTTCGTATGCTGTGTAGAGCGTAAGCTGGTGCAATGTATCAGATCAAGGCAATCCTAGACGAATTTTCATGGCAAAACTTGCCTGCTTCTCTCGCCTGTTCCGAAAGCTTCGCTTCAACTGACAATCTTATCAGCACGTGACCCACATCACTAGCGCCATCATCTGAAAGCCAGTCGAACCTCATCTCAAGAGCTTGAGAATCGAGTCATCAATAGACAAGGCTGCGCATCATCCCTACCGCCACCATGCGTACCTACGATGACACCTTCAGTGGTGAGAAGATCTACCCGGGCAAGGTACGCTATTGCCCCTCTGCTCCCGCTTCGCTGAGAAGCGTCGCTGCGTACATCAATACGCGTGCCACGACTCCCTTGTTGTCGGGCGACAAGCCTCCATCTACCACTTCCAAGTCGCGACTCCTGAGCTAATGGATTACCTGTCTTCTTCCAGGGCAAGCTCTACGTCCGCGGCGACAGCAAAGTCTTCCGCTTCCAGAACGGCAAAACCGAATCCCTCTTCCTCCAGCGCAAGAACCCCAGACGGATAGCATGGACCACACTCTACCGAAGGCAGCATAGGAAGGGTATCTCAGAGGTGCGTTCACTATCGCATACTTATACCTCAGCCATCGATGGCCTCAATGCTCGCTCTATACCAAACTCACCGCTGCAACTCTCCATCGTCTCATCACATACCCCCAACCCCCTCCCCTCCCAATCGACACTCTCCTCTTGTCCTCTCATCTTCGCTAACCCCCCGTTTCCCCCTCACAACAGGAAATCGCCAAGAAGCGCACCCGCCGCACCGTGAAGCAACAGCGCGGTATCGTCGGCGCCCCCATCGAAATGATCAAGGACCGCCGCGCGCAGCGGCCCGAAGCCCGCGAGGCCGCCCGCAAGGAAGCCATCGCCAAGGGCAAAGCGAAGAAGTCCGAGAGCGAGAGCAAGAAGAAGCTCGAGAAGGCGAAGACGGCGGCGGCGGGCGCGAAGGGTCAGGCGCAGCGGATCCAGAGTAAGCAGGGGGCTAAGGGAGCGCCCACGAAGGTGCAAGCGAAGACGCGCTAGGGTGCTGGGGGGTTGGGGCTTCCGATGTGTGTGGGGGGAGGGAAAGGGTGATGATGATGGAGAAGAATGGATGGTGTCTAGAGAGATGATGCGGCCGTGCTATAAACGAATAGCAATCCCAAAGTGACCATGGTTTGAGATAAAAATCCCCTCTTGTCGCGCGTCATCCGTCCTCGTCCAATTCAAGTCTCCTTGCAATCAAAAAGAGCATCCCTGCAGCTTTTGTCGAATCGCAGATCCAACGTGCACAAACTCCCCAAAGAAACAATGACTATCTCGTGTAATTGGAGGCCTTTGTCCCGCAACAACCCTGCATTTTTCTCCTTTGAACCAGGTGGAACGAACGAATGCAGCAGAGAGCTCTCCGTGCAACTGCGCATCTTCCCGGTAGGTGGCAGTCACGCAGAGCCCGGGTTTTTGAGCATTTGCTTGTCCTTCACAACCAGCACTCATCTTTTGAAATCGAGAAACATCTGTACCATTCATTGGCGAATTAAGGGGAAATGCTGCAATTGGCCATGCGAGCCCAATTGCTTGCCAACACTCCAGTATCTTTCAGTCCTTGTAAAGCTCGTACAGATAGATGTATCTGGCATTTCAGACTGTGGGAATTTTGTGTGATCACACGCCAGCAGACATTATCAAAACGCGACATCGCTCACTGGTTGACGTTTCTAATAGCTAAGAAGCTCAGTACGCTGCGCATGATGGTTTAGGGAAAGACGACTTTGAGTTTGAGGATTATAAAGATAAAGGTGCGCAGGCCTATCCGCTGAACATCAAGGTACTTCAGAGAAAGACAGAAAGCGCTGGGCAGACGTTGATGAGAGGTGCAGTAGCGCATACATGATGAAAAAATGCTTGCGCTATGTCAAAGCTATTGCTGGATGAACTTGTCAGTTGTCGCATACTGTTTTGAAGAAGCTGCAAATATATTCATTACTTCACATTTTTTCCGTGTTATGGAATGTTGTTTGGGGATAGCGCCAGTTTATTTCATTAGTCAAAAACCTGGAAAGGATGAGGGTCAACTTGAGGAACAGTGTGCCGGGCGCAGAGATACAACAAGCCTCCTGTTCCACCAGGGCGTGGAAAGAAAAATACAAAAAAGCCGGGATCCCCCCCTTCTGCTTCCGAGCGTATCCACGCTTCTGATATGCTGTTTGCCCACCGACAGCACCCGCCTTCCAGCTGTAGACAGGGGCCCTCTTCTACAGCCGTACCAGCTAGCGAACTAGGAAGAGTACCCGAGAGACCAGGGTCCTAACCTCCAAATAATGAGTATCCACTCGTACCATTCGGAGGCTCGAACGTCCGGTGCAGAGGACGTGAGGGAGCTAGCCCCACGCCTTTCTACCACTCGACCATCTTTGAAAGCTGGGCCTAAATTTTTATTTTCTTATTTGAATGACAAATTTTAGAGGGGCTGGCTGGGGGGTGGGGGTATCATGATGAGGGGAGACCGTGACACGTTTTGGAATTGGTATGGCAACCGGGGCAAAAGTGGGGAACATGGTGACACCCACGATCCTGCTATCTTTTGGATTTGATCTTCGGAGCGCTCGACCCTTGCTGATGGCTCAGCTTTGCAGCTGTTAACGTCGGAACCTAGCTGTCAGATATCCTTCGAGATGGGGACACCAGCCTGGAATCTCCTAGTGGTATTTACAGCAACATTCATACAGATCGCATCAGCAATGCTGCCGATGCCCCCCATGCCAATTTGAAGCCCAATCGTCATCGTAGATAGTCTCTCTGTCCGTCAACGCATCTGACCGTTTGAGACATTCCAACACTACTACACAACTTCTTTCCCTTCAAGAAAGAGGATGCCAGAGGCCGACCGATTTCAGGAACGATCGTGCGGCTCTTGCAGCATAAGCCTGATGCTGTACAGAACCAGTCTCCGATCAGATTTGAACTCATTCTCCAGACGCGAAGCGAATACAACACGTCCTCTCTGGCGATTGACTGGCAAACCCCCCACCTGTCATCTCGGCTGCTTTCTATGAGCTAAACCATCTCCAGCAGATTTCGGAGCACAGAATGACAGGCAGAAAGCGGTCGACGAGCCCTTTGGATGCATACTTTGGGAACCAACGTTGCTTGACCCTGTACAACGCTGGAGGCATTGGTCTAGTCAGAGATAACGTGAGCCTGCATAAACTGGAGATGGCATCGTAGGGCAGGATTCCAGCCAGCAACAGTCACGTACACAAGGTGATCAGGTTGTCGGGGCATAGCAACTTCAGCTGGTAACAATGGCTGGAGCACTGCAATGGGGGCAGCGTATTTGCGGCACTGAAATAATTGAGGCTCCCGTGACGCTCATTGACAGTTTAGTAGATACATGACAGCATACCAAAGGCGAAGGGGGAGACCACGCAGATTTGGACGATTCCTGGAGAACAACAGCACCTTGAAGAGCCGTGGTAAAGGGATGCGTGTCATTGACCCAGGTATACAATCAAGCAGACTTCTGTACGATACTAGAGCTTCAAAGAGAAAAGGAACATGCTTACTATTTACCGTGCTTACAAGCGCAGATACATCACTGTGTTCAAACGGAATCTTTTGTGCAAGCACAGTCGACTGGGCTCTAATTGCATACTATTAGCTATGGATCTTGGGCTTTGAGGAGGGACGTGAGATCTATGTCTATGTTCGAGAAAAGACTATTCACCCCTGCCTTGCGATCTACAGCTCATTGTGCAGTGGACTCATGTTCCTCCCCCTTTGCAGATCCAGAAAGCTCCATTGCCTACCATTGCAGTCGCTTTCTTGACGCCCCAGATGTATACGTGCTCACTTCGCGATAAAATTTGGGAGTCGGCTTGTGTATTCCCTGTCGATTTTGATGCCGTACACAATCCAATGTCTCTCAATTGGTGATTTATTGGACGGGACTCCAATATCCCATACTGCAATTCCCCAGAAAGCTATAATGCTAGTCTAGGCCGGTGGTGTGGTAAGCAATCTTCGTTCACATATTGACCCACTTGCCATGTTCTCTAACGCCGTTTCTCGTGCTTCGAGAATTATACCGCAAAATTTCAGCTTTGCCTGGCTACTCGGCTTCATGACTGGGTATTGTATGAAAATATGTAGCCTACCTCTGGCTTCGTACCAACACAACAACAGGTAAACACTCCCAGCATGCAACATCATGTTTGTGCTAGTCCAACGATCCATGATCAGTGATGGTACCACGATCATCAACGCCTATAATGGTCGACGCAAGTGGAATGCCACTGTGCAGAGCCATAGCCAAAGCTAGGCGCCAATGCACATCAAGGTTTGCACGAGCATAATGAAGACGGCCGCGATCTTTGTAATTCCTTCATAATACAAAGTGTATATGATGAAAGTTTGTACCGCAGTCTGGATTCTTTTGGTATTGCAGGGAATGCCTATCAAGCACTGTTGAAAGTTCACCACAGCTATCTTGCTCGGGCTCTCTCGTGATCCGGATGCAGGACCATGAGTGTCTGTAATCTCTTTGATCTGGCCTCTCTCTCAGTCTTGTCTCAGCGATGGACCATAGGTTGCCTCGCTGTCGGCGTTCCTACCCACGTAGGAGCACTGGCCACAGCGACGACGACGACGACGTTCGTGGGAAGATCTAGGGCTAAGAAGACCCGATGAAGTACTCAGGAGATTTGGGATGAGCACGCCCAGATGATCGTTCTTGCTCCCCAGCTTTGCCAGCGTGGACTCGCCAATTCAGGGATTGCCCATGCGATTGGCCCCAGGGATGTCCGTACGAAGTCCAATGCCGAATACATCAGCCAGCAGCGGAGCTACAGACTGCTTATTACGATCGATTTTCCTGTATCTACGGAAACGAACGATTGGATGCATTGATGAGAAGGTCTTGATTGGTCTCCTCAGGCTGTGCTATGTCTGCGACACATGCCTGCTTCAATGTGCCTGATCAATTCAATGCATGCTAGAGTATCAACAAATTGACCCATCCTCTGCTTCCCGTGCGAACCTCCTGTGCTGTTCGGGCCACTCATCTCAGCTCAGAATATCACCATGAAAGCACGAAACAGAGCAGAAGCAACATCGACGCCACCAGAACCCTCATCGTGTACCCAATTTCTCCATCAGGCTTCTGCAAGTGGTTGGAAGGCTCTTCTGGCAGTCGCTCTGGCTCTCCCAGCATTTGTACCGATCCTCCCCGCAACTGCGGCAAACCACGACCCTGCCGCTGTCCGCGCGCATTCCCTGGCCTAGCATCCTTGTGGCCGAACATGTGCAGTTGGAACTCCTTGGCGATCATTTGCACATTGGCATGAGAGCCGTAGAGCTCTTGCAGTAGGCTCATCTCATTACATGCCCCGACCACAAAGTGATCTGCCTCTTTCACTTGACCTGACAAGAACCGCCTAAGCTTCTTATTGGAATTTCGATCGATACCGGCTTTGTTGGGTAAATGACCAAAAGCCTGGAACATCGCAAGCAGCTCTTTTGCGTTGTCCGGGGGGTGAGGATGGTCGAGGTCGACGGTATATCTGTACTGTGGAATGTCCTGCGGAATGCGTCTTGCCGTGTCTCGAACACTACCGTACGAGTTCGTGGTGAGACCACTACCAAACGAATGGGTTGAAGCGGCATCGCCCGCTGCTGCACCGCGGTTATTTGACGCTGTGGTTGTGCTGAACGAATCCGTGGTGAGACCAGTACCAAACGAACGAGTCGAGGCGGCATCGTCCGCTGCTGCACTGCGATTATTTGGTGCTGGGTTTGTGCTGATTGCCGTTGATTGGACATTTGCGCCATCACTTTCGATTTTGACTGGGGAGCGTCGTTGTGTTAGCCTTGCAACGTTCGATAGATATCGATTCAGTTGGGGTTAGGATCTTACCAGAGTTTTCTTTCCCTTTACCGCGGTTTTTGCGAACTTGACGAGTACTCGTTACACTTAATTCCGGCTCTAGAGACGGCTCTGGAGAGACCTTGTCTCTGTCATAACGCAATCTCATCTTGAAAAGATCTTGGATAGAAATCAATGGTGGACTGTTGAAGAGCGTGTACAATTAAGCATGAGTCTCACGAGGCGTCTGAAGAGACTCAGGTTGCCAGGGGCATGTACAAAGTGATGTGAGTTGAGATTGAGACAGCAAGAAGCAGATTTCCGGTCTATAAGTGATCGTTGGTGTGGACTCACGAAGAACGCATGAAGTCTGCCACATGGGATGAAGAAATTGAAAAAGAAAACAAGCAGCATGGGTGCTTGACACTTCATACTGGCTTGGCAACGAGTGACGTTCACAGTCTCTATTGAAGTGTCAAGCACCCACTTTCCCTCCGCTGCTTGTTTCCACAAGCCATATATTATCATGAATGAACCAATAGTCACGCCCGATAATCTCCATTCGAAAATCCAGATTACTCACGAAGCTTCCTTGCCTTGACCAACATCCAGCCTGCTTACGGGTCCACTGAAGCTGGGCCTTGTGTTTTTTCCTTGAGGCGTAGGACGACTATAATTGGATGCATTTTCATCCAATGATGGGTACCAAGTTGCGCCATGTTTCGGATGATTTGCTACGAGCTTGTATTGATCAAAGATATGGGACTGATCAGAGCCCAATTCATTTTCCAGAATCCTCCACATCTCTCGAAGTGGGAAAGGAAGGACCTTTTCTCGAAGCAGCCGACGCGTGATGATTTGTGGCGTTTTTGCCGCAGGAGAGATGACATTACGGTCCTGAGCAGTGTACGAAACATCATGGCGAGCTAATGGAAGAAGCTCTTGCGGCACATCCAAAAGTCAAAGTTGCACTCCTTGGCGGTACTGGCAAGCCGAACACATCCTCGCTAATTGAAGCAATGGAGCCGCCAGAAAGCACGGATCAGAGGAAGAAGTTGATTCAGGAGATCTGGCCAGCCATAGATGATGCAAATGGTATCATGAATACTTTTGGACGAGTGCAAAAGCCCCTAATCCTGATTGCAACGAGATCAAAGCCGTTCAAACAACCGGGCAAGGGTTCCGTCCAGAGAGTATTGACATTTGAGGCTTATAAGACGGAGCTGGAGGAATTTTATGAGGCCGTAGGGATAGCCTAAATGAACGACCAGTCAGCTTCATCTTCCTCATGGATCCTCAGTCCTGTTATTCCATCTTGTTTCATGTTACAGTACCATTCTGGACATTACAAGCCTTTGTTCCCTCTTAGAAAATGGCGCTCAAGATAGATCCGACCACGTTTCAGATACTGGGACTCCTAATAGTACCACATCGGAGGCCCCAACGCTGGTATTATTAGGATCATTATTGTTGCTATGTTGGTCCTCAAGACTCCTCTGTACAGCAGCTTGCCGTGCTAGTCCAGCTGTTCTCTTCCTTCCCCTTCGTGCCTCGGCGCTTTCCGATTGCGACTCCCTGTCTCTGCCTGGGAAAAGCTCCTTCTCAAACCTTGTAAATCTCTCACGATTGGTGACAAATCTCTCATTTCCAATGCGGACAAGCATGCGGAGGAAGTCCTCAGACACCAAAGGTATAATCACTTCGCGGCCGTCTTTACCATCTTCAGAACAGCCGATCAAGCTTTCAAAAGCCAATCCGGAAGTTCTGACGGCGACCATGGGAAATGCGTTGACGTCATCCAGATTCTTGAGGCTCTGGACGCCGCTTTCGCGGAACCCCGAATTTATGGCGGCAGCTAAGATGAACTTGGCATGATGAAGAGAAGCGGCCATGATGTGAAGGATCTACGACAGATAAATCGCCATCAGTATAGTAGATTCGAACAATGAAGATTAGGAACTTCCACCGACCATAGGTTCGAACTGAAAACGTATCAGACGAGACTGGTGACTTTTCTCTTGCTTGGTATGAGGAGATGCATTTCTGTCTGTACAATCATGGGAACTCAAGCCTAGAGCTTCCGAAAGAGAGGCCTCCGCCACCAGGGAGTCCTCTGAGAGAGGATCGTGGGATACAAAGAGCCATCTCCCTCCATTGCCCTTCCCACCTGGGACGGCACGTTGTGGGACCTGTCCCGAAGAGTCCTTCTTCATTGACTTTGTGTCGCCATTGAATTTGCCTACTCGGCCATCCACCTGGTCGATCACATCGTCGGGTCCTTCATTTTCTACGCCATTCACCTTACCCAAGTCGCCTCCATGATCTGCCTTTGTCCCTTCCAAAAAGACACTGATTCGACCCGAGCAACTGCTAGTAGTCACGACACCTTCCAATGTGTTGATACGAGCTATCAGGTCCCTAATTGGGACATCAATGGAACCCTTTGGCGAAGCATCTGTGTAATCTGCGTCTGGCGTCGCAAGTGAAGCTAAGATGCCATCTTTTTTTGTTCTGAAAGCGACTGGGATTGGTGGGCTTTGGGTAGGCTTTGGTGGCATTACCGGATGCGCCAAAGTGCGATAACAGACCTAATTGAAGAGGATCAGAAGGATGACTGATGGGCAAATGCGCTTAGCGTCGGAATTTAATGATGATGCCGGAAGAGGGAATAAATGATGTCACGGCTGGACGCGCAGTCAAGCGCGTCGTCAATGACTTTAGCATCTTCTGATGAACAATTTCCAACATCAGTCCTTGCTCGAATTACCCCATTCTTTGTAATCATCTTCCCACTTGCATTCCCCAGCTCAAATTGTTCTTGGATCGATAATGCCCCAACGTCGCTCCCACTTCCCCGGCTCTTCTTCCAATGCCACCCCTGCTAAGCGCGCCCTCTCACCACCACCCTCGACGATAACCCCACCATCTCGTCAATCCAAGCGTCTCAAGTCCTCTCCTCTCGCTGCCTCTATCACAAAGACGACCCCAAAGAAAAGTCCCTACTTTGAACAACCTACCGACACCGAGCCCGAATCCGAGATCGAAGCCGAAGAATCCGGGTACGAGGATGAAGATGCCAGCGTTGTTCCAACATCCGCATCCTCAGCCTCAGAAGCCGAAAGCGAATACTTCTCTGCAGAAGACACCAAACCAAACAGAAAAGGTCCCCGTGGCCGCAAACCCGGCAGCGCAAAAGCCACCCCCAACGGCCTCATCGTGAAGGGCAAAGCGGGCCAAGAGCTCTGGCGGCCCGGCGTGAAAGTGGACACGGAGGCCGGCGAAGCTGTCTTCATCCCCCTTCCCAAAGCGCGCGCGCCTGGCAAGACGCCGTACTCTCCGTCAAGCATCCATCCCAACACGCTGCTGTTCCTGGGTGACCTTCGCAAGAACAACGATCGCGAGTGGCTCAAGATGCACGATGCCGACTATAGGCAGTCGAAGAAGGATTGGGATGAATTCGTCGAGACTTTGACGGAGAAGATCATCGAGAAGGATGATACTATACCGGAGCTGCCAGCCAAGGACTTGACATTCAGGATTTATAGGGACATTAGGTTCAGTCCGGATCCGACACCGTATAAGTCGCACTTCTCGGCAGCGTGGAGTCGTACGGGGAGGAAGGGCCCGTATGCTGGATACTACGTGCAGATTCAGCCCGGTGACAGCTTCTTTGGGGCAGGGGTGTGGCACCCGGAAGCAGCGCCGTTGGCGTTACTGAGAAAAAATGTGGACAAGAAGAGTGCGGCTTTGAAGCAGGTGCTCAAGGATGATAGAATGAGGAAGGAATTTTTGGGCGGGTGTGAGAAGAAAGATGAAAGCGTGGTCAAGAAGTTCGTCGCTATCAACGCGGAGAATGCATTGAAGACGAAGCCAAGAGTGGGTAATGAATTTCTTCTGCAAATACCCCCAAGTGCTTCATATAAGACATTCCGCGTCATAGCAGCAGTAGCTGACACTTCTTGCGAACAGGACTATGAAGCCACACATCCTGACATCGCTCTCTTACGATTGCGGAATTACACCATCGGCAAAAAACTCAAGGACGACGAAGTGCTAGGCAAGGGATCATTGGGTAGGATCTCGGATCTGATAGGGGTGTTGACGCCTTTTGTAAGTCATGCCTGTCATCAATATTGAAGAAATCCATACATGGCTTTAGCATGATCTTCGATTCGCTGACGATTGCCCGGATCCAGGTGACATACTTGAACAGTGTAGTAATGCCAGACGATGCCGAAGACAGCTCTTCTTCTGATGATGACGGCGAAGATGACGAAGATGAAAGCGAAGATGGCGGAGCAGCAAATGCCGAGAATGGAGTCAGCAGCGGTGAAGAATCTGATGCAGAAAGCGAGGGCCAATAGCATTCAGGTAATGATAAGCACCTATCAGTGATTGGATATATTAGCCATTGCATGATGTCCAGGCTAGCATGTTTAACCAAAGCATTCTAACACCCTCACCTGCCCTGTTCTTAGGTAACATCATCACGCAATGCCAAATTGTCTCCGCGTACAAGATCATCATCACAATGCACGCCCAACTCCCCACCTCCCTCCCAGAATCCTGCCTGTCCCACTGCATCCAACAAACCAACCTCCATGCATAACTCTCCCACTCCCTTCATCAACCCACTCCCTCTCCCCGTTCCTTCCCTTCACCCCTCCCAGATCCTCATCCGCTTAAACCTCAACCCCTCCACCTCCCCCTCCAAATCCCCATCCCCATCCTTCCCTTCTTCCCCCCGCCCTCCCAGATCCTCAACCGCTTGAACCCCAACCCCTCCACCTCCCACTTCAGATCCCTACTACCCTTCCCTTCTTGCCCCCCATTCTCAACGTCAACCATCTTCCTCTTCTTGCCCTTCCCCCCTCCAGCAGGAGCCTTACTACCTTCCGCCTCCACCACCGCTTTCCTCTTCCCGGCCGCACCACGCATCTGCTGATGTGCTTCTTCCGCCGATGCCCTGGTATCGTCTTGTTCTCGCTCTGCAGATATCTCCGCACCTACCATCCCCCCAACCCAGGCGAATAAATCAGCAATCAATAATAATAATTACAATAACAACCTCGGGGCGGGGGTGTGGGGTAAGGTAGTCAAGCCAACAAACCGACCAACCAACCAACCAACCACCCGCCGAGCCAGCCCAAAGCCAGCAAGGGGGGGAAAAGGGGGGAATGAAAAACCTACGACGCCTCGCCTTAGCCCCCCGCTTCCTCTCCTTCCTCGCGCGCTTGCAGTCGACCTTGCGGGAGTGGCGGTGCCGGTCCTGCGCTTTCCAGTCCTCGGCGAGGGTGGTGAGGCCTGGGAGGAGGGGGTTGCTGTCGTCTCGTTGCTTCTTCTTCTTGTTTTTCTTCTTGTTCTTCTTGGGGGAGGTGGGGACACGAATACCACCCTCGATGGTTGTCTTTGCTGCTGCAGCAGCAGCGGTGCGGTTGTCCTTGTCAAGTATGATGGCGGCGGTGGTGTCGGGTGAGGAGGAGGATGCGCGGCTGCGGCTGCTGCTGGGGGGATCGATTTCCATGTGTTGTTGTTGTTGTTGTTGTCGTTGGCGGAAAGACCGCTCACGTTGGTCCGCCTTTCTGGCTTTCCGCCGGGCATTCCTGGCGCGGCGCCATTCGGAGATGGGGATGGCTTGGCCGTCTATGATCTTGAAGTCTTTCCGGATGGGGCGTTGCGGGTGCGTGGGGCCTGTGATAGCAGGAGGTATGGCTGTGGGGATGTTGGGCGGGAGTGAGTCTATGGGCGTCGTCGAGGGATGGAAGACGGTGGTATCGTTAATGATTCTAGGCTTAACGTCCATTGGTGCCTCCTCGTTCTGTCGAGCGTCGCAGCGCTCTTTGTAGCGGAGGCGTTTAAGCGCTTTTCTGTTGAGAGGCTTATCGTTGAGCCACTGGGGTTTGATCTCTTCTTCTGAGGATTCGGACTGGCGGATTCTAGGGTTTTTGATATTGGTGGATCCTTTGAATCGCATGCTGGTGGAAGTGACTGCCTTCTTCATAGCGGTCGCGCGTTCCGCTTCTAGAGGAGGAGAGGGTGTCAGCAGAGTTTGCTGGTGAGTATAGGCCAGCTACAAGGAGGTGAGGGGCGTGTGCCTTCAGCTTGTTCTGCCTTGACACGATCCCTGCGCTCGATGCGTTCACGCCTTCCTGCGTTGACTCGATGGATCTTTTCGCGCTCTTCTTCTGTGCAGGTGCCGGCACCCTGATCGGCGTCGTTGGAGGACTCTGCGAGATCCATCGCCACGCTTACACAATCATCCTCCGTGGTCAGGGCGGCGTAAGCTTCGTCTTTGATGGCAATGGTATCGCTGGCAGCAGCCACGGCTTCCGCACTGACATGCTCCAGTGTTTGACTGCGCTCCACCTCCATTCTTCCGTCTGTAGGAATGTTAGTCGTGAGTGTCAGGTGGACTGGGATTGTGAGAAAGAGGTGAAATGGGGGAGAGCGGCATGGTGCAAAAAGGTTGGCAAGCAGAGTAGCCCTATCGCGTCATATGTGTTGTAGACTAAAAGAGACTAGATAATCGGGATCCAAAAGTTGTAATAATGGGGTTTGAGGCTTGTTGTCAACGATACTAAGGCAGGATAGACATGGTATATGCGTTCCTTTGTAGGTAAGTCGGGATGGCTTGATAATCAAATTGGCCAGCAACGACTACGCAACACTTCAACTCATTTCGAAGAAAGCAAAAAATACAGAAATGCTCACAGGTGGGTTTGAACCATGCATGGTTCCAAAAAAAAATAAAAATGATGGGGCAACAACCCAACACCCCGACTCGGACTCCATGTCCTAGCTGGATTGGTTGGGAGGTCTAGCGCTGATGCGAAAAGCCAGAAGACTTACGCACATGGCGATGTTGACTCAACTTTAAAATAAATATATATACCTCTGTTTTGACCAGGGCGAAGTGTTGCCAAGCCAAGATTGCCAAATATCAACAAGCTTGTTGTCGTATGGTTCTCTTCCTCTTTCTTCACCTATGCATCAGAATCACGTTTTTTGTCCTGACTCAACCACCATAATCAAACCTGCTTCAAGGCTCAATTACTGTCTCAGACCGTACATATAATTCACGTTGCTTCCTCTACTTACACCCTGAACTCTCTTTCACTTTGTCCTCTGTATTCACACGTACATTTACAATGGCTCGTGCGCAAAGCAACAAGCCTACTGCCCCCCGCAGATCCGGTAGATACCAGGCCAAGTCTGCGGCGGCAGCAGAGAAGCATCGTGTCCGGAAACACATCCAATGCGTCAAGCATAACCAGCGCAAGAAGCGCAACAAGGCGCGAGGCGCTGATGCCCGTGAGTGTCCCGCCTTGCAGGCCGCGACGAGCAACCAAACGCGTCCGCGATTTGCTGAATGATATTGATTCGCGATTGCAGTACGTCGACTTCAAGCTGGAGAAGTGCTGAGCGATTCCAGCCTGCTCAGCGCCGAAAGTGAGTCTCACCTTGCATACTCCGTATGTTGACGGCACTTTTTGCCTCGCACTGTAAAGCTTCTCTTCGGAGTGTACTCACATCTCATCTTGACAGTCTACAAAGCCGCCCACCCCACTGCCCCTGCTGTCCTGGCTGGCGCCATCGCGCACCCATCCACCCGCGACGCCGCCACCTCCACCAACGACCTCGCCGCCTTCACCGGCACCATCGGCCCCTCCGACCGCGAGGTCAGCCCTGTCCCAACCGCGGCCGACGAGCCGTACGTTCCCTACATTTACGACCCCCTCGAGCACGCCACAACGCCCGAGGAGCGCGCCGCCATCTTGTGGTCCCGCAAGATGTTTGAAGTAGAAAAGGTGGTGCTGTGCGTTGGAATCGGTGCTGCGGCGGTATATAACGTGTTGTTTCACGCGGGATACATCAAATTTTGATGGACTTCGGGCAAGTTGAAGAATCCGGGAACAAGAATCGAAGGGGCTTGTATTATAGGAGGAGAAGAAGGGGGGGGGAGGCATGTGGTGTATTAAGAGCAAGAACGAGATGAATCATGCCTGTCTTATGCCGAACCGATCCCAATTCTGATGTGATTAATGTCTCAATGTTTTATACTGAGATACTCCATCGCTGAAGGGATGGCTTGAATGCTGGAGTGATGCAGAAGTATCTATGCCAGAGCACTGACGTTGAGGCATTGATGCTTATGTAAGCGGCGCCGTCGGTGTAAAAGCCTCACATCCGCAATTTAGCGCATTTGCAAATCACCCATATTCATTCAAGATGGAGAGCTTATTCACGATTGAGCTGTCTAATCTATGAAGCTTTAAACGATTCATGAGTACACGTCGCTGCTTTTGAGTACTGCAAGAGCCCCCATAATGCATGAGCCTTGCAGAACCTCGCTGCCGTCGCCATCTTACACCAACATTATTACCCTCGCGCCTACGTTACCACTCTTGCCACCACCCGCATTACCATCCTTCCCACCACCCTCGTCGCCACCCTTGTGGTAACTCCACAGTCGCCATACCACTGTAGGTAAGTGAAAACGATAGTGAGGTACCGGTGGGGCTACCCGTGAAGCAGTCTAAGGACGACGTGATTGACGAAGTGGTGACGAGGGTGAAGGTGGCGACGAGAGTGAGGGTGGGAGAAAGTGGAGCTCCAGCAGGCTGCACTTTGCAGTGGAAGATCCCCGCTGCCCCAGAGCGGCGACGAGCTAGATCAGGACGTGCACAACCGGTCTATATACCACGTCTCGTTCATGAACGAGATGCGTGGATACATGGTTCATAAATAGCTCGCTCGGTCATGAACAGGTCATAAATTGGCCGATCTCTATGACAGAGACCGGAAACCTCACATTCCCAGTGTAGCGCTTCGAGAGAAGCAATCGCAGTTTCTGACCTCTGTACGCTTCACTTAGGTCTGCATTCGGTTCTGCACTCGATTGCGCCTGATGTAACCTTTACTCTCCAATACTTGAACGCAATGAGAGATTTTGCAATTGCATCGGAGGGCTCATCGAATTGCGCAACACGCGATGCTCATGCATCAGACGGAACCGTTGCAGTCCATAATCCCGTGTGCTTGGTCCAAGGCTGGCATTCGGACTCGCTGTAATCTTCAGCCTGGAGCTTTTTCCCACCGAATCATGCGAAGCCTCCGTGGCGGGGAGGGAGCGCAAAGGGTATGACAAACATTTGTATGATTTTCCTGGCCCTTATAACTGCATCTCTTTCTCGAAGAACTTGCGTCTCCAACGAACCGCATGGGAGCTTGGAAGCATTGTGAAACACGTGTCGTGACAGGCGCATGGAACGCGGCGATGTATATTGGCCAAGAGAGGCGGTGGCCAGGCATGGCCGGTGAGGAGAGGGGAGATACATGAGGGAGGCGGGGGCGAAGGTTCACTTCTCGTGGCGATGCATTGACTGAGGTCTTCGGGTCTGAAGAGGTAATTTTTCAATAGCAGGGAGGGCTAGAGCCTAGCAGAGCCTTGTATATCAATGAGCGCGAAGGTCGCAACATGAAGCAGGGTATTCGGTATCTGTAATGTCACATGAGGTGCGAAAGCGTGAAGGTTTATTGAAAGCTTGTACAGATACTCTGGAGTACTTTCAACTACTTCTCGAGGTTCCCGGAGCAAATCCTCATCTCTCCATATAATACGCTTGGAATGGATCGAGTAGACGGGGAAGTTTTGCTTGCTTCATCGTTTTGAGCTGCCAGCATTGCTCATGCATCTGGCGTGGGCCACGCCCGTCCCAAGTCCTGGCTATCCGGGATAGGAGCACCTTAGGAAGCTTATGGCGACGTAATGGAGCCTGATGTAGAGGTCCTTTACACAGTCCAGACACATGTCGATGCCATCAAGCCGCGATGACGATGGTGGAAGAGCTTTGTACTCCGATTCGAGCAGGTCCCTGTTCGATAAAGCCTGAATACTCACCAGCCACATCTCACCAAGCTGTATTGAGTGTAGCAGAGCCACGCTAATGCAGCATCGTATATTTACAAGCCAATGAAATCCTCTGCTCACCAGCTCCGTAGAAGCGCTCCAATCAACTTCCACCTCAACGCTGACCAGGCAGACTGCGGTGCAAGAGCCTCACCTCTTGGGGTGGAGAGTCAGGCGTGAACTTATTAACGTAGGTTCGCCCCCCCAATTCCTCGCTCACCCAGCTGGAATTGATCCGCTTTACGCCGCCCCCTTCTCCGGCCTTACATCCTATCGGTCTTTTAAACGCAACCAAGCTTGCTTGCGGCCTGACTGTACCTATTTTTCGACGTGGCCTCAGAGATGTCGACATATGTTCCACAGCGGCGGCACACAGGCACGGTGTATGCAGCCACTAGCTTCCTAAAGCGATCCAGGACAGCGCCGGCAGACCAAGGCTCCCTTACGCAGCAAGTCATATCAGCCTATCGTCTAGACTGGGAGAAGTTGAAGGGCTTCTTGCTACAAAAATTCCCTCGTGATAAGCATCCTGAGCTCAGACTCGATAGACGCCGAGTAAGTACTATCCTTAGACGTTGCTGTCATCTGTTGGGTTGACACGCGCTGCTCATCAAACAGATCAATGATGACAAGTATGTCGTGATGCTGCCTGAAGCATTGAAGTCCGTATGTGACCCATTATCCTCTGCGTGGCGCGTGGCGCATGGCGGGCGCGCATGACTGTGTACTTGACTCACCATCAATCAGGATGACTTGATCCATATCGACGAGGATTTGCGTGACAAGAAGCAGTTGAACATGGACCAATCTGATGAGGAGACGTAGTCAACGAACAGAGGGGCCTTGTTATTTACGTGGGCTGATTTGACGATTGGCGGGGCGTTGCGGGGTTGACTTGGGGGCATACTCTTCGCAAAATATGTAATCTATACAGGACTACGGATCCATAGTCAGAGCCTCATCAGAAGGCATCTACCTGGCCTGAGACCAAGCTTTGACCCCTTCGTAGTCTGTACCACTCTGCTGGTATTCAAAATTAGGTTCTTCCGTGCCCAGCCCGCCAGTGCGGCCAGTCGCCCTCGCAATCCTAAAATCTGGTAGGCTGTGCCTGCGGTGTGCTGGTGGCCCGTGTCATCGGGCTCTCCTTTAGGCGACAAGGCTAATCGTGAGGCAGACAGCTTCCCCTTTTATGTCCCGCATGCCTCAACTTCAAATAAGCATGACATCCACCGATATGATGCCTCTGTATCGTTCCATCCATTCTGTTCGAGGGCAGTAGGAGTATGGGTCTGCAGCTACCAGCGGACTTTATCGCGTCCTATAAAGACTTTATTTCATACCCCGAGAATTCCCTTGTCAAGAACACTTATCCAGGAGCTTTGAGAACTCAGAGATTACGCTTAGAAGACGGAGAACGAAAGCTCTTCGTCGTCCAAAAGCAAGCGAACGTACATGTGCCGTTTAGAGACCTGGATACCAATGGACAGAGTACGTCGCATTCATCAATAGCAATGGTGTCGAGAATACTAACGTGGCTTTAGCATTTGTCAAACATAAAGTTCGTAATGATGACGAGCTTCAGGACTGGCTCGGCGATCGCTCGAGGTCACACCCAACGAAGTTTGCAACGAAGAGGGATCCAAAATGTCGCTTCATGTAGGTGATTCCCTACTGCTCAATTTTTATTGTTTGGCGCTGACATTCGAGGCTGGTAGATTTTTCCACAGTGACAACTCAATGGCTCAGCTGCACATCACGCGCAAGATGTTTGCTCGAACGCTCAGCTACCACCAGGTCATGCCATCATACCTGGACTTCACCGCCGTTTTCGGCATCCACAATCACACTAGGGAGCCCAGATTTAGTGGTTTTCGCGATCAAACGCTGTTCTCCGGCCCGTCGAAGACGAAAGTAGATAGTCTAGGGAGGAGTGGTAAATCGTTCCAGCTTTGCTACAATCTCAAGGCTGTTGGAACGTGGTCTGACGCGAGCACTGGTACTCTGGTACCCAAATCCGAGAATTGGTCCATTCGGCAAGGAGCGTTTCATCATCAATTTGATGTGGTCAACGGTAACTCGTTGTGGATTATCACAAGAGCGGGTCTTGATATCAAGGAGCGTGTCGAAAGCGTCACGGGTAAGTATGGCAATGAGGAGGATAAGAGTTTTGGTACCCCGGAAGAATGTCTGAGATCGACATTCGCGATCCATCTACTACTCTGTCACTGGGCGACTGAGAGGTGGAGAGAATATTTCCAGTGGCTCGAAGACAAGATCGAAGAAGCTGTAAGTCTTAAATGTACCACTCGCAAGGGCCAAATCTGACGATCCCATCACAGACATACCTGGTCGTATACGGCCCACAGAATCTAGGCGATTCGAAACAAATCTATTCACCCGCTCAACTCAAAAAGGCGCAATCACTCGAAGAAAGTACCAATGAAGCCGTCATGGTACTCGAGGGCAACTCTGACATCTTGTCATCCCTGAAGCGCTTTTATGAGGGCTTAGGGACTAATGATCGCTTTCCACTAAAGTCTTCTGCAGGGGAGGAGCTTGCATCCTTCGCCAACCAGCTCGACAGCTTCATCTACGACTCAAAACTGCAGATTGCAAGGGGGCAACTCCTTGCAAAGATCGTGTCGGCACGAAAGGCCATCATATTACAGCATCTTCAGAGTCAAGCCACAGAGCAAATGCAGCAATTGACAGTCAGCATGCAAAGAGACTCTACCACCGTCCGTATTATCGGACTTACAACTTTTTTGTATCTTCCTGGAACATTTGTTTCGACTTTCTTCAGCACTGATGTCGTGAAATACCAGGATCAGAACGGGAATGGTGCAATAGCCAGCCCCACTGGATCCTACTCCAGACTGGCACTTGATCGATGGCTACAGGTGACTCTGCCTCTAACACTGCTTACCTTTATTGGGGCGGGACTATGGTTCTGGGTCGTCGATCGTAGGAACAAGAGGCAGACTATTCTACCATATACGGAGGAGAAGTAGAAGTTAGAGATAAGAAACTTTTACTTTCCCACCAGCCCTTGCAAAGCCGCTGCTGGACAGCTCTTTAAGGCGTCTCTGGCGCTTTCGACCCCAGACTCTCCTATGTAGTCCCATAACGTAGCCGTCGGACATTTGTGAAGAAGCCGCGAAGGAATGGGCTTGGCATCTCAAGGCCCGTCTCGTGCATCAAAGATACAAATCTGCGATTGCCCTACTGTTCGTCCCCATGGAGCATGCCTCGATTGAAGGCTTGCTCTTTCCAAAGATAGCAGTAGCCAGGATTTGTTTGCCCGGTCTGTGTGCTGAATCGAGGCTCTTAGGAAGAGTGCCCCCATGACCCGGGGATCAAGGAGTTTGCTGATTGGGAAATTAGCGACTGCTGCACACTGTGGGACCCAAGGTGAGCGAAGTCATTGGCTCAGTACTTGAAGAGCCTTCGTTCAGCGCCCGTTCCACCATGGTCAATTCGACACTCTCGACTTCCTCAAGGTACGATAAGAAAGTCTACTGACGCGCGATGGGATGTGGCTGTGCGATTGGGTCGCTAAGCAATCCAGAGCGATCGCCACAACAGGAAGGCGCTACAGGCGGGACCTCAGATACTTTCCCCGCCGTCCTCCGTAGCGTCGCAGTCTAGATTCGGTGACGGGGTCGTAAGGCTAGGAATATGAGCTCCTGCCTCATGCACGATTTCTTCATTCTTTGATGCCTTTTTTTCAAACACTGCTCACATATATCCCAATCACATCGTCGTTAGTCCGTCTACCTATACCTATTTGCACCTTTTGCTTCTGCATCGTAACGTTTTTGCATCTCTTATATATATATACTGAGGGTCAGGTGCCCCCACCTGTGGGCCTATCCCTGCCTTATTCACGTCATGACGACGACTGCAATCTTGGATCATTATGGCAAGCATCTAAGGGATTTTCACGACGAATTAGCTGCATGTACACGTAAAGCAGTATGTGGGCGCGAGTTTGTGCTTGTCAATAAGCTCCAAACTTGGCTGCGGAGCAAGAACGAGCACAATGTGACCAATGTTCGACTGCAATTGGAGACCGCATATCGCGACAGACGCAAAGCTAACATACCTATACCTGATCATGCATTCGATCCCGGCCAGTACTGCTGTCTTCTGGTTTTCTGCACATTGCACACCATTGGTTGCGGAAATCTAATTGACGTCTTCAAGACTAAAGGGAAAAATGATGGCATGCTTCCATTGAGATTGGATACCCTGCAAACAGTGTTCTCAAAAGCGCGTGACGCAGACGCAAAGTCATTAGCTGATCGCTTTTTCAAGACTCAATATCGATTCTGTCCAGCCAGGTTCGAATACCAGGTCGATTATGATTGGTCGGAGGAGCACATCATGCCGATCTATAGTAAAAGCCCGATCAACTTGGGCGGGACTGCGCAGCTTTGGCACATAGACGTATCCGAGGAGTTCATTGATGATGCTTTGAAGAAAGTCTCGGCAGGTTCCAGATTCAACTATGGTTCCGATGAAGATCCAGAATGGGTACGCAAGGGCTCCATTTGATCAGCTCACCTTCTTTGTGATGCATGAGCATTGTTAACTCCCCAAGCCGATGCTTTACTGACGATGTTCATCGCTAGCGGTATGAGTTTGCACTGAAGACTTACCTTCCCAGAAAGCGAGATGTGTACGACAATGAGAAGGACGCCTTCAATCAATTGAAAGGGCAGACAGGGATCGTGAAGTGGCTTGCCTGCTTCACGAAGGCTGAATCCCATCATGGCCCACTCAAACAACCGCACGGCGCGTACTTAGAGCCTCAACAGAGTGCCACATGGAACATACTCCTGGAATTCGGCGAGGTGGATCTCAATGGCTATTTTCTTAGACGCCTGATACCCGTTATCCCCCAAGAAATTGAGGAGTTCTGGAGGAATTTGTTCCAAATCGCCTATACTGTGGAGGGAATTCACAATTTCAAAGATCAGAAGACTCGTGCTGAAGAGCATTATGGGTGAGTGCAGCGTATAGGAAACCTGACGTCTTCAAAGCGCTCACATGGAGAAGATGGCACTCGGACATTAAACCTGATAACATACTGGTCGTCGAGGATACTGTGAATAAGTCAGCAAAGTTCAAACTTGCAGACCTCGGCTTTGCATGTTTCATACGCAAAGCCGTTCACAAAGAAAAACACACCCCAAAAGCAAATCTCTCGGGAGGGACAGTTTCCTACGGTACGTTGGCGCACCCACTGGGATGAACGTCGTCATTGAACCCGCCTTCAAGGCTGACACAGACTGAGTAGGCGCCCCTGAATACCCCGGCCGAAGTGAGAGTCAGGTCACCCAAGCCATTGACATTTGGTCTCTGGGATGTGTCTTCTCTATCGCAGCCACATGGGTGGTTCTCGATCATCCGGGAGTCGCGACATTCAAAAAGGTGCGACAGATGGCATTGCGCGACATCGGTCGGCAGGAGCGCGCACATAAAGAGTCGGAGGAAGGAAAGCCAGACTTTGAGGATTCGGACTGTGATGAATTCCACGATGGTCAGGAAGCTCTAGTCGCCGTTACAGCATGGCATGACTATATTCGCAGTTTACCCAAGACCGACAAGATCACAGCCAAAGTACTTGACTTAGTAGACGAGAGCATGCTTCGTCGATTGCCCGGGGACAGGATCCATGCCAAAAGGCTATCCAGTGAGCTTAAGGAAATTCTGATCGCTGGGGAACCCCCACCCAAGAATCAGGTGCCAAAGGCCATTGTGAATTACCTTAAGGAGATTGACAAAGACGCAACTAAGCAGATAGCAAGGATGCGACACTCGAACACCATGGGTACGCGGGTTGCGATGCCGACAGATCCATCGGTATCCGAGGCCCCCAGAGTAGAGCCTACTCGTCGTTTGCTCAAAACAACCCATCGTCAATCTGTCTGGCGGGACCGCAACGCCCATCGGGAGAGTGATGTGACAGCCGGAGCTTCTAGTCCGCCAGGATACCGCCCAGGTACTGGACCACACACAAGGAGCGAAGGGTACCACCGACGATCGCATTCACACGGAATGGTATCAACAACACCAACCAGACGCACTCATTCCAGGAAATCGAACCAGAATACGTCACAGAATGTTTTTCAGGCGCGAGATGCAATAGAGAGGCGCGAATCAACCAAGATGAAGAGCGACGGGGACAAGAAAAAAGGCTTTTCCCTACCACTGCCCCGTCGTCGCGGTACTCACAGCAGAATACCAAAAGACGCGCTTCTCACGGAGTATTTCAAGAATCGGGACATAGTAAGCCTTGCGCGACAAAATGACCACGAGCTTTACTAACATGCTCTAGATGTTCCTGGTGGATAATGCAATATCAATGGTGGATCATTGGTACGAGGTGACTTACCTATTGGAGACGCTAGTGAGGAAAGCCAGTGGTCAGGATCCTGACGGCATGGATTTGCACTTTACCAATGGATCCCTGAATCTCGCCGGTATAGATAATGCTCCAGCGTTTGTGGACAAGATGAGGGAAGCCCGTCCTTCCCAAAAAGTGCATACGGATATGGTGAAGTCGCTGAGCGAGATCCTCGACCAATATTTACGGCAAGTGGAGTTTGAGAAACGGAATACGAAGTTCATCGCCAAGGACGTGACGCTAGTTGTCTTGACCGACGGCCTTTGGGGTGGCAACAAGAGAAAGGAGGCAGTCCGAGATAAGATCACAGAGTTCCTAGAGCGGCTGGCCCAGCTTGGCAGGAACTTCAAGCATCGACCTTTCAGCATCGAATTCGTCCAGCTAGGCAGTGATGAAGAAGCCAACGCACGACTGAGATACCTCGATCGATTCTTGAAGATCGAGCAGAGGCACCATCCCGAGAAAGCTTCGATATATAAGGATATGATTGATATGGAGCCTTCCTGGGGGGACATCAACAAAATGCTACTGGGCAGTTTTGTTGAGGTGTATGACGAAGAAGATGAGTCTGAGAGTGAGGAAGACGAAGGCGACACCAAGAGTCTCGTGCATAGCCCTTCGGATGTGTCTGCCGGATCAAGCGCCCCACGCGAAGCTTCTCCGGATCTCATGGGCGCACAGATCCAGTTAGGCCGAATGCAATACCAGGACGGAGGACCGTTTTGATTGGTGTTTCAGGTGTCACAACAAGTTCAGAAAGAAAGATGTGGGGACTCGCGTCGTCGTAGCCCTTGCCTACCCTCATTAACATTTTTGCGACGCCTGTCTTCGAGCATTTACGCAGTCTGGAGTCGGGTCTGAATACTTTTACTCCGCTCTGATCACGTGTAATGGGAGGGATGAAATGTACTGCGGGGGAGGCGATCGCGAATGCGAGTACGGATTTGTGTCCCGTCGTTACAGATGATTGAAAGTAATGAGACTTCACGACTTTGGACTCAAGAGAATTGAATAATAATTTCAGCTATCGGTGTTATACACCAGAATACTCAAACGTTGAGCAATCCTTTATCACGGTGACCAAATTCGCAGGAAGATTTCTGTTTCGTCGCCTTGCAACCTCCAAATCTCCTAAATATAGGCTTTGACATGCAGAGATCTTGGAGGACTTTTGGGACATTGCTATTTGAAAGCGATGATCCCTTCAACGCTCCCTCATCGAACTTCACTGCTCGATACCTTCTAACATAATACAACAAGGTTCTTCGAGTACTACGAACATTCCCACCGCCATCCTGCCACGGGCACAGCGATTCTACTTGGTGAATACAAATTCTCTACAAAATTTGAATTGTAAGACGAGTGACCATTGTAATTATTACCAGATCTTATAACGGACCGCCGGTATCGACAGCTCAGCCATCTCTGCACACTACTGAGCCAGCCGCGCTTACATTTGAACAGGAGACCAAACCAATGTCAGCCAATCGACAAATACTGATGACTACTGCCGGCATCACCGACTTCAATTGCCTGCGAATATACAACGATAGGGGCAACACATCAATAGTGACTGCGCATACAAGACCAAGTACCATCCCATGAATGGCCGTAGGAGCAAGCGCAGGCTTCATGTCGTTCGTGCATGCCAATGAATGAATGTACTCTCACAGAAGCGTCATCTCCACGCATTGAATAAGCAAGGAAGCTGCTCAATTGACCAAGATTGGCCGGAGTATCGCTCAAAGAGTCGATACGCGGATGATTAGATCATCGCGCTGCAAAAGATGGATTCATGCAAGCACATACGGGATTTTGTGCAAGCAGCAAGGAAGAATTGTGCCTTGCTGGTATCTGATGTTTCAAGGGTCCGGTTTGTCGTCAGCCTTTTCAATGTGTCGTCATCCCACTAGAAATTCCGGAGGGTTGTATGCGCCGCGCTCTGCATGCTGCACTGTCAAAGATAAGCCAGCTCGTGAAAGCTACGACGCAAGTGCATCATGCCGTTATCAACCACTAGCACCAGAGAACGGTAAGTGCAAATTGGTCAATCAATAGTGATAGGCCACGACGTCAGGGAAGCTAGCAACATCGTCACCGCTCGCTCAAATTGCAAAATTGCAAAAAGGTTAGTGAGTAATTCGATTCCCATTACCATTGCCAGGAAGCTATTCGACTTCCCACAACAGCCTTCTCAGGACTCTGAACCCTTTGGTATACGCCATGGCGATTTCGCGTACACTCACCACACTTTCACCCTGCAGTGCAGCCGTGCCTAGCCGCTGCGGAGAGAGGTGCAGCCTCTTATGAAGCCCTGGTGACCACCTAGAGATGGCTGAAGGAAGAGGGAAATATCCATCAATTCGGTAGAACCTCAGGTTGCCTACCACGAGGAGCGAAGTCGGGACTTTGCCGTAATGCGATTGATGAACAAGCCACTTTACTGCCACCATTCCATCATTGCGGATGCTGGCCAAGGGGTCGGGATTGGATATAAAGTGTGGAGGGCGTTGCTCTCGGCTCGGATTAATCAATCTGACAGCTGTCAATCGATGGGGAAGATGATCGTTTGGCATGCTCGAAACGGTGCAGTATCCATTGAAGTTACAATTGCTCCACTCATCAGATAAAGCAGCATGTCATTCAGGGCCATCATGACAAAGTCCGTCCCTTCATTAATCGTGCTACCAAACCAGAAGGATCGAATACGCCCAGAACAGGGTCGAATAAAACGAATGTGGAAACCATGGGGCATCTGGATCACGCCCAACAAGTCTGGTCAGAACTAGAAATGACGTTGGGGGAATCACCTGACTACCCTGTTCTATCATCGCGTTATTTGCCCAGCCCTGGAAAAGAAGTATAAAGTGTGTCATGGCTAGGACATCACATTGGATCTTGAAACACTTGACAGCCGTACGGCAATGGATGAAACTCGGCTTAACGACAGACACAAGTGACCAGGAGTATATGTTTCTCTTCCCCACGCATAGCGTTACAGTCCATTTCATTCAACCTTCTCAACTTGTCCTGCCTGATTTGATCTCTGAGTCTTCACAACAATGACTGACTGTAGGTTGAACCTCACACGAAACCTTCCGACAACGACATTTATACTAACGTGAGCGCCGCCAGCATCAACAACAATGACAGCAACATCAACACCACGAGGTACGTCACTACTATCCCAAATACTACATTTCCTTCGGAAAGTTCTTCTTTCAAACGGATACTCGGTACTCTCACACTCGCTTGCAAGGATAGAAGCAACTGACCGCCGCCTCTCTGCACATAGCAACGCCTCAACCACCGCCTTCCCCCTCTCCGCTCCCTCTCGTCGCGCCCTCGCTGCCGCCCACGCGCCCGCCCACGCGCATGACCTCCTCGTCCTCCTTAATGCCTTCGCCGCTCTACCAGATCGTACAGGAATCAATAATGAGAATCTTTCGGACTTGCTTAAGCACGACTCCATCCCCATCTAGACGACATCCCGCTTTCTCATCAAACACGAAGATTGGGCCATCTAATAGCAACAATTACTTAAACTGGGATCCACGTCCATTTTCAAATTGTCGATCGCATAACGGGATATCAAATGCTGATTCGCCCCCCAAAAAAAATACCGGACCATCTAGGCACAATGCTTCCTCGACGCCCGCCCGCTTCGCCTCCGCGTCACCATACGTACGAGTCGCTTACGGTGTGATGTTTTGGCCTGGTCGAGAATGGCGAGGATGTCGGACGTCGAACGTGCGGCTCAGAGATTTCGACGTTGCAATTCATGCAATACATATGGATGGAATGCCGCAAAGTGAGGCGACGGCGGTGAAAAGCGACGACAAGAGCAAAAAAGGTGGTCTGGCTGGGGTGAATTAGAGTGATGTTGTATTGCTTGGCGGCGTTCAATGGCGTGGGCTTGGCTTGTTGGCATGGGTAGATAACGTGGGTCCGAATATGGGCGGAAGATCGATGAAATTGGTTAGTTAGAATGAAGATTGTGGTGTGTATAAGTCTCTGGGGTCTAGCCTGTTGCCGCGCCTCGTTTTTGAATGTGATGCCCATTCTCGAGATATGAAGGCGGGATTACGCCTTCAAAAAGCGTGGCTTGTTTTTCCTACAGAGCGGAGAATAAGGCTGCCGTGGCAGCGCAAGAGGCTGCGTTGAGAGCGGCAGAGGCTTTCACCATGTGTCAGAAGGAGAAGGGGCTCGGAGCCAGGGTTTACCAACTTGACATGCACCGGCTGGACTATGGTGACCAAGACGCCGCTGACCAAACCCCCGCTGGAAGGGGTCTGAAGACAGTGGCAAGGATGACAAGACGCCGACCGTGCCTACGTCCCGATGGGGGGGTTCGCAGGTAGCAGCGATGATCAAAGTACGGGCTTTGGGTGTTCTCAATTGATGTATCCGCGCTGGGTTCATATTCTCCAAACTTTATTATATATTCTGCCAACAACGCTACAGAGAGGTTCTGGACCAGACCAACTACATATCGCACAATCGCGCCCACCAGAATCCCAGACAGAAAACCAGCACAGAAACAACCCAGCTTCTCAGCTCCGAGGACCAGGCCCTTCCTATAAAAAAGCCGCGGGGAGTCCATGTCATCCCCACAGGAGATACACAAGCGGCTGAGCTCATTGCCGAGCCCAACGATAAACTCACGAGGCTTTGCGTGCGGATCTTTGATCAGGAAGGCCGCCGCCGTCTTGGCTGTGTTACGGTCGATGCTGGCTTGGCCTGGCAGATCTATAAATGCGAAGAGCAGTAAGAGGGCGGCATCTGCGTTGGTGGGTGGGATCGGGGTCATCCAGGTTGATGACGATTTTGTTGTGCTCAAAAGAGCTCATCGGAGGCGGAGGCGTTGCTCTACCAATACCGAATGAGTGCGTAGATGCTACTTCGTCATTACTATCCGGAACAGTGGTTGTACGTTGCATCGTGAGCAAGGAGTTGTCGTCATCAATGTTGATCGACCTCCAGATCTCGAGACTGAATGCATTCTGTTGTTATCCTCGCGGCCTGTATCATGATGAGAAGCATCTCAGTGTCGGCCTCGCAGTTTCCGGGGCTTGAGGCTGTCGGATTGCTGTCCGGGGACCCCGACGTGTAGAACGATTATTATTGGCATTAATTGTCCTGATAGCTCCATGAGCAGTCGGATCCCATACAGACGTCGTCTATCAATCGTCCAATCGTAGTCGCAGAACATCCGCGGGTGATAAAGAGATACCAGAGAGCAAGATATATCCAGGGAACCAGCCAATTAACGATGCAGAAGATTGCGAGGTAGTAGTAAGGACGGCCCATGTGATAATACTTCCTCTCTGAGAGGTACCTGAATGTTTTATATATTTAGGACATCATCCTGAAGAAGGTGTTCCCATGTGGGTGAGTGAAATTTGAAGCAGAGGTAGATGAGGGATTGAAGAAGCATGTGTCTCGAGATGGCAACAGATCCTGTGTCATGACTCCTGGGTGTTGTGTTGCTATCACCCCTCTACGGATATGGTGGCGCGGCCCCGTAAATCCCTCATCAAGCCAAACGCTCCTGGAGATACCCTCCACTTGAATACGTAGATCGTTTCAATTCTTGCAAGTCTGAACTACTCTTCTTGCGCCCTTTCTCGTAGAGAATTTCCAGTTCAGAGGTGTGATCCAGAATCGATGACTCCTGTCTGTACATCGCATGGGACTTGTGCTTAGCATGCTAGGGTATCTAGACAGTGTCAAGTTTCGATGAAGTGGCGTACCCAAACACTTAACACATGTGTTGGCATGGTCGGGTCTAGAAAGTCAGCGACGAATTGGTCTTCGGTTCCAATGCCATCACCCCAACGACAAGGTCATCATCCGACTCGAAAAGGTCGTCACTTGGATCGATCAGGGCCGGCTCCTCGTTTGCGACAGTCGACTACTAATTCTTGCGTTGAATGGAAGTGCCCCGTGTGGATGGCGAGTTGGCATAGGATACTTCCGAGACTCTGACTTTTGTTTTGCTAATCCGATCCTTGCAAAACGTAAGAGCCACTCGAATCCTTCGGATTTATCCGCACAGAGACGCCAATCATAACCGGAAAGATAGGGGGCTGTGGAGAAACACGCCGAAAAGTGCTTTTGTGGGTCTTCTTATCAACACCAGTGAGCAGAAGTGAGGTTCGGATCTTTACGTCTGTCTGGTGGGTAGGGTAGTGAAATACATCATTAGCATGCACGTGATTAGAAACATCACATACAAATTCAGCCAAAATATATATGTCCCAAAAAGGCTTAGCGTGTTTCTGAAATATCATTCGGTTTATAACTTTTTTCCCGGGTAAATTTTGGTGTATAAAGAAAGTTAAAGCCCAATCCAACGCTGGAAGGATGGGGAAAGCATGGATTGGGGTTAGTGCTCCCGAGACACGTGGAGGTCCACCATCATCATGCCATGGTGGTGTTGCTGATAGTGGGGGTCCACAGGGCCGGTACCCCAGCGATTACTTCGAGGACACATGGCTAATTTTCCGAAGAAGAAGGGCCATGAACTTTGGTATTCTCGCAGCAATCTCCAGATGTATTCGCAGCTGAGGTATTGCCCTTCAGGCGGTAAGGCTTGTTTGTCTGGATGCCGTGATGGAACAAACTTGATATCTCCGTCGGTGACGGAAGTAGTCGTATATTGCAGAAAGAAATCCAAAAATCCAAGGCTCAGGGTGCTCTAATTCGATGGAACGATTTCTTGGTGAGCTGCGAGGTGTATCACCATCAAGGCATCTCGTAAGAATGTATTCTGGCGGAGAGAGTGATACCCCTCTGGTAACCTGGTTTAGCCACGAGCAGTACACCGGGAGCTCTTGTCACGGCAATTGACCCTGGGCGTGAGCCAGCACGGCTGGGGACGTCGGTGAAGTACTGGAGGAGCGTGAGGAGCTTCGATGAGGGGGCGCAAGACCTCGCACCGGAGGCCCAAAGGGCGGTCAGGCGATGGAGAGCAGCCGGGGGCAGTCGCGTAAATGCGGGGGCGTATCGAGCGGCGTAGGTGATTTTGATGCAGGATGGTGAGTGGATTGCCAGCTGGTGGCTGCGGGTGGGCATTAGCGGCTGCGAGGCGGTACATATATCGTTGGTGGCGACCTTCCAACCACTGTTTACTGAGGAGAAGTTTGGCAGCATGAGATTCGTTCAATAATGCCCTTGATAAAATCAAGTAGAGAGAATAGCTCATAACCTCCATGTCGCGCTGCTGGAGTTTTCGGCTGCCGTGGTTCGTAACGTTGCTGCGGCAGGTCCTTGCTATACGAGCATTGGCAGATGCAATACTTCAAGTAATGCGAGCGAAGTTCGAGCGTACAGCTGTTAAGTACCAAAGAAGATAGTACAATGTCCAGGAACGATGTAATGCCTGATGTAGTCATGTGTAAGTTCAGAGAGGCAGGAGAGCTCGCTGTAGCCATGTTCACTATGGCTCCATCCATTCGTTGACATTTCCAAGGTTAGTCGTTACGACTACGCATTTTGTGGCGTTCATGTTGTATTGTCCGATGAAGGTCCTCTTTACTGACATGTCATGCTGGCGAATTTCATGGCTCGATTCTGGGTGTATGCGGTGGCAGCCATCCTCACTTGTGTAGCATTGCATCCTTTCTCGAGTGCGAATTTGGTTTCATTCCTGCTATGTGATGGCGAAATAAAGCACAAGATGCTGAAGGAAGGAAGGGCAATTGGTATTCAGGAATCATATGCATATTCAGATCGTTCAGACCGAATTCTCGCCACGGGCGATGCCTGCAGAAGATGACAGACAGCTAACACGGTTAGACAAAACCTGCAACAATATCTGCTTAGATTTGTATCACTGTCAGACTGGAGAGAAACCTGTGTGGTTGAAAATGAGATGCGTAGGATCACATAGTAGAAGACATGGATGTTGCAAAGCAGAGAAAAGACATGGGGTAAGGCTCACTCTCATATATACAAAATCCTCGCGCTAGGTTAGCACAAAGTAGTGAAAATGCCATGGGAATACCAGGATCGACAATGACTGGGGTCAACGCGGCCTCTTCACATAACCCCATCATTTCTGGTACTCACGCACCCTCATACAAGCACATCCCAGTGACTGGCAGGAAGAAAGGAAGATAGCCTTTGTGCTGGCTGGACTCTTAGTGATGACGAAGAACCAGCTCGCTTCACGAAGCCAAGTCACCTTGAGCAACCGCTCACTTCGTTCAGGCCAGTTTCACGACAGCGAAATCCTCCAATTGCCTGATCGCACCCTTATCTCGCTCTACCAGAGACTGTTAATTGGTCAGTAGAGGAGACGAAAAGGAGAACAGACTCTGGCAATGCCAAAATTAGTGACGGCGGTGAATAGCCTGCTTCCGCCATAGAGTACGATGAGTTCGATGCCTTGCATGTATCATGTTACCTATTCATGTGCCCATCAGACTTCGTGGATTTGCTCCATCAGTGCACGCTGAGACCCTCATTCCCCTCAACCAGTATATTACACCGCTGCATCCATGCCTCAGGATTCACGTTCTCCCGCTTCACGATCGCCTTCACTATATCTTGCCGCTCAGCCAGGGTCTTGCTTGCAAATCCTTGCCTCCATGGCCTACCCACAATAGCCAGATTCCTCTGGCTACTTGAGTCCAGAACGTGCTTTTCGACTGCAAAGCCACATTCTTCTGCCAGATGGACGATCCAATCGCAGAGACTAGAGTAGCTGGATTTTTCAGTGTGTCTCGCATGTCTTAGGGATTGAAGATCGCCTTGCTCTATGCCATTCTTGGCTCCTTTCAAATAGTGGTCGGGATGTCCCGCCCCGCCATGATGCTTGTTCTCAGAGTCCGCAATGGGGGAGTTGCCGCCAATGGGCACATGCTTCGCCTTACTGACCTGTGGGGCGAAGTACTTTGGCGCGGCACTGTTTGCTTTGTAGCCGTTGGACGCACTTGGGGTACGAAAGCGTTGGCCTGACAGATTGTGTGCACAGCAGGGAATACACAGAAAGGGGGATGAAGAGAGAGAGGCAAGAAGGGGTGTCCATGGCGAGAGCTCATCAGCATGGTTGGATATGATGAATGTGCCGGTCGGAAAGATACCGTCGTGACGGTTGGGCAGGCGTGAACTTGGAGTAATGACTGGATCATTGTTTTCCTTACCGCCGTGATAATTGCTGGCGGGGCGTTTGAAGTAGGAGGTGAAACAATAGAATTTACTTGCTTTTGAAGTGCCGACTTGGGTAGTCGGTCGTGAAAATATCTCATTTTCCCGTAGCCCGGAAGAAGCAGCCGATGCACAGATTGTTGCCGGGATGAGGACGAGCTGCTTCAAGTTCTTGCGGGTGGAAAGGGAAAGCATTTTCCATGTCTTGCGCTCATGGGCATCAAAGCCCCAACCATGGAAACCTTCGCGGATGAGTACGTCGACAAGTACGCCGGTTCCACATCCGATATCTACAAAGCCCCGAAAAGGAGGTTTCCTGGCACTGTTGGCATCTGCCCTCTTGTGCTGGAAACTTGCATCATGGCCCGCGCCATTCTGTCCATTTCGGGCAGGCAGTTGATACATCTGCTTCCAAAGCTCGATCAAGAATGCTGCAATGCTCAGGTCTTCGTAAAGACGTTTACTTGGCTCAGCCGGCTCTGCCCAAGTATCGAGTATTCTCGGCGCATGTCGTTCCTCCAGCTCCATGTATTGGTCTTGTACCCGCCGTTCCGAGGGCAGTGTATTACTAGCTCTATGTGTGTCATCATTGATCAAGGACGACTGACATCTTTGCTTTACATCGGCAAGAAGGTCATGAGACCATTGCACCAGTCGAGCGTTGCGCCCCAAGGGTGGGTAAATTTCGTGAAAGGATATTCTCCCTCGCTGCTCCGGTGATTGTGCGTCTGAGGGTGGAGGTGAAGGGCAGAAGTGACAGTATGCATAAGCCTGGACTTGGGGTATGTACGTTGGTATGTCTTTGACGTTGGAGACGTGAGGTATGAACATGACAAGATTGCGATGGCCATTGCGCTGAGTCTGATCTTTGGGGTTAGCATCAGAAAAGAGGAAGATGACGGATTGTATGATTGGCGTTTCTAGATGTACATCGCGTGGCGACAGTCTCCTCAAGAAAACCCTTCGAATCTTGTAGCCAGGTGAGTCGCCATTGAGGGAGCTGAGTCGATCGGACGCTCTCTGCTCCTCCTTTTTTGAAAAGGTTTTGCCTTCCGTGAGATGCCTATGATGGCTGTCATAGAGAATATCCGAGTGAAGGGGAGGGGATTGATTGCCAATGGCACCGCTGGGATTCTCCACAAGCTCTAAACAGGCGTCAGTGAAGAGCTTCGAGCCAAAGTCACAAGGCTGGTAGATAGTCCCTTGCCATAATTCATGAGGCAGGGCAAGGAGGCGGTCAACAATGGCGGCTCTGGCTTGTTGACTGCTGATGGGTGACGAACCCGTATAATCATCAGGCCTGGTGCTAGTCATTATATATATAGACTTATGGATGACATTGAGTAGGCAATACTTCCATATGTACTTGATATCCCTTAGAAGAGGGGTTCCTAGCTCTAAGGCTGGCCCTTGCGTCATACCTTTCAGGTTCCATTGAGCCATTCTCCTGGGCAAGCCACGCTAATTTAGCCCCATCTTTCCCTGGTACCGTGTACGGCGGGCCTTGGGGCCTGACTAAACATCCTGAAACATGGCCAAAACCGAGCTGCCATCTCCGCCACCCGTCTCACCACTTTCGCTTTCATAGTCTCGAAGCCTCGTCTACGTCTTCGTCGACTACACTTTTATTATTATTATCCAGAGAGCTTCTTAGTTGTTTGGAAGCTGTCGGACCGCAACGGAACGAATCAGCGTCGCCGTACAACCTCTCCCGGCCCCTCTCCGCCTCCATTCACCACCCATCCCATCCCCCTAGCCTATTCAAGCTTCTATACTTCTTCTGCAAACACACGTATCCACTCAATATGGCGACCAACGGCCTCTGGACCCCCGACTCAGGCGGCCACAATGAGCTGCACCCGTACCCAGGCCCTCGACGCCGGGACACCGCAACGCACCCTCCTCTCCCCACCAATCCGGTGAAACCGTCTTCCACATCAGGTATACATGCTCCCCCCTTTTTCAAACAGTACAGCAATCTACTCCCAAGCACCCCAATTATTTTCAAAAACATCTACTCCCCCCCCACCCACCCCCTCTTCCCCAACCTGCTCCACAATAAACATGCTGACCCCCTTCCCCCCTCCAAACAAACAGCCCCCTCTTCTCCCACGCCCTCATCCCATCCACAGTCCTCTCCGCCCTGCCGCAGGGGTACTCGATGCGCCCCCTCGCCGCGGGCGACTACACCAAGGGCCACCTGGAAACGCTGAAGAACCTGACGACGGTGGGCGCGGTGACGGAAGCCGCGTGGACGGAGCGGTACGAGTGGATGCGCACCGCGGGGCGGGGCGGGTACTACTGTTTGGTGGTGTGCGACGAGCAAGGGCGCGTGGTCGGCACCGGCTGCGTCGTGGTGGAGAAGAAGTTCATACATAACCTGGGCAGTGTGGGCCACATTGAGGATATCGTGGTGCGGAAGGATCAGCAGGGGAAGAAGCTGGGGTTGCGGATCATCGAGGCGTTGGATCATATCAGTAAGGAGGTCGGGTGTTATAAGACCATCTTGGATTGTTCCGAGGCGAACGAAGGGTTTTATGTCAAGTGTGGATATAAGAGGGCGGGGCTGGAGATGGCGCATTATCACGATAAATGACTATATGGGGCCAAGGAAAGGGGCGTGGCAGGTGAGATGACGAAGCCGAGGTTGTGAAGGAAGGGGAGGGGAGGGGAGGGTGGCATGGAATTGGTGTGGGTGATGATGGGATGTATAAGAGGAGGGTGAGCGATCTTAGCAGCATGACCCTGATGTGACCAGATTCAACAGATCCGGGCGAGATGTTAGAGCTCAATGATTTCAACGAATGTCTTCTCCATCTCAGGTATCTCACTGTACATTAGCTTGCCCGAGCAACCTGCCTTGGTTGCCTTCATCTCTTCTTCGGCCCATGTTTCCCATCCTCGTACAATTCCCGTTCATCTCTATGGCAGCAACTCCTCTCATTAGCATATCCGATTCCTTGTCGTGTTCCTACAGGCGCCATAGCTCCATTGCATACAAATATCAAGGAATTCAAGGCGAGGAAAGATGGTGTACTGGAGAACAGAGCAAGCTCTGTGCAAGAAGGTAACGATGTTGATGTAGCGATAGGTGTATCGATATGATAATGTGCATCAGACCCAAGCTGGTCCCACGCTTTCCAAGGGCCATTGTGCGTCATCAGACCCAGGGCCAAAGTTGTCATATCATATTGACTCAATAGAAATTGCCCTTGGGGAAAGCGCAGAAGATACCGGTGGCGATCGCCGTGAGGATTAGAGATCCGCTCATGGCTTGGAGGAAGATAGTGTCTTGGATTTGTCTCAGGGCCGGCTCTTGAATCCAGATTTCGCGATCCAAGATCTTGCGCAGGATGTTCCGCTTCTCGTACTTGATGACCCACGGTTCATCTTCATAGCTATTGGAGCTGCCAAGCGTGTCGAAAGAGCCCTTGGCCATGTCGTAGGAAGATGCGGATTCGTCATCAGGGCTGGCGAACAACTCCCAGGGACGGAGATGGCGGTGGTGCATGCCATGCAGAACCTATGGCGCATATCAGTATGAATGCCCATTGGAGGAGGATCGTGGTGGGAGCAGCTCACCACGCACATGCCCTTCCAGGCTGCTATCAGAGTTGAGATCCCGAGCATGAACCCGATAGCGGCCAGCACTCTCCAACCACGACCGGCATCGCTAAGAGTGACGAGAACGGCTGTGACGATGCCAGCCAAGATACCGAAGAGCCCAAGACCGCGAGCAAAGATCACCCGGGGTCGATTGCCGTTGCAAATGGACCATCGGATGAAGTTGGGGTGAGCCTGGTGACGCAAAGACCACTCGACGGTATGTACTACAGGACGAAACGCTGAAGGGTGGGTCGTTCCAGCCAAGGCATTTAGGAGGATGTTCCGCTCCTTGGAGGAGAGATTGAGTTGACGAGGGCCGTCATCCTTGATGTAGATTGTGATGATTCGAGCAATCTCGTCTCTAAACGGCTGGATGGTGACTATGATAAAGTCAGCAGCAACTCGAATGAGGAAGAGGGGAGCAAGAGCAGGCATACATGGCTGAACCTTGACATTGGCATCCTCAAATGCACCTGCAGCTTGCCTCTGATGTGAGCTATGGGTCATGCGGCTCACGTTCAAGGTTGATGCATTGGGACTCCATCCAATATCGGATACGAGGGATAGCGTGTCTGCCTTGGGCGTCACGGGCGGTGTGTTGAATGGATTCTGCTTTACCTCGGTCACGTTGGCTGTGGGTGCTGCAAAGTCGGTCCCTTTGAATGCAGCAGCTGCCTCTGGGCTGATATGTTGCTTGGGTCCTGACGTGTTTTGCTTAGGCTCGACTTCAGGTTCTGGAGGTGTCCACGTGGGTGCCAATGCTTTCTCGCCTTCTGGCAGGTTGTTGAAGCGCTTGACGTAGTCTTTGTACCAGAGAAAGAACTGAAGATTCTCTGCAGAGTGCTCAATGTAGATGAGATAGTTCATGAAGTCTCTGGTGGTGCATGGCTACATGGAATTGATGTTAGAAGAGCTATTGCTGGATGCTGCTCTGATTGCTTGACGTAGGTTAATATTGGGCATGCTACCTACCGGACAAGTGCCTCCAGAGATGATTCGGTCAAACGATAAAGCCTCTGGGATGCCGGAGATAACTCCAGAGCCTGTAGTGCCGACCGAATTGGTGGTTGATGCACCAAACGACTTTGGCTTTTCATCTCCAATGATGGAGGCGCTGGCGGAGTCCACGTGAGCAGGACGACGGTAGGAAAGGGAATAGACCATCGTGATTCAGGATTGATTGACGACCGGAAAAGGTCCAGTGGGGTCTGAGGTTCAGGAAGGAGTGGACGGCTTCAATATGCCAATTCGATAGTAACAGAGGTAATTTAAGAAATAAAGATTGATGATGAAAGGTCTCTAGGTGGAGTGGAAGAGGTTGCAAGTGAGGAACAATGTGGACGCCCCACCGGGACTTTTCAACCAACCGAGATAAACGATGAAGTCTGATTTGCAGTAAAGTCAATTTACAGATCTCGTCTAAGGGATGTTTGAGATTGAGGGTCTCGTGGAAAGAGCACGGTCCACCTCCACCAGCGAAGTGGCCGTAAATGTCCACCCGGTGTTTCCCGAATAGGTAATAGCCGCTTACGAAGTTGACAAATGGTGACAGTGACGACGTTGCAAGACACAAGAAAGAAGAGAAAAATAAGGAGAACAGAAGAGGATGAGGGAAAGATTGAACATATATGCATGTGATCGCCCCTTCTTTGAATGCCTGCAGGGGCAAAGACGAATTGAGGAGAAATGCAGGACAGAATCAGTCACGCACAATCATGCAAGGGGCTAATCCGCCATCGTGCACGATACGCAGATGCCCGCTTGCCGCTTGATGCACCTCACGATCCATGAAGCTGTGACGGTCGTTGTGATTGAGCAGAATTTGGAACAACGTCCTTCAACCTCGCCAGTAAGATTCGAGAGCAGGGTTTAGAAGAGCTAAGCGAGAAAATAATATCGCATCAAGATTGCCGAGAGCAGAAGATGGAGTCGACCAGGGTTGAGCATACGCGGCAGCGGGGAGAAGGGGCAAAGGCCTGTTAACGCAGAGCTTCCAGAGCTCTGAGCTCTAACGAATGGCGTCATGTCCTATAAGGAGGCAGGCACTCATCTATCCAAGGGGTATTGTCAGCGATATCCCTGGCGCATAGGAGGTTCAATCCCCGCACGCAACGTCGTGCATAACCTCACGCGATACAGGCACAGAAATGAGAGAAAAACCTGATTGGAGCTGCGATCAGAAGACAATCGGGCATAAATTGGTGCCATGGAGTGTTGTCATCTTAGCGTCGCAGGTGGAGATCATTGATTGGTGGCGTCTCTGGCGCAATCTATTGGTGGCTTTGTTACAACTTACAAGCCTACAAGACCCTGATTTTCTTGCTCGCAAGACCCACCAGAAGACCGGCGTGGCTTTGCGAAACCAGGGTGATGGAACCCCCCAGCTCGGCGCAGCAGCTAGGAAGTTTTCGGCTGTTGTAATCTCTGGTAGCGTTACCGGGCTTCAAATCCTGATTAAGCTCCCAACGAATCAGAGGTGTGTGAAGGCAGATGCCACTTTCGGAAGATCATAACTTTGGGCCGTCCGCATTGCGGCCTGACACACCTTAACAACGTCGAAAGGACGATCCAAATTTATTTGACAAGACGTTACGTCCCCGCACCTTCTGGTAGATCAGAGTGGTCTGTGCGAGATGCTGGACAAACACCACAGGACACTGCAGCTGTCATTGTCGTCGCATACAGCCGCAACTCAATGAACACTGCGAACGTCTGATTTCGCATGATCATACTAGAATGGACAAGCGACAAACCCTCAGCGATTGCACCAGCTGCCAGGTGACATCAATACCTTGTTTGGAGATCGCAATCACTTTTCCACTTCGATAGTGTCCCACAAAGGTAGGGATGAAAGCCCCACTACCTTTCCGAAATACAGTGGCCGTGTCGACTTGCCTTGCCTTGCCCTGCCCAGAATCTTTCGTCTTTCACAATCACATTTTAGAAACGCCCTTAATCATTAACTTGAGAATCCAATTGGTCAAACTCTGTCCGCGACAAGCGTGCCGTTGGGCACAGAGTCAATGTTCTCGTACAGTGGTTCAACAGCTGCCGTGTATGTTGGCTCCTTCGCTTGTGAGTACTGAGTACGGACTTCCCTTAGCACCTTTTGCTTGCATATTGTAATCAAAAGCCAGCTCACAGATTGATGTATTACGTGAGGCCAACCCATGCAAACGTTTGATCACAGCGGGTTCCGGAATTGCGAATTGACTTTCACTCTCACACCATCAATCGCCACACTATCTCACGATCTGTCATGTACGGACGCTAATCATGATGTCGCGCAACGTCGCTTCTAACTCGGCATCAATTGCGGGACTCTTCAAATTGATTCAAGTAGGGTCTCTTCCTGGTTCGTCCATTAATTCAGAGAAGGACGATCGAGAACATGGTGCACTGAAAAAGAGTCCTGAGCCCCTGTTGTCCTCTCACTAGAGAATCGGTTCTCGTCTTCTGTTCTTGCCCCTCCAGGCCTCTCGTTTCCATCGGTTCCTCCAATTCAGTCGCCTGCAGGGTCTTATAGTCTTATTCCGCATGATGCGAGGATTGCCGAAACGCATAGAAGTCCGTTTTCAAGTTCTAGTGTTCTACTGCTGGCGTTGTTGCAGCGGAAAGCCAATTCCGCACCTCGCCTGTCGTTGCTCATGTCTCTGTAGCCATTCACGGTCCATTGTATGTCATCATAATGTGGATTTACCTTCTTTTGAAGGACGAAAGCCGAATGTCCAGTATCCTGTGGCCATGTGGTGAATCATTCAGGTGAACGTGTGCAGTCACTATGAGTGAAGTCTCCAGGCTTGGCCATGCTGTGATCTTCACCACATTACATCTCACAAGATCTCCTCGTCTGGCTCTTACCAATTCAGGACCAGCAGAGGAGGCAAACCCTTCCGTGTTTGAGCATTCAGAAGGTTTGATGTAACGTCCGTAAGTAAATTGCATTCGTATGACCGCGATTTGTCAGAAGATAAATATACAAGCGTCTATTCCGACTCAACTACCATTCCCTGCAGTCTTGTTGCCTTCAAATTCCCGATGATATGTCTGTACTTTCTCAAAATTCATCAATGAAAATTCATCATGTATCACCTTGTGGCACTCCTTGGCAGCACTAAATACTTGGGCCTTGACTATGCAGCTTGTAATGCCCACGACGCAATTGACTTGCATCAATATTCGAGCAAGTGTCCAAGGCAGGTGAGTGTGGGTCTTGAGTCGGCAAGCAGCACGCGCACAATCATCATGTGCATAGGGGCCGCACAGTGACATGTACTTCACTTTCCTGAATCTCATCTATACCCTTTGTGATCGGTATCTCCCAGGCTGCTCTCAGCTTTGGGCGAGAACAAAAGAAAAGTGAAAGCATGGAAATGAGAGGGCCGGCGATCCGAGCCTGCTCAAGCTGATGCAAACATTCCGCACAGCAGATTCCAGACGGCTGACACTCGAGATAGTGGCTGCTCGTATTCACAGAATGTGCGTTAAGACTCAAGGTGTTTGATGGTCGATGCAAGTGATCTACCAGCTTGCCTCTCGCAGTCAGAGACCTTGGGTCAAAGGTGCTCTGACCACATATTCCGAGCAGTACTCTCTGGGTTTCCAGACAAGCGGATCATTCTTCCGGCAGCTACAAGCATTGGAAAGGCATTTCATCATCACCTTGACCACAGCCATGACCAGTATCTACAGGCCCTATCGGCCAATAAGACGATTGGTATCATCGCAGGCCAGGGCAATGTTGACCCATCTGATGCCGATTTACAGGCGGCAGAGCAAGGACTACAACGAATGGAAAACATTGATAGTGAATGTCGAGCAACTAGATGCAGATTTACAGCTTCCTCGACCTCCAAATACCGAAGCGGAAGAAGACCGTCACACTGATGAACAGTGACGATCACGACAAGCGCACGACTGACAGACACTATACCAATTTCGAGCTTGCGCAAGTGCCAGTCACAAGTCTCTTCAAACCTACGCCACCAATAACGGATTACACACACATCGCGTCAAGCTTTATGCATCATGAAATCTTGTATGCCGAAATTTGACTACGGCGTAATGTAATCCTGCGGATAGCGACGTTGTTACGAGACTACTTGGAGCTCGCACAGAAATTGAAAGCTACCCAGGACTTGATTGATAAAGCTTGCCTTTATCAATGTCACGAAACTCTGCAGTCTGAAGCATCCCTGCTCCAGAGATCATCCAAAGAAGACGTCAAACAGAAGACAGTTGCGTGAACTATCTATTCTGCGGTATCACCTTCAATACGGATCTAGTGCTCATCGTCCGTCCATCTTCTGTTTCTCCGTCAACGGGAATTGGAAGATCTTGTCATTCAGGCTTCCAATGAGTCAATAGCCATTTAAATTACGAAAATTTCTTCCTCGAAGAGGTTCAACGACATTACGCCCAGCACTTTGGTACGGCTGCCATAAACAAAACTAAAAGTAAAGTAAAAGCTCAGGGTGGCCCTCGGATCTTGTCGAAGCGCTCGATCGGATGAGGAAAACTGCGGATCATGACCCCAACGAGCTCGAATTCACTCCGGCTACTTGCAAAGGGCCATCCAGACCCGCCGACCTTGATTCCATTGAAAGGATTCTCGAGTCAGCAGTCGAGGTTCGTGTAAGTTCGAAACGAACAGTGAAGTTGCTGCCATGGAAGCCCAGCTCAGACAAAGACGAAGGTTATGTTTTCGTCAAGCGTTGGCTTCATTGAGTCCAATGAAAAGCAGATCACGATGTGCGCTTCCATACTCTCGAACCTATCAGAGATCATTGTTAAGGCGATGTATTCAAATACTGAAAGCTTGAACACTCCGATGCAGAACTTCCGGTATGAATTCGGATTTTCTTCACGGCTGGTTTTGGTACACAACCTTCGTGGACAGACAATACCTGCAAGTACATCACATGCGGACTATCTAATGCTGTCCACTTATTCTGAACCATCAGCAATGTCGACTGATCCCAAATAGGCGATGCCAAGGGTAGTGAATCTTTGATGGGGTGTGACACTAATAGCAATGGTATTTGGGCACTTACATTGTAATCTCCCCGCACACTCGGACGTGTCTAACGCCAAAGATCATTTCTGACTGATCGGGCCCCCGGATTGTGCGCCCTCCGAATGGAGGACATTTGCCTGTTGTTGCTACTGCTGCTACTACTACTACTGTGACCGTCGCCCCCGCCCCCCCCGCCCCCCGGGGCGCCGCCTTCGCCCCTGGAGGCCTGCGACGAGGAGACTCTCCTTCATTCTTCCGGACTAAATATATTGACTATAACCTCTTGTCAATTTTCTCAAAGTTGGCCATGATGGAAGTATGACTCCACAAACAAGGTATTCACTCGGGCGATTTGCGACTAAAGCTCTTGCAGACATGCCTCCATGAAGACATCTTTGGTGTTCTTCGTTTCTCACAACAATACATAAGCTTTGTCCTGCTGTGCCATGATATAGGAGCATACGCGTCGTCATCTTTCAAATTATGTGCATTTGCCGACACGTGGCGGCGATGGACACTCGCCACTATTGTCAAGCTCTATGAAGGCATCGTACCTTCGAGACATGTTGTGTTATGTGGGATTGGTTCTTGGGGTTATGACTAAGCATCCCTTTTTGCGCCACCTTGAAAGTCGCCATAGTGACACTCATTACCTACTAACCCACAGCAAGACTCATTTTTCATGTCAAGTTCCGACAACGACAGACTCCGCCCTGCCGAGATTGGAGATCAAGTCCGAAGAATGTAAGTTAACCACCTTCATCCAAAGTCACAAAGTGCCATGAAAAACCCTAACGACATGTCATTGAATAGGACGATGCCGAACATGTACGGGGACTTAGCGTTCGGCAGCCTTGTAGGCTCCAGCCTCTTAGCTATGTTTGCGCTAGCTCCTTTGGCTTAAATACGAATCAATGCATTTTACGGGGTAACGGACTTCCCTATGGATCTAGAGTTGAAGAGATTGCTGGATAAAAGCGACCCGGCCGATATACAAGAGACTAGGCTATAATGACTTATTAAAGCAACTCTTGTCTCCGAAAAGCAAAGCTCGCCTGGCGTCGACCAGCAACTTTCTCAAGTCACCAAAATCCAAGCGCGATTAGAGACGAGAGAAGAGGGCCGAAGAGAAGATACTTGCCTAACTTTGTTCGCTGTCAAAAATCTTGTGTCAAGTTGATAAGAGAGAATTCATTCAAGGTACGGGTGACCATTGCTTGAGCATCTCAATAATGTACACGAAAGTGTCCCAGCGTCCTGGTACGACCTACCATAACAACGCGCAAAATCAATTTGGAAGACGTAAGATACAAGAACATGCTTTAGTAGCATGAGAACGAAGATGAGCAGTCGGGTAAAGCGCTTCCAGAATCTGAAATCAGAGAGGTAAACCTAGGTGCAGCCAGATTGTGTGGATAGGATCATATCCATCCCACGGCACATTGGCACGAGGGGATCGGCGACCTCCTCAATATGCACCGCAGCATACGTAAGTAATTTATCATGAAGACTCTTCCCGCCGTCCCCACAAAGAACATTGCGGAAGGGGGTTGCCCACCTACAGCGGCCCAAATCAAAGACATGACGAACTCCGTACAACGAAGAGACCTTCTTCGGGACAATGCAGGCGAATACCAAGGCCGGGACAGTCAAAATCATAACAAACGCACTGATTGCTCGCATCGGTCAGCTTGAGAAGGTATCAAAACAGCAGAATGTGCATCCTGAGGTATTGGTTGGCATACGAAATTGTTCAAAAACACGAAAGGAATTCATTACAGTTGAACACAGTCGAAATTTTGGTCCGGCAATAGAAGAGACAACCAGGAACAAAAATGGCAGATGGATCAACGACATGCCCGCGCCCATGATGATGTAGAGCGGCAACTATGATGTGTCCCCTGCGCCGCTTCAGGACCTGGACAAGAAAGTAGATGCCCTAGTCGATTCTCTCAGCAAATGATGTGGTATCTAACACGCACTGACGTCTTCGGGCGGCCGTGCAGTCGATTGCATCCTGAGTTCTCAAAATACGCCAGGCCCCAATTGCCAAAATTGGTAAGAATATGCAGGTGTGACCGAACTAACACGCGGTTCTCTTTCGCTCAAAAAGTAGGATTATTCAGAATGACGTTCGGTCGTTAAAAGTCTGCGATCAGGGGACCTGATGAGAAACTGAATATTCAGACAAGTCGAGGTCGTGGCGAACAATTATTTCAGGGCTCTAAGCGAGGACTGGACCCATTTACGTTCGAACCCCATTTTCGAAGGCCGGCAAGCACCCAAATCTATCGCCACCTCAATTCCTCGCGACAAGATCTGCATCATCACCCCGAGATAAAGATGAATGGTTGGCAACAAATTCTAAGCGGAGCGTTGCTCAAAAGGCCATAAAGGAGCCCAGGATCGCGAGTGGGGGCTCTACCACATGCCCTGCGTGCTTCTTTGAAGCAATTCTCTGTATTGAGAACGCACAGTTTGAGACTTCACGCTCGATGTGCAACACTACAGTGTTCTTTCAAGATCTCAAAAAGTAATATCGCAGTCTGCGAGGCTTTACTCCGCCGAAATCCCTTGCCATACGTGTTCAGTCACTGCTGATTCGGCAATGAACCCGCTTCGTGGTCTTTGAGCTGACCCGTATTGTATGGCTCCAAATTGCCAGTCGACACAGCTCATGTCTACGCTTCTCGCCCTCCAAGTCCAGATGATGACCCTCGAATCACACTAACCAGTTTCCTCCTGAATACAGATGTAGATGTTCGCAAATCGCTGTCATCTGCAATACTCCCGGCCAAAAAGCTTGGCAGTATAACCATATGCTCTTCAGTCCAGACCTTGTATTTTAGCTCACAGCTCTGACGGACCCAACTCCTCAATCTCTGTGTGGGCAAAACCAAGGTGATGCATCATCGGAACCCAAGTGCAACAGGAATAGTTCGATGCCAGTTCATCAAAGACCGCAGCATCGTCTCCCCACGAAACACATTCTGCACTACTAAATGTAGCGCGGCAAGCATCACCAGTCAATTTCACGCCATTGGGATAACAGGATATGCGCTGCTCAAGCCTCCGATGATATATCATAAGGATACGGTTTCAGCTGCCTTCTTCTTCCTAAGAGCAGACCCACACTTCATACTGATCCCAGGTGTACTCCTGCCGGTCCAGGAACAATCCGTAGTCTCAGGCATCAATCGCCATATTACCCTTCATCAATAGCTGCTGTACCCATTAGAATGGGAGACCTGTGGAAAGGATTAGCAAGACAAGATTCGCCGTGGACAATCGATCTTGCGAAGTCCGGTTCGTGCACTTTTGCTGGCGAAAATGGAAGAAGTGCTAGGTCAGCTTGTCGCCTTGACCATCAGCCATGGTGGTACACTTTGATTGCAAAGCTCAATTCGATATCTTCGTACAGTCTTGTCACTCCGGCGCATTGATCAACCTCTTGCAGGGCCAATCGGAAGCATCATTACTACAGTAACACTTCCGCTCAAGCTGGTCAACGTTCACATTCAGACAAAGGATCGATAAGTGGTCGTTTCAGAGATTCTCCTTTCACTATTGCATTCAGAAAAAGATTGAAATTCTGCTTTGATCCAAGGTTATACTTCATCGTTGTTCAGACAGCCACTAGCCACAGATAATCAGCGTTTCCACAGCCATGTATGCTGCATAGGTCTTCAGCTAACACGCATCCTCCTAGGTCTGATCCCATCACAGGTTCAACATCCTGTGATTCTCGGAATGGAAGGAAATAGTGCTTTGTTTTTCTGCGCATAATCTCTCAAGCTGCTGTGACCCATTCGTCGAGTCGTTGTTCTCATTTCCCAACTTCTTGCCTGAAAAGTTGTAACTTTGATGAACGGATGCTGACCGCGTACTTCCAAGTGGCCATTGACTTGAGCACAAGCAAATGAAGCTGAGGCTTCATACTCATAGAGAAGGGTTGAAGACATCAAGGCTGAATGAGTGATGGACGGTATTGCCGCTAATAGCTCAGTCTTGCCACGAGCTGAATCATATCATCACAATTTCATCAATCTATTTCGGCTGCTGGGGTATACCTCCGACTTTGTAAATCGAATCGAAACTCGAGAGTGGTGCCTGTTGAAACAAAGCTCGAGAGACCGGCGGCTTCTCTTTTACTTTGGGCGTAAGCAACACGCCTTGAGGAGCACGGAGGGATGAATCATTTACTTGCTAGTACAGGTTCAATCGATAAGAGGCAAATCAGAGCAGTCAGAAGATTTCTTCGACGGCATCGACTACAATCACTTCTCGAAATCTCAATCGGCTTCTTCTTTGAAGAACGTGCATACAGTAGTACTGCTTGTTTTGGGGCTATCTGATCCTCCTTTTCGCACGGAGTAGATCATTCGTCAGCTGGTGCCCACCAAGCCTGTCCCGAAAAAGCCCCCGACTCGCCATCTTCTCTCCTGGTAATAGTAGCAGCCAAATCATCCGAACACGTGGACCCTTGGGAAACCCGGCCCTCAATCTTTCAGGCCCGTCGCTTTTTGACATCACCTACGAAGCATGCATGCTTGGAGACTTTTGGGTCTGGAAAGCTAAATCGGGGCAACCAATCACACATTGACCTCAGTTTCGTCTTCATACAACGGAAGTATCGTCGATCCATCATACGAAGAAGAAGAAGACTGTTTTTCGTACAAAGCCTGTTGCACCAAAAAATCAGGAGTGGGTTACATCAACGGCGTCAAAGCTCCGCAATGCGGAATCGCCAGGGCACAGTGACATACCGGCCTAGGAATTCACCAAGCCTGACTCAGTGGAAACCGTGGCTCAACAGATACCAGCGACAGTTAAGGCTGAGTCGAATCCCTTTGACCAATGCAACCTTCCGATGCACTATGGGGAGTAGCCCCACCCAGGCAATCAATCGGTCTAGTAGGCTTCTGGCAGATTTCCGAACGCTAACGGCTACAGTGCAGTTGGCGAGTGGTGAATATAACATAACAGATTCGACGGGGGGGTACATGGACTCCTAACCAGATGCTCTATATGCTTCGATCCTTTTCTCTCCACTGATCCATCAATCAAACAGGCGCAATATGGGATGAGCCATCACTTACGGAAGACGATCAATCCCAACGCACTGAATGCAACTGCGGAGGAGGGCGAAGCATCACCCGACGATGTTCCTACTGACCCACGCTTGACAGCCCAAGGAGAAGACTTTACGAGAAGGATTGCAGGAGCCCACGCTGTCTCCTTGTTGACTGGCTTCTTGTCGCCGGGTAACGCGAGCCAAGTGTCGGCACCTTCGTCAATCCCCATCACTCCAAGATTCCTCATCCACGATTTCGCCACTCCACCCTCTTGAGGATACGGGAATAGAGGAACTCGATACCCCCATTGTCCTTTACCTCCTGGGTTGGATTAACCTCCGCGTTGTGCAAGCGAAATCCCCCTTTCCAGCACACGATCTGGACTTCGATCAGGCGATACGAGGCTCCACAGTTGGAGAACAGACAGAGCTAAACATGAGGTTTCAGATAAGACGAAGGTACGATGGGTGCGGGTGTGTGTACCTTCAAGGAGTTTGGCGGGTTGCCCTATTTCGGCTGATATTGCAGGTTCAAGAATAGGCTCCGCAGAGCCCAGAAGTGAGTGGCATCGTAGTCGTGGGTAGTGATCTTATCGGGAAGGCAAGGCAGATCGGCGATGATAGTTATGACTTCTGTTTCAGTGATCCAGATGTCGCGCCGATATGATGAGGGATCTTGACGGGGGGGGTAAGTCAGTCTGGCACAGCTTCGAAAGGGAAGTAAACCTACCAATCCTCATGTGCGACACATGCGACCTAGCCTATTTCCAGGATTTGATCAAAGAAATTACAGAGAAATTGGAGAAGGAACAGCTCGGAATCTGGCGGGGTGAAGCTATTGAAGAGTACAAAGCCGAGTCCAAGGAAGACAACAAAGAAGCATTGGAATGCTTAGCCAAGGAGGAAAATCACGACGAAAGGAAGCGTGAGTCGAAAGCCAAAGAGCTTGATGGGGCTATCAAGCAGGCGAGAGAAGAGGGGCGAGCTGAGAAGGCTACACGTTGGAAGCAGAAGTGGAACGCTTACATGGAACAAATCCGGATGAGTTCCCCAGCTAGGGAAAATGCTCAAGATACGTAACAAGGCAGTGGGATCTCTCTTTTGGGGTGGTGCGTTTTTCGTTCTTTTCGCGGGGGCTTGGGACACATTCATTATGGAAGGGGCGAGTTCTTTCCTTAGCTAGATCCAATCAATCAACATACTCTACCCTCTGAATCTGATCCCCAGCTCAGCTGCATTACCTGGCGATCCTGGCAATAAGGGTTTAAAAGGTTCTCGATGATACTTCGGAGTGCCACCGTCTTACTGGCAACCATCGAGCCGCTCAGGGTATCCTGGCATCGAGCATCGGTCAGTTCCTTGCAGTCAATAGCAATGTTTTGGCGGTAGCTAGCTAGATAGGTAATGCGGCCCTCGTAATCATCCGGAAGCGCGGCCATCTCTGTTGCGATGTTCTGGGTTCTTTATGCCCAAAGGATGGCCACGAAGGGTGTGGAATGAACGGCTTTGTATTGACAGGAACCAAACGTGAGGTGCGAGCTGCCGCAGGGCAACCAGCCATGCCATCGAAGGCCCTTTGTTGCGAATGATCTTCAAAACGGACATATAAACCTCCTTCCCCAACGAGGAAATACTCGGGAAGAATGACCCGGAGGTGAAGGCGCGAATTCCTGAGTCGGAGGACGCGGCAGACAGGCGGCCAAACCCTTTTTTCAAAGATGAAGGCTTGAATGAGGACGGCGAGTTTCAGGAGTGATGGCAATTTTCGACTGAGACGGAAATTATGATTGCCGCAACTTTGTCTTCTCGTTGCAGACGAGAGCATCACTTTGTACGACAGGCAACCCAGGCACCACGCCAAGATGAAGCAGCTTCAAGGATCCCCTTTTTATTCCCCAGTATATGTTCGGTGGGCAGCAGCTAAGAAGAGATGGAAGGCCGCGGTGATGCTACGTAAACTTGCAAGGGAAATCTTTTTCTGGCGATGTGTGTGTGCCCATTCAACATTGAGGAGGAGGAGGAGGGTGGGGGATATAATATGTGTAGAAAGAGGGATCAGACAGAGTGCCATTTTGTACATGGGTGATGGTGAATGTGAAACTCCATGGTCCAAACATCCCGTTCGGTGGAGACAAGTATGCGTCTGTTCCACGGTAGGGGTTTCGTGTGGTAAGGGCCATTTCATCTCGTTTGCATCTGCATAGCATTTCAGTAATGTTCATCGTCCCTATCTTCGCTATGTCTATTTCACAGTGCCTCGCCTTGAGTATTACATTTATTTGCACGCCCACCATCACCTTTCCCTTGTCTTGATTGTACCGACTTTGCGAATGCACATTATGACTTGTGAATTAGTGAGAAACAGAGAGTACACGAAGAATGAAGATGTCAACTCGCCGCAGACAGAACCTTGATGTCACGCAAGATGCCAGGAGTCCTGCCTCTAGCTTTTTGTGCCTTTTTTCAATATTGATGCGTCACATCCCAACTCCACACCTGATCTCCTCCTTCATCCTCTCATCCGTGATCAAAACCCCAGGTGGGTGGGTCCTCTCGGTCTCCTCTCTCTTTCCCTTTCCCCCCCTCTCTGCACCCTGAATGCCTTCCCCTGCGCAAATATTCTCTACCGCTCTGCTCACCCTCAAGAAGCTCCCCTTACTTCCCTTCACCTGCCTCAGTCTCACCAGACTCAACCCGGCCCGCTGGCCCTGGAACAGCACACCAAACACTTCCGCACGAAACTCTACGGGCGCGATGCCTAGACTATTGATTTTGTCGACGCGAGCAGTGATGGCGCATTCGGATTTTTTCACCGAAATGTCGCGGAGGCCGTAGGGCTGGAATGACCGCAAAATAGATGTGATGAGTTTGCGGGCCCGGACGCGGGGGAGATGGAGATAGAGTGTTTGGGTGGCGGGCTTGAGGTGGAGGATGCGCGCGAGCCAATTCTGGTGGGTTGGGTGTTGGTGGTGATGCTGTGAACGCGAGGACGCAAGGGCTGGAGCAGCGTGGATCTGCGTGTCGTTACTGCTGGCGTTGGAGGATTGGCGGGTTGTGCCTCTGGAGACAGATAGTGCGCTGTTGTTTCGATTGGTGTAGCCGCGGCGGGTGATGGGACGCTGGTCTCCTCCGAATGAGGTTTCGGTGACCTCAGATGCTGCGTCGTCGATCTTGTAGTCGCCACTCGTTTCCTTGAAATGTTGTGGCTTGTTGGTGAGAATATTGAAGAGGCTCTTCTTCTTTTTCAATTTTGGCGCTCGGGACCCTCCGATAGGCTCAGCAACATCGGTATGCTCCCTACGCGGACCTTCTTTCGGCGGCAATGATGGTGGAGCAATGTCTGTGTTCCTCGATGGCGGTCCTACCGCATGTCGGCGGAACCAGTTGCGCTTCGTGTTCCGGGCCCTGCCGCGCTCCAATGGGTCAAAATTCTCCTTGTCCTCATCGATGGGATCCAAGGCCTCATTATCATGCGTGGCAAGACCTGCTGCTCTCAATCTGGCGGCTTGAGCTGTATTGAGCAGAGGTGGGAAGTCAATCTGCGTCGGGGTTTGGGATTCAGGAGAGCCAGACGAGTTGCTCTTCTTTCGAATCGTTAAAGGCTTAACTGGAGAGATAGCTTTGTAATCATCTTCAACTATGCGAATGGTAGGGAGCGGCTTCTGCCGATTCATCGGATCGGAAGCAGCTCGAACCTCAGCCTCACGCTTCTGCATGATACGATCGAAAGTATTCTTGCGGGGAAAAGCCGGCTCTGGTGATGAGATAGCCCGCCGTTGTTCGTCTGCAAGTCGGACACTGCTGGGCTGCATCAACTTATCCAGGTGGGCTATTATCTCATCGAATTGACCAATAGCCGAGTTGGAATCCAAGGCACGAGCTCTTAAGAGATCCCTTGTCTTGGCAATCTCGTGTTGCGTATCTGGTGACAGGTATACCGTGGAGGTGGACGCCGTTGCTTTCCGAAGATATGGCGTCCGGTCATCGCCAACCGGCTCTCGGTCAGAATAACGCGATGTGGATGGGAGATTGAAGGTGGAGCTACGATCATCGGCAGAGATAGACGTCGCTTTTGTGAGATAGCTCTGCTGAGAGTCCCGTATATCTGTTCTCGGCGTTGCTGTTGTTGGTGCGTTAGAGGTGATAGATCCACGGTTCCAGGACTCATCAATGAACAGAGCAAGCTCGGTACTGACTTTTCTAGTATCGTTGACGTCGTGACTCATTGGCTTGCCCGTATCTGGGTGTAACAGTCCTGATTTCTTTTTCGGGCTCCTGAGCCACGGCGCAGTCTGCTTATGAGATGGTGGCGATAGATCTCGAATTGGCGAAGGAGGAGCCCGTGGTGATTGCGGCAGAGGCTTCTCTACTTCAGATTTACACTGGTTTTGCGCTTGCTCGACTTCGCCTTCTAGATATTTCTGATGTAGAGTGTACGGGGACAGTGGACAATTTGAGCCACGTCGCAATGTTTGAGGTCCACTTGTGTGCCTGAGTTGATGTCTGAAGCTGACACCTCTTTTACCTGGTTTGTGAGCAATCATGGAAGTCGTGCTTGTGCCTGAGCGCCTTGATAGAATCGTGGCCCTCGAGGTCGTACGTGAGAACTGTCGCTGTGCGCTGGACACCCTGCTGGAGGCATATTGTCCTGAAAAGCGTGTCAGAGGACGGATGCTGTTGGGCGACACCTCCTGTGCACGCATGATGGAGGGATTACGAACAGAGAGCGTGTTGTTCAGTCGAGAGGAAGGTCTTCTAGAGGAGGCGTACGATGGCTGTCGGAGGACAGTGATACGGGCTCGTTCCGGCAAGTTATTAGTTTTGGTGATCTGAGTTCTGGAGGGTCGATATGGATCGTAACTCCTTTCTGTGCCTTGCGTAGCATTGCTTACGCGCCTTGTAGCATTTGACTGAGTATGACTACTCTTCCGGACTTGTTGCGTGACGGGCTGGGCAAGAGAAAAGCGTGATGCGTGCTTCATTTCGCTTCCGATGGCAGGAGGCTCAAGCAGATTCTGGCTGGAGGTCGTATGGTGGTGGTCACTTGTCGAATACTCAATGAGGGGTCCCTGGTAGTCTTCGCATACCTGTTCCTGGTACTTCGACAACTTGTGGTAGAGAAGTCTCTCGTGATTGGGCCTGATGAGGGTTCAGTAGGATGGAGAGGGAGATTTGTGATGATCGACTTACTCATTGCTCAGGAGCCGTTTAACCAATTCGGTCTCGGGTACATTATGCCATAAATTCTGCAAGTTGCGCAGGAATAGAGGGTCAATCTCGTCAGGGTGGGAAAAACCTTGGCCGCAATCCCTGGACGAGGGTCGGGAGGCAGGTCCGACGTACCGTTTGCCATCCGCGTCCAGCGGGTCGAGATGCTTGTACCTTCTGAGAAGTGGGTGCTTCCACATATCATCAAGCTTGATCCGATAGTCTGGTACAGGTTGCAAGCATCTCTCGATGAGTTCTACGGCTTCATCGGAGACGCCGGGCGGGAATTCGTACTCGCACTGGATGACTGCTCGTATCACTTCACAGAAATTCTCCGTCACATCCTCGGCGAAGCTGTAAAATGGAAGGCCGCCAGTGAGCATTGCATACAACACCACCCCACAAGACCATGCATCCGCCAAGTCACCTCGGTAAGGATGGCCCTGAATGACTTCGGGACATGCATAATGGGGGCTTCCGCAAGACGTTTCTAGCCATTGGTTGGTTGGCTGCAGCGCGGCCATCCCGAAGTCGACGATTTTGACATTGCCATGGCGATCGAGAAGTATGTTCTCGGGCTTGAGATCGCGGTGGCAGATCAGAAACTTATGGCAGTACGAAAGCCCAGCAATCACCTGGCGAAAGATACGTAAAGCTTCGTGTTCGGGGAGAAGGCCATTCTGAGATATGTGGTGGAAAAGCTCTGGTCCTTCGACGTATTCGAGCACGAGATAGCTATTTCTTGTCAGACGAGGACACGTTTAGAGGAGGACGACAACTCACAGCTCTCCTTTATTCTCCCACGTGTCATAAAGCTTGATGATGTTGGGATGATCAATCAATTTCATGATCGCGCATTCCCGCGCGATGCCAAAGGGAATCGTCTTCTCCTTCTTTCCTGCCGATGGGGCTTCCATCATGATATCCATTGTGGCCAAGCTCGTGCTCTTGAACAACTCTGCAGATCTTTTGCTGATGATCTTGACAGCTGCATATTGACCGGTGAATACATGTTGAACCTTTCGGACTCTTCCCGTAGCTCCCTTCCCAATGGTTGTTCCAAGCCTCCACGGTCCAACAAATTCTTTTCTGCGCCCTTTGCCGGAAGCGTTTGTTGAGGTAGTGGAAACCTGGCTATCACGTTTGGAGTTTCTGGCGTCCTCGCTGGAGATAGCAGACACTCGTTTGTCTTCCGCCTTGGAATCTACATTGGTGATAGGTGGTGTATCATTGAGAACTTGCAAGACGTTTTTGGCTGGCAGGGACGTATGATGAGGAAGCTTCGGTGCGATTGCGGACGAGGAGCTACCAGCCGCCACTTGTGTTGTAATTTCTGAACGGCTTCCTTGATTGTTGGCCCACGGGGTCGATTCATCGAGGAGAGGGTGACGCTGTTTCTGTAGCCGTGATTGCGATGGGCGTGGTTTCGATTTTGGGGAATGTCGGCCTGTGAGAGTCGATGTATTCTCCATGGGCACGTCCACCTCATAGGTGCCAATCAGAGCACTCACTAGTCCTGGGCAGTGCCGTCACTGGGTGGCGCCTTCTTCAAAGTGAAAGAGTGTGATTAAATGAAGCAATAAGCGAGTGTGGTCTTTGTCGACAAGCAAATGCAAGCAAAGCAATTGGGAATGCAGAGGAAGGCCAGAATGGAGTTCAGTAAATGAGGAATGTGAAATAATCAAAACAACACGAACCGAGGAGGGGCGTCATGGCGACCGCCATCATCATCACCACGGAGTGATGATGATGGTGATGAACCCCGCATGTACCCCCAACCAAAGGCAAATGAATGCAAATTCCTATTGAGATGAAGCGTAATTCAGTTTCCAGTGCTCAAAGCCTCTCGAGCTGGCATCTCTTTACAAGTCGAGCTGCCCTCGTGCCTTTCATTCATTCTGGACAAATTCCAGGAAATCAGTCCGCGCCTGTAGGTTTGGGGGCTATGACATGTATGACACATGCACACGTAACAGACTCCCTCCAACGTTGACACTTTTCAGATTTCAATGCTTCCAATCTAGAGTAGGCGCATGGTGAATGGCGGATATCCAGTGAGAGGTAGTTCTAATGCCAAGACCTGCAAATTGACATCAGCGCCACAGATGAAATACTCGCGTACTTTGGTCAGTAATGCATGCAAAGGCAAGTTCAAACGGCGTTTCGTTGTTGCAACAAGCAGGGAATACTACCATGCATGTCCAATGCATCACTACAGCAATGGAGATCAATATTGAATGCATTCATTCCAAAAGCTCGCACACTTTCGGTAGCTTAAGAAAGAAGCACTTGTTGCCTTACAATATCATCCATGCCAACATTGAGACTTCTTTGGCTTTCCTGCCTTTCTTGCGAAGCTTCGTATCCTCCAACAACCCGCTCCGCTCCCTGAAATGTACATGAGCAAGAAAAGAAAAATCCCTAGAGTGGAATCCAAGTATGAAGCTTCCTGGACCTGTGCCATCCACCATCCAACTCCCAAGACCGGACAGCCTGAACATGTCCGGTCCGCGACCACCGCTGCGGATCGTTGGTCCGGTCAGAGAAGTCGCTGAGACTATATGGACAAACTCCGTAACACCCCGTCTTTGATTATGATTATCGAAGTGGTCTATGATGAAGAAACGCCATTCATTTGAGGGTATTGGGATCGTTATGACAGAAACGGTTCGAGCCATTCCATGATCGTGATGCAGTCGAGTCAGGGTCCACCTTTGACACCCATAGCTTCTATTGGCCTTCATCTTCGGGCTCATCCTCAGCGGGCGCATTCTTTCCGCAACCTTTAACGAGGATATGTCGCTACTCATCATGTCAGCCTTAGCCCCAAATGATACCTTTTCTGCGTCAAGTGGATCTACCTTGAGAGCATCTTTCCTCGAGAAACTTTTCTCACAATGACCGCAAGGGAAAGGTTTGACCGAGAGATGTATGCGCTTATGCCTCTTGAGGTCGTGGTTTCGGTTGAAGGATTGCGGACATTGGTCGCAGTGGAACGGTCTCTCTCCACCGGGCGGTATCTGATTGCCAAACATCTGAGCCGCAGTCCCACTGTGATAACCTGGCAACAAGGCCGGAATGGCGGGCGGCATACCCATCAGAGACATGGGACCTCCTGGCTGGCCCATGTTGCTCATGATCGGGTTCGAAAGTTGCATTGGAGGGCCTGGCATGGGTGGTCCCGGCATGGGGGGGCCTGACATTGGCGGTCCTGACATGGGTAGACCTGACATGTGTGGCGGTAATGTTGTCGGCGGTGGTGGGAAAGGGAAGGGCGGGTTGAAGGTATTCCGGAAGCCGTAAGAAGGCATTGGCTGGCCCATGGGTCCCGGATGCATTGGTCCATTACTCATGCCTCCTGGTGGTGAGTATGATGGTTGTGTTGCCGATGGCGGGGAGTTTCGGTCGAAGCTTGCTAATGGTGCACTGAGCGGAGTCTGTTGCGGCGGTGAAGAGGTCGGAAAGGCAAAGTTGGCGGTCTGAGCAGAAGTTGGTTGGGAAAGGCTGTAGCCAAGGGTAGAGGGGGTCGAGGAAGGTCGATCCATAAATATTTGCTGTGGCAGTCCATTCATGGGAGGTGAGGTAGGGTTCATCAGCGGCGGCGAAGATCCGGTCGGTTCGTTCCACGACTGCTGATTCGAATCTTGGGTATAGTTGGAGAAACCTTGAGTTGAAACAGGGTTGGCATTGCTGAGAACAGCGCTGATGGGACTTAACAAACCTGGCATCGTCGTGGACGATGTGTTGGGAGGGGTCAACAAGTTGCCTGCGTTGACCACGGCGTCGCATGGGCGGTATGGCAGTGGCGGCAAAGCCATACTGCCCAGGTTGTTGGCGGCGGGCCGGCGGGACGTCAGGCTACCGAGCTGAGCCGTTGGAGAGTCTGCCAGGGACGCCATCATGGACTGTTGGCCGGTGCCCAATGACAGACTCTGAGAGGCGTCTGGCGGTTTGTAGGCGCTGTCGTTGAGGTCAGTCGGAGGCGTGGGGAGTGTATTTGGTTGTGTGGGATTGGCTGAAATGTGTGTTTGTGGTGCCTGAGGGAACAGCTGTGTGGCTGGCGAGGAAGCCGCCGCCGCACCTGGCCAGTACGCACTGGCCTGAGTATTGGGGAACTCCAGCGAGGGCAAGCGATAAGAGCCTCTGGCAGGGGATGGGGTGGTAGGATTCGAGCTGAGATTTCGTGCTTTGTATTTGGCGAGATCAAGACTGGGGAGGTGGAAATAATCGCGCTGCGCAGGCTGCGGAGGGGAAAATTTAAGAGAAGCCAGGTCTGATGTTGATGCGCTTTCCACCATGGGAGCACGGGGCGCTTTGAAGCTTCGAAGTTGGGGGAGTCAATAGGAAATTTAAATGTGGGTAGTCGACTGGCGGGGCAATGTGCTCGAATGTTTGGTTGTGGCTGGTGGAGAGGGATAGATGTGGAGTGTAATACGCTGTGACGGAGCTGGTGTTGCTGAAACCTTGTGTTGCTGAGAGGGATGATGACAGACAGCCTTGACGCGAGGATGGCCTGTTTGGAGCGGTCTGATTCGACGACTTAATGGGCGCTGATAAGAATGTTTGGTCGCGATGAAGAATGTGAGCTGTTGAGAATGGTCTTTCACCAGTGGAGCCGTCAGTATGAGAGTGGTAGCAGCAGCAGAGGCAGAGGTAGAGGTAAGGTGAGGTAAACTCACATTGCGATACTTTTGCGTGAGAGACAGCGGGTCAGAGTCGCGTAATGGTAGAGTATAGTTGGTAGGCCTGGTGGAGTGCAATTGATCTTATGTTCTGGAGCAAATACTCGTGATTTGAATTGTTTGAATGGCGATGATGGAGTTTTGATGTGAAATTGCTGTAGGAGGAAAGAAAGACGCTGATCGTTTTCCCGGTTCTTCCAGGGCTCTAAGCTCCTCCCAGAACCTCCCCTCGCTCCTTCTTGTTTCTGCTGCAGGCTAGAGGTCTGGGCGATTCCGAGTCCAGGCGGGCCAGGCTTTCGGGTCCGGCGATCGCGCGATGAGCAAGGAAAGCCACTAACTACTACCTAACTAGAGCAGCCGACGGCGCAGCTGTCAAACACCCAACTTTTTTGCGCGTGGGACGGTGGAGGTGGGTTTGGGGTTTGATCGCCAATCAGATGTCCCCCCGCAACAAGTTGATGATTTCATTTCTACGGCTCTACTGCAAAACCATATAGGTAGATACAGTGTATTTGCGCCGATGTTCATGGAACCAAGAAAACATCAATCAACTCCTCCTGAACATGCTGCGAGGCTGCTCCTCCCATCAGGTCGCAGACAGAGCCCTGTTTGTCCAGGCCCAGGGGCCACGAAGCAATCGAGACTGCTGGTCTTTTCCCAACAACCAAACTGACAGGGTCGCACAGCCGGCGAGAAATGTGTGCGAATCTTGCGCCTGACCAAGTGAACATTCTTTCCCTTATCCTCCTTGACGTTCGACGACAATGGTGACGGCTACAATTAGCAAATTCTTTGTCCCAAGATTCGCAATTCGATTAAGGGTGGGCGTCGCGGCTGGCGGTGATCAAGGCTGGATGCGGGTGCCTCCCTGGAGTCAGAATCAGCGCTCAGCCGTATCAGGGAATGACATCTATCATCCTGCTAGCCCATCTAGCTCGCTCATGGACTTCCCCAATTCGATCATGTCACAGTGCAGCAGCGTCTACAGAGCGATCGTTGCTTTGTACCTGGATACGTGGTCAAGCATGCTGAAGATCTATTCCGGCCGTAACAGCGGCTGGAGACCTGTCCAATGTTTGAGGTCAAGGGTCCCTTGCTTGTTGTAGTCTTGTAGATAGATGCTTTTTTTACCTTTTGGGAGCAACAATTTGGCAACGGGTGATGCCTCGCAGCAATAGGGAGCTAGCCAGGACGGGTCTGGCACTGGCATGTACCTGTCCCTTCAGAATTGAGTATTGACCATCTGATGATATGCTTGCATTATTCTATAATATTTCTGTGGTACATCTTCTCGTGCGTCTCGCTATCCACTGGTCCAAAAAAGAGACGCTCTCGTCTCACCATGGGCATGTCCCCAGGATGAAGCGCCCAACTGTGAGACAGCAGCCGATACGAGTCCCCGAGAAGGTATATATATAACCCGAAAAGCCCATATGTATGCTTCATCAATGGCTTCCACATGGCTGAGGCCCCAGCGATCACGTTGCGACAAGGCGCTCCAGTGGAGAAGGGACATTGGGAGGCTATTCCCAAATACCGAACAAAGGGAAAGGATACGCGAATCGATGAGATGCACAATGTGAAGTTCGGGTTAGCGCAGACACTCATATGGCCTAGCTTAGAGATCCAGGTGGAAGCGATTGACAGGGGTACAGCTGGTGCAGCTCATTCAATGGGGATTCGACCAGGGTCAAAAGATCGAAAATGGTCCAGACCATCGCCAAATTCTAGGCTCGAGGGCCAATCCTATTTCTTAGCTGCATTCCCAAGCTTTTGGGCCTTTTCAACTTCTTTGGGAAACAGGTTCCTCAACCTCATTTGTTGGCGCGCATGCAAAGCATTTAATCATCAGGTTTCACGGAGCATCACATGTCATCTCTTCCTACTACCTCATTTTCGAGGTTCAGCTACAGACCTGCAACCCCACCAAGTCCTACCGTGATTATTAATGTTACCAATCATTGATTTTGTGAAAGTTCAGACTCTCGGATCCTTAATGCATTGGCCCTTGAACTTTTGAAGCCTCTCTTCACGGCTGGCTTCGGAACGTAATCTATGTGGAGCTCTATGGCTTGCATCTGACAGATCTCCAAGCCCGCCAAGGGTTGACCCAGGGTACGGTGCAATTGTAACAACAGCACAATGATGTAGAGTGAGACTGTCTTTGCTGCAGCCAAAGCCTGCCATGATGCGAACTAAGCGCAAGTCATCAAATGCTACATATTGTTCTTGGCATCTCGGCCTTGCTGCACATCGAGACATACAAGTACTCGGGTATGTTGTCTCGGCCAATCAAAACAAAGAGCTAGCGAGGGGTGACCGACCCTCGTCATGTCCAACCGGGGCATGCTGAGCCTCACGAGACCCCGTGTGCGCAAACCTGTCGACCTCTTTTTGCTGCGTTCTGCACAGTCCTGCTAGTCGGTCGGACATTTTCGATCGAGTCATAATAACAAATCCCCATCTTCTGCAGGGGAAAGTCGAAGCGCCGAGAGCGCCCCCGCGGAGTTCTGCGGGTGTCACTGACTTGCTGCGAAATTGCACAATGCACCGCTTCATTCAGCCAACTTCAACATACGCCACCCTGATCGAACGTCGGAACGTGCGAGCACCTGTCTTTGGAGGAACTCTAATTTCACTTTCTGCCATCCCTCCTTGTAGATTTCCTCTTCGAGCAGTCATGGCCGTGTTCAGTAACCTGATTCTGTCACTTTCAGAGCGCTTACGACGCATGATCGGGCTTTTCTTGCCAGTCCAGCTGCGTGCAGGTCACTACCGATGTACCGATGCATATGCATTCGGCAAAACGTGCAATTGACACGTTTGTCATGCAGGGCTCGCAACGACCTGCAGAAAAGCAGCAATCCACTATAATTATCCCGTACTAGTTACCGAAATACCTTCGACAATCCCATTATGCGGGTTTATGCCACTCAAACGGTTGAGAGCATTCCTTGTTGACGCCATGTGGAATCTGCCCACGCTATGCCCCGTTCGAGCTTCGAACACTTGGCCCACCTGCATTTGGCGAACCCAGCACGGTACTATCCGCGACGCCAGTAAAAAGATGGGACAGCCAATGGGATGGAGAGCTCAGGCCGATGCCGATGCTCGCCACCCTAGCATCACGATGAAGACTTGCATGAGATTAAATCCAAGGATCGTTTCGAAACATACTTCGACCCGGGATCTCATTCTTTGTCACGCCATCCTCGAGCTTGAACTTCACGTCCTTGTAGATTTGAAACTGGTTCCACGCAATCTGCTAGTCCACATGGATTTAGTACTACTTGTGGGGGGGAGTGGAGTTCTTCGGCTTATTTGCTGCGTCGTCCGTCATGTCAAGGTACATGATGTTGTAGTCATTGCGACAAAGAGTGTGCTAGCTGTCTCAATGAATGATGGGAAAGCAAGAATATGCGAAGGATGATGCATTGACGAGGCAATTCTTGTGCAGCAATGAATGAAGCGCAAGCAGATACTAGTCAAGCCAGATGGCATGAAAGTGATTGTTGCAGGGCCCGTCATCTCACTGAGATCGTCTGGACAAGACCAAGAGCCAGCCCATGCTGGAATGTGACAAGGCCAGGATGTGCTGGCTCCCACGTCAAGAGCTCCTGAGTCTTGCTCGCTGAGCAATCTCAAAGTGCAGTCCAAGCATGACTTCTAGGAGCAGACTCCCCCTGGTTCCTCCACCTAGACCCCTCACTCAATCCCCTGCACAACCTCCGCCCCCTTCCATCCTTCCGGCTTCTCCCCGTAAATCACAAAATGATCCCCCTTCCACGTCCCCTCGCTCCAATGCTTGACCTTACTCTCCACGCCCAAACTCCTTGCCCCCTCCCCATCATTCCGATCCGCCTCCAGCACGCTCATCGCTCGGATCGGCAACACCAGCACATCCCCCGCCACCATCTTATTCTGCTCCAGCATGCCCACCTGCCTATACACCCCATCCTCACCTCCCCCTTCCTTCACTCCATTGCGCTCATTCCATGCCGCCACATACCCCACAACCACCTCTGTAAACGCCCTCGGCCCCGTCGCATCAATAACTTCTTTATAGTACACATCCCCCAACCCCCCCAACTCCCTCCCCTTCTCCCTCGCCAACGCCCGCAAATTCGCCGCCACGCGCCTGATCACGGCAAGCAGCATCGGATGCCGCGGCGCCGCCAGGACGGTCCAATTATTGAACCCCCAGATGCGCGCGCGGTAGTCCCGATAGAGCCGCCAATCGTTCTCCACCGGTTCGCGATCCGATTCGATCCCCACGACCACCCCCGCGCTATCCATCAAGGCCGGTGGCTCGGCCCACGAGTCGATGGGGATCAGGCAGCTCGTGTCGAGGTCGGTGTAGACCCCGCCCGAAGCGTAGAGGATTAGATAGCGTAGGAAATCCGCTTGCAGGATGCGGTCGGTGAGGGCGAGGTAGGTTTGCCCGATCTCACGGAGCTCCGCGGAAGAGGAGGAGGGGGAGAGGTAGTGCGATTGGATGTAGGAGCGCGCGGAGGTGTCCGTGAGTAATTCGTGCCGGTGGGACGGGTTAAGGGTGAGCCAGGTGGTCAGGCGGGAGGCATCGGTGGCGTTGAGGAGGTGAGGTGGGGTGTGCCATGTTTGCCAGATCTTTTGGGGGATGTGTGGGGTGGTGGTGGAGGAGGATTCAGGGGCAGCAGGGTTTGCGATGGTGGTTGAGGTGGGAGGTGAGGGAGAGGGAACGGGTGGAGCGTTGGACGGAAGGTGGGTGTAGAGGATGAAGCAGAGGCTGAGGAGGGCGATGAGCCTCCATGTGGAGGCGGGGTTGGGCATCGTCCATGGTGGAAGCTGGGGAGGGAGGGGAGGTGGAGAAATTGAGGATGGGAAGTGCTGAAAGTTGATTGGTGCAGCACAGAAGATCTGAATGAGTCAGCGGGACTCCTCGTTCACAGCCATTTTCTTCCTTATCAATTGCGTCCCCACTTTCAACATAGCCCGGCAGAGCATTACACAGCCTTTTTTCGTGCTAATGTGTGGTTCTGTCTCCTTGGGTCGCGCTTTCAATGGCCCACCTATGCGACCGTTCGCATGACCGTCCGTTGCTCCAGGAGAAGCAGCTCGATCTGGTCACGATACGACCACTTCCATGACTGGCTTGTGAAACGATTGGCCCTTTGCTGCTTGAAGTCCCTCAAGACCCAGCTCGTACTCTAAACAGGCGTTACCCTTATGCACGGCTACGTAATGCATACCAATCGCGCAGAGCGAAGCCCTCATAAGGCTGGTGGGCTTAGCGGACAGCTTTTCTTATCAGCCTGATGGTCCGCATCAGACGTGGACATTATAATAGAAAGCAGATCCCCTTTCCGAGCATACTCTTTTCAAGTTTGACATTTCCAAGGATGGATCCTCTCTCAATATCTCTGGCGATAGCGCCATTGCTACTCGCTAGTGCGCAGCTCACGAAGCAAATTGGTGATTTTACGAGTAGCTACAAGTCTGCTCCAATCATTCTCACCAGCATATCAAGTGAATGCAACTTAATTCACGTTGCGCTCTGTAACGTTCAAGGGCTTGTCCATCAAAGCACTTCGGTCTTGACATCCCAACTCAGCTCTGACAAAGGGCTTCGGGAGGCCTTCGACGGTGCTTTGACAGGCTGTCGCATGACTGTAGCTGCTGTAGACGTCGAGATCAGTAGGTTCATCGATAGTGAGGCAAGTGGCAAGGATGGAAACGCCGGTTTTGGCTTCAGGAAGAGGACGAAGTATGTTTGGAAGGAGGAACTTATGCAGGGCCTACTCGACCAGACAAGAGGACAAATGGCTTCTATACAGTTTCTCATCACCGTTCTGCAAAGGTAATTTACAAGTCCCTGAAGAAGCGAGTCTTCTGACGCCTGACTTGACTCGATGCAAAGCTCTGATTCGATCTCACAGTGAGACTATCGCAGATATCTTGAGACTTGTTCGAACGAACAGAGAGCCTGTAAGAGAAAACTTGAGCAAGGCGCGGTCAATACGTTCACGGCAAGGTTTCGACGATACTTTGAGCACATTTGACTCCGATGGACATTCTATCGCCCACAGTGTCGTTCCCACACATGAGAAACAACTGCAACAATCGACCGCGTACAAAAAGGCGCAAGCCGTAGCAGCCGAAGACCTTCTAGCTGCAAAGCTCGAACTTCTGGAAGACAAATATGCTCTCGGTAAGTCATCCCTGACGCGACCAGAACCAGCGGATGAGTAGAGAAATTGACAGCCGTATTTGTTAGAAGATAAAGTTGAATGCCTCGAGCGTGATATCAATCTCAAAGAGAGCTCGCTGGGCGATATGAGAAGTCAAGTCGCCGCCAAGGACGCAAGCATTGACCGCATGGATCTTGAGCTTCGGCGAACTAACGATACGTCGAAGAAGTTAGTATTGAAAAAGAATCGGGTAATTGCTATATTGAAGGAAGAGGTTGAAGACTTGAAGCGGCAGACACAAACGCTAGATGACCCTGATTCGCCAACGCAAGAATCTTTGGTATCCGACACAGAATCCGACGATGTCCATCGGCCTAATGACAGGCCCGATATTTGCATTCGTATCCTGGGAAGGAGCTGGACTTTTGATAGCCCTCGAACACCCCCTTTTGGATCATCGGCGCCAAACATACTGTTTTATTGGGCTGCCAACAACGGAGATGCAGAAGCTGCCCGCTATTTTTACGGCACTCAGAACGTGGATGGAACGTACGTTGACCCGAAGACTGACATGAATGCCTTGCAGATAGCTACAAGAAGAAACTTTCCTAGTGTGGTCGAGACTATACTGACATTAGGTCTTCCTGATGGTCATCACCAAGCACTTAGGATTGCAGTTGACCAGGGCCATCTTGAAATTGTTCGCAGCCTGACTCTTTCTGGCGCTCGGATTTCACAGCTGCCTTTGTCAGCTGTCGAAGACGGTCATGAGGAGATCGTGAAGATCATGATTGCTAGCGGCGTTGATATATCAGATGCTAGTCTGCTTGCATGTGCAACAGAAAAAGGCCACTTTGGCATAATAGAGGCATTGACCACTGTTATTGACCCACATCACCGGTGGGATAACACTAGCCTTTTATTCAACGAAGCAGACCGGGCTCTGGAAACCGCGGCTTTCACTGGCAATCTTTACAAGCTCTACCAAGCTCTGCTGTACGGATCGGAAGAATTCAACGACCTCGCCTTTCAGAACGCAATGCACTTCGCCATAGAAAACGGGGATTCCAGGGTTCTAAGACTTCTCTTGACATATTTACTCAATCCAGTCGACCAAGGATCAGCTCGTACGGGGATAATAATGAAAGATGCGTTGGATTTTGCCGTCTCTCACAATCGGCATTCCATGCTTTTTATATTGAAGAAGCACGAAGACAAGCAAATCCCGTCGCCTACGCCCAGGCCCTTCGGTTGAGCAGAGGACCTGGAAATTCCCATAAGGGTTCAGAGAAAAGTAGACGTCGAGACTTCTAACCCGCATACACACGCTTCTGAGATGTATCATAATCTTCTGTTCTCATAACAGGTGCTTGCGAGTTACACCTTGGCATCCAACTGTGTGCTTGGTTCCGAACTCCAACAGGGACATGCTTCCCAGCGGCAGCTGTCACAAGCTATCGAAAAATGAACCCTAGAGTCATGCTTTGATAGTGAAGGTTGCATTGACTCCTCTCACGGGCTGGGCGACCTAGATGTTAGATCTCTTCATGTCGCCCTCCTCCTACCTGCCAGAACATGTCAAGAACGTAGCCTACCCGTGGGACGATCCCGTCTACAAACCATTCGCATTCATCGTGACAATTCGACTACCATGTACCCGCAACCTATTCTTTTGGCTGAATTGCGTACTTGTGATCAAAGCTGTGCAGCATCTGAGGATACATACTATTTTGGAGAGAAGTTTCAACGGGACTCTAGCGCTTATCTTCCATCATTTTTTGAAGAATACCAAATCTCCCTACAAGCCGCAGAGAGGAACGTCTTTTACGGGTTTATTCAATGAAACCGGGGATTCTTCGAAAGCTCCGACCGTGTCGAATATCAATCGGGACAACGGCAGCTCATGTTCGTCGCAGAGCGGGACCCGTGCAAGGCAGACAAATGGAGTAGAGAATAGAAAGCACGTTCAATTCTTGCTTGAGTATCAAAAATTATCAAACCTCAACGCCATTTCAAAATCCTTTCCATTGCCGTATCAATCCGTCACCCTTTCCGCAGACCTCTCTGAAACGCATGCTGCACAAACAACTTCAAAACCGCCATTTCGGTCCCCTTCCCCCCCAGCCCATATCTGCACGTTGAAAACTGCCTCACCCTAGCCGCTCATGATCCCATGACTGAACCGTCCAGCGGCCCCCACTCCCCCAATCACTCCATCCTGGTATTGCTCATCCACTCCCTGTCAGTCAAGGTCCTGTTCCCCCAACAACCCTGCCCAGTCGTGTACTTTCTCCAAATCCAATTCCCGTCCCCCTCCCGCCTCCTCCCAGTACTCCGGTGGTCTCCCGCCACATCATCACGACTCTCCACACTGATCCCTCAAGATCTGCTCCACGGCGCGTTCCTCCAAGCGCGCGATATCCCGCATGGTCATCCGATCCTCGATGTCCCTCGCGATCATGGCGCCCACCTCGCCGAAATTGGGCGTTGTTGCTGCTGCTGTGGTGCTGGTGCCGGTGGAGGGGAGTTGGGCGGCTACGTAGGGGTGGTGGGATATGAGGTGGGCGTAGAACTGTTGGTTCCGAGTGCTCGACGTCAGGAGGGTTGCGAGGAAAAAAGCTAGAGTGGAGGAGGAGGAGGAGGAGGAGGAGGAGGAGAAAGGGCAGGGGAGTAAGGAAAAGCTCACCTCAACGACATCTTCCTCCATGCGGGGCTTGCGGCGGACAGCTTGGAAGGGCCAGCTCGCCGACATTGGGGAGAGGCGGAAACCGCTGCGGATCATTGGGTCCGAGACGGCGGTGTGGAGTCGCCAGCGCTGCGCTTCGCTGAAACCTTGGGCGTTGAGGCAGGCGCGGAGGAGGTCCTGCAGCAGGGCTGAATTGAGGGGTCGTGGCATTGCTGCGATGGGGCGAGCTGGTCCCATGGCGCCAAGGGTGGGGTAACCGTAGAGGGTGCTGTGGTTGGCAGCAGAGAAGGGGCCATACAGCTGGTCGGTGGGGGACGTCATGCTTGATGTTGAAGGGGTTGAGCCATGAGATGAGCTGCGACGGACGATGTTGGATAAGATGGAGAGCATCTTGTGGGCTGCATCGAAGATCTTATTGCGCGTGGCGAGGGTGTAGTTGGGAGTGGCCTGCCAGGGAAATTTGGAGAGGAGCGAGATCATGGCTTCGTACGGCCGGTTCTGGCATTTCAGGGTGTATGTGGACTGCAGTGCTGGTCAGTAGCTTGGACGTCTATTCGCGTTGGAAGGAAACGTAAAAGGACGATGACTTACCCGGTGTGGCTGCTCTGCATGTCTTACCATGACCTGCAACTCCTCTGCTGAGATGAAAGTCTTGAATCCAGTATTGTATGGATCATTCGATTGCTCAAAGGTGGGGTGCCCATCCTTCCAGGCCACGTTTTTGGCACGTGGGAAGAGCTCTTTGAGGAGCTCATCCTGGCTGCTGAGAGATACTTCTAGAATCCTGTCCCCAATCCGATTGCTGGGATTGCCACGCGCATTGATGACTTTCAGACAAGCTTGAGCGTCGTGGACAGAGAAGAATTCAATATAGCAATCCTGTGTTTTACCTGTCGCACGGTCCATGATGATATGGACAGAGGGGCCGAAGTCGGGCGTGATGAGTTTCGCATGGTTACCGAGGAAGGAAAGGACGGCCTGCTTTGTGAGGTCATATGGAATCTGGTGAAGATGATATTTGTCAGCGTGACTCCGTCAAGTCGTGACGCCGCGAAAACATGTATATGAAGCTATCCCCGAACAGTGCATGGTCTGCTGGAGCTAGACTTCATTCCTTCACGGAGAATATAAAACGCGGGGTCTCCAGAGCTTTGACTATTTGTCATGCTCTGTATCGAGACGTTTCCCACGTGGTTGCTACCGTATTTGAGAGTTTAGTGCCAGGCTAATGGAGGAGGGTGTGCGCATTAGGCAGCATTTATGTTACTACTGTCAAGGTGCCTGACTGGGAGGCTGTAATGACCGACGTATATTCGGATGTGATATCCTTTTTGGTAAGCAATCATCCCTTCTCTCCAGTCACTGGGTTTAATATCAAATACCTTGCTAAACTTCCTCCTCGTCAAATTGTTCCCATGAAGACAAATGAGCGAATTTGATGGTCTTAACCTCATCATTGCTGTACTTGCCGCCATCGCCGAAAATGGAAAAAGAAAAAGCAGAGAAAGATGTGCAGAAAGAAAATCGATATCAGTAATGATAACTTACGTTGCCAATCTTCATCACTCCCCACTTAGCCGGCTCCCTCATCTTTGTCGTGAATGGCCGGTTGTCGTCCTGCATAGCCAAAGCTCCAGGAGGCGAGTGGCGTGTGAGGTTCTGATAGCGCATGCTTGCGCCTCCACCGGTTACCTGCTGAGGGTACATCTCATCTGACCCTTCAAGATACAGGAGTCGGTCCTTATTGATGAACCTTGCTGGCGTGGAATTCTGACTACGACGCGGGAAGTCCACCATTGATGGAACTGGCTGCACAGCTGACTCGGGATTGAATCTGGGGTCATGTACATGTTGAGGAGCTAGGCGAGTACGTGCAGGGGCGCGAGCTTCGCGCCCGTCAGGCAGCCACATACCTCCTTGATAAGCTTGAACCCCTGGAGGCAGGCTCACAGGTTGGGTCGGAGGAAAGCCGCCATACTGCTAGATTATCATAATGCATCATCATCAGCATGCTGAATGAACCAGGTAATATAGCTTGAATCTAGCCATGAGATAAGAAAGGCATAAAGCTTACCTGTGGGTATCCGTAGCTTGGCATGTCCAAGTACTGTGTCCCTGGGACAGCCTGAAATTGCTGCCACGCTTGAAACTGAGCGGGTGTGAGTCTTGGATTGCCGCGGAAGAATGGAGGCATGGGAGGTGGTGCTATCTGTTGTCCACCAAGGGGCAATCTCTCTGGCGTCACGTACGGTGTAGGCGCCGCGGAGCTGTAGTTTGGAGTCCACTCCTGCTGCCCTACAGATTGGACGCTACTCTGACTTTGACTGGCGTTAGAGCTATCATAGACAGTTCGTGTTTCTTGAAGGTTGGAAGGATATCGTTCATCGCTGGTAAATGGGTTTGTCTGTGATCGCACAGAACGTGTCGATTGGCTGAGATTTCCTTCAACGGTAGAGCCAAGGCGAACCCTTCCAAGAGCAGACGAGATGTCAGAAAAGTCATCCTGCCCAGGACCAAAGTGAGAGGTGGAAGAGTATTCTGCCAGTGGACGGTTGTTGAAGCTGGGAACGAAGCTCGTATGGCCACCTTCATCAGAGGTCTTGGAAGGGAACGTCGTCTCGGATTGAGGCGAGCCGTAGAGATCGGCACGGTGCTGAGTGCTTTCTAACATGAGCCTATGTTCATTGTGATCGCGATGCATTAGCTCAGTGTCATGGGTAAGGCTGTTACGGCGTTGATGCGCAACATTAGCTATGTTTCGTAAGGAAGCTTCATACTTAAGCCCATATCGGCTTCCGTGGGCTTGAACTGCTGTATAAATTGTTAAAACTTTAACGACGGTAGCGAAAGAGTACGCACCCTGAGCGTCCGGCCCAGTCCCATCGTCGAGCTGAATGAGACGTTTTCCGGTAGGTGCCATCAGATGAGATATGAGACTTCCAATTTCCTTAAGAATCTCCGTACGCAACTCTCCAAGATTGAGAATGTGGTTGTTGAAGGTAGTTAGCAGATGAGCTTCATTGAATTCAAGGGGAGCTGGACCATCTGCGTTTCCAAAAACACGCTCATTAAAGTAGCGCTCAAATGGAAGCCTATTATGGAGCGGCATGTTGAGCGGCGTACGACCAGTTTCAACTTCTTTGATCACCTGCTGCAGCTTCGTAGCTTCTGGGGGAGGTCTAACAAAGCTATGTCGAGATTAGTATGTGCCTGACTTCTTTAGGAATTTACGTACTTAGGCCTATGAGGAATCTGGCCAATAGAAGTCCCGGGAGTCAAAGAGCCCCGGACGGGACGTCCAATTTGTGGAAGTTTCGACCGGTTGCCTTGGAGCTCCAGGGGTAAGTTCTGCGGGTCTCCAAAATCGTGGCTTTGGTCTTTCGAATTCTGCTTGCCGATAGATGATGTTACATCGAGGGTTCCAGAGGAGCTTCCAGCTCTAGGATGAAATCCTCTCCACTCAATAGCGTCGTGTTTGGGAGGAGACACTTGGGAGGTGGTCTCATCAGGTCGAAGCCTCCAACGCCCATCAAAGGCCTTATTGTCCCATTGGTTTATACCACGCTGCTTGGCAAGGTCGTTGAAATTGTTGGTTTGCGATGCGATACGGTAATCGCCTTGTGCACCTGAGAAGTTCAGACCTTGTCCCTGCCTAGCTTGGTTGGTGGCATTGTTATTAGCTTCTGCCGTCTTGAAACTATGTGTGGCCGGGCCGAAGAGAACAGATTTGGCATCGGATGAGCTTGGTGTAAAAGGGACGCCGCCAGCGTCATCATCGGAGCTACTAGTATCATTGCCTCTGGAGGCTGGTGACGGATCATCGTGCTTCTCTACAAGTCCATAGGTCGTCAAGGTGGGTAATTGATTTGGTCGCAAAGGAACTCCCCTGTACCAGTTGGCGGTTTCTGATGGATCCTAGAATAACTGAATCAGTATTATTCATAGAATCTTCGAAGAGGATGTGGTACATTGTGATATTCTTCAAGTGCATCGTCATGAGAGTTGGCGCGCTTTGTCTCTGATGAGTTGGGCAGTTCTAAAGTAGAAGAGGACGAGTAATATTCCTCGTTAGGAGCTTCTCCACCATTTGAAGGTCGGAAACGCTGCTCAGCCTCCTGTTGCTGCGTGAAGGGTTGGGGAAAATGAACTTTAGTCGGAGTCTGCGAAGTTGACTCGAATGGCGAAGCGCGAGGATTCAGATCCGATGGGCTCGCTGCTGTTTTATTCTGACTTCCAAGCTCATACAGGCGAGTCTTGCGAAGAGGAGTACATGGTGGCATACTGAAGCCGCGTAAGGTGGCCTCCGAATCGGGCGTCGATGGCGGATCTTCCATCTCGACAGCAGAAACCAAATACCACTCTGGTACTACAACAGGATGTAGGATAAGTGAGAGCCAGTGACAAAGTGTCTGACAATGAGCTGAGGTGAAGCTCAGAATGATTTAAAAGAGGAGGGTGGGAGCGAGGAACATGACATATGATGAGGGTTTGAGAAGGTCCAAGCGCGAGTGTTGCTCAGTTGAGAGTGAAGGCCACGAAGGCCTGATACTCGGAGCCGGGATGGTAAGCAACCAAATATACCGATTGATAATGTCTCGCGGACAACGCGTATGCACAGATAGCAAGGGCGGATTAGCGTGTGAGGCCCACCCAGAAGTAATAGATCAAGTAGCCACAGGTTACAAGACGTTGAGATTAACAAGACGCGAGAAATAAGACCACAAGTAGAAGACTAGGTGACCATGACGTGTCAAAGCTTCTGTCCACCGTGCGACTACATCAGACACTCTGTTGCGAGGTGGAGGTGACTTCACTTGAACAGGATCAAAACAAAGTCCTCCGCGGACGGAAGAGAGAGTCGCGCTAAGCTTCATCATCACGTCGTGATGATAGAAGTGTTATTGAAGCTTTACCGGTTCATCCCGGGCTGTGGACGAATCGTAGGCCTCTGATAGGTTCACACTGAGAATTCATAACAGCCAGCTCGTACTTTTCATCTCATAGGTCTCGTGTAAGAATTCCATGGCTGTCACGTATCGACTTGATACTAAAAGAATTGTTTTCAATATCAACTGGTACGCCTCAGCAGCTGCTTACATAGTGACCCATCGGTGCATTCCAGTATTTCAGAGCCCGAGGACGAAAGGTCGCTAATATGCTGGGTGGCACTGTCAAAATCGGGAACACATCATGTTGGATGAAAGGAGCATCCATAAAGGTCCTTAGTGCATAGTAAGGGCCGTGCTACGTGGATTCATAGAAATTGTAAGAAGAGAATGGACAAGTATATCATGTGGATTCAAGGCTTGAATTGTATGGCGGGCATCAATTCAATCTTTGCATTTCATAGCAATTGTGTACTATGGCTAGTCAAACTGCGGTTGATGTTAGGATTTCCTCTTCTGGGAGGCTCGGCGGAACTTACGGGAGTCAAAAATGATTCTGCGACGAATCTCGCCCTCGCATTGAGCTTGTGATACCATCAGTATTGGGTACGTACTCCATTCATCTTTATTGAAAGCCATGAGGTTGGAAAAGAACTTACAAAAAGCTTCATTTCGGAAATCTCCTTGTCCACTTCCTCCATGAATTGGATGATGAAATCGACAAGCTTGTGCTTGAGCATCTCTTCAGTATGATCATTCGTTATCAGGAAAGAAATATCATAGCCCTGATCGACAGCATTAGTCCAATTCTGCTTTCATACTGATTGGCCAAATGCATATGCAGGCGACTGTGACATGCAAACCTTTATCGGTTTTCTCCTTAATATGAAGAAGGCCTCTGCTCTCTGCGTCAGGAACCTTGTGAATTTGTGCACTAGTATGTTCTCGATTTCGTCCGCTTGCTTGATCTTAATGCTGACGCGGACACTGTTCACGCTCGGTTCAATTAAGACCTTCTCATTCTCGTTTCGGGCGACGGTGAGCGGGTTGAGTAGGACCTCAGGCGAGCTGGCTGCTTCGATTTCCGGCACATTATGTCTTTCTGAGGCTTGGGAAGCAAAGTTTGAAAGAGAGAGAGAAGCTGTGAGGGAAGCGCGGACGCATTGAAGGTAAGGTCGGAGGGATTGAGACTATTCCAGGTCAATTGCCTGCCATGTCGATTCTATCTGCGACGAACCATGGCTCAAGTCAATCGGTAAATTCTAAGGCTCTAAGGCTCTGAGGATCTCTCATGCTATCCACCTCTCGATCTCTGGAGTACTCACTATTCCACATAAAATTGTGGGTTGTACATGGTGAGGCGCATTATTTGAGAAACGCGGAGCCGAGGGAGCCTCTCTGCTCGGACGGCCCACGGAAAAACCATCGGCCCGGGTAGGCATGGCGATAATGTTCAGAAACAAAAAATTGTAAACACTTTCTCAATTTGTTCACAAAATATTTGGAAGAACTTGTAACATCCTCGATAATGTCAAGCATCCAAGGTGAGATCATTTCTCTTGACAGCAAATCCACCGTCAACTGACGGCGGTGACAGTTTTCGTAAAGCACCAGGGCAAAAAATTTGATGTCGAGCTCGATCCCTCGTCAACAGGCGAGACCTTCAAATATCAGCTGTATTCCCTCACGGGCGTGGAACCAGACAGGCAAAAGATATTGGTGAAAGGTGGCCAGCTCAAGGATGACACCGATCTGTCCAAGATCGGCGCAAAGCAAGGGCAGACCTTCATGATGATGGGCACACCTGCTGATGGTCCGGCTCCGGAGCTTCAAAAGCCCAAGGAGAAGATGAGATTCATGGAAGACATGACAGAAGCTGAAGTAGCCAAGACAGAAGGAGCAACGCCAGCAGGCTTGCAGAATCTAGGCAATACATGTTATATGAACTCGACGCTGCAGACATTAAGAGCAGTGCCGGAGTTGCAAGATCAGTTGCTGAAATATACTGGGAGCGCCGCTGGCCCGTCAAGGGGGTTTGATCCTGCCCAATTCGGCCTACCTGGATCGTCAAGCTCTATCGACCTCGCTAGCTCCCTCCGTGATCTTTACAAACAAATGTCCGAGACTCAAGAAGGCTTTCCCCCTCATGTTCCTCCACGCCCTTCAGACCGTCTACCCTCAATTCGCCGAACAGTCACGAACCGGCCACGGCTATGCCCAGCAAGACGCAGAAGAGGCCTGGACACAAATAGTATCCCAATTGCGTGACAAGCTCAAAGTCAAAGCCGAGTCCCCCTCCTCATCCACCTCCGAAGCCCAGGCCGCTGCCCAAGACGTCTCCTTCATCGACAGATACCTCTCAGGCCGCTTCTCCTCCACGCTCTCCCTCACCGAGCCTTCCCTAGCCAACTCTGACGTGTCGACCAACGAGATAGAAGAGCCTCAACACTCGACTGACACTTTCCTCAAACTCGACTGCCACATCGAAATCACCACCAACCACCTCCGCGACGGTATTCTCGCCGGCCTCTCCGAGAAGATCGAGAAGAATTCTCCGACCCTGCAGCGCGATGCCGAATACACCAAAACTTCCCGGATCGCGCGCCTGCCCAAATATCTGACCGTGCACTTTGTGCGCTTCTTCTGGCGCAAAGATATCAGGAAAAAGACCAAGATCATGCGGAAAGTCACATTCTCACACGAGCTGGACGCTGTGGAGTTCTGCACCGAAGACTTGAGGAAGCAGTTGATCCCCGTGCGGGATAAGATCCGCGAAGTCCGCAAAGACGAGGAAGACGTGAGTAGGGCGAGGAAGCGGCAGAAGATGGCGCACAAGCAGGAAGAAGACCGCGCCATCGACGCTCTGAAGGCGAAGGGACCCGCTGATGAGAAGAAACTTGTGAATGATAAGGCAGCCGAGGGTAAGGGAGACAAAAAGGAGGTGGAGGCAGCCGTGTTCAAGACCGATGACGAGTATGAGGCCGAGCGCGCCGCTCAGCTGCTGACGGCGAAGAGGGAGCTGTTCAATCTGATTGATCCGGACCTGGCCAAGGATGAAGGCGCGAACAAGTCTGGGTTGTATGAGTTGCGAGGGGTGGTGACACATCAAGGGGCGAGTGCGGATAGCGGGCATTACACGAGTTATGTGAAGAAGCAGGGGCCGATGGGGAGTGATGGGAAGAGGAAAGAGGAGGATGGGAAGTGGTGGTGGTTCAATGATGACAAAGTGATGGAGGTAGACGCCGAGAAGATTGAGACGTTGAGTGGTGGAGGTAAGGGTTCACAATTCCTTCCCTGCAATGATTGTGGCTAATTGATGGATGCAGGAGAGTCTCATTCAGCCCTTATTCTACTCTACAAAGCCGTCGATCTGCCCACCGCAGAGGAGGTCAAGGAGTAGTGGAGTAGTTGGAGGCTGGGGCAAATGTCTTTGCATAGCGTTCATCCTGATGAATGTATCATAGATAGACGTCGATGAGGAGGCACTAGATGTGTACGTTCACGATCTGATGAGACACAAGTCCGAGATTAATAGCTTCCGAATACTGTTGTACAATCCTTTTCCCAAAAGCCAATTTGACTCCCGACACCATCGCCGCGCTTCAATTTTCCCGATGCAAGAGCCAGATCGATCCGCAAAGAAACCATATAAAACCCTTCCATCTCCCATCTGTCCTCCCTTCTTCCCAAATCATACCTCCCTCCCCATCCTAACATCCATACTCCTCCACCCCTCCCCATCCGCCTTCACCAATGCCTCCCCCCTCCCCACCTCTTGGACAGGCACCTCCTCCCCCTCCACGATCCCCACCATCTTCTCCCCCTTGCCCCTCCGCAACCCCACCGTCCCCATCCCAAACGGCACGAAATTCTCATAAATAGTCTCATAATGGCCGGGCGGGATCACATACGTCTCATGGAAGATGCCCACGTGCGGCCACTGGGCGCGCGTCTTCTCCCACCAGGCGCGGCCCTCGGCGTGGACGGAGTGGGCGGCGAAAGCGCGGAGGTGGTCCAGCGATTTCCAGTAGGAGAGCGCGACCAGGTAGTTGCCGCGCCGGTCCGGGGAGGGCAGTGCGGACTGCGAGAATAGGGAGGGGCTCCGGGAGAGGTAGCCCCAGTGCTCGGGGTCGTCTTCGGCGTCGTCCCACATGGTGTTGAAGTAATCGCCCAGTTCTTTGACGCCGGGGGCGAAGATGCCGGCGGGGCTGGGGTGGGGTGGGGGGAGTGAGTTGGGTGGGTTTTTATGAAAGGGGGGAGAGAAGGGGGGTTGGGGGGAACGCACTGGTTCACCTGGCTTCCGACTACGAAACAGACTACACCATTGGCGGCGTGCTTCTCGGGCAAGGTGCCATCGTCGTTGGGGATGCTGGCGCTCCATTTGCCGTGTCTGACATTTTCCTCGAATGGGTTTGCTTGTGTGGATTTGGGGTTTGCGTAGGTGAGCTTGTAGATGAGGAAGAGGACTGCGGGACCGGCGGCGAGATATTTGGGGAAGAGAGTGAGGGTAATTGTTTGGAGGAACATGCCGATGGCGAGGAGTGTGGGGAGTTCTGCATTGACCTGGAGCATGGGGAGAAGGGAGAGGATATTGAGGTATGTCTTTTCTGCTGAAGGGGGAAGAAAGGAGAAGATCCTGGTGGATAGCGAGGACATGATCTTGTAATCTTTCATCTTGAGCAGATGTAGGTAAAAACCGATACAGAACAGGGAGGGAGAAGAGACAGAAGAACGAGCAGAAGGAGCGAACAGAATAGCAAAGCTTGGACGAAAGGGTCAATATATGAGTGTTTCAGGTCTGACGAGATGAAGTCCGGTGACAATCCATACAAGCCTCGCAAAACCAAGTGCAAAAGGCTCCCAATACGACATGCTACTTCCGCGAGCTTCCATTGCCTTTACCCCCTATCGCACAAAGGGTAGCGCACGCATGATTTGCTTGGAAGAAAGCCCCGTTGCTTGACGGTTGTTACGCACGAAGAGTCGAAAAAAGGTTAGCGAGTCGGGGACGGACAAGGCCAACTCCGCGCACGCATCATGTTAGCCCCGTTCACAGGGAGACAGGGCTGAATGATAGGGTCGCCGGGGTTCGAGTCATTGTTTATCCGGGCAAGACTCAAAGCGCTTTCATCACCCCTACGCGTGTCCAAATCGCGTGTTATGAGAGATCACATCAATCGGTATCTTTGACGGGAGGAGACTTCGTTGTCTTGGTAATTGCTCAAGATGGCGAATTCGAGCGAGCTCAAGCGCAAGGCTTCCGACCCTCAATTCAACCATCGAGCTTCAAAACGTGCCAAATTCGCAGAGGCCCGCATACTCTTGAGCCAGCCACCGGAGAAGGCATTGAACAAGAATGGCGACCTGGACACTGCCGCCTTCGTCAAAGCTCGAGAATTCGAAATCAAGGCGTTGGAAACAGGCATGCAAGGGTCCAAGAAGGCTTTGACTACCAGAGCCTTCCAGGAAGTGCCCCGGAACATGCGGAGGAGGACTGCAAGCCATAATGTGAAAAAGGTGCCAAAGAGGTTACGAACGCGAGCGATCCGAGAGGTATGCAGCCTCTGCACTTCTGTGACTGCTCCGGACCCACCAAAACATGTGTCGACTGCGGTGTGAGAATGGAAGCGCTGACGAGGATTTATGAGGGCCAAGATGAAAGTTGATAATACCCCCACGGGAAAGACCCTACGCAAGAAATATACCCCCCATCAGCGTTTACGCCTCCAAAAAGCAAAGGAGCTCAAGGAGAAAGGGGTGCTACGAAGGGCTAGGCGTACCAAAGCAAAGGAGAAGAAATCAAACGAGACACAGTCCGAAGGGAGGACTACGCAGCCAGAGATTCGTCTACCCAAGCTGAAGAAGAATGAGCTTTCTCAACCATATCGGCCGCCAGCCAGATTTCGCCGACGGCAAGTGCACAAGCAATGGCTCCCAACGCATGTCTGGCATGCCAAAAGAGCCCACATGACAGAGCCTAAGGACCCGCTTTGGAGGTTCTCAATTCCACTGACGCCCACGGAGAAATGCTACAGAACAACTCAACGGGCAGGCGAGATGCGAGGCTGTGTCGCGTGGGATACGAGCTACATGTCTACTATTGGCCTTGAAGGTGTTGAAAAGAGTTTGCTGGGCTTGCTGAGGGGTGTGGGCTTAGCCGAGACTCTGCTGACCGGCAAGACTGGTGCGAGGTGGAGGAACGGTACGAGGGCATGGGAAGGTTGGTTATCAGCGCGAGATGGAGAACGTCAACGGATCGCACCTGTTAAGGTGATCTGGAGTGCTCCAGACGAGGATGCTTCGTCCATGACTGAGGAAAGGAGGCTCAAGCTGAAGAGGATATTGCTGCTGCGAGTGCATCCCTCTGCATTCTTCCAAGTCTGGAACGAGATTGTCAAAGTTGCTAAAATGCAGCGGCCCCCCGTGATGATCGAGGATCTGCGGTTTGAAATAGGAAGCATTGAAATCACTGGACCTGGCTCTACGGAGGCCCTCATTGCCGCACTCCAGCCTGCCACTCACACCTCATCTATCGTGCAAACAGAAGTCACAAGAGACCCCACACTTGCAGCGGCAGGCCAGGACGAATGGGAGGATATCCTGTCACCTCAAGCTCTCTGGCCCAAACTCACCTTCCTCACCAACCCGTCCGCCCTGCCATTGAACGCAATCTTGGCATTCGACGTCCTCGACCCTCGCCTGCACCATCCACCGCAGACCATCGCTATGCCCTCGAATGACGCTACGGACAGTAATCTCCTTCCCCTTCTCGCTTCATGGCCGCCTGATTCAACACAAAATCTTGCCAACATCTTTTCCCGCAAGGCTCGTCTCACCGCTTCCCGTCGCCTGCCTAGCCAAAAAGCGATCAACCGTCGAAAATCTCTGGCTCTTCCAGGCTCTTATCCTCCTTCCTCCTCGAACGACCCATCCATACCCATCTTGCTCCTCGCCTCCCGCCCCTCCACACCTTCAGCAGCATCGACAGCAATAAAGCCCAAATTCAAACCAACCACCCAGCAAGGCTCATGGACCCTCCTACTCCCCTGGGACTGTGTCGTCCCGTTCTGGTATACCCTCATGCACTACCCCCTTTCCACAGGAGGCAACCCGCGCTTTGGCGGTCTGCGTGAACAGCAACAGCTTACCTTTTCGCGGTCACAGCCATGGTTCCCCAGCGACTACCCAGCGACTAGCGCGGGATGGGTGTGGGAACTGCGGGAACGCGAGGCTGCGAAACGGGCATGGGATCGAAAACCAAAGGGAAGGAGAGTGGAGTATGATAGTGTTCCCTTTGGCGATGGAAGGAAAGGGGAGATTGGTATGGGCTGGGCGTGCGACTGGGAGAGGTTGGTGATGGGGAAGTCGGATCCTAAAGTTGCTTCTAAACACATTACCGCTGCTGCCAGAGAAGGTCAGGCTTCCGCACCACCAACTACGGCGGCTCCTTCTACCCCTCTATCAGCCGACAATCAATCACCACCCCAACCCCCTTTCAACATTCAACAATTCCCTTCTCCTTCCTCATTCTCCACCTCTATCCCCGGCAACGCTCTCACACCGATCCACCTCTCCCCCTTGACCCCCTGCCCAGCCCTCTCCCGTACCGCACGCATCTACCGCCTTCCCACCACATCCCCCTCCCTCCGCAATCGATGGCTCGCCCTCCTGCCTCATCCTACTACCCACCCTCTCCCACGCACCTCCACCAACCCCACTAGTGGCAACAAGAACCATCATCGCCCACCTGGCCCAGACACACCACAGCACATCCGGAACGCCACGCTCGCTCAATCCATCCTCGCCGAACCCGATCGCGATGATGATGGGGAGCGTGGGGTCGCAAATAATGGGAGACCACCCGTGCCGGAGGAGGCAGATCTGATCGGTTTTGTCACGTCGGGAGGTCTGAGGGATGGGCATGGATGCGCCATCGGTAGCATCCTCATCGCCAAAGCTTTGGGCCCGGTCAGCCAGTCGGATGGGGCCGCTAATGCGACCATTGTCGAGGAAGGACATCAAGATGGAGATGATGGGAGTGGTGATAGTCGTGCGGCGCGGGGGTTGAGTCCTGAAGGTGCGGCTCCTGTAGTCGAGAGCTCTTCCCAGAAAAGACCGGGGAAAGGCAAGACGAACGAGGTACCGGCTGGGGATGGGGGTACCAGAGGTAAAGGAAAGGGCAGGGGCAAAGGCAGATGGAATGAACAGCGGCTATGTGTAGTAAGGGAAAGCGGACAGAGCCTGGGCCGGTTATGCAGCTGGTCCTTCGCCGCGTGAAGTCGCCACCCCACACAAGTCAGGGGAATATCTATCGTGTGACTCTCTCTTTCTCTCTCTCTTCGTCCCAATGGATTGCACAAAACATAGGAGAGAATAAAAGTTGAGGGTGGGTGCTGGCTTCGCAGTGGCACCACGCACCACTTAATCCAGCATCCCCATCCCATCCCATCCCCACCCCCACTGTAATGATGACGGTGATATCAACCAGTCAACCAGTCCTTCCTTCCCCCGTTGGTAATCCCGCAGCGACAAGTAAGTCACGCCACGAGCAAAAACGGTGCCGACTGCAATTCATGCATTCCATTGGCCTATTGGCCTACCTACCCTATTCCCCCCTCCCCCAACCCCAATTCCCCAGCTTTGGCACCTGTAGAGGTATGGGTATGGTTTGGGATATTTGGTCCACGCACACATGCACACATAGACACACGCACACACGCACGTAGCAAAAAGATCTTCGATGATTCTTGTGTGATTGACTGATTGACTGGTAGGAGCGGGATGGCGCTTCCATCCATCCATCCATCCATCCATCCATCCATCCATCCATCCATCCATCCATCCATCCATTCATCCGTCTCATTTCTGGCCCCTCCTCGCACCCGGGGACCTCCTTCCGGCCGGCGCTCTTCTTCCGGTGGAAAAGCTTGGGAAAGGGGACGCGGGGGAAGGAACAGAGAGGAAAGGCGTGCATACATTGATGACGAGGTCCATTATTGGGAATATGCTCGTGTTTCGTTTCGCTCATACTCCTCATCCTCCTCCTTCTCCTCCTCAGCGAGGCGCGCTTCAACTTATGCAAATCTTTCCACGGCAGAGGGAAGAAAAGAGAAAAACAAAAGAGGGAATTGAAAATTCAATTGTATTGTGTTTACCCAGATAGAATCAGCTGGTAGGCCCTTTGTGTATTCATACAAGAAATAAACAAGAACAACCACATTTCACCTTTCCCACCCTCCGCGGCGGACATTCGACTCGCCACTGTTCATGCGATGTCGCGCAGATATAACAAAACCCTTCTGCTTAGTCAAGAGGCGCTCGATTGGACCTTACAAGAAGCTCTGACAAGCCCGAAAGGTTTGGGGAGGGGGGGGAGGGGGGCCCAAAAGGATGAGTTGTTGTTGTTGTTGTTGTTGTTGAGTAGCATACAGACTTTCAAGAATCCTCAAAATCCCGATTCTCTCTCCCCTGATCCTGGGCCAGGTGTGTGTATGTGACTCAATTGTCCGAGAGAAAATAGCTGGGGTTGTGGGGGACAAAAATAGAAGCAAACGCCAATCTGAATCCCGAATGGTTGCCATGGTGCAGGTGAAATGCCAGGAGATGTTTACCGCCCGTGTGTATTAGAGTGCCGCCCAGTACCGGATCAAAAGAACGCCAGCTCCTATTACAAGATGGAAGATGACCAAAGGAAAGATTGTTTCAAGGTTGAAGGACGTACGGATCATTGATAGCCCGAGGCGGAAAAGCGTGGAGTTGTAACAACAATTGAGTATGAAGCTCCTGCTCGAGAGCCGACGGTGGTGTGTGACTTCCGAGCCGGCGAAGGTCCAAGTTTATGAGAGCTGTCGGGTCGTACGGTTGTGGTGGGGGACCGGTCGATAGTGGGGTGACGGGTCTGCTTTTATGGCTCTGGTCAATCCGATTATTACCCAATGCTCTACATCTTCTTGTTCAAGGCATTGACCATACTGCTATCCTCTCTCGATCGATTGCCCTCGGCAGACTGCCCACCAGGCCCCAGCAGATCCCTCACGGCCATGCCCCCTCTAGCCGCACTTCCATTGCCGTTCCCCTCACTGTTGCGCCCTCCTGCGGGAGGTGGGGTGCGGGTATCAGTATTCGGAGGAAGCACCTGCGGTGGGTGCAAGCCCTGGGGAGGATACTGCGGATATGTTGAAGCGGATGAAGCACTGCCGTGAGGTGATCCAGAACCATGTGCGTCGTAATAGCCAGTTGGCGCAGCCCCCATTTCCGGAGACCCGCGACGAGGTGGCTGCTGTCCCTGTGGGGTACCCTGGGGGGGCACGGGGCCCTGCTGGGGGGGAGGCTGCTGTTGTTGCTGCTGCTGGGGTGGGGGTGCTTGTGGATAATATGGCTGGCCCTGAGGAGGGTATGGAGGGGCGGGATAAGACTGCACAAAAGAGGTTGGTGAGACTGGAGCTAATGAAGTAGGGTCGGGGTACTCGAAGGCTGGGACTTGGGTGGGTGCTTCTCCTGCTCCTCCCGCTGAAGGGGAGCCTTGTGCAGCTGCAGTCAGGAGATCTGCAGGCAGACGGCCTTCAGGGGAGGCACGGGGGGGCTCCCCGTCCCGGGGGGGAGCCGGAACGGATGGGTGGAAGTCTGTAGAGCGCTCGTGTTTGAGACTCACATTGTCTTGTGGACGTCCTTGGGGAGGAGGTCCACCTCGATCATCATACGGGGGGCCGGGGTAGCCTTGAGGAGGCATTACATATGGATGCGGCGGGTAGTTGGGATCATGGTGCATTGGTCCCAGAGGCTGTCCATGGGCGCCGTAAATGGCAGGCTGACCCTGATGCGGATAGAGCGGGCGACCTCCGCGTTGTGGCGGCATGGCGCCTGGTTGACGCAGGTGCGGGTAGGCGGTATGGGCCGGGACGAAGGCTTGTGCCTGAGAGGAAACGGGCGTGAATATACATTCCTGTTGGAAGCGCTGACAGTTGGTGCAGCGCCCATCCTCGGACGCATCAAAGCCGGAACAACGGATCTAGGACGCGTCAGCGCTTGTTCTGGCCTCCTCCCTGCGGTCATCACACACCTTGCGACGACGGCAATACCGGCATGCGATGGCGGTCCGCTGTCGGGGGGCTGGCTGGCTCGGGTAGGTCATATGCGGCGGCGGCGGAGGATGATGTGCATATTGAGCGTACATGTCGTGAGGAGGCGGGTACATGTGCGGCGGTTGGCCTGGATGAGGTGGTGGCGGAAGGGTGACCATCTCGCCGGGGGTGGAAGGATTGCTCGGATAGCCTTGAGGAGGAGGCTGGTTCAAGTCAGAGGTCAGCATCAGCATTGGGACTTGATTTTGGGTAACAGGGTCGGGTGGAGGAGGCCGTGTTTGAGGGCATCAGGAGCAGGTGGTGAAGAATATATGGTGGGTGGTACAACGTCATGTACATTTTTGGAATGTGTAATCATGATGAGAAAACGAATTGACGGCAATGCCCGCGCGTGACGTACCCTATAGTTTGCCGGAGGCTGAGCAGGAACACCTGGATATGCGCCTTGTCGTGGTTGGCTGTCCCACTGCGGAGGCGGATATTGTCCCGGTCGGTTTGGATCGTTGGACATTGAGAGAATGGAGGAAGGGGACCGTGGAAGACGGATTGTTCCGGGTGTGTCGTTACTGCTGGAGGGTACTACTTGAGGAATGTCGGATGGGGGTGTTGCTCATGGTCCGATGCGACGACAATGAGAACACGTTGTAGATGGAAGGGTGTCGAGAGGATGAGGCGATCGCGGGTAATGAAGGGCAGATTTGATGTTTTGTGGCGGGAAAAGGCGAGAGAAGAAGAACAAGGGCTGTCCGAGCAGAGGTGCAGGTGCAGCTCAGGTGAGAAAAAAATAAAGTTGCGGTGAAGGGCCGAAGGGGCGACGCAGCAAGTCTCAACGGCCGTATATTTGGTATCGAAAAGACCGGCCCCCTTAAACTTTGAGCCAAGTCAATCAACACGAGAGGCTCGATTTGCGATTTGATATGTGGATGATGACTTGGTGGAGCTGTGTCGGGTCGAAATGACGTTCAACACCCTGCCAATGGTCGTGTGGTCGAGGAGGAGTTGTTTGATGGAAGGAATGCGTAATGTACGGAGTCGAGTCCGCGAGGAGATGTACGGAGAGTAGTACTAGGTAAGCAACGCTGCAGGGAATCGCCGCCAGGATGAGTGATGAGTAATTTATGGACTGGCCTTTTCTCGGGTCATTGGGTCATCTGAGAGGCTTTGCCCTCTATTCCGTAGACTTGCCAGACTCAGGTGAGGAGGAAAGGTACTTTGGGCTGCAGTGGTATTCTAGTACCGAGCTATCATTGGGCCAGGTCAATCAAGTCAGATTCGGTATTTCCAGATGTGATCCCAAGATCTGGTCTGCCTCAGTGGAAATGAGAATGTTTGATAGGGAGCTTCAGTCAATGTGAGAGGGGTCTGGGAACTCATGGGAAGGACGGATGATAATGAAAGGGATGATCAAGGGAGTTTAAAGGTCACAAAATGTTGTTTGATTTGGACTGGATACAAATATTGAAGCTGGTCGTGTCCCAGCTGGAGGGTTCGGCGTGGTTCGGGTATTTTAGATCCCTTTTTCCCTTCCCCTCCCCCCCCCCCTTCCCCTCCCCCCCTCCATCATTCCATGGCTCCATCCCTCCCTTCTTTTTTATTTTCTGGCCCCAGCTGCCTCGTGGTCAAATTCACTTAATGACACCCCTTTCAATTTGTATACAGACTAAGGGAGGCCACCAATACCGGCACCAAATACTTTACATCGATTCTGATTGGTTACCTTGGTGCTTTTGCCAAAAATGGTAGCATGGTACACACCAGTAGCTCTTACTTTGGACGTTCTTCCAGTCATCTCATCCGAGTCGGATGTCATCCCCCCAACCATGTCATCCCTGTTCTTTTTTGCGACATGCCACCGTCTTCCAAGCGGATGGAATATTATTGGAATTTGGAAAAGGAGCCATGACGGACTGATGGTGGCGGATCATCAGATGACGGGAACGGCACACCCAAACTTTTCCATCCGCACTAGCAATCTTCCCAATCAGGTGGTAAATCTTATTGGATCCTTTCAATCTGACCGTCCAATTGCATTTCAATCCATCCATGTGCTACAATTAGTCACCTAGGTACCAACTGCTGTGCTCAGTCCGATCCTCAACCGCCTTCCCGCCATCTTCATGTTCGGTAAACAGCATGTCAGACTCTGCTTTCGGCTTCTTCCACCTCGCAAGTAGGGAGCCTTTAGTTGAAACCACTTACATCTCACAAAGTCACAATCCAACCAGCCTCGATCTTGTCGGGCGCTGGAGCCAGGCCGTATCTGATGGTGTGAGTCCCATAAACCCCGCTGACCATCACTTAGCATCCGGCTGGCATATGATGTGCTGAGGCTTTCCGTCGAATGACGTTTGTGACAGATGTGCACCTTTCCCTTGCCCAAGCACTTACTGCACCTTCCGCCTTCCGCCCCAAGCCTGAAACCTACCGTTTATGCTTTCGAGTTTCGACACGAAATAGCGGTGACATGGACGTCCATGCCATGAAGCGATGTCAGTGTGCATCTGCTATCATTGATACATGAAGCAGTCGATTCGAATGAGAGTAGTCGGCTGTTCCCCTGTGTGTCCTGGAGCAGACGTGTCTTCCGATCTATGCAAGAGACACTCCCCAAAGGAGTATCTCAGTTCACGTGGATCTCACCACCAGCAAGGCTGAGACAGTCGCAGCAGGGTCCTCTGGAGCAGCAAGGGTACCAAAGGTTGAATAAATTACCTTCCTCTTTGCGAGTCCAAAAGCAGCAGCAGGTTCTTTGGCGAAGCCGTACCGCTGCAAGGTCAGAATGTCATGGCGTTGCACTAGCTGGCCACGCTATTCATGCACAGAGGCACTATCCGCGCTACAACGATTACGTTGAGGGAAAGTTTTGGCTTGGCCTGGCATCGGCACTTTACGAAAGCTTTTTCCTCCTTGGCTCCTTCTCATCAGAAAAGGGGTGGCTCCCTGGCCACACGCCTTGGCAAATTGGCTGTAGACAAGGGTGCACTAGCCTGCGGCTCCTGTCAATTGTCATACCGATGATACCATATTCGGCGTATCAATGACGGTACTCCCCATGCTGTATCGTATGGCTTTACGCAGTGCAATGAGTCAGATCGTGATGTCAACGAGGTAAAGACGTCATGTCTTCTTCGAGCCTTCTGCGACTGCGCAAGTCTGACAGTGGAGATTACTGCATGCAGTACCTGTGCATGGCTAGTCAATACTTAAATCTGCTGAATGACAAAGATGCTTGCCGAGCCTTCTTCTGCAAGGATGACAAGGTCGATATCTTTACCCCTTGCTGCCACGCGAGGATCACCCCCCCTTTCCCACAACCCGGAACCCAGCGGGATGTCATCAAATAATCCTCCTCCGTGCATAGTCATACTCGTACAACTCGACTCTGATCTCCTTGAGCACGGGGTATGAACCGCCTCACGATGCTCGACCGTTATTGTAAGCAGATCACATCATGGACGCTCTACTCCTATCTTACAAAAAGAGTGAGTAGATTTGTAGGAGCACAATAGAAGCCGACGCGGCGCCGCATCAATGTTCTGGACTTGGTCGATTCTTTGGTCCAGGCCATTTCTCAATGGGGTGTATGCAATTGCGCATGTGTACCTAGATACAGCAACCGGCCCGGCGCGAGGGATAACATTACTATCGAAGGGTTTGGCCGCTTTGCGCCGAGGGGAAGGTGTACTGGAGCAGAAGTATGATCACATGTTTGATTGGCTTCGCATTGGTCTAGCTTCAACTGCAGGCTTCCACACCTGCCAGGATACCCATAGTGACATGGTGGGATCATTTGATTAACCTGAGCGGAGTGAGTGATTGCGGTTCAAGGCGATGCTGGAGCATCAACAAAAGGAGAGGTTAATAAATCAATTGGTCAGTACCATCACCTCCCGTCTTTGCTCGTGGAGCGCACGGTCAGTCTGTGATGTTGAGATTTGTCCTCAAGGGGATCCAGCGACATGATGAGCAATGTGCTTCTCTGCTCCAAGCGCATGTTTCCAGCGCCTCTAGTCCTCCCTCCATTGACACCTTTCATGGCTCGTCAAGCCAAAAGTGGTATTCTGCTGACTATGCATCTGGACTGTCTGAGCCACTGACCGCTTCCGTTGGTTTGGTGATTGTAATCTCCACCAGCAGACTTCCTCGTGACCACCTTTTATAATGTGTGCATCATTGTGCAGATATTGCACAATTCTCCAAGACCATCCAAATGATAGTAGGTAAAGAGCCGTGCCGAAACGAGGATCATGACATCGGTCAATACTCGCCCTGCACGACATGTTGTGTGGTGTGACGGATGGGAAGGGCAGGTGCGTTGGCGAGAGGCGCAGCCGCAATGAGGTGCGAGCCGAAGCAGCCTTGTTCCCAGTCCGTGCTGAGAAATCTACTGTGGAAAACAGGTGCGCGAACTTAGGACTACGGGGCTAGGCATCTGGCAGTGGGCACACTTGCTTTGGCTCATCAGTCCCAAACGCTTAAAGTCAAGGGACAAGGCACCGAGGTGCGCTAATAATGACGTCTGCCTCTCAGTGTATATGGACGGAGTCGTTCGCAAGGGCACTTCGATCCAGGCGGAGATTGGTCACGCTCGCATTCGGTGTAACACGGTGAGCTAATTCGTCCCTCAATCCCGTATCTCCTATATCGGCGAAAGCTCGGCCTTACTTCTTATCCTGATGTCAAGCATCATGATGAGAGCGCGGTATTGCAGGAGGTTTTCGTGGAATGGCCTTTTATTTGCAGTCACTCCTGACGGGAGCACACGAAAAGGATGCCTGGTGCCACGTGGTCATGGCAGGCATTCCCGTCCTTGGACGTGCGGGACGGCACAGTGCAGCTAGGTGCTGAGAGGGGGAGCCTGTGTGGGTCTGGTGAGAGCTCTCGGGGCTTGGTAAGTCCCGAAAGGGTTTCCTGGTTCTGGGCACGTCAGTGTCAGTTGAGTACATGTATGTAAAGGTGTGTAGCCGTGATGATGTAGGCACGGGGTTAGGTCCTCGAAAATGACAACAGTGCCGGCCAAAGTGGAGATTGACGACACGGAGCATCTCGATGCGTCATCTCAGCATCTGTCTATGGCCGCCAAGAGTAACCCCTGACGGAGATCGAAGGTGGGGACGCTGTCACCTGTAGCTCGGAAAGATGTACGGACGTACTTCGAGTTGATCGTACCGTCACGATTCGGTGACGCTTGGTGACGTTTGGTGACGCCCGGTGATGCTTGGTGACGCTGTCGCTTTCTCATCACATGGTCTATGCAAAAAAGACGGACCATTCATGGCGGGCCCCGCCGCCCCAGACCTGCAATAATTCTGGTGGGCGCTATTGAAACATGCAAGCTGCCAGCCTGACCTCGAAACTTCAAGACCATGCTGCTTTAGACCCCAATAGTCAGCGCATGTTACGTTACCATGGTATCGGGGCCGTGGTGTCGTATCTTGCGTGATTTATTACAGGTCAGATGATCAAAGTCTCATGCGGCCCTAGTGGGAACGACCGTTCATTTGCACGGGGTGACGGCACGCTCAGCGCTGATTCAGCGATCGGGGATGCTCGATGTCGTTACTCGTTTGAAGGGCGAAGGGCGAAGGCGGAAGGGCGTCGGCGGCCCGAACAGGCCTGGAACTCTGGGTAACGAATAGCAAGGCCCAAACTTGCTTCCCGACTTCCTGTGAATCTGTGATCGAGAAGAGTCTTTGCCAAGGTTGTCGGAAGTGGTGAAGTGGCATAGCGAAAGACACTACTATTTGCTTGACACCAAATCAAGTATTGCGCAATGGAAGGCTCTCCTACGTATTCTAAGATCGAAGCGCAGAAAAAACACATCACACATGCGTCGTCCGTCTTGGCCGCCACACTAAAATTTGAGCTAGTGTCATTCAAAATTTGAAGCACGGGCTCGACGGGTACGAAGATACTTCGTACATCTTGGTTCAAAAGCAATCGCGACATCAATGACTCTGATTCGACGGTTGGGATTCCGAAAAGCAGAGTCAGTTGAAGCAAGAGTCTGGAAACCTGATTTGTTATCTCCTCCCCTTGGAAATGGCTCAAACGTGGTAATGTATTCTGTAAGATATAGCTCCATTCAAGCTTTAGATATGATAATCTTGTCGATACATGCACTCTCACTCTGGGCTTGCGACTGTATGATTTGTGAATCTTGACATCCCGATCCAGTCATTGATGTGGGAGCCCAGATCTCTTTTACACATCGCCTGATTGATGATCGACCACGAATCCCAGACGAACACCCCAACAGCCTTCTCCTGTCCCACAACTGAATAACCCCACGGGTTGACAAATCGTTTCGTTAAGTCGGCTCCCTCCGCTCCAGCCAGATCATTTGTTGGTGGTCGGAAATGGTCCAAGCACGTGTCCGACACTTCCATCGCTTTGCCCAACACGGCGCCCCAGGCCGACAGATCGCTCGGTAAGGGGCTCCACACCTTGAGCGCGGTGGGATCGAACAGCACCAGCATTGCCACAGCTACGGTACAGGTCTCATAGGTGAAGCATCTGGGCGTCCGCACTTCAGTATTCGGGTAGCGCGGAACTGCGAAGGGTGCTCGGAATTCGTACTCGGTGCTTCCTGCGTGAGAGATGTTGCTTTCGAGATAACGGATGGCTAGGTGACAGTCAGAAGGGTTAAAGCGCGCGGTCACGAAAGGTTCCGTGTGACGGTCGCAATAGACGTCCGCGGGAGCTGGAGGTCGCGGATTGGGAGCTAGTTCGGTGGTGCTATTAGAGTCAAGGGCCAAGGAATGGGAGACAAGCAGGACGAGGAGTGCGACTGTGGATGACAAGATCATGTTGCTGCTCCGGCAGGTGAGTGGTCTTGCCATCTTTCACAGCTAAAGTTCACTGGTAATGCCTTTGATAATGGGAGTGGGTGTGCCCAACCGCCCGAGTCACTCGATGGGGGCCAAGTCAGTCTCCAAGGTAGGCTTCCATCATTTCGCTTGCCTCTTCTTGCTTGGGCTTGCTGCACCCCAGATGTCTCGCGGGAATGTGATCTGCGGCTGTAGTAGCTCCTGCATGCGTAATCTGACTCGTGTGATACGCGACCAGATCGGCGTTGACTTTTTTTGTCACAAGTTTGTCTAACTCTCCATGTCGCCAGTCATTGCTTCTCCGTATACCATTTTTTCTGCGAGTGCGTGGCACTAAGGACATAAACTGAAAGACAAACTTCAGTCTTCACCGCCCCCCTCGGCACGCACAATGTTTTGCTGATTGAAACATGTAAAATTCGGCCATACCCTACACCTTTTATTCTCTTGCAGGAGACAGCAGGGCAGAAAAATATGAAAAAAAGAAAACACGTCTCGTGCTCCACGCATCGGTTCGTCTCCTATAACCACGTTCTCCCATGTAAGGAAGGTATGCAATAGAGTATTGCATACCTTTACTTGAGCAAGATATCTACATTGTTGACTCCACGATGTTCCGCAGCTATTGTTGTGGCAACAGCCAAAGTCACTTCGCTCACTCTACCTCTTGAACACGCACAGACCCTATTGGATATTAAGTAATATCCGACTCCTGTTTTCTTGCCCCCCCCCCAAGAGCAATACGAAGAAAGTAAGGTAGACACGCTTGGTGCACAGGGCTTGCATCTTCATTACTTAACGCCCAACCCCATGAAACTTTCGCGTCCACCCCATTGTTTGAGCGGAAACGTGGCGGTCGTATCCTGGATAGCGCCTCCATAATGTCCAGTACAGAAAAGGCACACTGACTTTGGGAGCCTCATCACAGAAGATGGAAACGTGCACAGGGACCAGAAGAAAGCCACATGGTTCCGTTTTGCTGTCAGTCCGACATTGGCTATAGCACGTTTTCGCACAAGATAAACCAAATGGATATCAAGATATTCCATCCGTGGGCTCACGCATCCCTCACAATCATCCTCCCAAGAAGAAAAAGGACTTTTCATGACTATTTTTGATAGTGTTGCAATGCATTTTCGTCTCATGCGTCTCATGCGTACCTTTTTCCAGAGAGGGGGGTGTATATTGACGCCAAACAATCACTGAGAAGAGCTGGTAAGGAGATCCCAAGCGATCAATCACGTCCAGCATGAAAGCCCTTTCGCACGTGCTGGGGTAACGTAAATCTCAAGAAGCGTTTGATCCATCAGAAGTCCGGGTACTCCTGTATAAGTAGGCACAGCAATGCTGATTCCGCGATCCACCTGGATAGGTTGCCCGCGTCCTGCCGGCCCCAAGCCCAGGCATTGGCATGGTCGAGAAGAGACAACGGTTTAAACGCATTGGGGATGTGATTGTAAATGGAAGGAGCCTTCTAATGACATTCATGAATTGAAAGCTGACATAATGAGATCCCATGACCGGCTTTCCACAAAGCCCGAGCTCGACAGTGCAGACTTGTTGATGGAAAGAATGCGAAGCAAATGATGAATGGAAATATATACTCATGTTCCCAATATTTGAAAAGAAGTGTAAGTTTCAGTCGACGGCGATGCCAGTGAATCGTGCAGAAGGACGGACACACTCAGATCCCTCGCCTAGCAGAGCCTGTAGCCTCGCACTTGAGTGACGGCCTTGAACGCTATGCTTCTATCATGCCAAGCGAGGTTATGTCCAATGTTATTTATGGCCTTGACCGTCTCCCTTCTATGCGATTTCCGTCTTTGTCGCAGTATGCGCGCCCAGATCCTCTGGCCCAGACGCCTCGTTCTTAGGCCAGCCAAACACGGGTCCTGGGTGAGCAATGCTCAGGCAGTACGCTGCGACGATGACCATACTGTGTGTCAAATCAGCCTCTGTCCAGCACGACCTAGAAGAGAAGAGATGACATACACTCCCTCCAATCCAATGAACAGCCCCTCGTGATGGATCAACGGCCCATTGTACCCATCGCTCAACTCATCGATCCGATATATACACCGTATCAAGATCAACAGTATCGCCAGGCTCAGAAACACGATGAGCATTTTGAATTTCGTCGGCAGCACCCGGCTATCGATGTTCGCATCCTTGGCTCTCGTGTACCGCCACGCGAAGTCCAGGGACAGCACGATGAAGACGCAGAGGGTGAAGACCTGCCAGGACAGGCCGACGATGGAAACGTTGACAGCGGTGCGGGAGCCGCCCGAAGAGGTGGAGGAGAGGGCGCCGCCAACGGCTTGGAGGACGAGGGAGAGGATATCGCAGGGGTGAAGATCCAGTAGTAGAATTTGGGGGGGAAGCACGCGTACTTGGGGCCCATGTAGATGACGCTGTTCACTTCCATTGATCAGCGTGGTTGGAGGAGGGGGGGGATGGAGGTATTGCTCACATCTTGGAGAGGGTGAAGTAGATTGCTGCTGTGTACCAGACGGGGCCGAAGGTGATGCAGACTGTTGTATTCCAATGTCAGCGCCATGCTTGTTCCCAGGTGTCTGGTCCCGTATGCCAATCCTGCTGCTCGGCCGCATGTCGATCTCGAGGACTCACTGATCAGGAGGAAGCCATTGAACGAGAACGGATTCTGCCACAGCATTATCCTCCCTCCATACCCCAGGATCTCAGAACGACAGCCAATGACCATGAGCGACCCAAACGTGAACGTCGGATATCTCAGCCCCTGCACGGCATGTATCATCATGGCGATGCCGAGGAGAACGAGGAAGACGACATTGGCGGCGATGCTCGGCCTGTATTGGTAGACGCCCACGGAGGCTGGACATAATGCCAGGGTGCAATCGCGTCGGGCCATAGACGACCCAGTTGTCAGGGTCAGCGAAGAATTGGGGGTATCTGCTCGCTTGGTCCATTACGGAGGCTCAAAGGGTTGTGGGGCAGTCTGCTTTGGGGCCGGACAAAGCAGACGAAGGGGGGAATGATGGAGGTACAACAGCGACAACCTCATTACCGCGGACAGGGGGCGGATGAAGACTTCATATAGAGACAGTAGTAGAGCATCTCATCGTATTCGGAATGGATGACCAGAAGCAGCTTCACGCGGCCCCTGGTAGTAGTAGAAGACAGCCTCGTACGCCATAGCTTGCACTTTATTGCTCTATTAATCTCAACGGCTGGCGTCGCTTTTGCACAGAGCCAAAGTGGTGCCGTCGAAAAGATGTAGTTTCCAACTGGGGGGCGACAAGCCGCAAATCTTGAGATCCCGCTAGTTCTAAGCTTAAGGCGGTAGTAGTTGAGAAATCTAGGCCTACGGAATAATGCACGTTAGATCAGGCAAGCCAAGAGGCACCGAAAGCTTGCGAATTCGCGAGAATACCTGGTCATCTTATTGTTCATTGATGAGACTACATGCTCAATGAAAAGGTAGGAATGAGAGCATCGATTCAAGCCTTCATGAAGGTCTTAATGCTATGCAAACGAGTACGAAGTCCCTGAACAACGGAAATTCTGGACTGCACGGAATCAGATGCTTTTCTCATATTTGCTCTCATACATTTACCTTGCAATTTCTATATGATGAGGCGATGAGGGACACTATTCTCTCATCCAATGCACCTCCAAATTGGAAAGCCCCATCTATGCACCAGGTTCAGTAAGATCATGTGCTTTCCTGCCAGTCTTTACAATTCAGGATTCTCCATGTATGGCATGAGTCTCTCCTTGAGATCCTCAACCTCAAGCTCCTCGCCCGCCCATTGCGTTGTGACGCCTGCAACCTCCTTGGGTGGGATGAGTACGTTGCTGACGACATGGATGACACCATCGGCGGCAATACCATCTTCAATGGTCACCGTGGCGAATGCATTGATCTTCATATTGATGAAGCGACCATAGCGGGCAACATTGATACTGAGGGATTTGTCTTTCAACAAGGTCGGGAGATCAATCTAAGAGCAATTAGCAAAGCCTTGAACCATTTTCCGTGCCTTGCTTACGTGAAAGTAGCCTTTCGGAATGCCGGACACCTCAGCATCCTCAGTCTTGCCCTTGTAGTAAGCATCTGAGTAGAGGGTCTGGTTGGCGACGACATGGTACTTGAGAAGTGCTTTGAGATACTTGAGGCCGTACTTGCTGAACAAGAAGCCCTCAATCTTTGGCCCAAGCAACTGGAATGCAAAGTTCGACGGGGCAAACAGGGTGCCTCCGACATGATTGGAAGTATCATTGAGATACTCGAATAGACCAGTCTTGGCCAGACCAAGCTCAAGAGTGCTGAACTCTCCAGGGAGAAATTGAATAATGTCGGCGGCCTTGGGCGGGGGAACGAGAAGGCTGTCAATGCCGTGGATGACGCCGTTCGTTCCAAAGATGTCCACGGCAATGATGCGGCTGTAGAAGTTGACCGTCAAGCCTTTGAGACCGATGTTGGTGCTCACCCTCTGCGCCTCGCCACCAATCAATTCGCCACCCAGGAGAGTAGGGACTGTGTGGGTGACCAGGACACGACCTGCAGGATAGAATTCTTGGGAGGTGTGGTACATCAGAACTTTCTTCAATTGTTCCTTTGAGGGCTTTGGGGCGTGCTCAGGGATCTTTTCGAACGCGCTGTCGATGGGAGCGAAGACGGTGTAGTTGGCAGCGGTGCCGTTCAAGAGCTGCACGAGATCGTCGTATTCATTGATCAAGGCAGCCAGTTTGGTAGTGTACTTGCTCTTTGAGATCAACTCATACACTGTCATGTTTGGCTTGCAGTGGTGGCAGCCTTTCGCCTTCTGGGCCGCTGCCTCGACTTCCTTGATCTTCTCCTCTGCATACTCTGTCTTGGACTCGAGCCATGCTTTGGTATCATAGGCCTTTTGGTGACATGTCTTCTTGGCTTTTTGCTCAGTAGTGGAATAGAAGTCGACAGCTTGGTCGAACATGGACCCAGCAGTGGTGATGGCATTGGATACGTAGGTCTCGGCTTCGTCAACCATGTGTTTCACTTCATGTTGTATGGGCGCAATAATGGTTTCTTGATTGTGGTGATCAACAATGTCCAGCTCGGCCATTGTCTGCTCATCAGGAATGACCAGGGCGCTCGAAAGGGCTGCCAGCGGCAGCAAATTGATGAACTTCATGATGACTGCTATCTCTGTCTCCGGAAAGGAATTGCAATGGCAAGAAGAGAGAGGATGCTGAAGCCTGAAGCTCGAAGGCGCCAGAGAAGGACGTCAGCACGGGAATCGTACTCGTACTTACGGATTAATGCGGAGTCTTTGCTTTGCCGCCGATGACGAATTGCAAGAGTCATCACCCGCGGCGAGCTTTCCACTAGCTCTTAACGCTTATCCCACGGTGGAGACACTGGATGAACTCCGGCAATTCAAGATATCAATCCTGATGATGAACCGTATTGTTTATCGTCAACAATTTTCTACAAGCTTATAGGATGGCAATGGCAAAGCCGCTAATCGTCCCTGCTCTGACGAGCCATACTGCTACAGTCATCTTCGCTCATGGCCTCGGCGATACCGGTGCAGGATGGTAGGTCTCCTCGGCTGTTTTGGGAACCAAACATCTCAATCTTGAGACAGGATGCCGGTCATCGAGAATTGGCGTCTGCGTAGACGCTTTCCAGAGTGCAAATTCATCTTCCCAAACGCCCCTAATATTCCGATTACGGTCGTACGTACTTGAGCAACGGACGTGAAGCGGACGTAATTGACACTCACTAGAACTTTGGCATGCAGGTGTGTTGAAGGCAACAGTCATTAATGATGGGATAGTAACCTGATTGATGAAAGATGCCTGGCTGGTACGACATTGTACGCTCACGAGTCCGATGATCACCCCGACCTCGCATGCAAGTGTATTCTCTGACCGTCATGCATGTAGGTGAACTTCAGTGACCTTGCGAACGCACACGATCAGCCAGGCATTCTCAAGTCTAGAGACTATTTCAATGGCCTCATCAAGTCCGAGATGGAAGCTGGGATTGCTTCAAATCGTATCGTGATTGGTATGGACAGAATTGGCACTACAAGGGTCCACGGTATCTCACACTAATCCTCTCTACAGGAGGCTTCTCCCAAGGTGGCGCTATTTCACTTTTTACTGGCATCGCGTCCTCACAGAAGCTGGGCGGCATTTTCGGCTTGTCATCATACCTGTTACTCCATGACAAAATCAAGGAATTCGCGACACAAGATCAGGCTAACATGGAGACACCAATTTTCATGGGACACGGCGACTCAGATCCGTTGGTACAGTATCAATGGGGTAAAGACACCGCCAGAGTGCTCCGAGAATTGGGCTGGAAGGTAGACTTCAGGACTTACAAGGGTTTGGCCCACAGTGCGGATCCAGAGGAAATCAATGACCTGGAGAAGTGGCTAGATGGAAGGGTATCTGAGCAATAAGGGTGCACAATTTGCAGACCGATTGGATACCTTCTACCATCCTTGGTGAAAGTCAGGTGTACAACATTGCGATCGCAGCACCATTGTAACGTCTTCAAGCGCAGCCCAAAGTTATTCCTGTCAAGGACGTAGAGGACTTTACCCCTGAAGGAGGCCGCCTTGGCTCCCTGACGAAGTGACTGGCGCTGGAAGATTGGTCGGGCCGAGCGAGCCCTCTCCGTAGCTTGGTATACAACATCATATCAAGCAAGTTTACATCTATTCCCTAAATCTTTCCGTACTGCACTTGGTCAAGGATAGAAGTGTCCTAGTTACGAACCGAATTCTATCCTTTTAATCATGTTCAGATTCGTAGGTCTCAATGGATAGTTGAGCAACATCGGACGGTTCCGCTGACAGGCCGATTGTCTGGAACAGCATAAAACCCTTGATGTTGTACGTCCCCACAATTTTGCAGACCCAAAGTAGCTGCACTTCATGACGCTCCTTCATCAGCAATCAATCAAGAGCAACACAGTGCTTCTGCTGTTCCATTCCAGACTATTAACAGGCGCTGCCTCCAACAGGTAACGCTCTTCCACCGTCCTTCTGTCGCTTCCTCCGTCCGCGTCAATGCTCTCCTAAAACAACTATCTGCAGAAGCTACCGAGACGGGCACAGAAGACCAAGCCGCCGATCATAGCCACCAGAACAAAATACAGAGATCACAATTCGAGCTGAACGTTACAGAGGATCCTCCAACGGGCGACCAGCTGCGCAATCTGATTGAATATGTCGGGTCAGAAGCGGGCGGCAAGGGACCTTTAGAGGTTGCGGGAATGCTGGTACAGGGTGCGAAGAACGAGAAGGATGCTATACGGCAGCTGGGTGAGGACAGCTCGAAGTTCAAGTGGCCAGTGGTAAGGACTGCTTGTCGAAAGGGTCTGTGGGGCTTGATGGCTGACTCTGGGGACAGACGGTAGACTGGAACAATGGCAGGGCTGGTGAGTAACTGTGCAATCATGCTGTGGAGATTTGGGTTGCTAATACTGTTTTCAGTGGTCGGAGATGACGAGGGTCAGATTACAAAAATGATTGGGCAACTGCCCAAAGAATGAAGCCAGGCTTGGACAGTGAAAGACCCTGTATAAGCCATTTACATTTCCTAAGGCGATCGAGCGTCCATCAAGTCTAAGAACGCTCCCCCGTGATCTCTGGCTTTTCCACTCGGCTGGCACAGGGCGGTGAGTGCGACAGAACGTATTTCTACACCCTGGGCATTGGCGTCTCTCGTTTACCCATCACCTAGTCAGGCTGTAGTGCAAGGTTGCCTCATATCCTTGGTGATAATAAAATCGTGAGTAGGTGTATCTTTTTAGCGGAGATGTCCACAACACTTCTGCGCTCCCGCCACGTGAGCGGGCACCAGTCGTGTCATCACCAAACGATGCCAACACCCCGGGTAAGAAGGGTTGAGTGTACAAGGGTAAACATTTATCACAAATGATTTCCATTGAATCTTTCATGTGATGCATATGTAACATCCTGACTCTGCTCCGGCTCTCTTCCCTTCGGTGTGGCAGTAGCCATCCAAATTCACTTAATCAGGAAGGAACACCCACTTTCCACGGTGGCGATTGCGACCTCAACACTTTCTGAGCGGTTCTTTCCTGCTTTCCCCGCCATAGCAATCAGGTTCTCTATATCTCCATTGATTGCTACTTGCTCTAAGCTTTCATCATCCTCACATTGCCATTTCCCCATTCTGAAAAGCATTTGTCCTTCTCCTGGCCTGGCTCTGCTCTCGTTGGGCAAAAGGGCATCATGGGTGGGAAGCCACCCACGCTACCACTTCTGTCTTCTCAAGACCATAGACCTGCTCCTCATGGCAACAGGCCCGCATTTTTCTCTACATTCTTTGGCAGGAGACCTGCTCGAAGCAAATACGAGGACATGCCAATTCAGCTGCGATCCAACGAGGGGGAAGCCCGTGAGGCGATGATCGTAGTTCTTCGATCTCAACACTTTGAAGCCTGCAAAGCTCTTACGCGCGAAGACGTGAAGCCTCTCGATAGCCCCCTCAATTACTTCGACGAATTCGATATCACATTCTACCAGCCACACTTCCTTTACGAGGTGCTTGCTCTCATCGTCCATGGTAATGAAGACGAGATGTGGGCGCGTGAGAGCAAAGTGACGGCCTTCGCCTGGTCTTGGATTAAGATCAACGAGGATGCTTACAACATGTTTGATGCTTGTCATCAACCAAAGGACTTGTTCCTTGAAGAGGAATTCGAGGAATATGGTCCTGCCTTTTTGGAGGCGTCTTTCTGGAGGATCGCTCAGATCAAGGAGAATGCAGGTCGGTAGCAATGTCCCTTCTGTCCCAACTACGGAACACTGAATCCTTCATGTGTAGAAACGTCCCAGAATCTCAGTCCCTCGTCGAGAACCGGGCATGCAGGCCAGAGCTCTGACTTTGGTGGATCGCAACACGCGAATCAAGTTCTAAGGCCACACCATGCTCAATCCTCAATAACCTCACAGCAACATGCACAATGGGGGGAGAGTCGAGGTGCCAATCATGTTCCAGGCTTTCCCATTTCCACTCCTGCCTACCACCCCCAGCATGGCCAGCAACCTTCGAGGTCCCTAGCTCCTGCGCTGGCCCAACCATCAGCGTCTCGACCTCATCTTGAACAAAAACAGTTTGGTCGCGAGCTCAATCTCCCACACATTGTACCAGGTCAGATGCCGGCCATATATTCCGCTGCCGGCACGCCCCGCCAGCCTCGACTATACACTCCTACCAATCGTGATACGCCAAGGGCAACGAACCCAGATGGGGGTTTTGAGCACTTCAAGGCCACCAGGAAGGATTACCATAGCGATCCTGTACCATCAGCATGGAGCCCAAAAGTTGGGATGACAAAGAAATTCATTACCAAGTATGCCGAAGGCAAAGCTGGTCCATTTGCCTATCAGCGGGTGCCTGTCTCTGCCCGAGAGCGCGGTTTTCCTGCACATTCGAGCCAAATAGATCGGGGCATCAGAAATCCAAACAAGGCGACCTCGGACGATGCTAGGGCCAATGTCGAAGATGCGATGAAGCCAAATTGGGTGCCATACTTAGCCCGTGCTCAGACCGAAGAACGACCTCCTCGAGAATTCGTTCAGCTTGTTGATCGACGACCTAGCCGAACAAGCTCCTTTGGTCCTGGCGGCTTTCACGTGGACCATCTCAATCGCGATCGAGCCAATATCCGTGACGCAGAGCAACACCGGCGCAATGCATTTTCAGGGGTGATCGGTGGAGGTATAGATTTTCATACTCCACTCAAAGCCCGATTTGTATCAAATCCTTTCGAGGCGAACGAAGTAGGGCAGCCGGTTGGAAATCTTCGCCCTCCCCTGGGCCCCACTGAGCATATACCTCCCAGACGACCGGTTTACCCAACGGTTCGCATTCCACCCTCAATAGGACAACACGAACCACGTTTTGCATATCCTCAGCCGTCATTCCACCCTTCTTGGGCCGGGACTGATCGAAAGCCTTTAGCTCAAATGCCCAATTCCGGCCCAAGCAACTTTGGTGGTGCTCGAGGTTCGACACATTGCCAAATATGGCTGGGAAGCTTGCCTGAATGGGCTTCGCCAAATGAGCTCACGCAATTTTTTGAGAGACATCCAGGCTTCCTGCACGTATGTGCTGTGAGGGAAAAGGGGGATTTTCGGCACGCTAGAGCGACGTGAGTGCCCTGATCCCTAATGGTGTGCAGTGGGAAACCTTTGCAAGCTTGCAGGTGGTCCCTAAGACTTGAGAAGAAAACAACTAACATTTCTCACCGCCTCTAGATTTCGGGACAGGGTGCAAAGAGAGTCTGCGTTGAACATGAGAGAAGAGTTCAAAGAGCGTTTTGGAGGAAATGCCAAAATCGAGCGTGCTCAAAACCCTCAAGACTATGCCCAACGTCCACATCAAATCGAGCAACCTTATTCACCCAGCAAAAGCCATGAAAATAGTGGTCGAGTGCAACGTGGTAAACCTCCGGGAGTGCCACCAGCAAAGCAGTCTCCTACGAAAGAGCAAGTTGGCTCAAACAAATTGGCAGATGGAGCAGACGACCGGAGGAAAGAGCGCACCTCGAAAGACCACCAGGAGAAATCCGAGCCTTGTAGTAAAAAGGAGCTGGTAGAGATACCGCTTCGTGAAGGAAAGGATGATTTTGCTTCTGCCGAGAGCAAGCAGCCGGCTCCGAGGAAGTCCAATGAACAGCACAGAAAGAGAAGGTCGGCAGGTGGTAAGCCCGCCACAAAGGCCAGCTCTTCGGCCAAGGCAGACTCTCCCAGTGTTACTAGCCATGCTGCCATTCCGACTTCCGAAGACTTTCCGCCACTCTCGAGTCCCAAAAAAGCACCAGACTTGACCATGCCAGATCGCGACGGAAATTCGAAGGAGGTCGATAAGAGGCTGCATGATGTACTATCGCAAGCCTCTCCGGGTGAAAAAACCCATGACACAAAAAAGCAAGGAGGTGACCTCAATCATTCGACCAATGCTCAGAGTCCTGTGAAAAGCAATGCGAAAATTCCACAAAAACAAAGATCAAACTCTGAATCGTTTGCGCAAGTCACGAGAGGAGCGGTAAAGAGCTCCGATGATAAAAAGGGCGAGATTGAGGCGCCAGCCTTGGAAGCACCTGGGTCTAAACTGTCTGAAGTCAATGTGCTTGGAAACCGCTCGCTTGAAGTCAAGGTACCCGAGTCCAAGTCATCTGAAGCCTTTTCCCCTGGAGTCCACCTGTCAGAAGTCAAGCCCGACTCTTCGTGCAACCAAACCAAGGGTTCGAAAATCGCTGAACTCTCCAAAGATCAGAAGGGCCTCCAGATATCCACAAAGAAACAAAGTCCAGTCCCTTCTAGTCATAGAGAAAGCTCCTCGTCGCCCGCTAAGAATGGTTTGAAGCCCGAACAGCAGCTACCTGACACTGCTCTAACGCAGAAAACGAAGGTGGAGGCCATAGGAGCAAGCGCCGCGAGACCTTTGCAAGCAACGGAGGGGGAGAACGATAGCTCCATGGAACGTACTGCTACTCCTTCCGAAAAACATCGTCCGAAGAGCATCACTGCATTCCCAAAGCGGTCTTCACGCGATGATCTATTCGAAGGTCAAAAGGTAGAACCCAGCCCTAATTCTCCAGAGGAAAAGCTTGGACATAAAGTTGGTTATTCAGGAGCGCGCTCAGGACATTCGTCCGCAGACAAGAGTATTGACAAGCCAATAACATCTCAGCCTACATCAGAAGGGTCCACAAGCACGCCCACGAAAGATCCTTCCACCAGACACAATGATCATGATGGCGCGGTGGAAAGCGACTTGACGCCTCACAACCATGATCTCTCACACAAGACTCAGGAGCTAATTCCTACAGAGACGGGCCTGGAGAAGCCTCAAGTCAAGAATAACGACGTTATCCTGCCCGTCGAGCCAATTTCGACGCACAAGAAGAAGCGATCGAAGCCTTCTACGCCGACGAAGAGGAATTTCTCCGAATCTAGCAAAAATGCGAAGAGCCAAGATAAGTCGGTAAAGCAGGCATCACCGCCAAAGACTCCACAGTCTGAAAAAGTGGACTATCCCAAAGCAACGGTAGGACATCTGGCCCTTTAGACTCCATTCTTCACACTGATGGCTCGAACTGATCCTTGTTTGTTTACAGAGCAATCTCGTCACAGAACTGATAATACCAAAGCCCTCCAGTCCGCCTTCAGTAAGACGCACGGAGCAAGAGTCCTCTTCCAAATCGAGTGAAAAGCCGAGAATGATGGCCAACCCCCCACTGGTTGACTCATGCGGAGGAGAATATAGGAATATTGCCGGCCTTCCAACACCATCAATGAGTCAGCGGCTGGCAGAGCTTGGTGAAAGCGTTTGGCAAGACATAAGGAAGAATCATCCTGCTGGTGAGGACCAGAGTAGCAAGGAAAAGATGGCAAGAGAGCAGCCCCTCAGACCAGGCTTCAAGACGTCGGACTCTGACGTGGATGCTCCCTCCCAGCCCGAATACCTGCCGGATTCGAAATTATGGCCTTTGCAGGAACGCTTCTTCAGAATGCAGACCATCCTAAAGTGCGTCACGTACCAATTTCGCGGGCAGCCTCAAGTGACCTCCAGAGCGGCTGAGATTGTATCTTTGAAACATCCTTCGCCAGATCAAGGCATTCTGAAGTTATATGAATGGATGACAACCTGGGTCTCACAGGCCGAATCGTTGATTGCAGATCTCCCCGAAACGAAGATCTACGATCAAATGCTAGGGCAAGAAATCAGGGGCAACTTTCAGGAAATCAAGAGGAAGCTGCACAACTTGGTTTTCGAATATATCGCCACGCAAGAAAGTCGAGCAGATTTTGGCAACTTCGCTTCCCGGCTCCACAAGGTAGGCGGGGAAGCCTCTGAGATCCTGATGAACCCTATACCGATTGAACACGGCAATACCTTGGCATCGATCGATGAAATGAAGATACAACTGTCATGGAATTGTAGAGCTCGAGGATTGCTCGACCTATGGATGAGTGCCCGGCACAATTATAAGGTCATCATACGCACGAAACTTTCCAGTGTCCTCGGAAGTGAGGGGTTTGAGGGTGGTCAAAAAGCGTTCACGCCATCCGTGGAGGAGTTCCTTCGGCGCCCAAGCCTTGGCACTGAAGTTCTTCTCAGTGATGGGCATCGCCTTGGGGTTGATAAGCTGGCAGAAGGGATCACTGATGTCATCAATGATCTGAGGGGTCACGGGGCTCATCAAGAGGCAGTGATGAATGGGGTTACAGGGGTGAATGAAAATGTCACAAAAGAGGACACGCAGGAAGATGCGACGGGCGTCGACCTGAAGGCCAAGAGCAAAAAGAGCAGCAAGAAGAAGAAGAAGAAATCCAAGGGAAAGAACCCAGCAACACCAGGTGATAGCCCTGACCTTGCAGCAGACAACGTTCGGAATCGAAAAGATACTGAGAGCGAGCTGCCGAAACCGGAGTATCTCTCCCAAGAACAACAGAAGGACGGCCTCGAAGAACACGAGTGGGTCTTCGAGAAAACCAAGACAGAATTTGCCAAGCACGCCTTTGAAGTGCCTGGGAATACGCCTTCGGTCTTTGACTTCATCCCAAAAGACAGTCCTTGGGGTTTGGTTGATCTAGAAGCTGCAAAGGCTCAGATCAAGTCGCGCGTGCTCGACCAGAGCGAACAGCTCCTTGACGAAACCCAAGAGATCTATCGCACAGAATCTAACTCGCCCCCAAGATATGCTTGGAGGAAGAGCCGGGAGATCAGGGATGGGGTATCGACCGAAAAGATGTCAGATGGTATCATCCTTCAAGCGATGCAGACCCAATTTCAGGACGAGCTTAGGGATATCCTAAATAAGCGTCTGGCTGAGCATGTTGATAAGGAACAAGCAGCGTCTGCACTTGCTAATTTGAAGCTTATACCCACTTCCAGCCAAGCTAGCAACGCGACCATTCCAGACGTGGAAACAACTACCGGGCAGAACGACACCGCGACCCAGGAGAACGGGAAGATTATCATCGAAGAGACCGTCTTGGTTGTTAAGGAGGACGTCACCAAGATCGAAGAGAACGACACGGCTGCTAGGGAGAACGACACGGCCACTGAGGAGGACATCTCGGCTACCAAAGAGGATGCGGCGACTACCAAAGAGCAAAACACAGCTCCTGAAAAGGTTGATGCGACCCCGAAGCAGGACACCACGAACAGCACGGAGACTAATATCATCATGGAAGAGACCAACGCCAAGCTCCGTGGCGGAGATGCGCAAGCACTCACAACGGCTACAAGAAAGAAGCCAGCCAATGGGAAAGGCCGTGATAGCTGGAGCGTTCCGACCGGCGAGCCTGTATGGGGAGGGAGCGGAAGCGGTACTGGCAACAACGGTAGCAAGCGGAAGGCGTCTGGGGGCCAGAAGCGCAAGCTGGGAAAGTAGCATTTTCCGGGTCAGAGCCAAATTGGGTATTGGATTGGAAAAGCTTGACTGCGGAGGGGTCGCCATGGGCAAAGGCGGATGTATGGGCCATGCAGTCTACCAGCAATGAGGGAGGAGCACCGACCAGATCGGAGCAGGTCTGGGGACTGTAGGGTGAGCTTAGGATAGCAGGAAAAAGGGCTCGGAAGGGGGAGAGCTTCTATGAGCGTTGCGCAAAGGGGGGAAGAACATCGGAAATGAAGGACACTGGCAGGTTAGTACCAGACAGTAACGCTAGTACCATACTCCTGGCATGTCTGTGGGTATCCAAACAGAGATGCTAAAATACATACCCAAATTGAATTCAACACTCGTTAGCTCCCCGAGGCACCCCATCTGTCCGCCACTTGGAGCGATTATCAAGCGGAGAACTCGCCTAATCTGAATGAACTTGGAGACGCATCGTAGATAATGTCAAAGGCGCAGGAAACCCACAGAAACGGTCTCGCTGTCGTTTGTAAACCATATCAATTTATTGGTTTCTTATATACACCCGGACAAATGACAACTACCGTTCCCAGATTGGGAAGGGAATGTCGTCATAAGGAGCACCATTGGGGGAGTATGTGCCAGTATCGAAGCCAGGGTGGGTGAGATCCCGGCCTGAGGAAGCAAAGCGGCCGTTATCGTTGTTATCGTCATTGTTGTTGTAAAGGGGGAACTAACAACCCCCTCAATAAATGAAAGGGACGGACTTGTCGTCGTCATCGTCGTCCAAAAACAAGGTCGGGATTATTATCCTCACTGTCCATTCACGCGGAATGGGCGCATCCACCCTTCCAGGTGATTGATTGGATTGGATTGATTGATCCGGGTCCGTGCCACCTTTTCAACAGCAGGAGTCGGTTCTGTTTCCCAGATTGGGGGGAGGCCGTTTTGTACGATTAGGACAGCGTCCAGCGTCCAGCGATCATCATCAACGAATATCTTCGGCAGCGTGGGGTAGGCCGGACGGGCGCTGCTGCTGCTTCGCGCTCCGCGCGACGTGTGTGTGTCTCTCTCGGGAATGGCCGACTACCTTGAGGAGCTCGTTCGTCGAGGTTCTAACACTCTAGATTCTATCCAAAGTAGGTTGCTGTCGTCGAAGCATCCCGTAGATCGTATGACTGATTCGTCTAAGGCCAGTGAGCGCAGTCATTGCAAAGTGGGAAGTTCTTGGCTCTGCTCTCGGTTCGAAAAATGTATAGAACTTACAACTGTTCTATTGCCACAATCTCTTGCAGCATGCTGTCGGCAGATTTAAGTCCCTCCTTGCACTCGAGGAGATCTTACTAATCCTTCATCCCCCTTCTCACTTTACTCCTCCACGTATGCGGCTCAGGACGCAGACGGAATGACATCTCCATGTTAAGGAGGAGCTCATCTGCAGCCGACATGACTTTTTGCACGAAGCCTCTTCCAAAACCAAGCGACTGCTCTCGGCGGCGCGATCAAAGCCATCTTGTCCCTCGACTGATTAATGAGGCTGTTGATGGTGTGACACTTTTTCCTTGGACTTCAACGCTCTTACTTCCCCTTTCAAGAGTAGTGCCTGCTGGCGAGCCATTTCCATATCCACGTCCGCAAGTTTGTAGTCGTCCTTGAATCCATATATGGCGCTGTTCAGCCTCATAAGGGTATCAAAGATGCCACCACGCCCACCGTTATTGAGGAAGGGCCCGTGACCACGGAATCAACAAGGTAACAGATCGGAATGGGTGATAGGCACCGATAAGCAACAAGGACTCGATTGAAGTGCAGCTTTGGAACAGTTAGAGATGAGAGACGCTGCGGAGATCGAGGTCCAGAACGCGCCAGCACTACAGTCGACTGGCAACTTCTGTCATTCGAACCGGCAGGCAACTCTTTTCGCAACCTCCTCTCGGCTCCAGTAAGCGCCGGTAACAGTGCCGAGTCCGCCGGGAAGAGATGTGTGTTCACCTGCAAACCAGATGCCACGCTCCTTGCCCATCTCCCCTCCCTTAGTGCTCCAAAGTGCTGAAGACGGTCCCCGGAGCCAGTCGGCAGGTTGGTGAACGATTCAAAGCCCCCAGATTGCGGCTGATATCCTTGGCGCTAGTGGTGGCGAGAAGACATTTCCACTGCGCTTCAGCCAGCCCAGCGGTGCTGTAACAACGACATCGTCGAAGACACCCCGGAAGTCATTAGCTGCCTCGACATGAACAACACGGACGCCGCTGTAAGCTATCCTGTTAACCTCGCAGCCCACGCGTAGAGCAACATTGTTCGGCAGCAGGAGCGACAAGCTGTTCACAATGTCTTGGAATGTGGACGCCACGAACAAATTGTCTGGGCCGAAATTCAGGCCAATTATGATTTTACAAAGAGAAAGGATGTATGAATCGACTAAATACCTCCTTCCAAACCGGCGTCCAGCCACAAGTTCTTCAAACTTTGAGTCTCGCACTCGCCACCCATGAAAGCTCCCCACATCTCGACAATTTGCACCATCAAGTTCTCATAAGCCTCCAGCCGTTTAGCTTGCAAGCGTCTTACTCCCAACTTCTTGGCAGAAGAAATCCATCATCTTTGTAGAGTCCGGCAGTAATGCCGTCTCTTTGCGACTCTTGTCCACTGCCATTCCCAGAATCTCCCACACCTCCTCATAGTAACGTCATGCAGTATCGCTGCTAAGCCATTCCCCTTTTGGATCACAGATTGAGTAAACAGGGCCACCGGCTACGATGGTTGATTTCGCCTTCTCGGCGAGATGTACTATCGGATTGTGCTGTGTCCCGTGGATCTAGCTCGCGCCAAGGTCGAGCAGCGAGCCAGACCGGGAGCTTTGGTGGATGCGGCCACCAATATGGTCTCGAGCCTTAAGGACAGTGACCTGGAAGCCTGCTGTAGCAAGCAGCCTGGCCGCTCGAAGCCCACTAGCGCCAGCTCCGACGATGGAGACCTTCCTCGGCCCTCGTAAGATCGGAATGCACAGTGGCTGTCTTTATTGGCGGTATGGTTCAGTAAACGGGTGATGAACAATTATGAAGGTGTTGAAATCGAAGGGTTTCATGTAACCAATAGACACACCAAAGAAAAACAAGGATTGTTCTGAATGCTCGTGCTGAAATGCTGGTGGTCTTCCCAATGATAAGTGACAGTGGTGAATGGAACATGTAGTTCGAAATCTTGGCTGTGGGAAACGACGTTTATATTCAACCAAGGGGATTCTCGGACCGCAAAATCCCACATAATCAGTTTCAGAACAGCGTTGTTGCCTTCCATGCAATGACTCGAGTTCCTGTCCACGAGAATGCTTGCAAGTAGCAGGATACAGAATTGCGAATAGCAGTTATGTATCATATGCACTGCGTAGCAACAAAAAACCACCAGAACTGCGGATGATTTGTGAGAGAAAAGAGCTAGCAAGTAATCTTTTTGTGTACTTATGAGACACTACTTTTCATCTGATTCAGCATACATCAACTTCAACCTCTACCTGTTACAACATTGAGGGGCAAAGGAAGCAAAGGAATCAACGGTAGAGAGTAAACAACCCATCAAATCAAAGCATCCTGGCGCAAATGAGAAAGGGTCGAACGAGGTATGGCAATAAGGGCAAAGGCAGACTGAGACTATATAGCAACGTCGAAGTACTCGTAGCATCATATATGTCAACAGGTATCACAACAGACATCCTGATGAGTGATTATATCCAAGTCAAGTCCATCCCTGGAGTAGTGATGGCTTCGAAGCTAAAGCGACCCAATCAGCCCCAAAAGATCGTCAAGGTACTAGTACTCTCTAGGTATCTAGGGCTCTAGCTGATGATCTTTGAGAGCTTTCCCCGCTTCTACCTTCTTGCTCTAATTCTTACCAACATTTCTTTTCATTCAATACCTTTACATTCAATCCCATCTTTTCAAACATCCCCAAGAGCGCACACGCATGTCTAGTTGTAACAAAATCAACCTTTGCCAGGTCAGTGCTCGCCTGGCTTTCCACGTGTGGATCTTTAGCGCCACGCTAGCCCGCCGTGAATCGCAGCTTCCACCAGCCAAATGGAAATTTCAAAATCATTGCATTTTCGTCTTTTTCTGACCGCCAAATCGCTTTCTTCGTCTCAATACGCGATGTTGCTGTTGCGGACATCTGCAAAGCATTCTTACCATTCTATCTCTTCTCAATGACGGGTACGACCCGGCAATGGTCCATGAAACACATTCAATCGTGGCACCTGCTGTGAAACACCAGCTCCATCATCCATAAGCCATATTTCCGAGTCTCAAACCTCAAGACGAATCTACCAGGAGCTCTCCTGATGCGAGTCTTGCTTCAATCTTCCTGTCATCCCATTCATCCTTCCCTCCATTCCATCCTTGAAGCCAAGAGCTCTTCATTACCAAGATGCTGCCTGTCCTTGCAATCCTCGTCTCGCTCCTCCCCCTGCTCACATCAGCTTCCATACAATATGTACAGGTGACCCGATCTGATGGAGTACCAGTGCTGGTACCAGATGCAAGAAAGCCGTCATTATACACTCAGAATTTTGGTGACTGCTTGGGCAATTCGGCTGTCAATGTGACCCGCTTCGATGCCGCCTACTACCAAGATAATATGACGGTGCTCTTCCACCTTGAGGGAAATACCAACGTCGCCAACGAGAGCATCATGAGTGAGCATACATTGGCATCGAGTTGAAGAGAGGGCGTTGACACGATGGCAGTGGATATTGGCGTCTTTGCGTATGGAGAGTCTCGATTCGACCTCACTTTCAATCCATGTATGGCTCAGATCGAAAGGTCCGTCTGGTCCGGAAAATCAGACCAAAGAAGAGGACGTTTGGCTGATTATATACAGTCTGTGTCCTATGAATCGCAGTGTTCCCATCCAGGCGAACGGCATCATCCCTGTGAACCAGCAAGACGTCTCTGGTATACCTCCAATCGCTTTCACCATCCCGGACTTTGAAGGTCAAGCCGTCCTTCGCTTATTCAGCAACTCGTCCCAGACCGAGATAGGATGCTATTCTGCCATCATCACCAATGGGGCCTCTCTGTCCCACCCGTCTGCAGTAGGCCCAGTCCTTGGCCTATTCACACTTGTCGCAATTATCGCTTCAGCAGCGACGGCACTCTACGGTGAACACATTCCAACCATACGAACACACTATGCCCATTCGCTTTCAATGTTTGTCGTCTTTGCAGTCTTCCACCACATATTCTACACTGGCGCTCTGTCAATGAATTGGCCCAGCGTGACTGTTGCCTGGTGGAGCAATTTTGCTTGGACCGCTGGCATGATCTACAGCCAGCCAATGCAAGACAGCATCAATCAGCTCCTTGGGTCGAACCATGGTAATCTTAGCATGGTCGGATCTGCAGGCGCTGGAGGTGCTTCAGACAACATTGCTGGAGGCTATTCTTTATCGCAAATTTATCGACGAGACGCTTCTGAGATTTACCGCAGGTGGTCCAATTCGGTGGCAGACGTGTCCAGACACCTACGGCAGCGAAGCTTCGAAAGCCACATCGCCAAAAGAGCTGCCTCTAGCAATGGCATGAGCTCTCCTTGGTACGGACGACCTGTTCCACCCGGTTTGCCCATCCCGGGCAATTACTCAGGGCTTGCCGGCACTCTGTCCCAGGAGCTTATCCCGGCGTCCAATGCATTCATGACTGGCTTCCTGTGGTTCATAATTATGCTGGTCCTTGTCGCGTCAAGTATGGTGGGCTTCAAGTGGACTCTGGAGATTCTCGGCAGGAATCGCTGGTTGAGGACAAAACGCTTGGGTCATTTTCAGAACAATTGGATACGTTACACCATCCAGGCTCTGCTCAGAATGATGTTTGTTGGCTTCTTCATGATCATGTTCCTGACCATGTTCGAGTTCACCTTCAGCAGCTCTGGGGGAGTTGACGCCCTGGCGGCATTTGTCTTTATGATCTTCTTGATCTGCATGGGCTACTTTGCAGCCATCACATGCTATGAAAGGCTGCGTTCCGGTTATTACGAGGTCAGGCCAGACAGGCTATATTTGGAAAGATGCCGAGTCTTTTCGAACAAGATGCCCTGGGTAGGCTTGGGCTTGGAGAGTCAGAGATCTGAGAAATCAGAACGAAGGCCTTCCATGGTATCCTTCCCCATCCGCACGGTCCATTACGTATGTGACGATCCTCAGCCATTCGATGTCCACCACGACGAGAACTTCATCGAAAAAAGAGGCTGGCTGTTTGCTCGATTTAGACGAACCAGATGGTGGTTTTTTGCAGCCTGGTTATTCTACGAGTTCATCCGGGCATGCTTCTACGGGGGAGCTGCGGGTCATCCGATGACCCAAGTCTTCGGTCTTCTTGTGGTGGAGATACTTGCCCTCGTCGCCATCGTGCTAGCGCGCCCCTTCGAAGGCGCGCGTCTGAATGCCCTGATGGTCTACTTTTTGGGCTTCAGTAAGGTCGCCACGGTGGCTCTCTCGGCAGCTTTCGATCCTCGCTTCAATCTCGCTCGTATTACGACCACAGTCATTGGGGTCGTCATCATCGTTATACAAGGCATCCTCACCGTTCTCCTTCTAATGGCTATCGTCGTAGGTGCCATTTCGAGCTATATGTCGCTCACCAGGAATCATGAGGATTTCAATCCGCGAAGCTGGGCCGAACTCCGCGAACGCTACTTCGCTCATCTTGCAAAAGCACCTCTGGACAGACCACTCACACCGGTACCTCTATCAGAAGAGCCAAAGGAGCCGTATTTCGATATCAAGGCCGTGCGCAGAGAGTTCAAGATTGGCGACGAGGGCGAGGGCAGCACTCTGACATCACCTAACTATCTTCCTGCCTCGCGCACGTCTTCTTCGAAGCCCGCGACTGCCCGCACCAGTCGGGCGAACAGTGCGACTCAAACTGATAACTTGCAGAATAGTCTCCCGTTCGGTGCGCGCAATGTTCGGGGTGCAAGCTGGAGCACCCGAGACTTTGAAACCCATAACATTGTCGATAGCGGGTCCAGCTCGCGACACGTGAGCGCAGTATATGACCGAAGGTATCCAAGCCATCCAGATTCACGACGCGGGTCGACGTATGGCACGCCTTCTCAAATAGACAGTGACGCCAGCTTAGTGAGGGGATATGATGCATCACAGGGGTATCAGCAGCCCGCAACGAGAATACCTGCAATACGCGGTGGTGAGGGAGGACTTGATGTGGGGAGATCTCGGGCTACGATTCTTGAGACCTGTGCTGCTGATATGAACGGGCATGAGCTGAGGAGAGGCCCCTCGACGGTTGATGAGGGGGGAAGTCATCAGGGCGACGAGATTGTAGAAGAGCAACGATTATGACACTGACGCCCACCATCCATTTGCCCAGCCTGGAGGATTCGACACTTACGCTTGTTCATAACGCTAATCAACATCGAGTACATATGGGCTTAAAACCGCGATCATAAATACTTATGAAGCCTGACGACCTCACTGAATTCAGAAATATCCTACATAGAGATATTCATATCACCAAGAATAGAAGACAAACAGACAGCATGGCGTGCCCCGTTCGTCCTCGTCCACAGGAAGTCATGATATTTGAGCTTGACTGACATCGAGATAGACGTTCTAGGTATTCGGTTCGAGAACCGACGACGCCGATGATTCATACTTACTGCAGACCTTCTCCAAGTGAACTCAAGGATCTTGCCGTCCCCGATACCTCCTCTTTGAATCACATCCCCTTCCCTTCCACTATCTCCCTCCCGTTCTCTCCCTACCCCTTCCTTCCTCTTCCCCAATCAGACTTCCTTCCCCTACACCACCTTTCCGCAACCTTTACCAAACCCACCCATCCCAGGAGCCAAAGAAACCCGTCATCCAGACGCAAACCCGTGAACCATTCCCACCTCCCCTTCCCTCCCCCCCAAGCGGGGCGCCAATATCACCAAAATCCCTCAGAAAATACAAACGAGCTCGACCGGGGCATCACTTACCACCAGCACCAGCAGTTGATAGCCTAGCGTGCCGCCCCTCCTCCCATCGGAAACGAGCAGCCAGCGGGGTTTTACCCAGGCGCACCAGCCCTAGGGCCAAAAAAATGATGGAGGGATGAAGGGCAGGGCAGAGCAGAGCAGAGGAGAGAAGGAAGCGGATGAGTACAGGAGGAAGTGTTTGGGGGGGGGTGGCGGATCTTATGTGGGGGAAGAGGGACGGAGGGAGAGACAGGGAGATGCGCGAAAGGCAGCCATGGGTGGGGCTGGCAACAACAGCAGCAGCAGCAGCAGCAGGAGGGGGAGGGGAGGCGGCCGTGGCGTGGCCGGAGGAAGCGGGAATGGGCGAATGGGGTCGGATTATCCGAGCTTCCGTCAGCGTCATCGTCGTCTAGTCGACAATCATGTGTTTGACTTGGGACTTGGGTGAAGGCAACATCCCCCACCATCCCGGCGTTCCTGAATGGGTGGGTCTTTCGTCAAGCGGTGAGCCGGAGCGGAACCGATAGCACAACAAGGACAAGGCCCGGGACGGGAGAGGGATGGGGATTGTGTGTGCGTGTGTGTGTGCGTGTGTTGAGGAACATGGGTGGGTGTGCACGACTTTGTTGGATCCGAGGACGATGAAGGATTGATCAGTTCGTGGTTGACAGAGGATGGAGGGGGGAGGGGGGAGGTGACTGTGAGAAGAGGGAAGGGTGGGGGAGTGGATGAAGGGGCAAGGTGGTCTTTCTTGGAATGGAGTTTGGAGGGTCGTGAGCGAAGCCGGCCACGGAGACCATGGGGTTTCAGAGCACCGAGAGGGAAGGAGAGGGGCCTGGGCATTGGGGCCGCTTGATGAAGGTGTAAAGTTTCACGTAGACAATGACGGGGAGGACGAATTCCGAGCCTGCGATCAGGCCAGGTAGGGGAGAGGGTATGAGATGGCGTCGTACGAGGAGCATCTGGATCGTATCGTCTTTGAGCCTGCGTCTGCGGCGTCGGCGTCAACTAACCCCGTCTTCCACTTACGAGCTAAAAGGGTCTTGGCAGGCCGTCTTTTTCAGCTACTGCATGGTGAAGTGATGACGAGAACCGGACGATGAAAGCGGAGATGCTCCTGCTTGGATGGGGGCGAAAAAGCCTTTCATGATGCGTTCTATTGGGGGCGTCAAGGCCATTGTCGTCTTCCCAACGGGGCGCAGGGATAAGACCCACAGTCCTAGGACGCAAGGAGTGATCGTCGGAAATGGTCATAAGACCAGTTTGAAGACGATGAACCCGCATGATGCGGCACTGTTAACCGGGACAAGACCGATGTTCTTCATCTGCCGAGATGAGATCCATGTGGCTGAAATATCTGGCCTGAGACATTTGGGGTTCTCGTGGGGTGCAGCTGACTCCGCACGCAACATAATCTACGAAAACACAAGAACTCTGCAGGAAAGATGTTCCAGATGAGCATGTATGCTGTATGGAGCCAGGAAAAGCGCTAGAAAATCCAAAGTAGACGACGGAAATAGAGTTCGATGAGAGTCCTCGGCCTGATGTCACCCATCTGGTCATCTTTAAACGGTCGTTCCAATATCGTGGATTTTGTCGCCTACAGTATATTCAAAGCCCCAGTTGGGGTTGCCATTCGACCTCCAGCGCGCGCGCACCACCCCGTCCACTGTCAAAATGAAATTGCCGACCGCGTGGGGCTTTCGGCTTTTTGAATAATTCAATCGGGTTGGCCGCATATGCAAGTCACCGACGGCCCCGCTTCAACGTCAAGTGGTCTCGCGTACTTTTTGCAACTGTTGTTCTCGCTTTTGTCCCTAATCCAGGACCATCCGACCCACATGCGCCAGCAACCAACGAAAGTAGGACACAGGTTGGCGGCCACGCCCAAAGTAGCATCTTTCGTGGAATCTCCCCTGTCCGAAGCCCACAAGCAGCCAAATATCTGCGAGAAGGATATCGTTCGAGTCCTCAATCAGGACCTTTCACCAAGCATGCAAGCACTCCTTGTCATTAGTCTCCTGATTCGCCGCCTCCATGACAGCCCCGTTCATGCCTTTTCATGTTGCTCCGCACGCTGAAGGCTTTCCCGCAGCCCTTGTGGGGGCAAAGAAATGGTTTCTCCCCCGTATGCGAGTGACTGTGGATCCTGAGACTCGACGGCCGCGAAAATGGCTTGCTGCATACGGGGCACACGTAACGGTCCGAGTTCTGACCGGAGAAGGAGGCCGAGTGTGAGGGTGCGATGTAATGGTGGTGCTGGTGCTGCTGTTGCCATTGACTGGAATGTGGCTCGACTGGTGATGTATCACCTGAGGGAGGCGTGGCCGGGTTGACGTTGGCTGGCATGCTGGGAGCGTAGCTCGTTGGAATCTGCCGTTGATGCTGGTAGTAAAGCTGTTGAGAGCCCGACGTCGGTGCTTTCTGAAAGCTGTAGGCAGAGGTACTGGGGGTCGTCTCGGAGTAGGGTGAGCCTGGGTAAGATGAATGCGGCGAAGTATTCGGGGGGGATATATTGACTGGTTGAGAAGTTTTGGGGGGGGGTCGAGACGTTTGACTTGCATGCGACTCCAGACTTCGAAATGGCGCTCCAGGGTAAGGGGCTCCGGTGGCGGTCGACGAGCGGGATGAGGGAGGTGAAGAAGACTGAATAGGGCCGTTAAAACCAAGTTGCGGGTCAATTGGGGGTGACGGCGGTCTCATATCAGGGGGCCTCACGGCGGGATGACCGTAACTTTGCGGTCTTCGGCCATGCGCTGGCAGTACTCTTGAACTTACACCATCATGATTGTGCCTTGCAACATGAGTCCCTAGTGATTGTGGTAAGTCTCCCTGCGGCAGGGGATTTGATAGCGCGGCGACCTTACCTTCAGGATCCAGGTCGTCCTTGGAATTGTCCATGTTGATCAAGCTCTGAATGGACGGAAGGGTTCGGGAGCCTTGATAGTCGGAGAGTGGTGGGGAAGGAGGTGGATGAGGAGGCCGTGAATAAGATGGTGAATGGATGCGGTGGTGAGCGTTCACGGTCAGAGCTGTGGCCATATCCTCATGCCGTGAATCATAGGGTGGATGGGGATACGGATCAGAATGACGTTGGACGGAGCGCGGTATGTTGCGCTCTCGGTATCTCTCGCGATCTGAGTGTACGATATTGGATAAGTTCATGCCTTGGATGAGATGCCCATTAGCTGGACTCGGGCAAGATCGAAAAAGATGGGGCGGGCGCGAGTCCATAGGTAGATAAATTCCATAGGTAGATAAATTCCCCATGGGGGCCAGTGCGCATGCACAAGTGAGGGGAATACATGTTTCCGAGGGCAGGAAGATGTGATACTTCCAGGTTCTGGATCTGGCTACAACGGCCAGCGGGGATGAAATCAACACTGGTCACTGGCCAGGACGAGGATAAGAAACGCGCCAACTTACAAGGATGAAAAGCTACGGGCTGTTTGTGTTGTTAGCCGGTGCGGTGGAGCCCAGGATCCTAGGTTTCACGTGCTCCTTGATGATGGCACCAGGTGGATCATCGATCAGGGATGCATGGCGTCCTTGCTTGTTTCCTTATGAGGCGACCTCAGACGTTTCTCATGCGGAAAAGCAGGAGAATTGCTGTGCTCCCAGGCTGCAGAGTGTGGCAGCGGAATTGGGGATCAGATGCCGAACCAGACTAATATGGAAGGCCCAGTGCCCAATTATGAATGGTAGATGTAGCTCTGCAGATCCTCATGTTTAAGGTGACTTAGGGAGCATGGTCTGGCTAGACTGATATTTGTGACAGGAGATGGTGAGCTTTGGAGATTGTCGTTCATGCCCGACTAACGGGAAACGGGAAACGGGCCTGGAGAGGAAAAGAGGAAAAGAGGAAAAGAGGAAAAGCGGCGAGGGAAAGGTACTCTGGTCTCTGGATGGAGACCAATGAAGTTGGAAGGAACGATTGGTGATGGTGTCGACCGGAGAAAAGGAGAAGAAATCAGGGAAATGCGTGGATGGATGTGTGGTAAGAAGCCTAATAGGCTATAATAACAGGAGGAGGCTCGGTTACAGAAATGTGTTAAATGAGTGTGCGTGCGTACGTGCGTGCGTGGGTTCCGTGACGACGAGGCTAAGGAGAAATAGAGTGTCTCCGAAGGAAAACGCGAAGGAACTTGTGACATGTACAGGGGCGAGAGGGGATGGCATAAGTTAACCTTTGATGGGATCATATGCAGGAGCTTTTTTCTTGGAATTTGGAAATTGGAGCACGGAGAATGGGATGGAGCGGAGCATAGAGCTCCACAGCCACTACACCCCGTACTGCCACAAGGTCCACGGTATTGTTGCATACCGGTACAACGCTACGCATGGCGCTATGCGATCATCCTCGTGGAGATCATGGAGTAATCCGCATCTGGCCCGCTGGTAACTTTCCTGGCTCCGGAAGTTGGAACTGGTGCAATGTGTCGATCACTTCCCATCAGACTGATAATTCTCCATGTTTGAAACTTCTGAACGCCTCGTCGGCCGTCGCTAGGAGGAACTTTGGTTGCGAGCTTCCAATTAGCTTTCTCAACTTCACTAATTTAGGTACTGTCCCAGAGTGTCCTGAAGTTTTTGGTTGGGGTGGGGGAAGGGGAGGGTGAGGCTTGTGGGTTTTTTCTTTTACAGATGGTACAAGGCCGACTGTTGATGAGACACTGAGCTTGGAGCACAGCGCACGGAGCACGGAGTGGTCTAAAATGAGACAGGACGGGGAGGTTTGAACACCAAGCGTTCGCCGTGGAAAAGGCAGGAGGCCTACATCGATACAAAAACTACAAAAATCCAAAATTCAAATTGCGGGGCTCGAGTGATTTTGGGATTTTACGCATTGGGATAAGATGCTGGTTGATGGTTCATGCAACCAGGGTGCGAAAAGTGATGAGGCAATCAGGAAGGTGCGAGCGTGCTAGTGATGCACCTCTGATTGAAGTCTGATCTCGCCGCCGAACCTCTTTGGTTCCTAGTGTCATCTCTCACTCTGATCATCTGCGCTCTGGCACGAGCTGGGCCTGATGCAGCTGCACTCTGCAGGTTTGTACCCGGTGTTGGGGACTTGGTCTGCAAGGATGAAAGCTGCCATGCTCACCCCTGCCCAGACGAACCATTCCCGAAACCACGGCAACGCCCTATATGATCAGACCTAGGCAATATATCCGGAAATTGCGGACTGAGGGCCTACTCAACTCTCAAGATGTCACTTATTATTACTGGGTCATGACACTTCGCCATCATTCCCGGTTGTTCGGATTGCGTTTTAAGCTCTCCGATCTTCCAACGTTCAACAATAGGGGCCTCTGGCTGGCCCCAAATGTGATTGGGCTGTCATGCCTCCCTGTTCACGCTAAATCTCAAGTCCATCATGCCGGCGGCCGGCAGATCGTCTTGGATGATCGACAGTGCACGCCCGTTCGCGGCGATCTTTGCTGCGAAGAGTGTTTGCTTCACACCGTCTACAGAATCTACCAGCACGCGGGCTGGTGCGCGCTTTTTCTAATTTGCTTGCTTTCTGCTCCTCAGTCTTCACTAACCCAATCATCTCCTCTCCTCCTTGCAAGGGACCGACCAGCCTACGAGTGACAAGATCACGAGCAGCACAAGACCCTTGTTGGCTTGCTTTGTGGCCATCAGGTCAACAGGTACCGGCTGCTTGGCATGGAAATTCAGCCTCTGGAGCCGAGGTTGTGTGCCAGCTCTTAGCAGGCAAATGGAGGAGACCTGAGAAGAGTCAGTCTCACTCCATCATACAGCACATCATTTGATGGAGCCGCTCCTGTCGAATTAGTTGAGTGTTGGCTAGCCATCGACCTAAGTAGGTACAACCCTACACTGCTGCACACCTGCATGTCTCAAATTTTCCGAGCCCCCCTCGGCCCCACACCTTCATGACAGGAGGGTAAATGGGGTGGCTCCATTGGTCCAAGGTGCAGACATGCATATCCGGGGACAATGGCCTGTCTGTCTCTTCGCAGGTGACTAGCCTGACCAAAAACATCGCCATCTGTTCGCGGTTTCGCGCAAGGTGCGGACAGGTTGATGCTGCCCGAAGCGGGTCCCATCTCACACATGGGACGGTCCGACCTCGATCTGGTGATAGTTTGGAGCATTTCTCATCATGCAGAGGGACGATCTCGATGTGTCCGAAGCCTCAAATTTTCTCCCGGTCGACCATGTTTCTTGGGCTATCATCGAGGCATGGAGTCAATAATGACGACTTATCACTGAAGAAGCTGCAATATCCCGTGGGTCAATGTAAGCCATGCAGTTCACTGGCGCGGGTCCCTCGCATCCTGCAGGGTCTGTCCTGCTGATTGCTCTCTGCGAAAACCATGCAATGCATGATCGATCGTCTGCAGCGCGCAGAGCATGCATCTCTTGTTGAAAACATTTTGACGTAATTCTCCGAGGCTGCCCTATCCATTTCCTGCACACCGCATTTGGAATTCATGACCTGCAGACGGTCGGGAGACAGCGAAGCCTATCATATCATTTCTGCGGGAAAAATCGGCTTCTGTGGCAGAGTTTCCCATGCCAGTCCACTTGGAGATCAGGAGGTGCTATCCAGGAAGGGAAGCTTGAATTATGCAGCTTACTCAATGGCCCATCTCGTAACCATATAATTAGGACGCGAATGCGGATGTGGAGACAAGAAGGCTCACCTTTTGCAAAAACGCATCACTGCCGAAGAGTAATGCAATGTGCTTGTGCTTATTGCCACGCAGGCCAGGCAAGTCTGCTCCGCGACTTCAACTTGAGTTCCATGTCCTCCTCACACTGAAAGATTAGCGTAAATGACCGGTGCCTTACTTGGGCAGAATAGTACCTGCTGATACGAACACCTTCCAAAACCTGGACAGTGCATTCCGTGTTCATTCCATTTATCCAATGGAAAGCAGCCAGAAGGATTAAAAATGCGCTCCTGGATCTTACGCGAGATGCCAGGACTCTTACTCATTAAAAATGACAATCAAAACATGAGAATCACGCCATCTGAAGGAGCTGCTCATCTCCCCTACATTGTACGTACACATTCAAAATGTTGGCAAAACGCCACCTTCAACGGCCCTTCAGTATTTCATCACCCATTTCTTCAACGATAATTCTTCCAAAAGCCGTGTCCCTCGCCGATACTTCGGTTTTCATGCGATCCACATCTCGATCCATCCTCACGTGAGCGTATCTCAGGTGCCGTCTTGCCTGACTTGTCTTATCGTTTCAAGCGAGCATTTCTTGAAGCCGGACAGCGCCCTGTCCAGCTGTTCTGGCTCACCTGTGCTGCGACCTCGTGCATAGACATTCTTGTCTTCAACAAGAGCCTAACTCCTATCTTCGCCACAGCTGTCAGGACAGCGGGCTAACGCTGTCCTCGTTTGCCCTCGTGTGGTTCTCTAGTTCTATCAAAGCAGTCACAGCGCTTCTCCAGAGGTACCATCGTCATTCCCGTGTGCTATGATTGTATTCATACAAGACAAGACCACTCGATCTATGTATCGAAAGGCCGTCCATCCACCAAGAGCACTCTGTTCCACACTCACCGGCACCACTCTCCTTTCTTATCAGGAACACCGCCTTTTCACTCAGCAGCAGCACTCCCATCCCTCCGGAGTGTAAAACCCTGCCCCTGCTCCTCTGAAAACGAGACGCTCTACCATTGCTTTGACCATGGGAATTTGCAAATACGCATCATGCAACTAGCGGCGCTATGCCATCTACGTATAGCGCTTGGATCGATGGGGATTTAGTGAACGGAGGAGTCGGTGCGTTAAGTCAACACGAAGGCCCGTGATGAAAAGCGCTCGTCTGGCATGGTGGCTCTTGGGGACAGTTAGGAAGAGGAGGGGGGGGAGGACATGGCCACATGAAAGAGAGTTTGACTTAGACTTGCGTTAGCACGTTTGAGTAGACTTGAAGCGTGAATCCCCGTGCGAAACGGAGGAGACCACTGTCTAAAGGAGGAGCTCGCTCAATTGGGACCCTCGATACGGTGGTTGACGCTATTTGTAAGGCTTTACGATTAGTACCAAGGACGTCCGTCGGAGATGGGGATTGATGAAGCACCCAAAGCTGTTTCAAGAATTCTTCAAAGCGTAGAGTCGGCATGGGGGGGAAGTGGACCAATTGAGAAGTTCACGAGCCTTGAAAGGTGATGAAACAGAATGGATACTTCAGACAGATAGATACATACAAAGGATCGAGGTTGGGGGGGAAAAGATTACATGTAAGTGAGACCCTGAAAAAGCTTGCGCTGCCACCGTGCCTCGACGGAATTCTATAAATACCAAGAAGACGAGAACAGTAACGACCACGATGCGAATGTAACGAGTAGGGGCTTTCCGTGCCCGGTTTCGTGGGATCTTTTCTAGGACTCTGGAAAGCCTCACAGCAAGCCGGATTCGTTGCTTGCAGGAGAGATGCCCATGTCCAGAAAGGTGAAGGACATGGTCCCTGTGGTGGTGCCCGATGGATCTTTCCGCGGAAATGACACGGGGTCGACCGATCCCCCATCCCAAAGCAAGCCACCAAAAAGCCAAAAGACAAAAGAAGAGGAGCTAAGACTCGACGCGGCAGCCGAGTGGGACCCGCGAGTCCGCTCCGACCCCCCGTCGCCGGTTGCGCCGGCGCTCGCTCAAAAGCCAGAAAATACAGAGGAGACCGTGGCGGAGTCACGCTCATAGAATGGTAGTGATGTTTGGGGAAAGGATTTTGGGTTGCTGGAGTGGTCGTTGGTGTTGTGTTGCTTCGTTAGTTTGTATAAAAGGTGCTTTTTCGTTCCCAAAGGTTGCCCTTGTCAGCTCTAATTTTTTCTCTTCGTCGACCTGCTGTATTGTCGGCGCTTCTTTGGTTGCTTGTAGTGCCGGGTATATGGAGAAGGGCGGAAGGAGACGGTCACGGTTGCGCCGCCTTTGCCCCCACGTCTGTGAGGGTATTCCGCCTCCTTCAGGGTAAGATGCGGCACTTGTGTTGAACCCCCATCACCATCACGTTATCTCCTCGAACTTGCATAGCCGGCAGACAGAGTTCCCCCTCCCCGGCCTTTCGATGAGGTCTTACCGTCGACGCGCCGCTCGAGGGATTCAACGCGACCGCGGAACGATTTCACAATGTTACGTATGTTTCGAATCTTGTCATACTCGTTTTCCAGGTCATCGATCGTCTGGAGGATCTGACGCACACGAGCGATTGCATTGTCCATCTTGGCGGTCGTAGTGGCGTTGTGAACATTCTGGGCATCGATCGCAGCCTCACTTTGGGCGTTGAGCTAGATCAGGGGAGTTAGCTGTCGGTATGGTCAGAAGCTTAGATGCTGTATCAGAAGAAGCGAAGCGGGTAACGTGTGGGATATGACTGTAGTTCCGGGCAACGTTGGGAGGCTTAGAGCATATGTCAAGAGACAGACAGAGAAGGTAGTTGCGATAAACCACAGAACGTACCTGATCCAGCTTCCGCTCAATGGCGCCCATCAGATTTGCGAAGTGGCTAGACAGCGCAGCTAGGTTGCCCGCATCCAGCATGAGTCTCCCTGCTCCTCCAACATGGCTTGAGGCATTGCTCGCAGCCCGCGAGCTACTGTTGGAGACCCGGGCAGTGCCGCGGCCGCGTGTAGATGCAAAGGATGGGTTGTGCGAGTGCGAGGGCGTAGGCTGGGCGGAAAGGGCGACCTGCTGATGTTGGCGCAAGATGTTCAATTCGGCTTGACTGAGACCCAGCTGCGTGTCAGGGATGGCGGTAGGGAGTGAGGGCATGCCGGCGAAAAGGAGAGGATGCCTGAAAGTCGTAGGTGGATCTCAAGAGGGATGGAGGAGGATGAGGGTGTCACATTAGATATGCTCATATATTTGGACACTATGGGAGGCTTGAAGACTATTGCGGGCGGAATAACGACAATGATGTTGGTGTATGGATGAGAGGCGTGCGGCGCATTGTGATCTGATGGTCAAGCATGTGGCCTGGGGGTTTTCGTGCTTCCTTTCTGCCTTTGAGGCTCGATCAGGATTCGGGAGGAGGCTACAGATGGGAGCCGAGTGTCACAGCTCGTGAGCTTCTATCTGTGGGGTTGCGGGGAAGCTTCCATTGATGACAAGGCTGCAATCAAGAAATGTCATGCACGTCGGGGACAGTTGGGCAGCAGGCGGAGCGACGACCAGTAGTTTTTGCTGGAGCGTGGAGCGGAGCTATCTCGATCAGGAAACGCCCATCTTCTACCATTACCATTACATCCTACAATCATTCAATGTACTGCTTACATCAAAAGATCAATGGCGCACCACTCGATCTTGCGGATTGCCCATGAGACTATTCCAACAGTACGACCGATGACTCTGTCCAGGCTGAACGGATTAGAGATTCCCTCCCCGGAGTCGTCCCGTAGTATCATAGAGGCTTCAATGCGTAGACATCACCTTGCTTCGATGACGTCCCTAGCTTCCGAGGGACGGCTCTCTTCAATCATGTCGGCACTCGTTACAATCAACGTTCAATTTGTTGGAAAAATCTCAGACGGATCCAGAGTGTGTGAACGATCATGTCAGCAGCCTCACTCTCATTAGCAATAGAGCTTGAGTCCTCTGGCAATGCATCTGACCTTGCTACCGCCGACTACAGGGCCAGTTCTGATGCAAATATTCCGGAGCGAACACGTCACGATGATACTACTGCTTCTCGTCCCGTCGATTCGGAAGACCCTGACGAAGGCTACGGTTGGGTGGTTGTGCTATCGTGCGCCGTCATGATCTGGTGGTTTGCCGGCATCATGGGGCGTCTTTCAGAATGTTCTGGTCGAAGATCGCCTATCGTCCACCTCGACTCTCTCTTTTGTCGGATCCTTGACTGCCATGTCTCTCAATCTTTGCCATTATCAACGCCCACCTCATTCGCTTACTCGGAGCGAGACGAACAGCCCTACTTGGCATTTTCTTCTTTGCCGGTGGCCAAATCTTGAGCAGTTTTTACGACTACCAATATTGCCGGCTTGTTTGTCACCCCGGGTGTCACCATAGGCATAGGCGCAAGGTAGGTAGAGCGTCAATGTTTCAGTCACCCGGTGAGGTCGCTCGTCTCTAACAACAACCTGCAGTCTCCTTTTCATGGTTGTCAACGTAGCACCCGCGCAGTACTTCAGCAAGGACAGGGTCCTTGCGAATGGCATTCTATTTGCGGGAAGTGGGTTGGGGGTGCGGCCATCAGTTTCATCACCAATGCTCTAATCCTGCAAGTTGGCCCAGCTTGGACGTATCGCACTCTGGGCATCATGACTTTGACCACAGGGTTACCAGTTGCGTGGCTCATTAAGGAACGGACACCCATTCGAGGCGCTACCTTCCTCGAGTGGAGGCTCTTTCGCGGCTTTCGATTCTCCATCCTTTTATTCGCTGGAGCCGTTGCGACCTTCCCACTTTTCGTCCCTCCATTCTTTCTGCCCCTGTACAGCGCCTTCCTCGGACTATCATCTCTGGTCGGCGCACGCCTAGTCGCAGGCTTCAACCTTGCTTCCGCTGGGGGTAGGATCAGCTCCGGCTTCCTCTATGATCGCTTGGGGCCGTTGAACACGCGCTTCCTCGCGCTTAGCCTCAGCACCGTAAGTATGCTGACATTATGGCCCATCTCGAGCACCATCGCACCTCTACTCGTGTTCGTGGTCATCAACGGTGCCGCCAATGGGGCCTTTTTTGCGTCCATATCCACTGTGATCGGAAATGTCTTTGGATTGGCGAGGTTGTCGACTGCCGTGGGAATGATTGTGACTGGGTGGGCTGGGGGATATCTGATGGTATGTTGTAGATCAAAAATTCCTCGTATCAGATGTTGATCTATTCTCGGACAGGGAGCACCTATTGCAGGTTATATCGTCGCTGTATGTGGTGGACCAGAGGCAGGGTTTGAAGCATATCGCTCTGCGATATACTTCTGCTGGGTCGATGACCCTGGCTTCAGCAAGCTTGATAGCCGTTGTGCGTCTGCGGGTTCAGACAAAAATATTCAGTTGGGTTGAATGTACGATAGAAACGCTGGTGTAGATAGACATACTTGCCAACTGCGAGGTCTATAATGCACAAATTACTTCCTAGAAGCTCCCATGAGATTTCTGGCATCAAAGGTGGTTTGAAATTCTTTCACATCTTCACCGAATGCTCTCAGATATCTAGCCTTCTCTGCTACAACTCCTGAAATAGAGCACCTCACGTCTGCCAGACATCCTAACCTTGCGATGCCTTTCTCAATCGTGGCTGGCGAGTCCTCCCAGAGGTGAAGGGGTTTGGGGGCTGCTGGTCAGAAATGCTTGATGGATGGAAAATGTACGCTTGGTGTGAACACTTTTCGCGATACTGTTTCAAGAGGCTTTTGAGTGTGAAGTCTCAGATCTCACATTAGAGCACTTTCCCACATCATCACCTTGGTTTGAAGGCGATCTTTGAAACTTGACGGATTGTCTTAGCAGACATCGTGGTTCCTGACGCACCACTGAAATTCGGTGGAAATCATCAGCTACAACGTGAATTCGTTGGGTCACAGTCCTGAGTCCATCACGAGTGCCACGTAAATCGCGACCAGAATTCTGAGTGCGCTGCTGATTTCGATGTTCCGCATTCCTCCGCAGTCTTACAGTCCCAGCAGTCGTATCGGTAATGGCTATCTCCATTTGCAACTATCACCTGACAGGACAGCTGACGGAGTTGAGTGGAGAGGCTTAGTGTGAACACCAGCATCGCTTGAGGATTTTGGCGAGATGCTCGAAGCAGAAAATAATTGGGTTTTACAATCAGTACAGCATTAATCCTCTCAAAAGCAAAAGCTTCTGTGAGCTCTCTGTGCGAAGTGAAGGGGGTGGTACAACAACGTTTCGTAAACCCAAAAGGATGTTTCTGCCGCGGTTGAAATCTTTTCAAATACTTCTTCAATAGGTGGGATCATTATCTGACACTGAAAGACGAATTTGTTCCATGGATATTTCTGTTGGCATGTCCACATACGAAATCCAATAGTCAAGATCATTGTGACTTCTGCCACGATCTTGTAATTGCCGTCGAAACGTTTCACGATGGCTTCATCACGGCTGCCGGGTATGTTGTCCGTATGGTTGTGCGAATACGACTGAATGCAAGGACCAGCAATTCTCCGCGACTGGGTCTATCCAGCCGCTGTCCAGGTGATGGGGATGTCCATTGTTGGGCATAGGTTTCAGTCACGGTTCAGAAGGATGGAAGAAAGGTTGGACGAAAGATTGGACAAAATGGACAAAAGATTGGACAAAATGGACAAGAGATTGAACGAATTGGAGGAGAAAATTGACAAACTCACCGAGAGAATGGATGTGCATTACGCGTTCGTTCGTTGTATGGTCGATTCAGGGAATGAGCTATGAGCTTTGTCAGATTCGGTGTACTCTTGATGGAAAGAGGATTCATTACAGCATGGTTTGAATGCTACTCCTGGTTGTATATCATTGGTGTGTAGAGTCTCCACTCTGTTTAGTCTTCGATCTCCATGGATGTCTATGTAATTATTACATTTTCATCCGTCCGAAACATCAATCATCGTAACAAACGTAATAACAACAGTCGCTTGCCTCTTGCTGCGGAGCACCAGCTTCGAAATGACTGCACAAAGCCAGCGACAAATTCAAACTTGAATCGTGTTGCGATCATAGGCAAATATGCACACACTCAGCCACTCCTAAGCTCTCCTTTATGATCCCAATCAAGTGTTGAAGCAGGGACAGTGCTCATTTAGCGGTTCTGGTTCCTGTTCCTTTTCCATGCTGTATCAATAGGCTAATATAGCCCATTGTGAGACCTGAAGGCGGCACTCAGTATCCTCGTGACCATCCTTCCCTGTGTTGGGAAGTGCCCTTGATATTGGATGAGATGAGTGCGGGATAGACGATAGTCAGGCTCTACCATGTCTTTGTCCTTTGCCAAACGTGACTGATAGCACGCAGAGACTATCAATTGGAGCGAGATTGTCAAGCCAAGTATTTGAAAGGCTGTTACGGCGTTCTCAGACCAGATTAACGAGTGTTTACCGCCCAATGCATTACACAACTTTGTCCAGAGACTGGCTTTTCTCATCAGGCGCCTTACGCGCGGAGACTTCTGCCTTGGGCGCCCTTGCAACAGCTACTTCAGGCTCATGCGCTGTCACCCTTTCAGTCTTACGTCGCTGACGTTTTGCGCCGATAGGAAAGCGCTTGACGACTCCACAAGCGTTACACTTCATCACAAGGACATCTGCCCAGGGCTTGCGACCGCGTCGACTCAAATTCTCGACAAAAGTCGAACATGTTGTGCCAGGCAAGAGCATCGTATCGCATGTCTTGCAGACCGAGTGCTTCATGCCGGGTGTTAGTCGAATGGTAGCTTTGCGAGCTATGCTGCGAGACTGGGAAGCATAAAGACGACTGAGAGCAGAATTTGTTGGCCTGTGGATGGACAAGGTCGATTTGGCTTCGTTGTGCTCCTTTGCAAAATCACCTTTCTCCAATTCAACATTGCCAGCAGGGCCATTGCCTGTGGTGTTTCCATTATTGTCGGCTGGATCATCCTCCAGAGGTATGGTTTTCTCTTCCTCGGCATTGTCTGTGACAGATGACAGGTACGTAGCAGCTTGATGTAAAAACGAGATCCGTGAGTAGAGGTGCTTCTGAGATGGACCCATTGCTGCTTTATTTTTTGCTTTGCCCATCACTAATAGAACCAAATGCAATTACTTGAAAAGATTGCCTAGTCCCAACATGGGTGTGGCTTCTTGTCAGGTTGAGAAGTCAAAATCCTGACTCCACAATGGTAGCATAAACATTCGATCTACCTCCCTATCTGATGAGAATCCCATTTGGCTACGCACTTTTGAATGCGAAACCGTCATATCATGATACTATCGAGACTATGTCCCTCGGTCTTTCGAAAATCGGCTTGATGTCACGTGCAACTGACGCCAGTCCTAACGCAGCCTAGACAGTTTGCTCAGCCCTTGAGAATTTTAGCCGCTTCACGATCTTCAATCATCATTTCCTCCTACACTCTCCGTCACCAGCCTTCTTTTAAACCCTTGAAGCTGTCACAAGTGCTTGCAATCATTCCCTGTCCCAAGCCTGAGGCTTTGGACTTTATTCAATTGGCCGGCATCAATTCATACCCAGGAGTGGACCTGACTCGCGCGACTTCGCACTAACCCTTCTCACAAGAAGAGCTTTGTCTCTGACAGGACACCCCTCGCACAATATCCTTCCCATCTCACAGTAGACATGTCGGCCGAAGAAGATCTCATCGATTACTCCGATGACGAGCTCCACACTACCGACGCTGGGGCTGCAGCTCCTGCGGCAGCGACAAATGGCGCAACTAAAAAGGGTGACCTTACCGTGTCCGGCGGCAACGCAGACCAGAAAAAGGGCAGCTATGTTGGTATTCACTCGACCGGATTCCGCGACTTCTTATTGAAACCTGAGCTACTCCGCGCCATCACGGATTGCGGCTTCGAACATCCGTCGGAGGGTTAGTCCTGATATTTCTCCCCAACCTTCCTCTCAAGAGCTCGCTGCATCTTCACGTCCGTCCATCTTCGCGTCAAGAGAATGAGGGTAGCCAAGCATCGCAACGCAAGCATGGATTCGATCTGGGCGGCCTGAATATAAAGTCTGCACAGCCCTAGTCATACTGTATTTCGACTGCAGGTGACGATGACGGATGCAAGAGGCTCTCTGCGCTTCTCGTGTGCCCTCAAACAGAGCTCCATCAAGATATGAAATTTTCAGGTAAAGGATCGCACTAGACTTTCAGGGCCGCCCACGACTCGAGCAAAGTAAGAGCAGGATCATCACACATCAGGCGACGAGCTTGGGGCAGATTGCATAGAATTCTTGGTGCTATCGTTTGCTTCAAGATGGACGGACGTCGCGATGGAATTGTCGATCCAGTTTACATTTCACGGAGTAAAGTCTAACTCGATCGCGCCTTTCCACAGTCCAACAAGTTTGCATCCCTCAGGCCATCCTTGGAACCGACGTGCTCTGTCAAGCCAAGTCTGGTCTGGGTAAAACGGCCGTCTTCGTGCTCACGACTCTCCAACAAATTGAGCCTGTTGCTGGCGAATGCTCGGTTTTGGTCATGTGCCACACCCGTGAACTCGCATACCAGATCAAGAACGAATACGCTAGATTCAGCAAATACCTTCCGGACGTCAAGACCGCCGTCTTCTACGGCGGAACTCCCATGCAGAAAGACATCGAAACCTTGCAGAACAAGGAGACTCACCCGCACATCATTGTCGCAACTCCGGGTCGACTCAACGCCCTGGTTCGCGATAAGAAGCTCAGACTTGGGAGTGTCAAGGTCTTTGTCCTGGATGAGTGCGATAAGATGTTGGATCAGATTGGTAGGCATCACTCACAACCACTTTGCGTCGACGACATACTGAGCACCTGCGACAGACATGCGTCGGGACGTTCAGGATATCTTCAGAGCCACTCCTACTCAAAAGCAGGTCATGATGTTTAGCGCCACGCTCGCTCAAGAGATCCGACCGATTTGCAAGAAATTCATGCAGAACCCGCTCGAGATCTACGTCGACGATGAAACGAAGTTGACGCTTCACGGCCTCCAACAATTCTATATCAAGCTTAGTGAGGCAGAGAAGAACAGGAAATTGAATGAGCTCCTCGATACCTTGGAGTTCAACCAAGTCATCATCTTTGTCAAGAGCACACTACGTGCCACCGAACTCGACAAGCTGTTGCGCGAATGCAACTTCCCAAGCATTGCGGTGCATTCTGGTGTCAGCCAAGAGGAACGGTAAGCACCTGCATGATCCGTGACTCGCATTCGACAGGCGCTGGCTGAATCCCAAAAACAGTATCAAGCGATACAAGGAGTTCAAGGAATTCAACAAGCGCATCTGCGTTGCTACCGACGTATTCGGCCGAGGCATTGATATCGAGCGAATCAATTTGGCCATCAACTACGATCTGCCAGGCGATGCGGATAGCTACCTGCATCGTGTTGGTCGTGCTGGACGTTTCGGTACCAAGGGTCTCAGCATCAGTTTCGTCAGCAGCGAAGGCGATCAAGACGTGCTCAAGGCTATTGAGAAGCGATTCGAAGTCGCTTTACCGTAAGTATCCTCCGGACAACCTTCGATCTGGTTCCATTATGCTGACGGCATACCAGTGAATTCCCGGAAGGCGGCGTTGATTCGTCGACTTATATGGCCAACTGAACAATGTCGGATTGGCCAGGGTGGACATGATCATTTGCTTTTTGTGCGTGTCTTTCGGTATCTGAGTGAAAAGGTGCTTTCACTACGAAAGGCTTCCAGTCACCAACCAATCTCTGCTGGGGGGCAAAATTGAAGGAGAATATATCATTGCTTGAAAAACAATCCAAATCAAATTTTCTATTCACGCCATGCATCGCTTCAGGGGTATCTAGGAGTCCGGTAAACGCCACGCTTGACAGTGACCATCATTCATATCATGCAGCAAGATCTTCCGCTTCCTTCAGCACCTTCCCCAGTATCCCTGCTGCGCGTCCTACCTCCCCGCCTTCTTTCCTCATCGCTTCCACTCCTCTTGATATTGCGGCTTCATACCCCAGACTTCTAAAAACCCTCCTTCTATCCTCGGCATCCTCATAGACCTCCCCTTCTTCATCTCTCTTCTCCCCAAATAGATTCAGATACCCATACGCATTCGGCCGATCCGGCAGCATATGCGCCTGCACATTCCACAACGGCCATCCCAACGCCCTCCCTCTTCCCATCTGCACCTCTTCTCCCGTCCCGCGCTTCTCAGGCAACAACCCGCACTTTAAGAACGCCGCCAGCGTCCCCAACGCCTTGACAGTCACTCCCCCCCCCAGCTTGCCCTGGCCCCCTCCCCCAACCCCAGCACCACCAGCACTACCAGCAACGGCGGTCATGTCCGTCCACTCCCCCCCCCGATGACCCCCACCACCCTGCCCAGCCTCCCCCCACCCCAACACCACCGCCAAACACTTCACCCCGCGCACCCACCCCCCGGCGGCCCCCACCACCGCCCTCCCGACCACCACCGGGTCCGCGCACATCCACCCCAGCGCCTCCAAGCCCGTGAGCCGGATGTCCGGGCTGAGGCTCGTGATCGCGGCGCGGATGTAGGGCAGCATGGTGGGGACGTGGTCGGCCAGGTCGGGGGGCGGGAGGAGGGGCAGGGTGAGGAGGAGGTGGGCGCGCACGCGGTTGGAGGGGTCGAGGAGGAGGGGGTTAGGGCGGTGAGGAGGGTGGATGGGGGGACGGGGAGGGGGTGGTGGGGTGGTGTTGGAGGATGAGGAGGAGGAGGAGGAGGAAGCGAGGAGGGCGTGGAGAGCGGCGAGGTGGTCGGCGCGGAGGGAAGCGCTGTGGGACTTCAGGTGGGAGAGGTGGGTCAGCAGCGAGGCGGCCGCGGTCGGGGCGGTGGTGTGCAGAGATTGTTGGGTGGGCACCGCGATCGCTGGAGGGGTGTGTAGCAGTCTTAGCTGGCGGTGTTGGGAGACACTTTGGGGGAATGGTGTAGGATTTGGGGGAAGCAGTGGGGAGGAGAGAGGTTAGGTGTATATACACACATCTGGATTTGAAGGAGGTGTCGGTGAAATTGGTGGGTTTGGGACGGGCTTTGCCGACTTTCAATTTGGGCTTGGTGAAGTCGGCCTTTTTGGCGGAGCGTTTGCGGCTGGAGGAGCCCATTTGGCGGCGCTCTTGGAGAAGGTGGCTCGTGGAGGTGGAAAGGAAATGAAGAGATTTTTGGAAATATTATATAGGCTCGGCCGTGTGAGGAGGCAGCTGCCGAGTGGCTAGAATTTCAGGTATTCCTACTTATTCTCTACCCGCCTCGAGTCGTTCCAAGGAGCCGAATTTGAGGATTCATTCATATTTTGTGGTATAGTACGTCTTTTTGAGTCTGCCCACTAAGATCGTTCTGCAAGCTTCTCTCCTACCTCACTTTGAAATTGCGGCTGATTTCGACCAACATGAGGGAGCAATGATCGCCATTGGCATCCGGATGACAATGGAATAGATTCACACGGATTTCATGATTTGCTTGCAGTGCTTCAGATAATACATTGCGATAGACGTCTCAACGCAAGGAAGGCCACATCTCATAGCAGCTTTTCCAGGAAACCCCGTCTCACCAGCCTCGCTGGTCGTCCTACGATAGCATCATCCCAGAACCGGACTATCACAACCAAAGCTCGTCGTCGCATCACTAGCATAACTCTCAATCATCCCCACCACACTACTGTACATCCCCAACACCGCCGTCGTCAGGCTCCCCAGCATGAAACACAGATTCCACGTATTTACCACCCACCCCTTCTTATACCCCCTCACCCACCTCCTCCACCCACCATCGTGCCGATGCGTCTGCCCCGTCGCAGGGTCGAACCCTTCACCCTCTTGTAATGCATCATGTTGAATTCGGAAACCGATGTGCATGAAGGGCGGCAACGTGTACGAGAATTGTAGAATGCAGAGGGCGGCGATGAACCCGGAGAGGTTGGATACCTGGGGGATCGCGGCTGCGACGATGAAGGCGAAACCCCAGTAGACAGGAACGACGGCGATCCAGCAGAGTTTGCCGGCGCGGCGGCCGAGGGAGGGAAAGTGGAGGTATTCCATGAGGATCTACAGTAGGTGATCAGTCTCCCTGTTCATTGCAAAGTATGAACAGAAACACTTACGTTGTTGTACACAACCTTGATACCGATATTCCCATATAGCATCGCAGCTATGAGTGATGACACTAGGCCGAGAGCGTTATTCGTAGTCTGCCACGCATAGATGGAAACACCCTGCGGTGCCGGGTTGATGGTGTATTGGCCTTGGTAGGAATACACAAACAGCCCGTAGAGTATGTAGACGAAGTAGATGAAGAGCTGCGCACAGAGCATGCCTTTCCAGAAATCGAAGGGGCGGCGCATCTCGGCCATGAATTCGACGAAGAGCATGGCACCGCCATAGGAATATACGGCTTGCATGAGCCCCACAATCTGTCCTTGGAAAGCGACGTCGGAAGGAGGGCCACCGGTGGTGTAAATGGGCTCGTGGCCAATATTGTAGGCTTTGTCCGCAGCTACGTAATTGGGCCCGCTATGTGCAACAATGACCATGGTTGAGATGATGGTGAAGACATTCAACCAAATGGCGAGGTTGGCCAAGTAGCCTAGCTTCGCGAGGGTGCGGATCTGACCGAATAACATCCCGGCAATGGCCCAAACGAAGCAGAGTATGATGAAGCAAGCTCCGTTCTGGGACAGATCGGGCCCCTTGGCTGCCATCTGGGACAGCGATTGTCCGTTCGCGACGATGATGATGCCAACATTGAAGAGGAGCTGGAACGACTGGAGGAAATTGATCGCTTGGCGCGTCACGGGGCCATAGATGCGGAAAGCTATGTCGGCATAAGTTCGTAGAGGGTAGCGGTCAGAGTCCAGGGCAAGGAACATCTTCCATAGAAGCCAGCCACCGCTGTGGGCGAGTCAGTGATGGAACCATCAATTGCCGAGCATAGGGCGACATACTAGCCTGCCAAAACGCCAAAGACAGTGTAGAGGGCAACGCCAGGTCCGTAGCCCATCTGTCTGAATGCCCATCTATGCCGGCACGTCAGCAGGACAACATGAGTCAGGCTCAAGCCAACCTACGCTGTCGACCACGGACCAAGAATGTCAGTGGTGATCAAGAAAAAAACAGCCCCCCAGGTAGCTGTCCTTACAGCGCGGGAGGCCTGGATGTACTCCTCATCCGTAATCACCATTGGCTGTGGACGGTCTGGTGAGGCCTCGGCCGACTTCTCGGCAATTTCAGTAGAAGTCACCGCGTCGGTGCTAGCTTTGGTGCCTTTGAATGGGTTGAAACCTCTCAGGCCAGCGACTTTGAAGGCGTCGTCGGTGGGGGAGGCACCCTCCATCAAGGCAGCCTGATCAGCTCGGGTGATGGCTGCATAATGAAGATATTCCTCAAATGTCACAGAAGGATCATGAGTCCTTTGGAGGGTTTCTCTAGTAGGCGTGGAGTTGTCACCAAAAGCTTGACCTGCAGACGCGCCCATACGAGGATCTCCTCCGTCAAGGTTCATACCTCCACCCATTGATCCTGCCATGATGAGTGAATCAATTAGATCATGACCAAAAAAGCGTGGTATTCCTTTCAAAGACTTTCACAGACGAAATGTGATGTATGTCACGAAGACGAGAAGGGGATGGACGTAGTATTTTACATTTAAGGCATGCATGGGGTAGCCCTCTCCCCTATCAGAAGCACCAATATATGAGCATATCGCCATCAACGATCCGCGGACATACCTATCGGGAAGGGGAAAGTGGTCTCATGTGATCATTCAGGCAAAGTTCGAGATAAGAGGAGAGCCCGAGGATGTATCTCCTTGTATTCGATATGCCTCTTGGTTGTTGATAGGAGTGCCAAGTGATAATTGGCTTAGTAAAGAAGGCCGTCTAGCAGGAGGGATAACACTCTGGCGCCAGTGATTCATCATGACGTCCAAGTGGCTGGTATCGCATGCGGCCAAGTTTCTTAATAGACTTGGTCCCTCGAAAGTCTCCGATCCAACTTCGAAGACACTTTGATGGACATCGACGTCGTAAATTGCCAGCTGCCTCACTCTTTTTTCAATGTCAAGGCGACACCTTATATAGCCAACCTTTTAGAGCTGGGTACATACTGTAGCAATACCAGAATGGGTATCATTGAAGGTGAGGGGCCTTTCGTCCAGGCTCGTTCGTCTGGAGAGGCCTTCAAGGTCAACGACAACCAGTCTGCAGGCCAAGCTTCGGTCACACCAAGCAGGTTGCCCCCAAAACCCTCTTCGCCGCTAGTCTACCTGCACGATAAGCCAATGATAAGCTATCGTGTTGCAGAAGCCAGTTTGAGCACCAGCATAATCCGGCTGGAACCTGCTCGTAGAGAAGAGGAATTTTCTGCCCCGGGGCTGGTCGTGGACTCGAACGAATGGACGGTTCACATCATCTCAAGGTGGTACCTATCTGGCAACTGATTACTATATCAAATGTACGAACTCTATCAGAGTACATAGGTAGGCGCTTGGCAACGCACAGAGCAGCTGCAGGTCAGATCGTGCCTGGCAACGGGCGCGGTAGAGCCCTTAATCAAGCAACTGGACTTGGCATCAAGGCCTGAGGCATCTGTGCATTGCAGAATGCTGCACAACCATTGGAGCCTCTTACTGAGCCCGACGGAGGACGTGAGCAGTTGTTCTGACTTCTTTTGGACATGATCAGAAAGCTCTGACTTTTGAGTTCAGGCCCATGGCAATGCATGTCCTCAGGCCTATCCCGTGAAGGAGCTGGATGTTGGAGGTGATTGGTATGCGCACGCTTGGCTGGATGCTGCTGGGCTATAGAGGCGTCCGTGCATGACATCTCTGCGAAGGCGAAGCCATTCACGCTGGAGGAGTGTCGTGAATGACGACAAGGAGGAACTTTGTATCTAGTGGGACGAGGGTTCCAATCAGCCATACGCCTTCCACACAATCCCAGATGCGTCCTGTCCAGCCATTATATTGCCCTACATGCCTCTGTGCAAAAGCGCAGGTCTTTGGTTGACCGTTTGGGTACTCACCTGGCACAATGACAATCTCATTCTTCTTGGAGCGCATTCTTAGAAGTTTGACATCATCTCCCTCCTCCATTGCGTCCGCAAAGGCTTTCGCACTAGTGACAAAGCTGAAGACTCTTCTTGCAACATCGTTAGCCGTCAGGCCCTTGGATTGCATCGCAGGATCATTGTTCTGATCTGCGGTGGTGTGGTCGGCATTGTAGGCTGCGCCGTTGCTCAACATGCCCTGATTGGTCAGACCATCTTCTGAGAGCTTTGAAGACGCAGCTAGGAGCCCCGTGCTACGAATTATAGAGCCATCGGATTTGGAGAGTATCAGCGTAGACTGTACACCGGGTTTTGATGCCAAGCGGGAGAGATGTTCAAGCGTATCTCCAGACTGCGAAGCCAAAAGTCAGCTACGGCTCATGTATGACGGGTAGTACACTGCAGGGTGTACCGTATACTGAGCCATGTATCGCACGAAGTTCCTTAAGTCTGGACCCCAGATCGAACGCTGAAAGCCGTTGTAGAGACTAGCGAAGCGAGGATCTCAGGTCGCAGATGAGAGATTGGGCGCCTGACTGGGCAGAGAATGGCGACAGCGTAGAAGAGCTTCAGAAGGGCCTATCCTGAGTCTAGGAGCCTAGACGTCATCGGGACCTGCAATTGTGGCATCTTGACTTTACAGGAAATTGGTGTTGTTGTAGAGAGAATTTAGCAAGATCTTTTGACAGCTTTATTTCGAGGGTGGTGGGATCTACTAGCGCGATCAGTCGCATATGACTTGCCCTAGAATTACCACATTCAAAAGGCTGCGCTAATCCGATATAATGAGCCAGAATAGGCTTTCTATACAACTCCATTCATAACATGGCCCTGCACACTCGCTTCTCCTGACTTCCGATATGCCTTCAGACCGGTTTCTCAAGCATCATGCACACCGCAACCCCTCATTCAGCTCCACCTCTAACACCTTCGTCCCGGCTTGTCTTTGAAATGTGCAACAGTATCACAAAAGGATACTCTCCTGATACGACCTCAACTGCAGAGCCTCCTTAAAAGGAAGCAACTGAGGTTCTGTCAATAACAAAGAGCTGAATGCGCTCTCTACTTTTCCCAGTCGAGTTACGTCTGGCCCAGTGCCATCGCTGCGTGATGAAAAGAATGTTTTGATGGATGGAGACTTCGAACGATAGCGATTCTAAAGGGTTTGGGCTGTTTGTTGCCTTTTCAAGATGGCGCATTGGGTTTTGTATCTACGCTAATCGGCGTTGTACTTGAACCTACCTACCACCTATAGGATTTGGTGAACGCTCCATGGGAAGCGATGACCTCTCATACAATGAAGTCTGGTTTTTTGTTCCGGCGCAAGATCATTCCCGACGATGAAGATCACGTAATCAACAAAGTATCGTGCAAAAGCAGAGTACCCGCATTGAAGTGAGCTTCCACGAAGCCATAGATGTAAACATGGGAGAGATCTGAATTCATTGCTGCATACTCTCAGTCACGTAGAAGCCCCTGTTCGATCCCTTGCTAGCCATTATCACTTGGCTTCTCTATCCTTTGACCCTTAGCCGTGTAGAATGAAAACCTGTTCGCAAGTTGTTTCTCCCTTCCAGGTTCGAAGAGGTCCTTCTCCAGGACACTCGCTGAAGCTTACTTGGTGGAGTCGGCAACCTTCTGATAGACATCAGACGCCGTATCCTGTACCGTCTTGGCCGCGTTGCCCAACACCTCCTGGGCCTGCTCAACGTAGCCCTTCTCGCCGGGCTTCGATGCCCCACCCAGCGAGTCGCTCACATTCTGAGTGACGGACTTGTCATCCGAGGGCTGCACAGCGGAGGCGGCCTTGTCATAGGCGCCGGTAGCGGATTCGGTGGCCTTGTCGGTCATGGACTTCTGGGAGTCGGGGGTGGCCTTTTCGGCGGCTTTGTCGGTGAGATCTTTGCGTCTGTAAGGAAGAGGTTGTTAGCGGGGGGTATGATGGGGAGGTTTGGGAGGGAAGCTGGGTTGTGGAATGGGAGAGAAGTTGGGTTGTGGGATGGGGGGGAAGGGGGAAGATGATCTGAAAGGAGGAGGTGGCGAGGAGGTACATACCCCATGTCAGACATGATGGATGGTTGTTATTAGGTTTTGATTTCAAGGATTTGGTTGGTGAAGTTGAGCTGATGGCTGGCTATTGTTGAAATCGTGGAGGTTGTGGATGGAGTTTGTTGATGTTTGCAGAAAGAAATAAGAATGCAAGTAAGAGGCAAGAGAAGAGGGGCATTTATAGGTATTTATGTTTTTTGTTTTTTGTTGCCCCGCCAGGCACCCGCCGTTTGGCAGGCACGTGTCACCTTTTCTGTGCTGCATGATTTGCTAGGAGTGTTTCATAGCGCCAATGTCTTCGCAGGATTTCACATCTCGTGAGCTCGCCACAATTGACAGTGTCGAGAGCCTTTCGCGACACCCAAGTGGAATTGTGGTGATCCATCGTGTCTTCAACGCTGTGGCTGCTGCTACGTCATCGTGACTCCGATGTGGGGCAGGCTTTGGACCCTGAAGGCTGAAGCATGCCGGAAAGAGGTGGGGGTGGGTCCTTGGGGGTCTGCCCAATCTTTGTAGACTGCAGATAGAGCACAGCACCAACAGAACCAGTGCACGAGGGTACGCACGGATGGTGGTATGAAGCAGTCCTGCATGCTCATTATCGAGTCAGGTGGGAACATAAATTCTACCTATCAATGCAGAAAGAGAAGACGCCGGTCCTTTCCATTCGAGGGACTCTGTTCCCGCCCTCCACTTGCCTTTCGGTTTTTTCGCCTATTTGTTGCATTTCGTTCTTCATTGATCCATTGCACATGCATTTCATCCCTTTGCTCCCCTCTCGCTGCCCTATCTCAGTCGTAGTCTTCGGAATCATCGAAAAAGGGGAACTTGTGGAAGGAAGCTGGAAGTCTCTTCAAAAAATAGCCCGAGCAGTAACACAGAAGAAGAATGAAACAAGATCGGGGCAGATGAAACCCCTCTGAGCCCAGTGCTCGCATCCGGTGCTGGCATGGGCGTCGAAGTTAAAACTTCTCTTTGACTCGAACATATTGAAGCATTACTTCTTCAAAAGATGGTGCCAAAAGAGCCGTCAGTAGGGATCGCTTTCCGAGGGCTGCTGGCCGCTTTTTGCGTATTGGGCTCCACCGTGGGTTTGCGATGTCTGTGGAGATTCTAGTCAGCAGTGCACCTGGGGACTTGGCTTTCCAATAGAGCCATGGGTGCAAAGAGGTGCTTGTCGTAGCGTCCAACAGGGTAAAGGGTAGAAAGGACTGGGAAACAGGGATTATAAAAAGACCTACCTGAAGGTGAACCCAACAAACAAACCCTTGCCCATCTTCTCATCCCGATCTGCCATGTTTTCGAGTGCGGTCTGCTTGTCGTGCACCTCCTTATACTTGGCCATATCCGCCTCATTGGAGAAGTCATCAAAATACCCGGCGTCAGTCTCGCCCTCCAATTCCGGCACGAAAGGCGCACGCTGCTCCCTCAGCTTTGCCCATTCGACCTCGGCGAAGTAGACGTGCTTGTAAATCTCTTGAATTGACTTGAACCGATTCTTCTTGGCCGAGATGCAGCGCTGGATGAGGTCCCACGTGCGAGTGGAAAGGAAGTAGTTTGGATCTTCGAATTTCGGTTTCCGCAACACCTCTTCCCAATGTTTAAGATTCTGCCAGGTCTCGTCGACAGTGGAGCCAGCGAAGGGAGGGTATCCTGATAGGGCTTCGAAGAGCATGCAACCAAGGGACCAGTAGTCGACGGTAAAATCGTACTGATCCCCTTTGAGAACCTCGGGCGCCATGTAATCAGGTGAGCCAACAATGGATTTGGCGTAGTTGACCTCGCGGTCACGGAGGTGGCGGTAGCCTTCTCGACGCTCGGCCGCATTACGCTGGTCCATCGGGTTGATGCCGCCGAAGGGGTTGGACATGTGACTGACCTCTTCAAGTTTGATCCGCATGGATTCGAACTTCTGTGGCGAAAGTATGCCGGCGGCGAGTCCAAAGTCGGTGAGCTTCACATGGCCTGTGGAGTCAATGAGGAAGTTCTCGGGTTTGAGGTCGCGATGGATGTATCCGAGCTGATGGAGGGCATCAACGCAGCAGAACATCTCGGCAATGTAGAAGCGAGAGTGGCGGTTGTGCAGTACTCCAGTATTGTTGAGCAGAGTCCGGAAGTCTCCTCCTGGCACGTATTCCTGAGCAATGCATAAGTCAACCGAAAACGAACAGATAGGTGCACAGCCTTACCATGGCAAGGTAGATGCTCTTGTCATCTTGGAAAGCATATAGCAACTTCACGAGCCATTCGCTCTTGGCAGCAGTCAAGATGTCCCTCTCGGTCAAAATGTGCCGCACCTCGTCCAATTTGAATAACAGCTTCTTACTCATGACCTTCAATGCGCAGACTTCTCTGGTGTCCTTCTTCGCGGCAAGGTACACCTGGCCATAGCCGCCTTGACCGACTTGGGTAAGAATCTGAAAGTCACCATGCCTCAGCCGGGTCCGCCTTTTTCGTAGATTTGCTCGCTCTCGACCCAGGTACTTCTGCTTTGCTGCGTCATAATCTTCTGTGTTAGAGCCGGGGGGGGCGGGAAATTGTTGATCGAATAATTGTTGGCGAGCTTGGCGGTGGTGGACGTAGCTAAGAAGATCAAAGTAGTGGTCAAGGAAGTCTGTAGACTGTCAGCTGAGAGACTCCGATGCCACGAGATGTTTCGTACATAATTGGGTGACATTTGCCAGCCGTTTGACTTTCGGCAGTTGAAGCTTTTCCAACTCTTCCGCAGTCAGCCCACGCTGTGTGTTGTATCTGACTCTCGCTCCAGAGTCTGCATCTCTAGTTTGATATGGCTCTTGACGCGACACTGCGGCCTGATTGGGGGTGGATGGCTTAGGTGATCTGAAGCCTGGCGGCGTGTTCTCCTTCCCTTCCTTTTTCAATGGGCTTCCCGGCGATCGGGCGTATTGCGGTGGGGCGAAGCTATCTTCGTAAGTCTGATCGTAGCCTTGCTTTCCGGCTTTGTTCGGCGAATGCGGTGCGAGCTGCTGCCTCCCTGCTTTGGTGGGACTGGTGGGCGCCAGCTTCATTGCATTGTCAAAGACATTGGGTAGCTCATTCGCTCCTGGAGGAAATTGATTCTTGCTTGGGCTTCCTTGTGGAGTGGCATATGGAGAGGTGAAGCCAGTGGTGATGGGGGTTTGAGGCATGTTGTCGTAGATGTCATTGCCAGAGCGTGTATGAAGAAGAGGAGGAGGCATTGGGAGGCTGAAGTCTGCCTTGCCTTTTTGAGGCGATGTCGGTGGTGGCATGGAAGTCATGGTCGGATCACAACCTGATCTCGTTGTTTGTTGTTTGTATGTGAGGCACCAGGCCTCTGGGTGCAATGTTCCTCAAGCACTGGGACAAGCAACAGACGAAGCGCAATGAAGACTGGCAACGGTCGATTGCACTTTTCAAAGAATCGAAAGCGAGCTCCTACCAGTATTGAACTTGCAATGTAGGTCAAGCGGTGGTCTTGGGCCAAAAGTAACGGCTGAGCGGCGGCTTGGTAGTGTTGACTGATTGTTGACCAGCGAACGGTGCCAAGACGCTAACGCCCTCGTTTACCATTTCAGCAAACAGTAGGTCGAGTCATCTGGAATACAGCTTACCATGATGAGCATTCGGATCCTTTCCCAACTCCAATAGTTTACAAGATCGGATGGCATTTTCACGGTCAAAGTTTCAGTCTTCAATCAAATGATTCAGCATGGGTAATTAGTGTTTCCAACAAATTCTGCAGGCATGCAAAAGTAATCCCCAGTCACCGTGAGGTAGAATAAGATAGAATGATATAGGGACTGGGAAAGCGTACATTTCCTCGTGCAGGGCAATTTTTCTTGATTCCACTTTCCAAGTTGAATTGTCTATCTCAGTCAAAGCTCAATCTGACGACATGTGAATGCTTCCCGGCCCATGCTGTCTCACATGTTCTTATTCATATCTGGGACCTGGTAAGGGATCATATCAGGTAAGCAGGAGAGAAAGTTCTGCTGCCCGCGTCATCAGCACGCGATGAAGATATCCATATATCGCGCTAGATCCACGACCCAAATCGTTACACCTGCCACGCGCCTCACCATCAAATTGTCCTACTCATCCCAGACTCCCATATCATATCCTGTCGTTTATCTGTCATTGTACGGGTTACCCCTATCGGGCGTTCTTATCACATGTAAAAGTATTGAGTGGTTGAGCTGGCTTAGGCTCACGGGGAGATATAAAATGTTCTACAGTCATGAGAGTGCGTTCATTAAACAGCTCCATTGATGCCATCCAACGCGGCACTGGCTAATGGCCATTTTCAGTTCTCACATCTCGCGATGGAGGGCTGGCCACCGTCTGGTCATTGGTCCCCAACCGACTCACATTGCGAGCCACGACTAATATTACACAGGCTTCTCGCCACACTGGGATCCAAGTCAGTGTCGAAGAAGGTGAACAAAAAGGCCATCCAGGACGTGAATGTAGCCAAGACTTGCGACATCATCATTCATCCTGAGGCACCTATGGCCCTGCGACTCCAAAGTAACTTACTGTAAGACAGATCCGCCGTCCCATAGCACACAGCTAAAAAACTGCCTAGCTATGGCGTCTCTCGCGTCTTCTCTCAGCAATCGGGATTCGTGCTGTCCGATGCACAAATCATGCAAACGAACATGCGTGCTTTACTCAAAGCCGTCCGCACATCCAATTTGGATCCGGAAGCTGGCAAGGCAAGGTACGTTACATACTCCCTTCTCACATCTTCACCACGAGCACTGACGCTCGTCAGGCGTGATCAAATCACGATTGAAGACGATTCGGCTTTCATACCCGATCTTACCTTCAATATCGACTTCAACGCGGTCGACCTGTCGACGACAGACTCCTCTCGCCACTCAAGCCTTCTATCCCCTCACACTGCTCGCTCTAGTCTATCTAGCCAACCTGAGGGCTCGATGACTGGCTTGATCATTCCCTCTTCGAGTGGAGCTGGTGGCGATCTTGGGGGCTTCCAGCTTCCAAGTGAGCAGGGCAGCTCTGTACAGCGCCAACAGAGACTCAATCGACTACTTGAGGATGATGGCGAAGCATTCGACATCGATCTGGGCTTTAGCATCGACGTGGATGCTAACTTGGTGGAAGGGCCAGCTGCTGCAGATCAGGGATTACCCGGGGCTGAAATAAGGAGTCCAAGTGAGCGAGGACTTGTGCCTCCTAGTGGTGAAGTGAGAGCGGGTACGCAGGGCGCTCAGGACGATGTGAGTGCCAAGTCTCTTTTCAAGTGAGAGTTTGCCAGCGTGAATGCTCATGAAATTGGTGCAGCCGGGTCCGATGGACTTTGCATTCGACGACCAAATTCAGTTCCTCAATAAGGGCGCAGCTCTCCCGGAAGCAGACCCTTTTCCAATAGTCGACCCTCGGCAATCGCAACATCGACCCTCTTCATCACAAGCAGCCGAAGATGAAGAGTCAGAAGCTGCGGAAGCCCCGATGCGGCGTCGCCACCGACCTGTTCAAAGAGCGCGCGCTTTGCCCTTTGATGAGACTCAGGAGTTGCGCAGCGGTGACCTCGCCGGCTGGAGGGACAACTACACCGCCAACATGGCAGAGGCGCAGCAGTCGAAAAACCAGCATCGAGCCCCTTTTCTTGCAAAGAAGAAGGCCTTTGATTGGGTCCTTGGATCTGGCATTGGCGGTGTTGGGGATGCGTTTCCTTCTCTGCAGAATAATGAGAACCTCTTGCATATGTTCACGGGAGACTCCATACTGGAGATGCTGACCGGTATCAGTCCTAGCGCTGGCCGCAAACGAGGTAGGGAAGAACAGTCGGTGGAGGCAACAGACAGCGAAACCCGTCGCAAACGCTTACAGGAAGAAGAAGGGGAGATTGGACGTGGGGATGTGCCGCCATTCCGAGATGATGAGATGGGCTTCCAAGCCAGCGACGTGGGTCTCTACCATCCCCGATTAGTGCTTGCGAATGCTGATGGCCAAATCCTAGGATATCGAGATCGGCCGCCATGGTGCAACTCCTCTACCAGACGACCCAACCTTCCCCTGGAATACCACAGCCTCCGCAGTTGCCTCCCGCCAGGGCTCATCAATCGCGCGCCACGGTGATCAGCCTCTTGGATTTGCCAGCAGCGTCGCAGGCGGTCGTTCCGCCCCCGCCAGCAGTCTAAAGCTCGGATCGCTCGATCGCCGCGCCAGTCGCATGGCAAGCTCAAGTCCCCTTCGCGGTCGGGGCGACGGCGTCCATTTAGGCAGCCCCGAGCATTTCCCACCTGATGAACCCTACCAAGGCTTCGACAATAATGACAACTATGACTCTTTTGAGATGCACGGACCAGCAGCCGGCGTGGGCACCCAGGTGCAGGCATCTAGCCAGTGGTTACGGGAGACGATGGACCAGGAGGCGGTGAACTTCCTGGATTTCGTGAGGGAGCAGATCGATGCGCTGCCGCAACCAATTCAAGAAGATGTGGGACCAGATGAGCTGACGGTGGAGGGCAGACCGAGGATGAAGGTGGAATTTGCGCAATTGCTGCCACCGGAGGAGCATAGTACTGTTGTGGCAGCGCAGGCGCTGCATCATGTGCTGGCTTTGGCGACCAAGAACCTGGTGGATGTGGAGCAGGAAGAGGCGTTTGGGGCGATTAGGATTTCCATCAGAGGATGATGCTGGGGAAAAGGCAGGGCGAGCATCTCCCTATGGAGATTTAGCTGCTCCAAGTAGATGACGGCAGGAGACAGACCTCAATTGCTATTCATACAGCAAAAGCTGAGGCTAGACATGGGGTTGAGACATTGCTTGGATTGTTTGCTGGGGGAGACATTGAAGACGGACGGGAGACATAACCAGAATATTCGCTTGATTCTGCTTTGCTGTTCTTCGAGCGAGAGATACCCAGATAAACCAATGACATTGCTCTATATATTGCTGGATATCCAATAAAACCCAGCTCTAGCTATCCAAAATCCTTCATACAGCATTCCTACATCTGATCGTGAATCAATCTATCGGCACATATCACCCCGATCTTCCTCAATAATATCCCTACAGACTCGTCATCCGATCCCCCGGATACCAACACTGCCTCAGCACCTCCCTCTTACACCCCTCCACATCTGCAATCCCCGCCAACCCCATGCTCTGATCCAAATCACACAGCATTCCCCGCAGCACCTCCCTCACCCCCTCCCGTCCGGCCACGCACAACCCATACACCCACGGTCTCCCCACACAAACCCCCTTGGCGCCCAGACACAGCGCCTTCAACGCATCCGTGCCCGTCCTGACCCCACTATCGAAAAGCACCGTCAACTTCTCGCCCACCGCATCCACAATCTCGGGCAAGACGTCCAGACTGCCGATCGCGCCATCCAACTGCCTTCCACCGTGGTTACTGACGATGATGCCATCCATCCCGTGCTCCACCGCCAGCTTCGCATCGTCCACGGATTGGATCCCCTTCAGCACAATCGCGCCCGGCCCCCACATCTCCCGCAACCCCTTGAGATCCTCCCACGTGTGCGGCTTCCCCGAGAAGGCGTCGCTGATCCACTCCTGACTCGCCATCAAGACGTTGCTCTCCGGCGTCGCGCCCTCGCCGTATTTCTGGGCGAAGCGGGCGCGGAAGACGGGGTCGGTGAAGCCGATCTCGCAGCCGTCGCCGCGGAGGAAGGGGACGTATGCGTTGTCCAGGTCGGCGGGGCGGTAGCCCAGCGTCCAGGTGTCGAGGGTGACCACACTGAATGAAGGGGTTGAGATCAGCAGTGCATCGCTTTGCTTTGCTTTGCTTTGCATTGGGTTGAGGAGATGGAGAAGGCAAGCAAGTCTTTGGTGGTTGTGGCTGGGGTATGGAAGTCTAATGGCAAGCTTTTGTGGGTTTGTGTAGGTATGATGTCTTGTTCTTGAAACGATGGTGGACTCCATACGGTGGAAGGGGAGGGTATGGAGTGGCCTCGGACTCTTGTTTGGGGCGGCGGGGCTTTAAATACTTACAGCACGGAATAACCGTTGGATTTTGCACGGTTGAGGATGGACTGGGTGAGATCGCTGGATTGCGGCCAGTAGAGCTGGAACCATCTGATACCGCCACCGGATGAGGTGGCGCCCTGGGGTTGGTGGGTGCGAACGGGGATAACGTGGCGTAGGTGGTCTGGAGTGACATTTGATGAAGAAGTGGTAGAGGATGGGGTAGCATCGGGGAGTGGATTAGGGGTGGCGCCGTTGGCGACAGCGACGTCCTCGATGCTGGTGGAGGAGGCGGTGGAGAGGATGAAGGGGAGGCCGAGCTCTTCGGCTACGGAGGCGACGCCCGATTCGGCGTCGGAGTGGAAGATGGCTTGGACACCTATAGGGGAGATGAGGATGGGGGAGGGGAGACGCTGGTTGAAGAGGGTGGTGGAAAGGTCGCGGACGGAGGTTGGGCGGAGCATTCGGGGGATAATCTGGGACTGGAATTAGCGGATGTCTTTAGAGAGACCAGAATAGGATCACGATGATTAAGGCCCGAATATATTATGCGTTTCGATTTTCTTGCAAGGAGAAGGTTATTAGAACTGATGAGAACCTTATCAGGGCTGCCATACCTTCCACTGCCTGAAAACCAACCGATTCGCCTCCATGGTTGACCATTCGCCGGCACCGCCAGCGGCATAGTTGAAGCTCCTCTCGCCGACATGCTTGCGGGCTTGGGCTTGGAGACCTTTCGGGTCGGTGGTGACGATGGGGACCTTGGCAGCAAGGAGGCCTGCTCCATAGACTTCCTGGATGAAAAAGATTAGGGATTGTTCGCAGGGAAGAAATTCTGGCTTGGGTATGGAATGATTTTCTTTCTGACTATGAAAAAGCAAGACTGCTCATTGAACAAGCTGAAGCAGAGGACAAGACCGACAATTTGATATGCACCATATTTCATACCACCATCTTCAGCCTTTGGGTGGGGTATAATTCCAGACATGGGAGTAGTACGTTCAGTATAATTATTCTACAATGCAAAAAGCAATCCGTACACAAGACCAAGGAGCATGAGGACGCTGGAAGAACTTAAGAAGGAACAACTCATCAAGGAAAAGCAGGCCGAGGTCCAAGCTCTGAAGAATGGTGCTTATCATTGACGCTTTTGGCGACATTAATTTTCTGACTCGCTCGATCGAGCCAATGGCTTGATAACCCATCCTATACTTGCTGCTGGATTGCCGACTGACACGTGTTGGAGCAGCGTGGTCCAAGAACTCCTTTTGGGTCAACCAGCGAGCGATGTTGACTGAACGAGACCGAGAACTTCCACAGGAATTTTGAAGGGAAATGATCGACTAGTCATGTCAGGAAGCCAAAGCATATGCATTGTGTAGTAGTATGCGCAGAGGATCGTTTGACGTTTGCTTAAATTATGCACACATGTAATGCCATGTCTTGCATGTCACAATGCGCCACACTCCAGATTCTGCACGTCAGGGAAACAATGATCCGAAACCCGAGGTTCAGATTCCCCTATCAAATCTCTCCATCTCGCGGTAGGAGGCCGTTCAACCAACGCCGGCCCCTCCACCGGGTAAAAGGACGAGAAGTGGGGAGAACGCACTGACTTGATCAACCTCTACATGAGCTTGTCTCGGTAATCAACTGGGTAATATCCGAAAAGTTGAAGACGTCTCGGTGGCTTCTAGATTCAGCCATCTTGGGCCTGAGGCGCTTTCTTCGTGGCTGGTCCAAGTTCTGTACGAGAACGGGAAAGCGAAACGTGCTCGGCAGAGCGAGGTGGCCGGACACATCAGACGGTTAGACGGAAAGCGGAGAGAGACTGGCGAATATAGCAGCGCGTGCGACGTCAACATGCGCTCTTGCGTGAGAAGTGGCAGGCCGCTTCCCATTTTCATCACCCGGCTGGTTTCATAATTCCGAATCCTTGACGTCCGGTTTCATCACCCGGCTGGTTTCATAATTCCGAGTCCTTGACGTCCTGTTTCATCAATGCAGGAGGAACAAAACCCTCTTCGCCCGCCAATCTTGCATTCGCAATCTCTTCTTCCGCCACACCCTTCCACACCTCAACCGGGATCCAACCAATCCTCGCCCGGTCTCCAAAGCCACCAAACCAGTATACACCCTCCACCACAATCCTTCCCCACCAGCTTTCATGAATCCCACTCCCGGGCGTCCATATCACCTCTTGGTGTCTTTCCAAGAAGCACTCCTGGATCTTGTACTTCTCTACGTCACTTTGCGGAAGGGCTTCAATGTACCCTTGCAGACTGAAACGTGGCAGATTTGCCGGTGAGTAGAGGTATGGATCGTCGGTTGGTGGGGCGTCTGCAGGAGGCTGCCACCGAATCGTGAGAGACACGTTGCTTCCTTGGCGTGCGTTGCGGATGTATGTTGCAATGGATATGGCCAGGATGGTGGGGTTGGAAGTCTCGGGATCGCAGGTGGCGAAGTATTCCATTAGGCCGATCGGGGAACCGGCGATATCCTTGGGGATGGCTGAGACCGAATCCGCAGACAGGTCTTCATCTTGAATAACGAAATGTTCGGATGGGGAAGGAAAGACGGTAGACAGAGTACCGATGGAAGAGAGGTTCAACATGCGACGTGCAAGAACCGCTGAATCATGGATTGTGGGGATGTGGTAATCAGTCGAGAGTATTGGGTTGGAGAATAGGTACCGGGAGTTGGGAGGGGATGCACTAAATGCGGAGGATAAGAAAGAGAATGCTGTGAGAACTTGAAGTATCATGACGAGATGAATAAATAGCCAGATATAGGCATGCGATGACGCGAAGGTGGAGGGAAGCCGAAGAGGTTTTGGAGGAGGACGAGAAGCCCCTCAGTGGCAATGACGCTTGAATATTGAATATTGAATATTGATACCCGCAGGACCAATGATTTCTAGCTTAGTAACCATGGTGAAGATAGCGCCCAGATTGTCAATGAAGCAGCATAATTTTTATGGCCAAATCACCGTCTTGTGATTGACCTGATGCTGTTCCTGAGCGTAATTGAAGATTGACATTATTACTGTTGGAAAAGGCTGAAATCTTCCGCATATAATAGGTAAAGTCAGAATCCTAAATGCCAAGACCTTGCCATTGCCGCTGAGTCATGCAATCTCGCTAGCAAAATCCTCCGCACCCATTATTATTATTCCAACAAACGGGTGACTCAATCCATCAACGACTCATCAACCCCTTCACCAAACTACATCTTCACTCGAGTAAGCCTGTCCAAACTCTCCATACCTTCACAGACAAATCTACCAAGATACCCCTCATTCTAGCAGGCTAAAAGCAATTAACCATCAAGTCCGCCACAGGACACCCTAACCACCAAAGCCCAAATCAAATCAATCAAACAAGCACAACCGCAATCATGGGGAAAGTCCACGGCTCCCTCGCACGCGCCGGCAAAGTCAAGTCGCAGACCCCCAAGGTCGAACCCCAGGAGAAGAAGAAGACCCCCAAGGGCCGCGCCAAGAAGAGAATCACATACACCCGTCGGTTCGTCAACGTCACGATGACCGGGGGAAAGAGGAAGGTACGTTACTGTCATCCACTTTTCGTAGAGGCATGGGCTCTTTGTCTATCTTGGGGTTGTGTGATGCATGGGTGGAAGGTGCAAGTGATGGAATCGTTTGGGGTGGGTGGGATAAGGAGGTGGCATTGCCCTGTGTCAGGATCGAACAAGAGCTGGGGTACGTCCGCATTCCGGGACGAAAAGAGAAGGAGACTTGTACAAAGCAGCAATACCTCCGAAATCGCAGCAGCCATGGCCGGCAACCGGAGGTTTGCCTGATCCCAAGTCAGCTGTGCACTGTCGATACGAGAGCAACGCTCCGGCCCAAAGCAGAGGCGCCTTGGCGCCTTCTTCGGTGTCACAGCTCGGTCATAGGGGAGTCCAATTGAGGGTTGTTTGGCTTGATTTGGGCTTGTGTGCTTTGTAACATCTTCATGGAGGCTAACGTACTGTGCGACTGCAGATGAACCCGAACCCTACATCATAGGATATCGAGGTGAGGTGATCGCACATACAGGAAAAGGACTGAGGAGGGGAGCTGGGTTCAGGGTAGTTTGATTGCTGTCTGACCTTTTGTGTCTGTGGACGCTACGGAAGCATGCAGGCAGGGGACTTTGGCCTGTATATCGGCAAGAACAGCATCACAGCAGCGGATGTGTGTTCGTGTGTACACGGGAATCGGAGCACCATGGAAGCAGGCCGTGACATATTGCAACATCCTAGGTCCATGACACGATATTCTATTTTTGTCGTGTTTGACAGTTCTCTTTGCCTTTTCTGCTAGTACCACATACTAACTGGAATGAATGGTGAATGACCCTTGCGCAAAGTTGGTAGTATTTGTTGAGTAGGTAGCTGCGGTGCTGAACCGCACCATGACAATAATCCTCAAGACGACATGGGAGTGTTGACATTGGCTTGAACGCAAAACCATTCCTTTCCTCATTGAGATGGTTTAGCTGCTTGCCTGTTTCATGTTGTTAGTGAGATTGATTGGGCGAATCACAGTTGTGCGTCACGTGCATACAATTCAGACGTGCCGTCTTTTGTCCCTTGGGGATCTTTTGGGGGCGGTCTGGGGAAATCCAGCCTGAGTTTGAGTGTTCTTGTGCCGTTCCCCAGACCCCAGTGCGTGGTGACAGCAGTTGCCCTAAGAATCGATTTAAGTTGTTCTACGGGCGGGATTTGATACCATGAATAAACTTTCAATCACTTGGTCACGGACTTGAGTTGTTACACCAGCAGAAAGCAGCTATCCAGGTGGGTCATAATGCTATGAAACATTGTGTTTATCTGATCGCATGCTTGACTACGGTCCATGACACCGTGTGCTGTAAGATCGTTCAGATACCGTTGCATTAATGTCTACTATAGTGAGGAAGAAAGAAACAGGAAGATATGCATGTTGTACGGTTGAGGAATCTAGATATGTTGGCGTCGCATGCCAGAATTTAGATAGGTAGCGCGAATGCTTGTCAAAGGTACCAGCCAAAACAGGAAAGATGCTCCGTCGCTATCAAGGAAAAATACTCCCTGCCAGAGGGAGAGAATAAGGTGGTAGTCGTCTCAGAAGTCTAGCCAGATATATGCCGTGTCCTATATCGGTAGGCGAGACATGGTGCGTATCCAAAAACACATCATTCATTGTCGCCTTCCAGTATCCTCTAGTACAATCGGAAGATCACATGATTCCGTATTCAAGGTCTTTGCGTTTGAGATGCAGAATTTGGCCGTTGTGGTGGCTGGGCTGCAGGAGCGTTGGCTATCATAAGACCTCAGGCTAATCCAATGCTTTTTTTTGATTCGGAGGGTCAGCTCATCTGAACCATTGATGTGAAACATGCAGATGCAGCGTCGATTGCGCAGGGTAAACGTCGATCGGCATTATATCCTCTTCGAGCTCGTAGACTACTGACTCGTGATGACGATCCAGGGGCAATTCATGGTCATCAGTCAATCCTGGTTTCCACACAACAAGGGTGTAAGCGAAGGCGTTTGCTGTCGCATTGACTTTTTTCAGTCGACTCAAATGTCGTAGCCCCATTCGCCAGCTTCAAGCATAATGTAGAAAACAGCTCCGATTGTCTGCGCATCGCTGAACGAGTTCTGCGTGCTTGTGTTGTATCTCCATCTCCTCCTTTTGACCGATGTTTTTTCTTGCGCATGTACCTGAGTACCGCTGCGCCACCTCCGTGCATAAAGCACGTCAAACGCCTTCTGCGGAAACTTTAAACTTTGATCTAATATCGTATAGCATCTTTCCAAGTCGACCACGCCAAGGTGTTGAGCGCATGGATAGCTCTTCTCCGTAGAGCCTTGCGCACGCGATACTTGCCGAATCGCCTTTGCTAGTGCTGGCGATGATGAGCACACAGATGTTCGGGGAAGGAAAGGATGATATATCCAGGCGCTAGCAGGGCATTTCCAAGGTCGAAGTGATCTAGAGCTGCGAGAATTGTAGCTGCACTGCCGGTGCATGTATACACATCCCCACTCAGTGAGGTTCGCCGTCTGTGTAGACAATAGCCGGCTGCTCGCTGTATGGCGGAGGTACTTCTTCTTCCTGGACTTTAGCTAAACCTGGTTCGGAATACCAATTGCCAAAGTCCATTGGCTTTGTCACAGCGCTGCTCGGTAACGCGTTCCAAGCAGACGGTACTCCCCAATTAGATGGTGGACTTGCCACTGGTGCAGACATTGGTGTCATGCCTGACTCGGATATAGATGCGTGGGAGGAATTGGCGCTAGTAATTAGTGAAGGAGGATGCATTTCCGAGTTTCGCCTTCGAAAATCGAGGGACAGTGGCTGCGGGTGGTAGATATTGTTGTGGTAGCTGGCGGGAATGTCTTCTACCACTCCTATAGACATAGACCTTCCCGGCAATGGCCAATTGCTATCTGCCCGAGAATTTCCAAAAGAGGTGAAACTGTTTCGTCCGTCTGATGGGTTGTTCACGGCGCTAGTTGGAGCTGATAGGTGCGGTGAGTAATGTGGTGTCAACGGCGAGTCTGTGTGTCTACCCCAATATCCATGAGATGCATCACCTGGTGAGGAGTGGCCAGCAGACATGGGTCCAGGATCCGGAAACGGTGAGTGCCAATGGGTCTGTTGTTGCGGTGGTTGGCTGAAGTCATAAGACGATCTGTGATCCACTGGGATGCGGCACGATTTAGCAGCTAGAATAATCGAAAGGTGTGACAGTATGCTTACCTCTGGTCATTGGAGAAATCCCGTTGCTCCAAGCCGTTGTTGAAGGTCCATAGCCTTGTTGTGTGACTGGGACATCGTGGTAAGGGTTGAAGTGCTCAGTGGCACGCAAGATAGGCCCCGGCGCCAAATGAGGAGAAGACTGTGATGAGTCGGAATCCCTAGGGTCTGCGTTGGACTGCGGCCGAGGTCGCCTCTCGATCGGTGGCTGCTGATCCACTGGAAAGAAATTGCACTCTTTCTTCAGACGAATACAGGTTGCGCAGCGGTTATGTGGGTCATCTGCTTCAGGCAAGCATCGGATCTTCCGCCTTCTACAATGGCCTGGTGACCAGGTCAACATCATCTGGACAAGGTAGCGAGATTTCCAACCTACTGCATGCGATGGACGTTCGATGATAACCAAGCTTGTTTCTCCTCTTTTCGGCCAAATTCGTGCCGGGGTCACTATTGTGGTGGGCTCGAATGTTCGGCGTTGAGGTGGTGCGCTTCAAAGCAGAAGTGCTCTTCCGCCGTCGCCGCTGAGATAGTATGTGTGCCGTCGTGATGGGAACCATTGGAGGCGGTGGTATCGAGGAAGGGTCTACAGGAGGCATGTCGTGATCAAATGATGTACTGATGCTCAAGGGTTCAATTGGGTCCTTTAACACAACCTGAGTGGCAAAGGAGGCATCCGAGCTTTCTGCGAGTGCGGGTGACATAGCCGGGTTCTTTATATCGGCTTCCTGTTCGGTAGGGTCTGAAGGTAGGCCAGTAGACCAAGATTGCGCAAGGCTAGCTCGATATCGAAGTTTCACGTTCAGAGCCTTCCCCGCAGCCATACAGAAATAGAGCAGGGCCGGTTTGGATGCACCCTCGAGATCATCTGGTTCACCAGACGTTTCAAAAGCAGCACCCTACCCTTAGATCCCGGGAAATGTTGCTAAATTCAGCTTCCCTCGATATCGATAGCGGTGAAGCAGCACCAAACACTAGGCGTTCCAGAATTGATGTCGTTCAGCAAGTGACAGTGGTGGTCTGAAGGAATGAAGGAACGGGGGGGAGGAGGAGGAGGAGGAGGAGGAGGAGGAGGATGGAATCCCACTCGACTTCCAATTCCCAAATGCTTGGGAGCTAATGAGTTTAAGGGTGGGTCAACGGCGGAGACGCAAACGCACGCCGTACTACGTACTAGTAGTGGTACTGTGGTCGCAGTAGTAGGCTAGTAGGCTAATAGCACCTCTCCAGGCGTCTTCTAGATTGGCGCCGAAAGCAGGAACAAGGAAATAATTAATCCGACTGGCTCAAGTGGCACTGTCTCTGGTCAAGAGTTCGAAGTGCTTTGGGGCGCACAGCTAGTCGAATAGTGACTGTCGATCATTCAACCAGCAAACATTTCCGTCGGGATTATCTTTTCAAAAATCAAGGGCAGCCATGTGCTTTGCAGGCATGGATGAGTGAATAAGCTCGGCGCGTAAGAAAAGAGACTTTGGAGCACGAATTACGGTACTGTACGCGATATAGGAGAGATTGAGACACTGAGGCCAACCCATTCCCCATTCCAAGTGCTGATTTTGGATGAGAGTCACAGAGTCAAAGACATCAGCTGCTACGGGCCAGTACAGGCGAAATGGACGAAGGACCCCAATCAACGAGAAAAGCTATCAGCAGAGATAGATAGAGAGCAATCAGCAGGCAAGAATCAAGAATCCAAGATGCTCAAACAACACGCCAGACAAAGGGGGGCAAATCCTCCCAAATGCAACCTTTACGTTCGCTTGCTTATTTCCTTCCTGCTAGGCTGGGAATGGTCAAAGCATGGCGCAATGGGGTTTGCGTGGCTTGTTTGTAGTTCGCCCCATGAGGACGGAGCACAGGAAGGCAGATTGGTGAAATATTACGGCTGTTCAGGGAAAGCTAGAATTAGCGTGAATACGTGATCTCACAGAAAAGGTTTGGGAATGTTGGAATTTTTCCAGTTTGATCGTCCCTCGCAACTTCTGCTTTCAGATTTCCAGTCTCTTGCACGTTCCACCAAAGATCGGCCTCCTGAGTCAAGAGATGAAGCACCACACCGTCTACTTTCCCTCATACATGCATCACGTCAAGACTCGCTAAACAGTATGCAATGTCTTGGTTCATGCATACCTTACATCCGAATCCCGGGTGTGGTGGACTGGTGGAGGTTCTCCCGTCTGAGAGGGATCAAAACAAGACGGTATTATTGTGCCACATGGTGGGCTGGAGAAACGGCCTCAACTGAGGCCTTTTTCGGTTTTTCGCGTCTGTTTCAGGATGAGATAGAGCTGCAGCGGAGAATTTGGCTTACGGAGTGCAGCAGTCAGCAACTCAAAGTCGCTTCTATACTACTTTAAACTTTGGTCCAATGACGACTCGAGTAGTCGGCTAAAAGACCTTTGCTCCGGTGGTAGAGGTACACTTAGATACACTCAGATATATTGATCACGTTGCACATGCCCAATCCGTAGATTCGATGATGCCGTACCAGCTATTTGGAGTTGTCTGCTGACCCTATCCATTGATTGCAGGACCACTTGCGGCTATAGGGTGGCCTTTTGCACAAGTCCAGGCGCCCGCTAAACCGAGCTCGATTCTTTTTTTGCTTGGAAGGCAGACAGTGTTTTCAAAAATATTGTTATTGATCCTTGTCTGCGGGTATGGGCTCGTGGTTTTCTAGAAGGTTGTTCCATCTCCACCTTCTGGTTGATCAGCGTCCAGCGATTTCCCACGTGAAATGATCAACAAGATCGTCGCTCCAGTCAGGGTAGCCATGTCACAAGAGGCGCACTTGTTCGCTATCCTCCGTTTTGGATGTTGCTCTTGTTGTGTTGACCTGGTTATGCTCATGCCGCAGCTCCCTCGGAAATTTTTGGCTGGATTTCTTAAAGAGTCAAATGGCCGGATGGATGGATACTGGATGGTTCCTGGAGGAATTTTGTCAGCTCCTAGAAGTTGAATAGCTTACTTTCTGCCCGCTAATTTAGCGTTCTGCTTGTGATGTTGCAATGAACAAGTGGGATAATTGTGTAGCGAGCTGGACTCGCTTGATTTCACACTTTCTAAAGTCCCACCTTCTGAAAGTTACATTACAGCGTTAGAATTTGTACGACTTCCACGTACCAAAACGTTCAAACCCTGCGGAACATTCTCCTCTGAGCATTCTCCACAATTTTACATGATGGAGCTATGCTTGGTGAAGGCCGATGATGTCCTGGCACTCCATTCAAATCAGCTGGAAAAGGGTGTGATAGTTGTTGCACCCTGTAGTGCACTAGGCATGCTTAGCCAGAAATGGAACTACAGCACTACGAGGCGACCCCACACGTGGCATGTCGATCTTGCTGATCTTTATCCACCCGAGTTCCTTCTGGGAGGGTGTTTAGAAGCTTCCATTGAACTTCCATGATCCCAAACTTTGAACCCAAGCTGAAGCTAGTGTGTTGCTTGGGACAAGGGTTATTTGCCCCTTTTGAGGTCTGGATAATGGATTGTGTTACAAGAACCATCACAGCCTCCCAGGCGAGGCCTACTTCAGCGAGTCAGTGACAAAGCCATCGAACCTCATTGGATACTCCATGCCAAACTGGGATGCCATCATTCATCAGATGACAGCATGTGGTGAAAGTTGGATCGGACCATACCGATCACGCATGGCAACGGCTTCAGATACCTCACCGTGATCCCAATCCTACAATTGGTAGATTTTGCACTTTGTCTGCAGCACAGTCTCACAGAGGAACCTCAGGGAGTGTTCGGCAATTTGGCTGAGAGGTTAGATGTAATTGGCAGAGATCAGCTCACGGACTTCCCGAACTAGGACTGATGGAACTACTTCCTGCTTCGGACGATGCAATGATTCTCGATATCACTCGTCAGTCGTCATGCAGGAAGACCGAGGAGGTTTCACAACTTGTTCTCCACCCCTACCATTGAAGCGCATACAAGCCTTCCCCTCACTCCCCGTCTCTCGATCCTCTAACATGCAGGCAGCTTCGGACCTTCCGGCTTCACTCATCGTGCGGTTGTTACTATTGAGGATTCGAGGTATCGAAAGTCGAACGACATACCTTGATGCAAACGCTACCCCCACACAAAACCAGCCAAGGACGATGTGCTCACATCCTTCGGGCGTTTCCTTCCGCTCAAACGTAGTGTCTCGTTGGACCACTGCCAATTGCGAGATGCCAACCTCCTCAGATCTGAGGAGCGCATGTCGCATATAAAAAAAATCTCCGAGCTGCATGAGCGCCTGACTTCCAGCGGTGGAGTCAGACGCAGATACCCTGAAGCCCAAAAAACTTTGTGAACACATGGTCTACTAGCTTAAGGAAGCGATCCATAATCTTCGTCACCGTCTCGTGTCTAATCTGCCATCATATCGCACGACAAGGACATGATATTGGGTACTACCCACAAACCTTTTCGAGCTAACCACTCGTGACTAGGCACTTTTGTGGAGTGGCAGAACTGTTGATGAGATGTTCGAAATCGCTTTCTGGTGTCTCTCGACGTCCGGTACTGGGTACTGTCAGCTATTAAGACGACCGAGTCAAAGAAATAGAAATGATTTGAGGTAAGCACAATCGCCCGTCTGATACTTGCATCAGGAGGCATTTATGACGTCCAATGATGATCATTCCTATGTCCTACCATATTATCTGCGTCAGCATTGCAGCCAATGCAAACGCCCCCCTGCTCTTGACTCTGGAGAAGTAGCAGATTGTCGCCCAACGGTTTCCGTATGGTTGTTGAGGCGCTTGAACCTCCGAGGGCTGGGTCCACCTCTCACAACCTGTCATTTGGCATCTCCACATGGGCACGAGATCATGATCTATGCAACTCCCTAGGGTAATGAAGACTTCACTAAGTCGTCCAATGTCGTATCAGACTACCCATGGTATCCTGTGGAGAATAGGGATCCATTTTCTGGTAGTAATCTCAAGACTATGGAAGCTCTCCCGTGCGCAAGATGCAGTGACTCATCGCCAGGATCTGCCATTGCAACCAGCTTCCCCCGGACGCGCAGAAACCAATCAATGGTTGCAGCAACCCTTCTGACTAGGATATAGTCCTGGTATACTGACCTAAACTGCCACCGTCATATGTACATGTGGCGAAATCCAGAGCCTACGTCGGTTCTCGATAAGCGTCATGTGGGCAATGACCTAACATCGCTTGTAATGCATCTCACGAGTCACGCAAAAACAAGTGCGGTGTATTGCCCTGCTGTCCGTATGAAGCTACGCGAGCTACAAAGATATAGTTCCTCAGAACACCCCTGAACATCCTCAATCGGCACGTTTGGCTTTGTGGTTTCGCATCCCAGCTTGAGACGGCAACAGTATGTATCGAAGGCGAAGACTTTCAAGCCAATCCGTGACAATGATTCTCCCGCAACCCGAGAATTTTTTGAGCCACCGTTCGCTTGAAGCTGGAAATATGTGTGGATCGAAGTCAAAGGGCTCTTTTGACGCGCATGATGCTCCGTGCTCTGGTAGCAGTACAAGGCTTTCTGACTGTTCTCCAAGAGTCCACAACGGCGAACAAAGCTGCGTAGCTTTGAGTGTTACCTGTGCAATACACTGGCTAGATTTTGATCCCTGAGCTGACCCCAGACTCGCACTAGTCCCTGGCGGCTTAGACTTGATATGTTTTGGGTTTGTCTCTCTCTCATGACGCTGAAATTGGATTGTTCGGCCGATTTTCGAATGTGCTTTCAGGCTCCTTCGTGGAGGCTCGCATGATCCTGTCTGTCCCTTTATTGCTGTTTCTACACGAAGCAGGAACTTCCGTGAGCCTGAATGAAAGTAAGAAAGCAAGAGCTATTCACAGACCTGTTTACGAAGTGGGATGGGTATGGCCGACATCGTCGCCGATGCTTGCTTCTTCTTGAGGTCATTCGAAAGACTTTGGCCGGCATATCTCAATATCGCTTATCTTGGTTGTGAGCGTACACATGCGCCTTCATGGCTAAAGCCAGCGATACAGTGCAGTGGAAGGATAACATCAGACTTCTTGCAAATGGAGCCTTAACAACAGGCGCGGTCTTCATGTCATTCCCTAGCAACAAGATTTTGATACAGCTAACGCTAGAGTTGCAGCTCCCAAGCTTGGTCGCCACTCGTTTCTTACAGTGCAGGCCACATCTCCCATTACTCCTGATTTGGTCTCTTGCTTGGAGACAGAATCCCATTGTTTCCATCACGGTCTTCAGGGTTTTTCCAATTACCCTTCCTCCTTCTCAATTATGCAGATCCCTAAGGCGGGGGCAGAAGGTACACTTTTGTCACTTCTGTTCGAAGCTCGGGACCTCTTACCCTCCCATTTCCATTGTTGCTACCTGTAAGAGCGTCGAGTAGAGTTATTACGAATTAGTGCTCCGTTCAATATCACTAATCTATCGTTGAGAAGGCTGATGCTCATTGTCACATGTCCTCACACACCAGACTCTGTTTATAATGCTAGCAAAATTATGGAGAGACATTCCCCAATTCTACGACAATGACCAGCCAGAAAACTCAAATGGCTTTCGGATAGGTTCCGAATTGATAGGAAAACACATTGTGTAGGAAGCAAAGCGAGGCAAATCATGATGTGTGCCGTGCCTTCCTAAGTCAACTTTGCATTAGGATTGCCTCCATCAAAAAAGAGCCAGGTGATGATATTTCCAAATGAGGTTTTGTTGGTCGCGAAAAATCACTAAGCCGTCTTCTACTGAAATATGATACTACTCAGTCATCGCTGTCATGAGACGATCATTGGTCACTTTCGGATCCGCCAGTCCTGGGATATGCCAGAGTAAATATGTGGCCACAGTGAAGACTTGATTGATTTGGTCAGTGATCAAGCAGGCACCCAGTTCCCCAAACCTCTGTTGTAACAATCGTCTCTTTTGCCCCATCACAATACCTAAATCGCTGAATCATTCGACAAGTCCAGCCTTTCATCGCCAGTGGCAAAGCCCCTCCGAAAAAGCCAAAGCCAAAGCCTCCTAAGGCTCAGAACGCCTCTATTGACATCCATTCAGATTACCAGCACCACATGGCGTTCTGACGAGACGTCTTCCGACGTAGCAAGCTCATCGTTTGACTTTCCGTGGCGGGAAAAGGAGGCGCTCCATCAACAAGTCTCGCTCTTCTTATTCGTCGCACATCTTCTGTTCTCAAGCCTCTGTTATGATATATGTGCCATTACGCCCTGCAACACCTACGTTCTACCACCGTCAGCTGAAGTATATCCAAAAATCCAACCTCTCATCACTGGTGGTAAAGTGCCTCTGAAAACAGCCACAGTGAAAGCCATCTGATGCTTAGAACGCCTCTATTGACATCCATTCAGATCACCAGCACCTCCTCTCGTCTATAAATACCGCCCTTCCCCCCTCTCATTCCTTCTCTTTCTTTTCTTCTTCCCAACTACGAACCGCCTGGATCCTTTGCCATCTATATGCCATCTATTTACTAATCTTCTGTATGCTATCTACTTTACCATCTCTTCTGCCGTATCGTTAGGCATCATATGGAGGAAGCGTGCCATTTATTGGGTGTTAGGGGACGGTGGAATGGGCATGGTTGCGGGGCCCGAGGCTGAGTTGGTATTGCAAAGGGGAGGTGTCTTGAGGCGTGGTATATTTTTCCAGCTGGTGAGTTCATACCTGGTATGCATGCAATGCAACATATGCTGACTTGGACTTAGAATTTGGAAGTCGGGCGTCGAGATTGGTGTTGTTTGTCACTGGCCATGTTCGTCCTTCTTATCATGTACATAGACGGCGCTGACTTCATCCATGGATATGCGTGAGGCCATGGAGTGGCGGTCGATGAGCTCTACTGACTTCTGATAGCAAGGCTAAATATCCTCATCACTCTGCTCTTCCACACTGGCCTGCATCGTCGTCCTCTTCTCTGATGATGTAGGCTCTGCGACCCCAATATCAGCATTCCCCTTCGCTTCCTCCATCTGTGTGTCTGCCGCAATCTCCCTCTCAAAGGCTTCCTCTTCTTCGCGCAACCTCCTTGCCTCATCCTCGTCAAATCTCACATTCCCCTCCCTTCTACTCTGTAATGTCACGGCAGGCGCAGCATCTACCATCCCCCCAGTCTCGCTACCCTCCTCCCCAGCCTCTTGATCACCGCCATCTCCCTTGCCCCCACCTCCAAACTTGTAGCCCGACTCTTCCAACTTGCTCACTTCCTCCTCTTCGGGCAGCCTCCCGCCTGGACCCCTCCCCTTCCCAGCATCCATCTTCCGCTTGACCACACTCGGCATAAACCGTGCCGTAGCCTCCTTTCTTAGATCCCGTACTTGTGCTTTACTCTCATATGTCGTCCTCGGTGCCACTTTCTCCGCACTTTCACCACCACCAGGTCTCTGGGGAGACTCAAATCCGGCTTGACTTCCCCTTCTTCCCTTCGATCATCACGCCCGATCCGCTGCCTCTCCCTACCCAGCGGTTCCGTATTCGCGTTCCGCCGTGACCGCGGGGGTGGGATGGGTGGAGGAGTATCCCTCGGCCAGGGGATGCGCCGCACATCCTCATCGGTCTCGTCGTCGCTGCCTGACTGATCTTCCACATCGCCGTCGCGTCTCCGTTTGCCCAACCCGGCATAGCCTCCTCCTCCTCCTCCTCCTCCTCCTCTGCCGCTTCCCCTCCCCCGGCTGGAGCCATCGTGGCCCCCTTCCCGCTTGACATAGTCCTTGGCAGCCGGGGCGCCAACTTTTTCGCGCGCCCTCTTCACCCTCGCCAGTTCGGCCTCCAGTCCCAGCAGATGCTTGGCATCCTGACTGTTCAATTCTGTCCCACCGCCATCTTTCAGGGCCGCGATCTGCGACTCCAGGCGGTTCGGGTTCCGTTGGGCGAGCCGCTCGGTGCGCTGGGCTTGGACGGCGGTTTTGGATTTCTTGAGGGCTTTGGCCTTTTCGGCTTTGCGGGCCGCGGCAGCGGGGTTGAGGGTGCGGTCTTTGTCTTTGGGCATCGCGGGGATGGAGGGTTGAAAATACAGTGGGGGAGATTAGGTGGAGGGGATGATGTTTTGTTGGTAGGATTGAGGCGTTGGTGTGGGCTGGGGAGGTGTCAGTGTGATTGGTGGGGAAGGTGTCAATGTGGTGGATGATGTGTAGTATATTGGTGCAAATCGACCGAATATTTCAAGATGGAAGATTCTTCCTACCGAGAGCAGAGTGATGTGATGAGATGTGTGACTCTAGGCACAAGTATGTTGGAAAAGGCAAATGAAATAAGCCAAGAAATGTTCTTTTTTTACAATGCTATATAGATTGCTTATGCATCGAGTTTCAGCCTTTCCAAAAGTCGATCTATCTTTCCAAGCAGGATCTGGTAATTCATCGCTTCTTCCTCAAGCTCATCCTCGACCTCTTCACCATCCAACGTCCGTATCTTACCGCTTGGGATGGCTTCCGCGACTGTGGTATCTGATGGGTTGACTGTGGGGGCGCCATCGTCCTTTGACTCAGCTACAGCGCTTTCATCGACGGACGGTAAGCGCTGATCTGGCCAAAGTCTCTCCATCTGCCGTGCCTCTTCTGCCTCAACATCTTCCTCCAACATCTCCTCAATACCAGCATCTTCAAACCGAAGTCTGAATCGTTCTGAGAGGTAGTATCTAATATCATCCAGCAGCTCGATCGTATCCGTCTCTTGTCTCCCTTGTATTCGTCCAGCGCTTTCTTTGACAATCTCCTCGAACTCCGGTTCGTCTATGAATGATTCAAGTCTTAGGGCTATGTAGCGCGCTCCGAATTCTTCTAGGCGAGTTACATGAAGAAGCCAGGCTGCCCGAATGACTTCGTATATATCCAACTCTTCTTCTTTTACGTCTTTCGATGGAGTGTCTGCATCGAGACGGCTGGGTATCTGAGAGATATTACCGCTGCCGAGAGTACTGATCACCACAGCGGCCCTCATTTTCAATTTGTCGACGAACAGCAGATCTGCAGCATAGAGAGTTTCTAATGCAAGCTCCAGGGGCACACTGGTCTGTTCGGTGTACAAGAATTTCAAGACAATCTCCAAGACCGCTGGCGTGCAATCAACGGGCACGATATGTAGGTGTTCAGCTGACTGTGCCTCACGGAAAGTAGAGGAAAACATGGTATTGAACAGTTCGGATCGAAGGAGCATTGCTCGATGGCATGGGAATAGGATAGACCGTCTTGAGGTCCTGACACGTGATGGTGAACGTGAAACTTTGCTAGAGGGACCGATGGGTATGGCGTTCAATGGTCCGAAGGTGTTTAGTGTGGAATAATGTGGCTCCGTTGATGTTGAATAGTCTCCATCTTCAAGGTCGTCCGCGCGAAGAAGTATGTCGGCGAAGATAGCGTTGTCCCGATCCCATTTCACGTCATCTGCCTTGTCTGTACTGGTGACAAGTCTGTGTCTTATGACATTGTCATTGAACCATGCCTCGATTTGGTCCCTCCCCTTTTCGACCTCGTCCGTTCGTCGCTGTCTCGCCAGCCGGCGGTCGCCGCTTTCCAAAATGCCATCCCACAGGCCTCTGATTTCTAAATGCTTGCTGATTTTGTCCAATCCTTCCAAAACTTGTTCTTCGGTGAAGCCGGTTCCAGGACCTCCCCCAACGTCATTAGGTATTTCGCCAAGATATAGATATTTGATAGCTATATCAAACGACTGCGGTGGTAGACTAGATGGTAGCTTCCATATAGTCGCATCGGGATTCGCAGCCAATTTCTTGGAGAAGTAAGGAGACCGTGCTGAAAGCAGGAATTTGTGAAGGCGAAAAGACTCCTTGTCGGCGGTGACAATAATGTCGGATGTTTGTGGATGTTTTCTCGTGAGCAGAGATGTTACATGAGCCGCAAGCGGCTGCAGAGGATCGCTTGACTTGGAATAATCATATTCCAACAGTAATTTCCGGATCTTGTCGTTCAAGGCGTTGTAGAGACATCGCTCGCCTTGGAAGGTATCTCGCTCGCACAGGGCACCAGCTTCAAGCAAGAATTGAACGGCTTCGAAGTGTCCGCAAAGACTAGCCTTGTCTTGACGCATTAGCATAAAGCTATCGACTGGTGAACGGCTCCAAATTGCCTGAGCAGGCCTACCAGAATCAGGGGCGTGTAGTCAAAGGCATCTCGAGCGTTGATGTTACCCCCCTCATTGATGGCTTCTTGACAGCCTTTGAGATCTCCTCGCCGACATGCTTCACATAGCTTCCTGAACGTCTCGCTGGTGTCCAGGGGATTGTCCTCCTTGAGTCTGCCATCTCGAATCTGCTTCTGCTCTTCCTGGAGACTTAGCTCGATCTCGGCCTTTTTGAATACCATTGAAAAGACTGAGGGGTAGTGTAAGGGGATTGGCAGCTCATCGTGGGTGCACAATGGCATCTGCAAGCATGTACGGAATAGCAAGGTGCCAAGTAGCGCAAGGATCGACGCTGACCGCCGTCTTGGCACTAAAAGACAACAGAATTGTCATATGCCACACTACTTCAACGATCTATTCCTGCGAAGCGACATATCTACAACGTGTACCAAGGTGTCATCCGCGCTCTCATCGCAGAGGACCGGGTACAAATAAGTAAGGAAGAAACAAGAGGCAAACTGAAATAAAAAGGACGACACCTGCAGGATTCGAACCTGCGCTCCCGAGGGAACTGGCTTAGCAGGCCAGCGCGTTAACCACTCCGCCAAAGTGTCTTGAATGTATTCAGGGTATTCTTTGTTCTCTAAAAGATATTGAGGGATCATGCCCAAGGAAGAGCCTGACGATTGGGCATACCTTCACTCACTTCTTACCTTACCAACGAACCTCAACCGTATACCAGATCGGCTTTCTTCAGTAACATTTCTATCATGAATTCAAAAAGTCGATATCTTATACCTTCACCGGATCATGGAGATTCAATATGGCTTCCCCGAGACAATTTACCTATCATCTTGAAGACAATTGAATTAACGCCCCTGCGTTACTTGTCTTCCACGGTCAAGATGATTTTTCATCCTTTCAAAGCGCTATATAATTATGGGGCAAGAATTCAGATGCACCGAGCAAATCAGCTCAGATCGGGTGTGTAACTTGAAGTATAGCACTGCTTGGAATCTGAAGCGTCATGTTCAACAACACCACGAGAAGGGTATGACATTTATAAAATGCCACCTTCAGTATGGTCGGATGCGACACACTCCTCATGGAGCCCGGCCTCCTTACATTTGCCAAGTGCAGACAGCCTCCAGATGGGACTTTTCAAGGTCTGTCATAACCTGGTTCTATCATAATAAATATACTGTATCTATATTCTCATGGAACCACCCTGCCAATTGGCGAGTTTCGATGAGTGCGCAGACGGTATCAAATCTACGCTAGAGTGGGCTGATTCCAGGGCCCCCGTCTATCGTCTTGGCATCAAAAGACGTGAATTCTGCATGCTCCAAGTCCTCACCATCCAATCAAGGATTCGAGAACGTGTGATCCCCACCTCCGAATTTATTCATAGCAGTGCCCCTCTTGTATAACCAACCGCCCTCCTTCATTTTCAATTGACAGTCCTGGTCCACCCTAGCTGGAGAGCGCAGCCCACACACTTCCACCCCAATCATGGATCAAGCAAAGCTGCAGAAAATGCAGCAATCGGTCCGCATTGGTAGGTCACACCTCAGAACGTCGTTTCAGGTATAGCATTGCATTGTGGGCATGCACTGACGATGCCTCTTCTCAGGGTTCGTCTTCCACTCAATTCCTTCCGCACGTGGAAGCCTGGCTCCAATCCTCACAATCGCCCAAGCTCTGGCATCCGCCTTCCTTTCTGCCCTCATTCCCTTCGCATGATCGTTGAAGCTAATGTGCGCCACAATCAGAGGGAAAGGTACACCAAGACGAAAAGTCAAGAAAGTGCACAAGACATCCGGCACGGACGACAAGAAATTGCAGACCTCGCTCAAGAAGCTCAACGTCCAGCCGATCCAGGCCATTGAGGAGGTCAACATGTTCAAGGAGGATGGGAATGTCATTCATTTTGCCGCGCCAAAGGGTACGCTTGGTCACGCCCCATGTTTTTGCACTATCTTATGATATCACACACATCAAGCGAGTCCTTGCACTGGTCACGCTCTTTGAGCCTTTCGCTACCTTGCAAGGTATCTCAAGCTAAAGAGACGAAATGTCCTTCACAGTCCACGCATCCGTCCCCTCCAACACATTCGCCATCTACGGGAATGGTGAGGACAAGGAACTCACCGAGTTGGTCCCCGGCATCCTCAACCAGCTCGGTCCGGACAGTCTGGCGAGTCTGAGGAAGTTAGCAGAGAGCTACCAATCTCTGCAGAAGAAGGATGGAAGCGGAGAGGGTGGGGAGGGAGGCAAGGATGATGACGACGACGATGATATACCCGACTTGGTGGAGGGGGAGAACTTCGAGAGTAAGGTGGAGTAGGCATTGGAGCTTGGAACCAAATCAAAGGCCATATTTGGAAAGATCGCAAAAAGGGGGGTGATAAAATTGCGAAGATTGTCATGCAAGGCTGGGAGCAATTTGCTTCAATGAGCGTACTGTGGATACAATGCAACATGTCATTATCTGATCTAGCAACACGGCATGCGGAATAGTACCAGAGGATCAATTTCAATATCCTTTGGCCACCAGTTCTTGCTCCGTCCACTCCCACAGCTTAGAGGCCAAGTCTGCATTCCTTGCGCAGGGACTACCTTGACTCTTACTCCCAATAGGCGTGTAGTAAGCACCCGACTCGATCTCGCCCTTCTTCCCGGTGGCAGCCCACAGTTCATTGAGAGCGCCTTTCTCAATCGTCCCCATGAAGCTGCCTCCAATCGCCATTCCAGTCCTCATGAAAAAGTTGGACTTTTGATTGGGCAGGTACAGATCAGTCTTGATGATCCCCGGATGGACTGCCACGCTGATGATGTTGGGATACTTGATGGCAAGCTCGCGCGCAAATAGAATGTTGGCCAACTTGCTGTAGCCGTATTTGGTGAAGGGATTCGATTGCTCCAATTGCGCCTGATCGAGTAATACTGGCCCTGTGCGGGCAAAATTGTGGCCCTCGCTCGTTAGGTTGACGATCCTGACATCTGCGCCGGGAAGCGTGGTGGTTGCTTGCAGTGTTGGCATCAGCAGGCGCGTCAGTAAAGCGTGACCCATGTGATTGGTGCCGAACTGGATCTCATATCCTTCCTTTGTCTTCCCCGGCGGGGTCGCCATGATGCCAGCATTGTTGAGGAGGCAGTCGAGTCTGCTCTCTTTTGCCGTGAACTGACGAGCGGCAGCGGCAACAGACTCGAATGATGCGAGGTCCAGGGGTAGGAACGTGAGATTCGCACCAGGACAAGCTTTTTGGAGCTCGGTGACTGCAGCTTGCCCTTTGCTCGGGGTGCGCGACGCAAGGTAGACGTGCTGGGGCGAGTGAGAGGCAATCTGCTTTATGGCCTCATAGCCGAGACCTGTATTGCCTCCGGTGACAAGGAAGACTTTGCCTGACTGATCGGGAATGTCTGTCGCAGGTTTGAAGGTCTTGGATCCAAAGAGTCCCATCTTGATCGATGCACTTCGGATGCGAGTGTATAGACTGAGGGGATTTGAACCGATTGACAGTAGGTGTTTGGGTCAAAGCGTTCAATGTTCCATGTCAAGGAGGATTGTATGAGATGCTTCTCGTCCCGTTTGGTGCGAACACGCGCAACTCCACCGGTTCATATATAGTCGCAATTATGGTAGACGGGCATCGGACGAACCCAAGATTGACCATGATGAAGTGGCCTCTTCGACGTCACCATGATATCCCTTCGATAAACACAAGGGTTATTAGCTATTTAGCTAGGGCTGGTAAGGGGGGGACGGTGGCTTAGGTAAAGATGCTCCGCTTCTTCCGTGGTTTCACCCCCTTCTGGTGGCTTTTCTGTACGTAGATATTTCCACTCCCCTGGACAGCAGAACAAATTCCATCCTTCACGATTGGATTTCAACGGCTCTAGTGGGAGTCGTTTGCTTACAAATATGTCTACCCACATACGAAGCCTTCTCCAAGACCGAGTCTGTGACCTTGCTATTAGACAAACCAAGTCACTTTTCATGTGACCAGTGACCGTGCGGCCGTAACCGTACATCTTGAACCCTGACCTTCTTTCGCAAGAGCAATTGGTCCTGTACGTCCGAGTCCGTCTGAAGTGAACGGATAGATAGAGCTCTTGGTGCGCCTTGCTCCCCATACACCATACACTATACCGAGGAGTCCCAATGCACTTCAATCGCACATCACATGCAAAGCCTCAAAGCCTCAACCGGCTCAAGGCTATTTTCTCTCAACCAATCCCAATCCATGAAAGGCTCTGCAGCACCCGAAAGAGAGCTTTGCTACTTGAGCATGAATCGCTCTTCAATCCAATCCAGTCCTTTAGCGGAAACGGATGACATGGCGCCCGTGGTATCCTTCTGATGCTCTTGTAACAAGTCTTGAAACAAGTCTTGAATCGGTGACTTGCATTCCTCATTGCCAGCACCCAACCAAGCAAGCGAGAGGCATATCACCATGTACAACGCTCCAAGCGGTCGATATCCCTTGACTTCTTCAGCGAGCTGGATGATCTCCTCCGACATCTTTGACGACTCAATGGCGAGATCGAGCCTTACAGAACCCAAGGCAATCAGACTACTGTTGAGAATGATTCCTATAGCAAAGCCCAGGCCCAGACTTCGAGAGTAGTGAGCATGCATGACATGCCAGAGGTCACAGGGTCCTTCCGTTTGCCCACCATTGGTGCTCGCATGGTGATCTTTGCTGCGCTCACAAAGACCCTCCAGGACAGGCTGAAACATTTCATGAAGCCTCTGAACCTCATCAAGAACGCCTGCGATTGCCGACCTTGAGGCCCGTGCCGATTGCAGCGCATCCTGGCCGCGATTCAATAGATCTAGAATACCTGCCATGATATGCATCATCTCCCCGTTGATGGAGTCTCCATCACCCACATTGAGGACAAGATCCTGCCATTCCTGCTGATTGAGGCAGACCCTGCGACCCATTAGGCCTTCTACGATCTTGAGAGATATTGTCAGCTGCATGACCATGAGAAAGGCGCCTGGAGATTCCTCTACTGGACCTCTCAGCGAAAGGAACAATTTACTCTCGAACTGATCTCGGGGCCCCGAATGCCCACGACTTTTTAGTATTTGTGCAGCGCTGGCGGAATGGCTTGCCCATGGCTGCTCATTAACGCCTGTCAGAGCCTACGAATGATTAGTGACTTACATAAAGCATCAAGGCAGCATCGAACCCGAATCACCAACAGTATCATGATCGCACACAGAGTTTGTGAGCTGCGAGCTTCGGCAGGGTCGGTCAGACATTGCCGTAAAGCATGAATGGTCCGCTGGTAGTGCAGCAATATGGTTGGATCAGGCCCTGTACCACCAGCACAGAAACGTGCGTGGCTGCCACCAGAGTCTCCGAAGTCGCGTCTAGGGCTATGTTTGTCCCAAGACCACATGGCGCATGCTCGAGAAACGGACCAAAGTTCCACGGAAGTTGAGTTTTAATGTCTCTCGAGGAATCGATGTTGGAAGCAAATGCAGTGTTGAGCCTAGTAAGATCATTGTGCAGACTCCGTCGCGGGCTCAAAATGCCTACAATGTCTTCCAGCGCGAGTTCAATGTTGACCTTTATGATTGTCTCGTCCTTCGTGCAAGAGGTAATTGCTTTCTTGTCAGGACGGACGAGCTTCTTGTTTCCGTCTTCGAATATGAATGTTTGCTGGCCAAGTCCTAAGCATGGAATTTTGAGTCTTCTGCACCGGGCACAAGGAGAGCCTGATGCTACATGACACTGGCTACTTTGTTAAGAAGAAGTTTGAAGGGAGAGTACCTGCGATTACTCTTACTTTCTTCTTTTGCTTGCGGCATCCTTCACAGCCACGGCTTGATGGGAATCCCACCATTGAGAAATCAGAGCCTTAAGTGAGTTCGTCGCCTGCATGATAAGCAAATCTTTGACTCCACCTTTTACCTGAAAAGAGCATGCTGACTCTGTGTTCTACCTGGGTTGAGAATTTTCTTGGACCTTGATTTCTGTTGCCGTGGCTCTTTGATAAATCCGATTTCGCGACTGAATTGCTACACGAGCCTGAAGTTCAAGCCAAACATTAGGATCCTCGGGGTCGAATTGATTTCATAATTTTTCCATCACTGGTCATGAAGATGGCATGTCAAAAGTTCAAAGATCGCAAGGATACTTTGAATCATTGAGCCAAGGCGCTTACCATAGACGATGTGCATACAGCGCTCATATGTGTGCCTTGGAGGTACTGAGCCTCAGTTGCTCCTGTTTGTGCTCGTCGCCCGCTTAGCGCAGCCTTGGTTCTTCAACGCATGGAAGACATAAACGTGGAGGCCCCTCATAAGTCTGTCAGCGATTTCCATTGAATTCCATTCTCATGGAGAAGTTCTTGGAATATCAGGTTCCCACACTCAAAGCACCAAATTTCCGGACATTCCCGGACTGCTACTCATCATGACTGACTTCACAGGCAACGTATCATTCTACCCATTCTCACCCAGTAAAATCCTCCCTGCCGTCTTCGGCGCCCTTAACTCCTTTCTCCTACTCACTCACGTCTTTCTCTCTTTCATCCGCTACAAATGGAACCACTTCGGCTTCATGATCACCTGGGCCTGCATAGTCTGGATTGCGGGGTTCATCTGCCGCGAGGTCTCTGTGTTTTACAGGGACGATATCAGCCTCTACATTATCCAGTACATTCTCATCCTTGCAGGGTCCGTCGTATACGCTGCGGCGGAGTATTTCATCCCAGGCCGTTTGTTGGCTTACCTGCCCTATCACACGCCGATCAACCCGGGGAGAGTGCTGTCCACCTTCCTCCTGCTGAGTGGGGCGGTCGAGGGGTTGACGGCGGGCGGTGCTTCCACGCTGGCGAATAGTGCGGATGAGGGCAAGTCGGATTTGCGGAACAGCGGGTTGAGCCTCATCAAAGTGGCGCTGATCCTCCAGCTCGTCGTGGAAGGCTCGTTCCTCTCCATGTAAGTAGATTTTAGAGATGTGTTATCCAGTTTTATACACATCCCTGAAGTTTCGTATCGTATCAAGCGATGCGGACTCCACCTTTCACCTGAAACAGCAATGCTGACTCCGGGTTCTGCCTAGGTGGAGCGCCGATGCCGCAAAGCCGGCCATTTCATCGCCAGGATTCGCACGGTCTGCTACGTGCTGTACGTCACCAGTTCCATGGTGCTGGGCCGCTGCATCTTCCGCGCTGTCCAAGGGTTCGAGGAAGCGGCGTGTCCTGTCGATAACCCGAGCTGCAGCGTGATCGACCATGCGGAATGGTTCCTGTGGGTTTTTGAGGTGGCCAACATCGCGGTGATTCTGGTGCTTTGCCCGCTGGGGAAGTATCTGCCGCGGGACGCCAAAATTATCTTGATCCAGTAGATGGGTAGACGGAGCGTATTGGACCTGGATTCTCCAAGGCGATACAGAGGAATTATTTGGCTACTGTAGTTGATCCTTTTGATCGTGTGGGTATGATTAAGAAGAAGAACGGGGATAAGAAGGTAAATAACTTTTGGGAGAAGGACAACCCTGTCGCTGTTGTCAAGCGGACTTGAATCTCCAACTCTTAGAATACTTTGACTATTGAGGGTTTCCCGTTCAAAAGCGTGCAGACTGCAGGTGTTTGCATCAGAGAGACTCGCATTCAAGTAAACGAGGATGAAATTATATGGCCAAACAACATCCAATGAAAGGCGATTCGGGAGTCAGATACCCTCCTCTCAATAATGCCCTTCGAATTTACATTCACGATGAAGCAAATTGAAAGAGAAATTCAAGCGCCAAGCCCTTTCTTTGGCTAGAAGATCTGTCGGGAGTTCTCCCTGGGGCATCAACGGCCTTCAGCTTTCTCGGTAAGTTATCCGCAAGCACGGACAAGGAAAATACACTCTCCCTTTGGGTGTCTCTTCAGAGTGTAAGCATCCAATGGATCGCATTCCTTCCAGATACCGTTCGAAGTTTCACTTAATGCTAGATTCCCCGCCTGAGCCTCCTCGTCATGCCCAGATGCCCGATGCGAGTAGGCTTGATGATCTTACTCATGGGAGCTGCTCTTTTGGGAAGGTGTTTGAGCAGTTGAGATTCGCTTTGCTTTCTTGCTCTCCGGTCACGTCACTGCGATTTTTGCTCTTCGTGGGTAATTCCAAGCTCGGCGCTCTTTGTTCCCTTTTTGATTCAGTCACCGTCACCAATACGTTTGTGTGATTCGCAGATCTCGAAGGCGCCTGGCTTGAGTAATACTCAAGACTGATTCAGAGCATACCTTTCTCCTTGAACAGGATGTCGGCAGACGCAGCTGGAAAGCTCAATCCGGATGGCATCCAAACAGCGGGAATTCGGATGATTCCCGTTGTGGGTGGGAAGTACAAAGTATGGACAAAGCGGATGGGACAGGGTAATTTGAAGCTATTGCTATTGCATGGGGGCCCAGGATTCAATCATGATTACTTGGAAGCATTTGAATCATTCCTGCCCGAAGCGGGCATTGAGATGTACTACTACGATCAGCTCGGCTGCGGAAACTCGGACCAGCCTGACGATCCTTCCTTGTGGAATCTTGAGCGGTATCTGGAAGAAGTCGAAGAGATTCGTGGTGGATTGGGCTTGACCGATTTCGTGATGTTAGGTCATAGCTGGGGTGGCATCCTGGCCATTGAGTACGCTCTGAAGCACCAACACGATGGGCATCTGAAGGGTATCATCATCTCAAACATGGTCGCCGGCATCGACTCCTTTCTCGTCACGGCAAACAAGTGGAAACAAACCTTACCCGATCATCTTTTCAAAAAGGTTGAACAAATCGAGGAGGAGGAGGACTGGGAAAACCCCGAGTACGAACGCATCATGATGGAGGAGTTGTACACGAAAATGATCTGTCGATGCAAACCCTGGCCGGAACCTTGCACGCGATCATTTCGGGTAGCCAACATGAAGGTAAGTCAATCTCAGAGAGGTTAGAGCCAAATTTTTGCATGTCTCGGAAGTTCCGTGTCCTATGCAGCAATGCTTGCTCCTGACGCTGACTCGGCCTTTCAGATCTACATCCAGATGCAGGGGCATTCGGAGTTTGTTGTCACTGGGAACTTGAAAGGCTGGGACTCGTGGGATCGATTGCATAAGATTGAGGTGAGAGCATTGTGTCTAGCGGCGAAGAATGATGAGATGGACCCAGAGGACTGCAAAAAGATGGCCGCTCTCATGCCCAAGGGAGAGGTGGCTGTTTGTCCAGAGGGGAGTCATTTTGCCTTCTGGGATGATCAGGAGATCTACTTCAAGCACCTCTTGGGCTTCTTGAAATCTTTCTAGACAATGCCACATGGATATCCACACCTCAGAAGCAGAGGCTGGATACACCCTGTCAATCTGCATGCTCCCACGACACCGACGAAAGCAGAGGAAATGCCTCCAAATCCTACTCAGCCAGACGAAACGTGGAATAGATGATACCTGTCATATGCGTGAGGACAATGAGTGTGGGGGCATATACTGTACGCATTGAGTGGTGATCTATGGATGATGAAGGAAGACAAAATCTATCTGCAAGAAATACCACGGTGTACTGAGATAGATGTACGACTAGGTACTACCTAGACTGGCAACACCTGATGCAATATGCAACATCCAAGATATAAGTAAAATTGCACGAAATGATTCTGAAATTTTCCAGTCTCAGGAATCGCTTCACATAATAACGTATGACGCTTTCGAAGTTGAGAAAAAGGAAGAGGTGGCTTGGAAAGGGGCACGGCCTCATGTGGTGGAAGGATCTCTCTCTCATCACTCCGAAGCGGGCATGCTCGAACCTGACTTTTTTCATTCTCACTCATTGGGCTCAACATACTCCCGGCATTAGCACTCCTTGCACGCTGCGATATCAATGAATGTTGGGAGCACTAGATTCTTTCCAAGCCACATCTGGCGTTTCGTAGCCATCGAGATTGGCTTGTCAGTCATGACGTCTTCTGCTGGTCCACCCTTATGCTGCGATTTGCGCTCCCTTGTCCCCCTTCTCAACGTCGCTTGTCTCGACCCGACCTGGATCTGGCTTTGGTCTACATTTCTGAGGACGTTCATTGCATCGTTGTTGGATCGAAATGTCTCCACCTCGCGTTCTGATCTATCTCCTGCGTCGCGACCTCCGTCTTGCCGATAATCCCATCCTCCACGAGATTTCACGAACTTTTCAGCAGTCACAGCAACCTTATACCTATGTCCTGCCCATTTATGTCTTCGCTGCCCAGCAGATTGAAGTCTCTGGCTTCCTGAACTCGCACTCGGAACAGTCCCCGTTCCCTGAAGCACGATCACAAACTGGAGGCTTTTGGAGATGTGGGCCTCACAGGGCCAAGTTCCTGGCCGAGAGCGTTTGGGACCTGAAGAAAAGCTTGGAGAAAGCAGGGAGTGGGTTGGAGATTCGTGTGGGGATGCAAGGTCAGATCGTGAAGGATTTGCTTCAAGCATTCGCGAAAGAAAAGGCTGAGGTGGTTGCTGTCTGGATGACGGATGAAGAGGGCGTGGAGGAGAAGCAGGAAGAGCGAGACGTCAGGCGCGCTGCACAAGATGCAGGCACCGATTTTAGATTATGGACGGATGAAAAGTACTATGTAGATGAGTAAGGACTCTTTGCTATCCTCTCATCCCCCAAGGCTGATCGTCATATAGTCGAGACATTCCCTTTCAAAACCCTCGCGACCTCCCCAATGTCTTCACATCCTATCGTAAGCAGGTCGAACCCATTCGAGAGACTCCAAGGCGCGTCCTACCGTCACCCTCGAAGCTACCGCCCCTTCCACCGTCAATCCCGCATCAGCCATCTCCATTCGTCATACCCTCCTCGCTTGAAGACATCATCTCTGCCCTTCAGAAGCCGCTTGAATCCTCCATGGGCCTCAAAAACGTCCCTGAGATGCCAAAAGATGCCGTTTCTGCTCATCCATTCCCTGGCGGTGAGACCACTGTGCACCACAGGGTCAGACACCTGATATGCAGCGGGCATATGACTACCTACAAAGACACGAGGAACGGAACAATAGGTCCGGACTTCAGCAGCAAGTTTTCGGCCTGGCTGGCTCTGGGCTGCATCACAGCACGGAGCATCCATCAATATCTGGTAGAATTTGAGGAGGGCAAGACAGACTTAGGCAAGGGCGTGCATGGTTACGCGAAAGGTGAGAACAAGGGTACAGCGGGCATGCGATTTGAGCTGCTCTGGAGAGACTACTTTCGCCTTGCGACACGCAAATTTGGGCCCCGCTTGTTCAGAATTGGTGGCTTCAAGAACGATACTAGTAGCTCATGGGGCTATCCACAAAAGAATCCAGCTTTGCAAGCGAAAGTCGGCAGGTGGCTGGAAGGCCGGACGGGCAACGGTTTCATCGATGCGTCTATGCGCGAGCTCTTCCTGACTGGATACACATCCAACCGGTTGAGGCAGAATGTAGCCTCATTCCTGGCGAAGCATATGGGCATTGACTGGCGTATCGGGGCGGAGTGGTACGAGTGCATGTTGGTGGATTACGACTTGAGCAGCAATTGGGGGAATTGGCAGTACAATGCGGGGGTGGGTAATGATCCGCGTGAAGCCAGGACGTTCAACCCTGTCAAGCAAGGCTTCGATTATGACCCGCATGGCGAATACGTCAAGATGTGGGTAGTTGAATTAAGAGGCCTAGACGACCCACAGATCCTCTTCCAGCCATGGAAGTTGCCGGACGAAATGAAGAAGGAGCAAGGGCTGGCTGGCCTTGATTGGGTGGAGGATCCGTTGAAGAGGATTGAATACCACACCAGTAGGAATTCTGGAAGGGGAGGGCAAGGTGGTGGTAAGGGAGGGACAGCCGGCGGTAGCAGAGGTGGAGGAGCAAAGGGTGGTGGTTTCAACGGAAGAGGAAAAGGGTCCAAGTCGAGAGGGCAAGCAAGGAAGGGCATGGTCGATAAGGGCGGAGTGTTCGGGGCTGACTGAAGTGTGATTGTGGTATCTCACGCCTTCTTCATCCGTCCTTCTTGATCTGAAGGCGGTGAAGAATGTGCCGTTCGTCGTCTACGGTCACCGACCATTGAAGCCAAACTCTTCCCCCCACCTCATTTGCGCAAAGCAGCATGAACATGAGCGACTTACATGGTCTATTATGTGCTTGCCCCGGCAATCCGAAGACACTTACTGTATGCAGACAGCTTATCATCGCATACAGAGATACAGAAGAGCGTGTGATGAAGAGAGGATGATGATTCGATGGCAAGAATATTAATCGCACAGATATCAGACCCGGACTCTTACCGAGCATGGGGAGCATGGATCCCCTATTGCCCTTGGCAGCGAATGACTGTCTCTATCGCATCTACGATAACACCCAGTCAACCAAATCTATTCTGGATCCACACGTCGTATCGCAATCTGCCAACAAAGGGCTTCAGGCCCTCCGCCGAGTGCGTGCGGGTTCTTATCTCTCTTATTAAAGATGCTGGCTATATAAGGGGGCAGACTCACCCATAACTTTGTCAAATATTCTCCAAATCATTCTCCGCATCCTAGGTCAATATCATCACAGGACTGGACCCCCGAGGTCCAAGTCCCAACGCCGACCTGCTCCGTTGGACACCGATGCCCAGAACCAGTCATTTGGGCTGTCGCCCTTCGCTGCTTGATCGTGGCCGACTGAAGGATTCTCAGCCTGCGCTGATGCAGAGTTGCCCGTCACAATTGATGACGAATCACCGAATGATCAAAAACTACTGCTGTCCTTGCCATTATTGCCACTGTCATTCGTTACGAACTGCTCAAAGGCACTGGTCCCCCCGGCTCCGCTGGTCCGTTTTTGTCACCTTCTACGCCGTCCACCATGATCCGCCAGACCCTGTTCCAGGCCGTCTCTGCCTGCAAAACTACCGACAGACGTGGTGACGCAGTCAAGAAATGTTTCAGTCAAAGGATGACGGTATATTGCTCGTGCATGAGTGGGCTGATTCAGTCCCCAAGTATCATTGAGCTTGTATTATCGTTGTCTGCGGAATCTGCGCTCATGGTCTTTGCATGCAAGACCACATGCAGTTTTACCACGATGAAAGACGCGCACACTCCTTTTCCCCCTTCTCTCGGATCTGACAGCGACGGCATGCTCAACTTGGATACACTTACACTAGCTGCTTGGTGAGTGGAAAAAATGGAAAGGATTTCCCCCCACGCTAAGGGCTTACGCTATTGAATGGTGGCGTTCGATCTGGGAGGAGCTTGAGCCAGCCTGGCCTGGGGATAAGACTGCTACAATTACCGGTAATACGTTGATAACTACCTATCAAGTACAGACCCTATGGGATACTAATGCGAAAAGAACCACCCCAACCTTGTGGCTACGACCGCCGCTGCTGCTTCTGCATTGCATCACCTGCATGCCTCATTCGACAGCTGTTTCTTGCCGCTGTCACTAGCGATGTGCCGCTTGGGCCAACCTGGCCCTTCTCTGCATCGGCCCGATCTCGCCTCGAGAGGGCCCACCAGACAGGCCCTTGAAATTTCCAAAGTCACGTTCGATGATCGGATTGCGTAATATGATCCAATGACCATCTGGATATTTAAAATGGCACGATGTCATTTGAGCATCTGAAGTTGCGAACTTTGAATCACGAGCTAAAGCTGGATAGCTCGGAAAATCGCCCATGTCTGCAATGGAATGATACAGCCAACAGGAGCTACGCAAGATGCTATGGCTTCAGGGCGGAAATCTTGCGCTGCTGCTCTAAGAGGTTATCGTGGAGAACCCGACGCATACCAATTGATTCATGCAGTTTTCTCAGCTGAGAAACGGGGAAAAGGTGTTCCCTAGACAGCAATATAAGATTTGCCTCGCTTTCCGAGAGCAACCGCGACACACGGATGCGTTCAAGGATCGCTTCCAAGCTACCAGCCATCTTGAAGAGGTTACTCGGAGAAAACCGGAAGGTCTGATGCGGATTTCGAAGTAAGGTTACAATATCGGCTTTGGTTTGAACTTTGGAGGCATATGGTCCGATGTAAATGATGTGTGACAGAGTTCTGCAAGAGCAATGGCATGTCAATTGAGATGTTCAAGAAGGATGCAGCAGGCACACGGGCTACCTCTGCCTTATTAAGTACCTAAGAAGCGCAGCCAGAAAGTCTGGAAGCTTGCAACGACCCATCGTGTTTCGCAAGTACTTGGGTTGTCTTGCCTTTGTCTCATCTAATCGCTGTCGGCGTGTCGCATATCAATCCAAGACGCACATACGACTTAAAATCGAGCTCGAGTCAGCCTACGGAATGACCGAGAGGGTAATTATTCATATACTAAGTGCTCACTCATTCTTGCACGCGCGCGCCTTCCACAGCATCAGATCACAGAGTTGTTCAAGTAGGCGATTGCTCTTGAGATGTGTTTACAAAATCATGCTTACACCACCTCACATTTCCTCATGCACGTACATGCACCCCACTTTAATGCTCCCGCGCCAACGCCAACCGTCAAGGGGGTTCGCACTAGAGCGGGGAATCATGCAAGTTCAATTGTGGAGTAGTAGTTGAATCACATTCTGGGTGCCAGATCCCTCTGCAGAACATGTGAATGCAAGCAAAAGTCGAAGTCTGAGGCAAGGCAAGCGTCATAATGAAGCAGAAATGTCGAGAGGCAAACAGGGTCCCAAGAGGAGGCGGAACCTTCCTATGATCAACAGAGGGTAAAATGCAGAATGACGAATGGCAGATCAATCTGGAGATTGAAGGCAATGACAATTGTAGATCCTGCCGCACCCTCAACCCCAAATAGAAGAGCTCCAGACATTGCTGGACCAGAAACCTGGACGACTGGACGACGCACTTTTACCACATGTGCCTGCGCGGGACCTTCGGTTTGAGTATGGGAATTCGACGGCCCGCTGACATCAGAAAACACACAAGAAGAAGACCGTGATCCATGTCATTGCATATGTGTACCTTGCGATTTTAAGCATGAACCAGGGAACATGGTGTGGTCCAATTTTCGAGATGGTGTTCAGCAACACTCACCAATCAAAGAAAATTGCATGATTTTCTCTCCGTATGTTGTACAAGTGCTGCTACCCCGTAGCGGGTGCCCCTAGGCCCTGATGAGGCCCAACTCCCAGTCTCCCCACCGTCCCACGGTCCCACCGGCTCCTTCTCCCAAGTCCCAGATCGCAATCCCGTCAAGCCCGTCACTTCACCCCACGTTTTCAGTGGATTCAAAACCCAGCTAGTGTACGGCCGGTCCTGTATGTTGTAACAATGCATTCTCCTGTGGGCTTCTGGTGGGCTTTTGGTGGGCTTCTGGTAGGCTGTGGTGGGTCTTCGACCCCCAAACTTACTTACCTTTGGTGCCCCCGTGTGTTTTCTGTAATTCCGTCAAACCATCGAAATCGAACCCCAATCAATTTACTCTAGCGCATTCAACTCCAAATCGACTTTCTCCTCCAGACATCTCCCATCCACTCACTTGCAGACTCACCTTGAACTCTGTATTCTCTTTTCACTCTTCTCTCTTCTCATTCCTTTCCTCCCGTCGACTGCGACCATTGCCGGTTGGCTTCCCAAGCTGTCTCGCCAATGACTTTGCATCTTGTATCTTGGAAGTACTTACCCCACCATCCCCTCGGCAAGCAATGCGATCATCGGTAGTTGGGTCGGAACAACACCAACACCCTCTACCGGACCCACCCTATTATTCCCCCAACGTCAATCTGGATCTCTCACCTGAGAAGCAAAAGGCGCAAAAGGACGTCCTACAGAATGCCGTCTTTCCCAACTGGCGAGATGACACAGGCGGGGCCGATCTCGACAAGCCGGACCAAATGGAGAAGATGGATCCCTTAGGGACTCAGATGTGGAAATTGTACAGCAAGCAGAAAAAGACCATGCCCAACTCGGAGCGCATGGAGAACCTGTCATGGAGGCTCATGTCGGTCAAGTTGAAGAACATGAAATCCGAGGCCGCGACTCGGTGCGTATCTGCCCATCCTTTTGATGGTCTTGTCTCTCGAGTGAAAAGACTAATCCACTCTCCTCCGATCCAGTCAACAACCCACAAGCGCCCCCTCGGGCATTGCTCAATTACGAGAATCCACCAACCCCTCGTCGGCCGACCTCGATCCTGATGACATGAACATTGACGACTTCATTGAACCCAACTCTACCGCTACTCCAGCCAATCTCACCCCCTCCCCTCCTACCCCGCCTTCGAACACAACTGCTTCCGCCATACCGATTAAGCAAAGGAAGCATGTGCAGGAGCAGACCATACACCCTCTTTTCCCCCCATCTGCTCCGTCTCATCCTTCCGAGGACCGGTCTCGCAACAAGGAATTCGATTATGTGCAGCGACGAGTGAGGAAGACGAGCATAGATGAAACCAAGGCAAGTGCTGGAGATGAAGGATCCCCGCCCACATGCAAAAGACTAACATGCTGCATCTCAGTCTCGAAAACGGCCTGCCGAGTTCTCCCCGCAAGTCCAAGCAACCGCTGCACCTGGCATCATGATCCCAAGTGACATGGATGCTGAATCTGGCTTCCAAGATTATTCCCTTGACCAACCCGGTCATCAGGCCTTTCCCATGCACGCCAATTCCTATCCTCACATTTCCTTCAACCTTGATGAATATGGAATGACCGAGGACCCCATCCTCAGCTCAGCGGGTCCCATGCAGTCCAATTTTACCTTCTCGCCGGTCTCATCCCCGGTCCACACTCATGGCTCCATGTATACCAAGAACATGGGCTATCCGATGAACACCTCCGAATATTACTCCCCTCCTGGATCAGCACACCCTTCAGCTGCTTCCACTCCACAGCCGCTCTACGACACTGATCCCATGAACTTTCCGCGCCACAACCTAGACCTGCGTCAAGGCCGTCCAGTACAAACCATGCACTCCGGTCGGCCCTCAAATTTCAACAACACAATGCCGCAGTATCCTTCGTCATTCAACCCTACCAATGAGGCGCTTTACCAGGCCGCCACCACGGGAGCGTCGGCTTCGTCGACCGGCTTTACAGCGGCAACGTACGCTATGCAGCACGTCAATCCTTCTCAGGTCTTACACCCACAATATTCGAGCACACAGGGCAGTAGTGTCAATCTGGGACGGCATGAGAACATGTTCGGACTTGGCGATGACTCGGACAATGAAGAGGAGGAACAATCATCCTTTCCAGATGCACCAATGATGATGCACAGTGACTATTCGCCGTCGGAAGATCCTCCTTTTGACGTACGGCATAGCATGTCTTGGGATGGTAATATGAGTACCCAGCTCAACAATCTGGCAGCAAGATATCCAGGAGGACCTCCGAAGAAGCAGGTCACCATTGGTGGCGCCGAAATGGTATCTTCCCCTCAGGACTGGTCTGCAAACGCCACCTTGGCCCGAGCCCACGGGTCTACCAATTCCATCAGTGATATACGAAACCGCGCCGATGACCAAAGAAAGCAAAAGTTCCCACGCAACAGTTCGACTCCCAACGTCATGAACCTCGGCCGATCCATGCACACTCTTCCCCCATCAGGTCCCAACTCACCGTCCATGTCAGGTTTCAGCAGTACAGTCGCTTCTCGCCCTGGCAGTCCAGATGGGTCAAAGACAGGCGATAACAATGGGGTACCTACTACTTGCACCAACTGCTTCACGCAGACGACCCCCTTGTGGCGTCGCAACCCAGAAGGACATCCACTGTGTAATGCATGTGGACTGTTCCTCAAATTGCATGGTGTGGTCCGACCTCTGTCCCTCAAGACGGATATTATCAAGAAGCGCAACCGAGGTAGTGGTCACCAGATGCCCGTCGGTGCAGCAGCTACAAGATCCTCGAAGAAAGCCAGCCGAAAGAATTCTGTCAGCCAAACGACAGCTATCACCCCCAATAGCAGAGGCCTTCAGGCTGACTCGGCCTCTCCACCCTCCGCCTACGGTTCCACCAACTCTGGATCGACTGCTGGCAGCACTCCAACGAGCTATGGGCCAAGTACCGGAATTGTCGGTAAGAGTGGTGTCGTTCCGATCGCCGCGGCTCCTCCCAAGCCTACTCCTCTCCCGAGTGCGCAAAGTAGACCGTCGACGACCGTCGTGCCCAAGCGGCAACGGAGGCATTCGAAGCCAAGCGGTACCAAAGCTGCAGACGTGAGTCTGGAAGCTGATATGCCTGACCTCGACCTTCCAAGAGTGAAGCCATCGTCTACAGTACCGAGAAACAGGGATACCGGAGCCCAACAGATAAACCCAGGCGGCATCGGTGCGATGGCGAGTATGATGAACGCGGAAGCCCAACAAGGCGCTGCCGCCGGTGGACCTGCCACCGGGGGCAGTCAAGAGTGGGAATGGCTCACGATGAGTTTATAATCGGCATCAAACCATGACAAGAGATGGTTGTGCGGGAAGACCCATTAAAGCTCAGCGGACAAAGATCCTTTTCTCCGGTTTCTCGACTCCCGATTGAGCCCGTAGTCATCCAGTTTGGCAGCGCTGCCAAGGAATGCTTAGCCCTCACCTCCTACCTTACCTGACATCCAAGCTGCCAAACGACCCGCATCCTCGATAAAGACACTCCACCTACTCCTCAATGGTCGAACCAAATCACGTGCTTTGACTCTTCCCTCTCTATCTTGGTGGCTTTTTTCATGTTTGTCGATTTGTCCCTTGCTAGCAAAAATTGATATCACCGCGTCTGGCGGACCTGGGCTCAGGTGTCAGAAGTGCGCTTGGGGGTGGGGTTTTGGGTTTCCTTTTTTGCGTTTTCACCGATTATTGATACCATGCAACTGATCTGGGCTTTTTAGGCTCTGTCCTTTGCTAGGGGTTGGAGGAAGCGTGTCTTGGATGCTTTTGTAGAGACGTTGAGGGACATGTGGAAAGAGCTGATGAGCACACGTGGTGATAGTTGGTGCGGTGTGGGAGGAATAAACATGGTCTTGGGAGCAAGTACGACGCTGTGGACGAAAGGATAATGCTCATGACGGGTTTGTTCGTTTGCATCCATCCACATCGAGCGGGGGAAACTGCATTGGTGTTTTGCAAAGGGGAAGTTTGACGTATTGAGGCGAGAACGGAGTGATCGGGTACGGATAGAGCGGCTTTTTACAGGATCAAAGCACAATCGATTCTTTGTTTCCAAATGCTCCGTGCCTTGCCTTACGGTCTCATCTTCAATCAACTCGGACATGATGCCGGCGGCCCCTCGAAATCTGTTTCGACTGTGCACGGGACTGTTCCACAGTACGTTGTATGTCACAAGTCTCGTGGAAAGAGAGGTGTGTGTGTGTGTGTGTGTGATTTGAGGATCGCCGTTCCCATACAGAAGGTCATGGCCAAGGATATCAGTAATGCCTGGTTCAAGTTATGGGTACATCATGGGTAATTGTAGGGGATGTCTCCGAGGCGAGCTACGAGTCGACTTGAGGGTAATGCCAACATAAATCCCCCCAGTCACTGACGTGGTGAGGCAGTAGCGATTGCGTGTGGCCAGCGAGCGAGATGTCGTGGCCGACAAGTCGTGTCTAAGAAGCAGTTGGAGGAGAACTGCCGAGATGGTGGTGGGGCAATTGGGCAAAGGTAGAGCTTTCCGTTCGGCTGGTGGTCGGTTGCCGATACAACTGGCTTTGGATTTGACGTCGGTGAAGGCGGTGGGCCGTAGGTTTTCGCGAACACGGACGAACTATCTGTTAAAGCCAGGCGAGCCAAAGTGGGTGACGGCGACTTCGTGGCCCTCTAGAAATGACACGATGATGCCAGTGCAACGAAATGACCACGATGTAGGCTCCCCGTATTTCTCAATCTACAAGGAGACCTGGGATGGGTGCACGCTCCCCTTCTCTGTAATCCAGTGGCGACAATCTCGTTATCGCTTCAATACAGCTGGCTCTCATGCATTAGGTTTGCACCCTCGGCTCACTTATGTCAGTCGTGAGCCATGGGGAAGTGTCCTCCATTCTTTTTAAACGAAAGAAGAGAAATAAGCCGTAATTGCGAGTAGATTCCCTGACACATGAGCCTCTTTGCTTCCTCCTCTTCCTTGATCGTGAGCACTCAGAGACCGAGATGGTAAAAGGAGATCACTCTTTCTTCACCGCTGAATTATTATTGGCAGCAGAGCCAGCATTCGCCGTCTCCTCGCCCAGAATCTTGGAGGCGGCCATGAAGCTATTGACACAGGATGAAATGTCAGCGAGTTGTTCCTCAGCTTCGTCGGCCTTACTTGTTTCCCCACCGCCCCACCTTTACTTCCTCCCACATGCCAGAAAGGCTAGATCATCATCAAAGGGCTATGAAAGCGGAAGTGACGATGCAAGGACTGTCAGTGGACCGTACCTCCCACCCCACCATCCCCCCAGTGATCTCACACAACCGGCCTGCACCGCCGTCATCCCGACTAGATTTTCCATGTCAGCCATCTGCGCGTTCAGCTGCGCCAGTTGTGCGTGTAGGTGGCTGTATTGTCTGTTTCGATTGATCGAGCTCGTGCTACTGCTTGAAGCATTCATGGAGGCCGAAGTGTTGGTACTGTGGGTCGTGTACGGAGTAGTCGGAGGGTTGGCGTGGAGCGTTCTTGTTGTAGTATTTGTGCTGGGAGTGGGGAGGATGGTGGAGCGGTGGTTGGTGTCAGGGTGCCTGGAATTGGAACTGGACATGGTTTTTCTGGGGGGTATGATCGATTGCTGTCCTGCACGTATGTTTTTGAGGGACGAAGGAGTTTGATGGATGGTGCAATGGCCAATAGTTTTTTTTGTATCGAAGGAACGTTCAGGGCAAATGCCCCGTTTTGATAGCTTCATGTCACGTGCAAAGCTCAATATCAGACTTCAGTACCTTCTATGCATGGACCAACTGATCATCACGCCATATGCAATGAGACTTTGATTGAATATGCTGTCAGGTTGTCACCAAAGGGGGGAGCAAAGTTCTTGCCAATTCTCATTGCCCTCTTGAGAGAAGCGACAAATATCTAGCTAATACACTCGTGCAGCAAACCCAAGCTGCCATTAGAATCAGATCAAGGTACCGGGACTGTCCATGGCCCTCTCTTCCTGTCTAGCGGTGCCTGCGAATGCCCCAGCTTCTGTGCCGGTCCGGGTGCATTCGTCTTCAATTTTTGCTCCTCTAAATCAAGCGCTAGCATGCAGCACGATGCAGGACCGAGTCAGAAGGGAGGACCCTGGCAGGAAATGCTGAACTCCATCTGATGCTGTGATTAGGACTTGTGATAGCCTCATTTGACCCTTCGAGAAGCCCGCAAGGACTTTTGAACCATGTGTGCGTATGTACGATTAGATGAGAATTTAATGCTGTCGTGTTGTTTCAAATTCGGTCGCTGTCAAGCCTAGCCTCTTCATGGTCGTGCAAGTTAGCGACAATCCGCTGGCTTGCCATTCCCTCCCATTATTACCCCCATTTTGCCAAGGTTGATGCCCCATTTGGTCGACCAGAAGCAGAAAGGAGAAGGGTAGGCCCACCCTTCCAGTATGTACGCCCATTGTATCGATCTTCATGCCCGCCCAAGATGCCGTCATGATCTGATCTAGTCCAGTCCAAGAAGTTCGAAGTCGATTACATATTCCTATTAGAAGTTCAGACCCCATCAACCCCAGTATGGCTGGATATGGTCACTGATGAATTGACGAAACGAAGCGATTGGCGGAGATGACCAAGACAGCCTAATGAGCGTGGAGGGGAATGCCCGCAGGGTATCGAGCCGCATTGAGTCGAGGGGCCAGACTGCTCTGACTGCTGTGCGCTGACGGATCTGATTCGGCATGGGCACTATCGCCACTCCCCGCGCTGGCGCTCGCACTACCAGTCAGACTACGTACCGTTTTTTGGACGGGGCCTTTGGGTGGGTATAGGTTGCTCACCCCGGCATATTGCTCGACCTGCTGCGGCGCCACCGCGTTCCCTTGCCCGGGCGGATGTCTCGGCACCGGCTGGCGCATCAAGCCCGGAGGCGATGGCCCGCCTGCGGGATGCATCGGACCAGCGCCGTTGTAGTCGTGCTCCGGGGGAGACGGCCTGCCCATGTTCCTGCTGCTACCGTTGAATGGGTTACCGGGCGAATGACTTGTCCGACGAGGCATTGGGCTGGGGTATGCTCCATTCATGCCAGCATTGTTGCCTGCGCCCTGCAGTTCGCTGAGCCGCGCCGCCGTCAACGAGTTCGTCCGCGATTCTGTGGCCATCTCTCTTCGGTCCACATTCCCGTACCTGTTCGACGAATAACCCATCATCGGATTTGCCAACAGATCGTCACCCATTCCGGGGATGCTGCTGTCCAGTAACTGCGCCGAAGCACGGTTGCCCCGAACTCGACCTCCAAAGCTGTGGCTCTGGCGCATACCGCCAGGGCGACCAGGTCCTCCACGCTCACCCATCATCTCAGATCGCATTTGGCTATGACTGGGTACTCGACGGTTTCTTCGGGAAGTGACACTCATCATGTCGACGTCCGCATTCGGATTGGTCATTGGTCCAGGGCCACCGGCCATAGGGTCAAAGAAGTCATCATCGTCATCGTCGTCATCAAAGTCTACCCGAGAGGGGGCTGCACGCCGATTGCCTCCACGGCGCATCTTGAAACCCTGCTCTCTCTCTCTCAGATCAAGCTCCCGTTGACGTATGGCAAGCTCTCTCTCCCGCAAAGCAATATCATTCGGACCACCACCATTGCCATTGCCAATGTCCCCATAATTTGGAGCCGGTCCCCCTTCGGGAATATCATCATAGAGAACCAGATGGCTGAACTCCCCCAAGTCGTCACCCTCGAACGAGGGACGCCTCGACAGCTGATTTGGTGCGCCGCGCATATTGTATCCATTGGATTGCCTGGACGGATATCCGTTCATCCCGGGACCTCCGCCCCTGCGCATTGGAGGGCCGCCCATGGAAGGGGTTCGACCACCTCGCATCCCGTTACCGTTCATGCCTCCATTCATGCCTCCGTTCATTGGTGGGCGTGGGGGGCCGTTGGAAGACATTCGAGGCGGTGGGGGGCCCTGACCGGGACCTGCAGCTGAAGTTGGAGAGGCCGACGGTGCGGGTCTTTGCGGATTCATTGCGTTGCAATGATGAAGCAGTGCGTAAAGAGTCTCAATCCTTGGCACCTTCACCCCGATCTCTTGAGCAAGCTTGATGGGTGACCCCAGATACGTTTCGACCTCCATGGGCCGTTTCGACTCATAGTCCATGTACATGATGCTCTTACCTTCTTGTGACTGGATCATCTTTTGGATCACGCTGTCTTTGAAAGTCGCACTGAAATCGCATCCGGAGGAGCTCGCAAGCTGCATGAGCTCATCTATCGTATCGGATATCATAGAACGGACACCGATCTTCTCAATGAGCTCTGAATGTGAGGGGGTTTCAAATAGGACACTGGGGGGATGGAAGGCGATAGGCCTGGCAGTCGTTAGCTTATTGTAATGCCCTCGGGATCCTTGTGAGCTTACCCAATCATACGCTCGAATTGCTGCTGTCTGATGTTGTCCGAGACTTTACAATCGACTTGACCGGTGCTCAATGTCATGGCCAATGCCTCGGCCATGTCGTTCTGTATTGCCACCGGGATGGAGGCGTTCTTATTTGCGGGTCCCACCCAGACATCTGTCGCGCCAGAGTGTTCGAACTCTCCGATCCCAAGTTGGACAACCTCGGCGCCGGAGACGAGGGATAGAACAACGTTGGTGGGGAACCTTTGTTCCAGATGGTTTTCTATGCCTAAGCTTTGGGTGGTGTTGACCAGGATGCAGGTGTGCTGAGGAGTCACAACCGACTCAATAATGGAGCCGAGATCATAGACATCAGGTAGAGCCTTGATGCAAAGAAGGACGTAATCAAAGGCGGATTTCTTGACTGCTGCATCCTCGGGTGTTCTCACCACTGTAGACTACATCAGTCCCGCATTCAAGCCCAAAGATTCATGGGGTAGGGTTTGCTCACCGTGGCGAGGCTTGAAGCGTTCATTACCGAATAATTTAGATCTAGGTGAGAAGGATTAGCTGTCCAAGTTAGAGGAGAGAGAAGGCCGAGAGTCGGCGTACTTGAATGATAGGCCATATTGTGAGACTTGTTCATATCCAGTCTTCCATACTAGCGTCACATCGCACGCATTGGTGGCTTGTAGCCTCCAAGACAAAAAGGCACTGATTGGGTTTCCTCCCACTGTTATAACATTGAGGGTCAGTCTGATGTCTTATCGCTTCAGTAGATGGTCCTGGATAGATAGCGCACGTACCGGAGAGGATTCGAAGACGAGGTGCAGATGGGGCCATAATGTGAGGTCAAGGACACCCGGAGGTAGAACGAGAGTGATGATCGAGCTCCTTCGGTGTACTCGATGGCCAATGTATTACAATTATAGTGATCGATCTCTTTATCCGAGGGATCCAGCTCGTCGGGTGGAAGACGACAGCATTAGGATATGCGCTCGAGGCAACAAGAAACGAGAAGTGGTACGGAATAAGTGCTGGACGGGTGGGAGGGCACCAGGTAACGATCGTAAGCTGCCAATGGATGACAAGGAAACGAATGAGATGAGTAGATGGAGGGACGGATGGGCAAGGAGAAAGGGTGAGGTGCTGGGGATGGTGAGAAGTTGGAGATTTTGTGCTTCTTTTTTGGGGGAGACTGAGAATTTCGGATTTTGGTGCTAGTTCAGTAGCTTGACTGCACCAGAAACTGATCCAAAACCGCTCCCGGAAATTCGACGCTAGCAAGGCAGGAAGCCAGGGTTGTCCTTTCCCTTTTTGCCCTTCTCATTCCCCTTCCTGAAGCAGACAATCACCCTATCGTCCAGAGACCCTTAATCCCCTATCGATCCCAAAGTAGACCTAAAGTGAGATTATTGTATGATTGTCCGTCTATCAACTACTGAATACTGTCGTGATGCTGGAGATGGCGGAAACGAAGGACAAGATGGTGATGGCTGATGAAGGTTGAAGCTCTGACACTATGGAATTAGAGCTAATTGATAATCATTTCAATTTGCGACAGAGCATGAATAAAAAATAGAAAGTAACCCATGGCTGGTACAAAGTATTCTACGGAGTACAGCCGTTATGGAACCAGCATCTGGCCCGCGCAGACGTGATACAGCTGATATTTAATAATATTGACTGCACCACTGCCTGAACTCCCCCCCACTGGTCCCACCTCTCAAAAGTCTCAACAATACGTACTGTCGACTGTCCTAGTCAATGGCTCCCATAAGTCCGATGGTCCATCATCTCGTTTCATCTTTCTGCCTCTCAATTCGCACAGAATTGTCAAGACCTTGTCTCCACCACTTGCGACTAATGCTGCATCCCCTAGTTCTATGCACAGTGAGATTGGGTCCCTCAGCACAAGCAGTGCCACGTCCCACAACCAACAAACAACCCTTTCTGACGCGCTCAAGCCTGCCTGATATCTTTGAGGTCACCCCCATTTCGAGCCAGCCTAGATCTGGCCTGCGGACAGCCAGAGCGCGGACGCTGATCACTCCGACTTGCACTGAGAAAGTCAACAAGTCTATCTCTGCAGCGAGAGCTTGTATTTACCGCCACTTCCCGCCTGAAGCTTGCAGGGATGCTGTCAATTCCCTCTCACTTTACTTTTGACTGTTGGACAGGCTGTCAATCCCGACACTTTTTTCGATGAGCATATTCGAGTAAATGGACGCGTGGAATTATGAAGCGGACAGCGGAGCTCTTAGAGTCCGGGGCTAGCGGCAGCGATCATGGACTCGGTCTGAAAGAGGATGCAGGATCATTGCCCAGGGTTGTAAAGAGGACAGCCGTCCAATCATCATGCTGGTCGAGTCTTTAAATTTAGCTACATGACGCCAAGCAAGCGAGACTGCGAGAAAGTCAATTTGGTGGTCTTTCGATAATCATGGCGCCTGTCCTATATTGGACACTTATCACAGGTACCGTTTGATCAACACCAACCATACTCTAAATGGCGCCACGGGGGACGTCAACTGGTACAGCCGTCTACCAGAGATGTCGCAATTGGTCATAGTATCCTCCGGAACAACAAGAGGAAATTAGGCCTTGCAGGAGCTTGCCATCGACGGAACTCAACGTCGAAAATAGCAATCATTCCCTCACCGAGAAATGTTATAAGATCTACGGTACCTGACAGGGTAGATGACGGCGCTCTCGACCCCATGTCTCGCCTTATGAGTGGTCCAGAATCTCCAGATCACCCTCAAGGCCTCAACTCAAATTTCTACCCGAACCCTCCTCCCTAGTATTGCCAAAAAGGGCATTCTTCAACTTCAGGTCTTTGGGCTACTTTGGGCAAGCTCATGACTGCATATCAAGGCTGTTCACGACGTTGCTTCGGTGAATCTAGATTACGGGGAGGGTCAATGTGTCTATTAAATGCAGTTCTCTCTACTGGGCTCTGCCACGGTCGAGGACCTGACGCTCTCCTCACGTCAAAATCTAGAATGATTGCTAGGCGACTCATGTTTTGCTCATAAGCAATGGGAAATATCAGGTAGGCATTTCATAGGAACCCTTGAGCTGTGGAATATAGCACTGGGCATCGCGATCAAGATCACCAACCACCGCACGTCCTTTGGTATGTAAATGCCTATGAGGTATAAACCTCCAAAGGCTTTTCCTGTCTCAGCATCACACCATGTCATCGGAAATGAGGAGTGACAAGTGTGAAGACCCCTATATCTACACTGCAATACTCAAATGCCCCATCTGGGCTAAATTCTCCTCAGCCGGTTGCCACCTCGAACCAGGAAGGGGCTGGGCATTTCATCGCTCTCGGGGTCCCAAAGCAATAGGTTCTCCTTCCTGTCTGGCCCTACAAAATCACCCTTTTGTATGGTCGGCAATTGCACCGGCTTACCTTGCTGAGCATTGTTCAGTTGCGTTAAAGTCCTGCCTTGAACAATTTGTGTGTTTTGCGCGTTACGCTGCGCCAACCCTCTGAGCCCACCGGCGTTCGTGCCGTTCGGGACCGGCTTGGGGGGAGGTTTAGGGGCGGGCGACAGAGCTGAACGCTTTGGGCTTGGGGATGGCGGACCACGTGGTGCTTGCTCTATCTTCGAGGGCGCGAATATGATGGTGTTCTGATCCCCAACGTGTTTCGTTGGTGCTGTATTTTGTCTGAAAAGGCCTGGTCGTCGATTCGCTTTGAAAGGATCCGCTACCTTTGTGTGGGGACGCGTCGGGGACAGCTCAGCAACGGCATCCTCTTCCTCCTCAATAATCAGAGAGGTCGTTGGTGACGACGACTGTGACGGCGACTGTGGTACTAATCGTGTCCTTGCATCGACTGCGAATATGTTTGTTCGACTTGGTATGTTTGATACCTGGGCTATCTCCCCACGCCGAGGGGAAAGCCCCAGATATTCAACAGACATTGGCGACTGATCAGACATCTTGGTGTCCATTGGTGAGTCAAACTGCGTTCGCGCCCGTTCGAGAGGTTTTCGGAGTTTTCGTACCGGCGGGGTCTTTGACTTGACTCGAGCAATTTCTGCTGATTCCTCCAGAACTCTGCTTACCTTCCGCGGTGGAGGCGTCTGCGATTTGATCTCCGATATTTGTGGCGGTGCCCCCAATGTAAGCGAATCCAGCGACAGGCTACTGAGGTCCGTAGCCGACGTCGATTCTGAGTCAACGCAAGTGCTCACAGATGAAAAGATTGGGTTCCCCTTTGGCGACTTTGGCTCACTCCTTTCTGATGATCGCGAACCGCTACTTGATCCCAGATGACGATCAATTTCCCTTGTAACTCTCTGCCGAACCTCCTCTTCAAATTTCAGGTTGAGCTTCTCCGTTTCTCGTTGGACTCTCTGAGAAATCTCAAGTCGAGCCTTGACTTCCCATTCCCGCCGCATTGAGGCCTCCAATTCAGCCTTCAGCTCAGCCTTGATTTGTTCAATGTCTTCGTTCATCTTCATCATCTTGGCATCCGCCTCCCGGATTTTGAGGTTGACGTGCTCTTCTCTATCTCGCAATATCTTGCCCGCTTCGGCTATCTCCCTCTCTTTCCTCACAGCGCGGATGGAAGGCACGTCCAGAAGAGTGGCTGTGTCTGGCCGTCTCCGCGAACTCACGTTCAAGCAACTCAGGATCGCGTCCTTGAGCTCTTGTGAGTATCTGCTCGGCAGAGGGTCCGTCTGACCATCCCTGATCTTTTGGATAAGGTGATAGTGGGTCTTTGCGTTGAACGGCTGCGTCTGTGCGCAAAGCTCGTACATGACGCAGCCCAAAGACCAGATGTCTGAGTACAGGCTATATCTTTCTCCAGCACAAATTTCCGGTGACATATAGAAGGGGGTGCCAACGTACGTCGAAGCGAAGTCCTGGGAGCCCATGCGTTTTGAAAGCCCGAAGTCACCTAACTTCACCATGTTGTCCGCTCCAAGGAAGACTGTTCTGGTCAGTACATCATCACCATCCACAAAGGTAAGGACTGACCGTTTTCTGGCTTCAGGTCGCGGTGCAGAATCATGGCGGCATTTTTCGCCCTCAGCCCCATAGGTTTGATAGCCCGTGGAGAATCTGTGAGCTTTCCTGCCTTGGGAGCGTCGGCATCGTAGTGACATCGATACAAAGCCTCAACCAGCTGTGTGAAGACGTTCCAGACATAGTCCTCGTCGGCATATTCCTTCTTGTCTTTCAGTCTCTGGATCTCCTGACTCAGGTCTCCGCCTCCACAGTACTCCATGTAGATGTACAGCTCCTGTGTTGTCTTGAGGTGCTCCCGGTGGCAGTACCCAACAATGTTTGGATGATTGAGGGAGTGGAGGATGACGAATTCGGCTTGTAGCTGCTCCCGTTCTTTGACGGACATTTTGAGGTATTGGATTTCCTTGCGACAAAGGACCTGGACAAGAGATGAGCTCGAGATTCTTCCATGCAGCAGCAAAGGTTGCTCACATGGCCGTCGGATATCCTTCGCACCTTTCGGATAGTCCCAAAGGACCCTTTACCTGATGACACGTGAGCAAATGACCTTCTTCAAGGCACAGGCACAAGGCCCACCTATCGTTGAGAGCACCTCATATTTCCCAGAATCCCTTTCTGGGATCACATCTCCTGCGGTCATGGAGGGCAGTGTGGCGCGAGCACTCCCAGTCTGCGGAGGAGAAAAGGACGCGACTATTTACAGTTGAGGGTTCACCCTGGGGTTCTGCGCGCCACTGATCAGGTACGAAAGTCTATCAAGTGTGTAGACCATGCTTCAACACGCCGATTTGGCCGGGATCGGCGTAAACACCGCTTGTAGAACGGGGCAACCAAAGGTACGACATCACGTGATCTTTAAATTGAATGTGTCCAAACGCCACATAATAACAGTGCGCATTGAATCTTACGATCGTGCTTTCGAGTGTTATGTCCGGCGTCTCACGTCTCGATGCTTGATGTACTATGAGGTGTGGCCGTGCAACCAGCTATCAAGATTTCGCCCACGTGTTGCGCCAATGACTAGGCGGCGTGCCAATGACTAGGCGGCGTCTTTGGTGCAAGTTACATCTAATCGAAATGTGGAGTGACGCTTTTGACGTCAGAAAGGTGACGGATCCAATGCAGCCAATCTAATCATGGACTTGGTCGGCCTCAGCTCCATTGTCCACCCTCAGAGCGTGCGCCATGAGTCGATCATCCTAAGTTGTTGCAAGGCGTGTTGCAGTAGCCAAAGTGCTAATGATTGAATGATGCCGTAACGCTGTTTTTGGCTGGATTGCTACACCGTTGGGATGGCGAGATCCCAATCATCGCTATAGATAGACCAGGCAGGAAAGAGACTGTCCGGCTCTTTAAAAGGTAGTGCAATCCAGTAGGACTTGCGGGTGGGTACTTGACGTCCTCATGATAGTCCCAGCGACCTCGGTTTGCAGGTGAATCTTGGGTCGCTGAGGGTTTTGATAGCCTCTTCGTCCACATTGTGGGAAGTCGTAAGTGGTTGCCCCAAGACCTGTCATGGAAGTTTGTTCTGAGCGAACCGCAGGCGACTTGGAAATTTTGGAATCGAGAATCAGATTAGAATAACGTTGGATATGTCGCATTCCCACGCCACTTTATGCCGGTCCAAATCCACTGCTATGTTCCATCTAAAGCGCCTCATCATGCATATCCAAACCCTTCCTCCCAAAAGTACACACCCTGCGCTCCTGTTCCCTTATGGATGGCGCGTTCATCACTCAGCGCCACAACGCTGCTACGCACATCATCGTTCAATCCTTGAGGGCCGCAGACGACTACTGCACTTTCTCCCAGAGCCTGCTCAAGAGTTTTCCGGATGAGCGTTTTTGGCTGCGGTCGACCCGTGAGTATTGAGATTTGGTGCGGCATGTCGATAGGGTAGGCTTTTGGCAGTGTTCCCGGAGTTACTAATGGTCTTGAGGTGTCTGCGTCAGTGCTGGAAGTCTCCGAGATGTCGCTCTTGAGGCGTGTGGGCTCGGAAGATGGAGTACTAGATCTTTCTCCGGCCGTTGAGGATGAGGTGCTGCCGCAGCAGCATTGCTTTTTCTTTTCCGCTTGGGTGATGGCATCTTCGTCTTCAATGGTGATGGCACAGCAGCATGTGGCATCAAGTCCGCAGCTCTTCTTAATCGCCTCTGACTCCACGGCCGAGTCTGATGCGGCAGAATGGACGGACACTATTTCCAGCTTGGTTTTCTCGCCTTCTACTATGGCATCGGTGGACACCTCTTGAGGTGTGTTATGGGAGACTGGAGGAGATTTGAGCGGCGCTGATGCTTCTGAGTTTGGCTCAAGATTCGGGTCACAAGTCACATAAATGCTCATGTCAACCTGGACATTCATCCCGTTCGAGCAGAGCTGCTCCACGTCCTCGAAAAGCTGTGCGAATTGAGAGGCGAACCACCGATATTGATCGAAAGACTTTATAATCCAAACGAAGCGAATGTAGCGAGTGACCGCGCCTTCTGACATTCGAAACCAGCTCCTTTCATTGTTTTGCGATGAGTCTTCTTTCCATCGAGCGACAATGCTTCGCACGAGGGGGAGGGTAAAGCTGCCGCCGCTACTTCCAGCAATCAGAAAGACGCTATCGAATTGGTGCAGTGGTCTCATCCTTCCATATGGACCGTCTACCACTGCTGTGAAGCTCTGCTGAGCTGGGACATCATCACCCCTCAAGGGTAGATATTGGGATTTTTGAGCGCGAGTGAAGAAGCGCTTTGTCGCACCTTTCTTGGACTTTACCAGAAAATCCAAGCGATTGTCCCCGGGTATTGATGCAATGGTGAAAGGGTGAGACTGGAGAGGCGCGATCCCGTGGCAAGAGAGAAAGACGTGTTGACCTGGGTGCCATGAGATAGGGGGGTTTGCGATGACAAGGCGCGAGGTTCCGCAGCTCAGAGGCTCCAATGTCGCTTCGCAGCTCAAGAAGCCTGCGTTGGGTGATTTGGGATGAAAGATAGACATGTTGACAAACAAAACCCACACCGTCCGCACAGATCGGTCGAATGCGTACAGTCCAATAGGTATCCAAATGTAGGCTTTGACTTCGGCGGGCAAGTGGAGAAACACAGCGGCGAAGAAGCCAATGAAGGTGATGATGTGCTGGGCGACGAAGAATTCATAGTTCCACCGCCGGCTGGGAGCGAAGGAGCTGAGCACAATCCAAAGAAGGATACACCAAGCGGAAAACCCTCTCTGGGTGATTTTATCGGTCTTGAGTTTGACCTTGATATAATCGTAGCGTTCCCAATCTGTAAACCAGAAGCCCATGTGAAGCGTGACTGTGAGAAAAAGGATCCGCGCCACCCAGCGATGCAACCAGTTCAGACGTTCATAGCTTGAGCCGACTAGCAATCCAATGATGTTGTTCTTGCCCGCCAGCAAAATGACAAGAGGTAATTGAGCGGCTGCGATAAAACCTGTCCGGTACCCGATGTCTTCCCATTGCCACTGGTCATAAGGGTCGAGCTTGTAGAAACAAAGGACCAAGACAAGGATGAGCTCCGCCAAAACCAGGGAAAGCTTGCCGACGGTCGGCGACGAGCATCGATACCTCCCAAATACGGTAAGTGATACATTCGCATTCGAGACTTCTCGCGTGATTGCAGTGACGGTCGCAGATGCCGTGAAGAAAATCGATCTTGGCTTTGCTGGGGAGTTGCCATGGCGGTTGGTCATCCTCTGCCTGGCGATGATCTTATTGAAGATATTGCCGAAAGCTGCCATGCCAATCGCGGCGCCAACGACAGCCCAGTACATTTGTTGCAAGCGAAAGAGACTTGGTGCACCGTTTCCCATCGTCATCCCGCCCATGCTGCCGCCCGACATGTCCATTCCTTCCATCTTAACTGAGAGATGCTTAGCCACTAAGGTGATTCATGTAAGCTTCATCCAAGTTGGCTTCCTCGAACAAGTTTTCTGAATGTGAGGTAGGAAATAATTGGAGGAAAGTGAGCCACAATAATCCAGTCGACACCGGAAATTCAGAACAAAAGGGACAGCTAAGTTTCATAGACGATCAATGTCAGGAACAAGAATCAATGCAGGACGGTAGATGCCACGTCTACATTGATTCCTGTTGTCGTTCTTTCTGCTGCGCAGGCAAGTATCACATAATCGCCACCAATATTCACACGAAGGCCCCGCGACAAGATCTGCTACAGCAAGAGTATGAAAGCAAAGAGAGAACATTCCAGGTATGCATCATGTATGGATGTTCGGATAGTATCAGCCTAGGTTCAGTGCTTTCCCGAAAACCTTCTCACGCTAAGACTGTTCACCATCGAGGGAGAATGGTCGGTAGGGCCCAGAGGGCCACAGAGGGTACCCTTGAATGTGAAGACAAGCGGGGCTAATGTAAGCCATTGAGCACGTTTGAGAAGGTTTTTGCTTTGTCCTTTGACTCGGGGACATTGCTCACCACAACGATTTGCCTCTTGCTTGACATCCTGAGCCAGTCTAATGTCCTCTCCCCACGCGCCTCCAGTCTTAATATCTTCCCGTGAACGCTTCCAACTTCTGCACTGCTGCATGATCAGTCTTTCTGGGTAAAAGCAGCTCAGAAAACCTCACTTTGAACAGTGGAATGGATATGTCAGGAATGTCACACTCGCACGCTGCTGGATCGCCTACCTCGTCTTCCATGCCCATGTCCACGGCGTCCATGTCCGGAATGGGTATGACGACGATGCAGATGGTCTTTCAGAATTCGCAATCGACGAACCTCTTCTCTTCCACGTGGCATCCTACGAGTACAGGCGCATATACCGGAACCTGCATCTTTCTTATCGTGCTGGCCGCTCTCCTTCGAGGCTTATACGCTGGCAAGCACGTACTAGAGCAAAAGTGGCACGATAAAGCATTGGAAAGACGATATATCAGAGTACAAGGAACACCAACCGAAGCACACCGAATCGACGCAGATGCCGACAGCTCGTACGGAACATTAGTGACGGCACGAGGGAAGGAAGAGAGCGTGAAAGTAGTCACCCCCCGGACCAGACCTGTGATGCCATGGAGATTGAGCATCGACCTCCCACGGGCTCTCTACACCACCCTCACAGCAGGTGTTGGATATCTTGTGTAGGCTCCCCCGTTCCCCGATCTCGACTTTTGTTTAAGGAGGCTGACAAGGACCTCTGTAGGATGTTGGCTGTCATGACAATGAACCTCGGTTACTTTCTATCCGTCCTCGCTGGTATATTTGTGGGAGAGCTTGCGGTGGGCCGGTATGCTCAACTCGAGGAGCATTGATCGTGAAGGGATTGCGATCTAAGAGGACAATGCGAGCTCAGGTGGGACTTTGGTTCTACCAAGCGTAAGCGTGCACTTGAGAAGAGCATCATGATCGTAACGGTGACGACGATGAGATGACGGGTGCAGATCTGATAAGGGGGGTATACCCTGATGCTCTTCCATGATGATGCTGTGATTACATGGATCCAATAGAATAATCCGGGAATAATCCGACTATGAGTTGGGTTAAATGCCAAGAAACGCCGAGCACAATAGACTGCCAAAGCTCTAGCAGCAGACACAAACTCCCCGGTTTCAGACATTTCTCCTTCAGAACTCGCCATCAACCAATCAACTTATATGCCAATCCCTGCAATGAGTCGTGTGTATCAATCTTGCATTCAAATTCTTCAATAAGCGAATCTAGATGCCTCGCTATCACTTGTCGGTTTGCTGGTTGTTGCATGCGTCGGGCCTTTGCCCCATGTGGGCCATGTGGCCATCGATCCTTTGAGCAAGTTTGCGTCGATTTTCCCCCCACAGCACATGTCCGATGGTTCCATTGTTTTAGATTTTCCTGTCCCTCTGTCCTTTCATTGTGTTGCGAAGAAATGCATCATTGATCTCAGCAGTCGTCTCTCAAAACCGACGTGTACTTCTCTCAGTAGAAGACCTTCTTCCAGGAAGCTTGAAAGAGCATGCATTTTCCCATTCTACTCAGCCTAGCACTGTGTCTCTACCCTCTTCTCTCCTCCGCCCATTTCCAGCTCCAATCCCCTCCAGCCCGTGGCTACGATGAAGACACCCTCGCCACCTACCCCTGCGGTGGGCAAGACAAAGTCAGCAACAACCGCTCCATATTCCCACTGGCTGGCGGTCCCATCCAACTCAACATGGAGCACGATCACGCCGAGGTGCAGGTGAACATCGCCATGGGCAGCGACACTACTGATGGTAATGCTTTCAACATGTCTCTGGTGCCAATCCTGCTAGAGGAAGGGATTGGGAAATTTTGCTTGGGAGATGTGATGATCCCGGCGGGGATGGATGTGAAGGATGGAATGAATGCAACCATTCAGGTCATCACGAATGGGGATCCGCAGGGGGGGCTGTACAATGTTAGTGCCTGGCCTTTTCCTATTTGCATGTTGCCAAGTCACTTTTGATATCTTCTCGGGCTGTCTGGTGGGATGCTGACTGTTTTCCGCAGTGCGCAGACATCACCTTCTCGTCCAGTGCTCAACCCGGCCCCTGCACCAATGGAACTGGGGTCCAAGCAGCGTCATACACCGGGAGCAACAAGAATGCCAATGACAGCGATTCATCAACTGGGACCACAAGCGCATCGGGTGTAGCTCCTTCAGCGACTGGAAGCAGTGGTGGCGGGAAAGTGGAGAGCATTGATTTGGTTCTACTGAGCGCGTTCGCTGGAGCTATGGTGGTGGCTTTGGGATTGTGAGCCCCTGACTTAGGATCACGGAGGCGATGAGGCTCAAGCCATGTAGCCGTGGATGCACAACAGAGCACTAGTCATACAAAGCGTGCCCTCAAAAAAACCTTGTAAGCCTGTAGTGAGAGACTTCTAAGCAGCAAGTGTTTACAGCTTTTTAAAGGCAAAATGCACGATATCGCTATGCTATGCCTCCTGCTACGGAAAGCGATGTGCGCTTTCATTTGTTATGTCCAGGGTAGGAATCAACCGCCTTAGCATTTTCTTCTGATTTCGCCTTCCGGGTCCTTCGCCGTCTATCGAGTGTGTTCTCTCCTCAGGGTGATTATTACCAACCAGTCCATCATAATGATGTCCACGATGTTGGATAGAATCTACTCCAGGAATAAGAGCATACTAAAAAGTCCGTTGAAGTGGTGACCACAATGCCGTCAGTGCCTGCTCATTGTTCCCTACCCTCTACCGGTCTGTCGTAAACTCTCATGCTCCGACAGTATCACCAGTCGTTCATGCCTTTGAGGTATCGTCTCTTTGCAGGACGTCTGAGGCGTGCTTTTGACAGATGGGAAGGCCGGGGCATACCAAATGAGCCAGGCGCTGTGTGCTTTGAAGCGGAAGCCAGAGTGTCGTCTCTTTTCAGGACGTCTGAGGCAAGAAGTGATCGATTAGAAAGTTGAGGTGTCGTGTACTAGTCCGAGGTGAACTTGGCATTGTTGGGCTCGAGTAGGAGTGAAAGGGACTAATTGGGGCAAGCTGTTATGATGTTGTCTACCATGGTCGGTCTCATGACTCGGGGTACGTGTCGCACACGTAAAAATATATCAATCGCTGCAAGGTGCTGTGAAGTGTATGGCGTCCGTCGCCATGCTAATTTTATGTCAATGACTGTTGTGACACCAGATCAGCGCGAGCAAGTACAAGTCGCTGCGGAAACCCCGCTAGGCCAAGGTTTATCCCATCAACAACGGTACACCCTACGAAAGGCAGGAAGATGTTTGGTTGCTGCAAGACGATTTCAATTGTCCGAAAAAGCTTATCGTTGATTGAAAGTTGATTCCATGACGGTTGATACGCATTGCAGACGTCGAAATGTATTGCGGAGGTCGCTGTAAGCTGGCAGAGGCCTCTAAACGTAATGGTTGATGGCGGCACTGTTGTTTAGTGTTGTGAGCATATCTCCCGTGGAGTTGGCAAATGCTATGGACAAGTGCTTTCAGAGATGCTTGAGTGTGGGGCGCGTAGGATCTGCACTGGTGTAGAAGTGTCTTGATAGCGAGATGAGGGATGAACAGCCTGTGGAGATGGCTAAGGGTTCGTTGGAGGAAAGGCGTTCGCTCGTAATCATGTTACAGTCGTTTTATCAGATGATATCCCTGGGGGAATCAATCATCTTTCACCCCGCAGATGTCTGTGCCGAGGTGGGAGTCAATCCAGTAGAAGAATTTCCAATAAAAGCTAGCATTAGCCATGTCCACTGTGCCGTCTTCCTTGACAGGCACGACATGGCCGATGATGTCGCCAGGTATCAGACCGTAGTCGGAAAGAGTTTTCAGTTGGCGCTCCCACCAGCTTGGTTGAGGTAGAAAAGCTTCAGAGGCTGGATGGAGTTTGGTCCGAGGAACGTTGGGGAAGTGGCGCATCATTTCAGGGTTGTGGGCTGGTTGATCGCCTGTATTAGTGGTCTCGGCCAGAGGGGTAGGACGCTGGCGGAGGTCAGGATAGTCAATGCCAGTCGCAGTGGCCGACGTAGCGGTGGTTGAAGATGGCGATGTATCGTGTGATTGATTTCGATTGGCTTCAGATGAGGGTGCGAAGGATCGTGGGAGTGTAGCGGAGCCTTGCTGTTGCTGTGAGTTGTTGCGTTGCAACAGTGAAGGAGCAAATGTTTGAGGCTGCTTGGTAGGATACCCTTGTTCCTGCTCCCCTGCTTTGACTGGAAGAGGCTCATCTTTCTCGGGTCCATGACCGTGATAAGGCTGGGCGTAGACCCAGTGACCGTAAATACGGGATGGTGAGATTGCAATGGCGTGCGCAGCTGCCTCTGCCGAGTCAAATGTGACCTTCACCCAATATTCCCCTCCATCGTAGCGAGAAGCAAGGACTCTCTCCGCTTTAGTGCGCGCTCGTCTCATTTGAGGTGCGTTGAAGGTGGAGGGATAACGTTTTGCTCCTGAAGGGGGGTCTCTTGCGTAGTCTTCGCATATCATTCCGGAAGAGTGTCGCTCGTAAGAGCTGAGAGCAGCCCATTGCATGTCATAGCCATAGCCGAAGATTATGACCTGTGTTGGTGTCTTGTTGGCCGATACTGGATGTTGAGGAGTCTCACTTTGCAAACGTAGATTCGAGCGTTCTTGCTGAGACTGTGCATCTTGATCCAGAGCCTTTTGAAAACCATCGAGAGTAGGGTTCTCCTTCTTCGCAGGCGTGGTGGTACGAGTGCGTGAGGAACCCCTTCTTCTGTTCGACTTTCCGAATGGCCCTTTCTCTTCAACGTGACGCTTTTGTCCTCGTGCATTCGGGTGATCCCTATGACATGGTGAGCCCAGCAAAACTTGAATACGAAGACTTATTGACGTACGGATGCCATTCCAAGGCCCATGGCAGTTTGTTTCCCTGACTATCAATTGCCCGTTCTTCTAGTGGAACTCCGTGCACTTGTGTTGGGCGCCCGATCCTTTCTTCATCCATATTGGAGCTTTCTTGAGGCCGATTCCTTGGACGAGGATATTTCTCCTCCAGGTCCACGTATTCAAGGGAGCCGTGTTTGCGATGTTGATATACCTGGAAGGTATCTTTGCAGTCGTCGTAGCGTAAAACAATCTTGCGACTGTTGACGGGTAAAAATTAGCGTGTCACGTGATTGTATCGAGGCTGAAAGTGGAAGGAACACCGAACACCAGGAGGAAGGAACACCAGGACGAAAGGGTGAGAGAGGGAGAGGGAGAGGAACAACGACTTACACGCCACACATCATTTCATCATCCAAGCACGCCTGGTAAAACCTGGGTCTCGTGCTTTTCGCCTCCTCGAGCTTACGTGTCTTCTCCTCGCAATCTTCCATTTTGAAGACGTCTCCAATCAAGTAGCTAGCGAGTTCGTATCATTAGTATTGTGTTCTGAAATTCTTCCAAATCTCAAACACGAGAAGAGCTATACGTACTATTCATTGGTGCTCGAAAGGCTTGCCTGGGTCAAATTGGCCTTCATGAGCGTCTCGACGACTCGTGCATCATTTGCTGGGTCTTTGGCCCAGGTCCGGATAGCTTCCTCAAATACGGCTTGATTTAGAGGGTCTCTCTCAATATCCTGGGCGGTGATCTTGATGGTTTGATCCGCCATCTCTTCCTTCCATACATCGCGTGCGAGATTTGGGGCATGCTCCAACAGGTCCATGTTGTGCCAGTCATACCTCCACATTTGGCCCAGCTTCCTGCAGCAGGCATCCTCGTGTCCAACAATCTGTGGCGACCGGCCCGTCTCCTTAAACCATAAACCAACCAGAAGCTGAAAGCTTTCCGGGCTGGTTTTCGAGAATATTTCAAGCTGGGCAAGGCAACTATTCCACTTGTCTGTGCCTTGGAGCGCCTGGTAAGTTACTTGGCTAGCTGTTGATCCAGTATAAGGTGCCCATTGCGGTGGTAGCGGTGGCTGGAGCGTCTGCGGCGGGTAGTTCAATGGCGGAGGAGCTGCTGGCGGCGGCAAAGACTGTGATAGGGGAGCTGGCGGTGGATGCAGTGGGATGTTTTGCAGAGGAGTGGAATGAAGAGAGGATGGAACGGTCGCTGCCGCAGCTGGAGGCGCTGACGGTGTTCCAAGCTGCTGCGACAGCCCAGAAATGTGGGGACTTGGCGGGTACGGCGGCAGTGCCTTGTTGCCTGGTCTTGGAGCAGCTGGCGTGGATGGGGTGTCCGCTTGTGGTGGAGTGGCTGCGCTAGGCAATCGAGAGTCGTCGACCTTCCGCTTACCTTTGTCGCTGGCGCTGGCGCTGGGGGGCTGAAATGCCGGAAGTGCCTGTTGCCCAACTGGAGGCTGCGAGCTCCAGCCCGGTGCCATGTTAAAGCCTATTCCCGTGTTCCTTCGCGGTGTGCCACCAGATGCTGATGGACCTGGTGCCAGAGGGCCCGGCGTTGGCGCTGGTGTAGATGGTGCCTTGGCTTGGCTGGGGACGGCCGAGCTCCAGCCAGCTGCCATAGTGAAGCCCGTTCCCGTGTTCCTTGGCGGTGCGTTGCCAGATTCTGACGGACCTGGTGCCAGGGGGCCCGGCGTTGGTGCTGGTGCAGACGATGGTGCTTCTGCTTGGCTGGGGACGCGTGAGCTCCAGCCAGCTGCCATAGTGAAGCCCGTTCCCGTATTCCTCGGCGGTACGTTGCTAGATGCTGACGATGCTGGGGGGGCCGTTGTTGGCGCTGGTATAGATGGTGGTGCTTCGGTTTGGCTGGGGACGGACGAGCTCCAACCAGCTGCCATAGTGAAGCCCATTCCCGCGTTCCTCGGCGGTGCGCTGCCAGATGCTGACGGACCTGGTGCCAGGGGGCCCGGCGTTGGCGCTGGTGTAGACGATGGTGCTTCGGCCTGGCTGGGGACGGGCTTATTCCTTAGACGAACCATTTTGATGGCCGACAAATGTTGATTTGGGATGCGTTTGATTAGTCGAGCGACGTGAATGATGGCAAATAGGCAGGAGAACGATCAGATTGCATGCAAAGCTGGAAGGTGATGGTTGACAATGCTGGCGACACACGGCCAGAGCGTTTCGACAAGAAGACTGAAATGGTTGTGTATGTCTTGCGTGACCACAACTGTTTGTTAGCCGGGGGGCGCTGAGTGTATCCGTAAGTGCGAGGAGTGAGATCAAGAAAGATGAAGAGTTGCAAAAATTAGAAAGAAGATGAGCCTTGCCAATTGCTCGCCGCCACTAGGTTTTCATTACTGTGCGGTGCACTTCTCCATGGTCGTTCCAAGGGCGATAGAAAGTGTCACCGGACCCCACTAAGGACGATATCTCGAAATTCGAGCGGCCTGGCTGGTCAATTCGCTGGACGATGAGGCGAACAATAAGAATTTGACAGAAGACAGAGGTTTGCTGTTTTTTTGACTATCACATGAAGGGCAATTGCAAGCTGGAAAATGAGATGTGAAAGTCAGAAGGCTGGAAGTAAACAGAAACAAGTCTTGATGTGTTGATAGTCTTGGTGTGGTGACGAACAACACCAGTTGCATGGGGGAAAATTCCACAACACTTTCTCCAAACGAGCTATTTTGAGATGTCACCATTGTACACCTGCCCATGAAATAAACGCCTACGCGGTTCCATCTGTAATTCTCCTCTCGATGACTTATTGGACAGCCTCCTTCGCTGCAGCTTCCGGATTCTGCGCAATGCCTTTGGCAGTGTCTTTTGCATCAACAGCATTGTCCCTTGCGACCTCACCTGCTGTCCCATTTTTCAAGCTCTGCTGATACAAGAAAATCCTCGAAACTTGCGTCACACCGACACAGCCAAGGAAGAAATTCACTGCGGCCAGACTGTAGATTGCGGAGTCAGCCGTATAATGAAACCCAGGACGGATTGGAGGGCTGGTCATACAAAATGTTTCGTGGCTTGATAACAAAGCACCATCTGGTCCATATGGCACCTGTTGCGGTAAGAGCCAAGTTCTGCGTGAGGGAAAGCGATTCGGCGGGGCGGGCAAAGTCACTGATGCCGGCAAGGACCAGACCCCACTAGGTTCGTGTCAATCCCCAAAACAAGAGCGAAGTAGAGAGACGAGGATGATTGACCTTCATGACGGGAGCCCTTTGGAAATTGTGTCAGCGATAGCTCAGGGCATGATGTAGAAGTAACAGGGCTCACCAGAAATGGACCGTTTTCATGCCGACGGGGCTATTCCACAACCTTTGTAGGACATTTTGACTTGGCGGCGTTACCTTCTCAGCTGCTTCATGAGCTGCTGCTTGTGCTGGCGCTTCGCCGGCTGTGCTTGATTGAAATCGCCGACCAAAGGGCTGTTTTCGGGGTACAGAACGAATGGAGAGGCGGGAGGATTGGAGGAGTCGAAGGCCTGCTCGCGACGACATTGCGAACACGTTTCAATACGGGAAGGTGCGTTTGAATGACACACTTACCATTGGCAACAACGAGTTGTGTTGATATTCAGTTGAACAGAAGACAATAGAGCTCTGAAGTGCAGTCATAAAGCCAAGCAATTGACTCGCCGATTTCCGGGGTTCCGAGCAAAGAAGAAGCCGCCCAATCAGGGCTCAGCAAGCTGTTATGGCTATCCGCTCAACCTGTTGCAAGTCATCATTGACTTACTTTACTTATCGTAGGAGTAGGTAGCTCTAATGATTGGTGTTCAATGTGCTGGTACCTTTTCATGACGGCAAGACGACAAGTGGAGGCATCAGAGTACTCACTCCACCACCCTACACCATGTCAGGCAAATACGTCTTCACCAACGGCTTGAAGGAGGTCCGCTTTCTGTTCTGCCAATCCTCTGAACACAGTGCAGCTACAAGGTGATTCTCCTGCGCTTGTTGAGATGATATAAATGGGACAATAGGACATTAGCTGATCTGCGCAGAACCTTCCTCACCAGAGCATATCCCACAATGAAGAAAAACAACCCACATACCCCCATCATGATGAGAGAAGCCTTAGGCTACGAGCCTCGAGTGTTCGCGCGATACGGTTCGTTTACTTGATGTTCTCTTCGGGATTGACTGGGGCTGAATGCTATTGCAGAATTTGGCAAGGAGAAACAGGAATCTTTGAATGGTATTGGCGAGCCTGGTTGCAGATTTCCGCATATCCATTGAATACTAATCCTTGCATCAACAGGCCTTAGTGATAAAGAGATCGAGGACAAGGTCACCAATCTCGTGAAGACGGCCATATAAACATGTTTATACCTGAGCGAGCATCATCAACGATACCAATTTGCCTTTCAATATGCGCTCCCCTCATTACTCGATCCGTAGTATCATGAGATTTACCTCATGCATAGCTGGGGGTTGCGGCTGCCATCCTTACCATTTTTTCTTGTCTATTTACACCTGTCATGGGCATCCAAGGTCTTCGACAGACCTTGAAATCTTTGGTCCTCACCTTCAGCTAGCCACGCTACCACTCCTCCTATTGCCTCTCCCGAGTAGCTCAACTGATGCCAGGAATATAGCCTTTACATACATAATGCTCCTTACAAAGCTCTCTATCAAGCTGCTCAGATTCCGCGACATTGGTAATGGCGTAGAGGAATGGCACCATTCCGCCACAGCTGACTCGGAGGGGAACCGACGAGCTTCGAGCGATGAGACCATAAAAGGGCCTTACGAGTTGTCCCAAGGTCTTCACGGTCTGATGAACCTCTTATTGTCCAGGTGGCCTGCAATGCAGTTCATATGGATGAAAGTGAGCCAGGATCCTTGCGACCTTCGTCAGCTTTCCAGATCTCCAAGCGCTCTTCACCAGTAACAAGGCACTTTGTATATCATCAAATAACAACGTCCTGGACAAGCTCACTAGACGACTAGGTGCATGTACTGACTTCTTTCATAAGCAGGACTGTATTGACATTTCCCCTTCCGCCACTCAAAGGTGAACAAATGTACGACGTACAAAAGGGCAGTTCGTATGTTCAGAAGCAACATAACCTGCGGAGATGAAGTGACAATCTGATGTCATTCCTGGACCGTTTTGGCTTATCAGAATATATACGACGAGTACCTTGCCTAGCACGATTGATCAAAGTCATGCAGGAATGCTTGTGACGAATTTCATCTGCATTGTAGACTGTGCCATCCAATGCCAACATGCCAGTACAAAGAACTAGCCAGGGACTTCTAGTACATGAGCACTCACTCGATAGCTGCAGCTTTCTAAAAGTACAATATCCTTACGACTAGTAGTAGCCTAACACCTTGCTCCACTTATATCAACGACAATCAACGATTACCCCAATAGGATCCAGGGAAGTGCCGGCGGTGCCGGCTTGCAGAACGGCCTCCAACGTATGTGGGTACCTCGAAATCGTTCAGCTTTAGAAGAGGCTTATGAGAGCATCGAGTACAAGGAATGCTGTGAATCACAAAATCCGGTGTTTCACATCACAACGCACTCTCCATCCGATTGCTTCTTCATGTTCGATCGCGAGACCCGGGCTTTCTGCCTGGCACCACCGCCCCTCCTCAAATCTTCCAGACGATCTCGAGCCTTTGGGAAATGTTGCGCTTCACACTAATCAGCTTGACCCTTTATTGAGTAAACGAACGGGTGACTCTTGACTCACATGCAGACTTCCAATACCACCTCTTCGCATCTTCCAAGTTCGCAGGTGCTCCAATGCCTACCTCTGTAAAGTAGCCCATAGCATATTCAGCCTTGGCTAACCCGGCCTGTGCAGCCTTTCTCGCCCATAGATAAGCTTCGGTGTCACTTTGTTGGAGGACACCCTCGGTCCCGGTAAGGTACCACCCACTTAGCGCGAGCTCGCTCTGGTGTTCCTCTTGCACAGCGGCTTTGCTGTACCATGCGATGCTTTGCCGGGGGTCAACGGTGCAGCCGAGGAGACCGTACTCGTACGCACAGCCGAGGCGGAATTGCGAGAACTTGTAGCCAAGATTTGCAGCTTGAGTGAAATACCGGCGAGACGCCGCTTCGTCCTGTTGCACGCCGTCGATCGCCATTGGTTTTTCGTGGAGTAGAGCCTGTATTGTGTTGGCAAGTCAATGAATGGGGATCTGCACGTTCTCTCGACTTACAAGCTCGTGAAGGGCGTGTGGGTTCTCTTTGTCGGCCCTATCAGCAGCCTTACTCAACCAAGACATTGCCTCTCGAAGATCCCGTGGCTGACCAAGCAAGCCTTTCAGCTGAATGACACCCATCTTGTACATAGCTGCTACGTCGCCAAGCGTGGCAGCTCGCTTGTACCACTGCATCGCCTTGATAGGGTCGTGCTTGGTGCCACCGCCCTCCTCCTGACCCAATTCGCAACAAACAGCAACCCTGTAGGCCGCTTGGGCATGATTGGCTTTAGCCGCCTTTTGGTAGAGTATGAAGGCTTCTTTGATATCGTTTGGAAGACCCAGCGCCCCACGACTGTAGCAGTCCGCATAATAGAAGTCCGCCTCAGAGTAGCTTAGCGCTGACAGCTTCCTCACGATTTTCAGAGCATCCGCTTGGTACTTATCGTGAGTTCGCTTTCGGGTGGCCGGGTCGGCTCTCTGATCCACGAGGACCTCGGAAGCTTCAACGAGTTTCTTGGCTAGCTGGAACTGGCTAGGTGAATCGTTCGGAGTCCTCACAGTCTTCTGTCTTAGACTTTCAAGTTCCCTTGGGGTGACTGATCCTGCATGACTCTCATCACCAGAGCGAGATGATGTGGACTGCTGTACTGGGTCAGTGGGGGTAGAGTTGTATTGTCTCACAGGTGGCGGGTGCTGAGCTTGATTTGACCGCGGCTCGCTCCCTTGCCTTGGAGGAGCTGGGTGGTGTGGCAAGGAATTCGGACTGGGGTGGTGCGGAAGAGCGTTGGGATTGGGAAGTGGCTTATATGGGGTTGACGTAGGTGATCTAGTATTCAGTGGCGTGGGCGTCCCTCCAGGTTGTCGAGGGCGATTATCTGGATGACCACCATTTCGCATTGGTCTTGACCTAGGATCATTGGGATGCGGTGGTCTGGAGGCCTTATAGCGAGGCCCTGAGCCCTTGTACCTTTCATCGCCGCTGTAGCTCTGTCCTGGAATTGGACCTGTGCGATTCTGGTTGGATCGAGATCTCGAGTTTGGATCTGGTGAATGCGGCGGATATTGGGAAGGACCGTTAGAAGAGCAAGTGCTAAAATCTCCATGAGCGTCAGTGCTTGCAGACGTCGCCGGTCTTCGCTCAGCTGCCTCTGCCAAGCCAAAATTGAACCCATTGTCTTCTTGCTGCTGACGGGGGCCATGCTCATTCAAATCAGGCTGGGATCTGCTTTGTGGTAGCTGACGACCAACAGAGGTATTCAAGTTGAAGTTGTGTTGTGTGTATGGATCGCTGTAAGCTGACATTGGATGCGGCCTGGGGCTCGTAGCCCCAGTATGAAGGTGACTATCGATTGACGACTCCTGGTCATATTGCCTCAAATTACGCGATGCCTCAAAATTGGGCATTTCTTCGTCATTCGAGACGGTGCGTCCAAACCGGTCCGATACGTTCTGATAAGGCAAATGGACACCTTGAGCCTCTTGGTGGCCGTTGAAAAAATTTTCACGGCACTCTTTATGAATTCTCGGTTGAGGGGCTTGAGAGTCTTGCATGGGTCCAGCAGCGACCCGCCTTCCCCATTGACCTTCTTCCGAAAGGATTCTCGACGGGCCAGGCGGTTTGCTCTGAGATCCACTTGCAGAGCCGTTGGGCAGGTAGCCCTTGTCCTGCGGCCCATAGTAGCCAGACACTGCGCCAGGCTCTGGCCACGAAGGCTCAGTAGTGGGTATGAGGCCCGAATCAGGAACTACGTTGGACAGTGCAGCCGGCATCGTCCGACTCCGCTGGCAAGCCGGAGCCGGTACACCATTCGAGTGAGCTTTCGCTTGCGGCTGAGTGTTGGCAGAGTAGTGGGCCGGAAAAGCAGGCCGATTCGTCTGATCCATCCGCCCATTACCATGAACCTTATCTTTTGGTACAGGCCTGTCATAGGCCAACGCATAAGCGGAATATGGATCTGGGAAAGAACGGGCATTGCCATCGTCGTGGGCATCAAGCCGATAATTGTGTGATCGCACAAGATCCTCCGAAGTTCTTGGGGCGGAGTGCAGGTGGCGCGAGCTCTCCGCATGGTTGATAGGGGCCTTGTTATTGTGTGACGAGCCGTGACTAGTTTTGCTGCTGGCAGTCTGCGGTCTGCTGCTCTGGTTTTTAGATTGATGTTGAAGGTCGTCCAGGCTTGTCCGAGCTGTGTAGTTGTCCATATTGTTTGAGTCACCCTGATTACTCTTTTTGGGTTTCGGTGGGAAGGTGGGAAAAGGGTTGTCCCATGAAAGTTTTTCCGGCGATTTGAGGTCCTCTAAGATCCTTACCGGCCTTGAAGGTGCTAGCCATCGATGAGAGGTATGACAAAGATGAGAGGGGGGAATACTGGAGACCTACAGGAGGATGCACCTCGGCTGTCGACAGTGCGAGAATGACTGGATGGCGGAGGTTTTGGAGAGCGGGAGAGATCATCGCGATGGTGTTGGGCGGCCTCATTCGTTCCCCAACGACTTTCACTGCGATCCTGCCCATCGCCATGATTCAGGTATCTAGGTAAATGGTCATCTTTGGATCGGTAGTCCAAGTTCAAGTCATTGCGAGGAGACCTCTGATTTGAGATAGGGGCTGCGCTGTGCTGTGCCTCAAAGACGCTACCATTGTGCTGGTTATCTTCCGACTCATGGTACTGTGACTGTGGCTCGTCTCGCCATTGCTGATGCGTCTGGTCGTAGTTACGCCAACTGTTGTGATTGTCATACCTTCGACCATGGTTTTGTCCTTGCGCGTGTAATCCCGGAGGGGGACGCGGGCGTCGATCACGATGGTCAGTCCCATTTCTGTGCGACGCTAACGTCGGTTTTGAGTGGGAAGGCTCGCCGTAGGATCTCCCATCTTGCCAACCTCGTTGACTCGGTTCGGACCCTGCGTATCCGCTGTTATTTTGCTCCTGTGGACTCCAAGGGTTCGGATCGTAATCAGCATATTCATCCCGATCGTATGGTGTCTCATAAGTTTGGAGGGTTCGTTCGTTATCATGGCCATAAGCTGGGCCATAGCCTCCTCGTCCAGTTTTATAATTGTCCGTACGCATGTCCCCGTAGGTGGGGCCATGGTTGCCATTGTATGGCCCTTGCTCATCCGTGCGTCTGGGCCTTGACCGCGAGTCGCAGGCCATGATGAGTATGTGTAGGTACCACTTCCGAATGCCGCTCAACAATGGGCATGCATTCTTTGCGCTGCTTCGTGTGCTGTAGTCAAGACCAGCGGCGTCTTTCGGCGACAGATCTCGTGGCGCATTTACAACGTTCCACGAGCCGTGACTATGGGGGAGGACTGTTCCAGTTCAGCTGCACGCATGGGCTTCAAAGGCGTAAGCAAGCGTTGAATGATAGCCACAAGCTTATTGAGGGGTCAAGGCTTTGCCCAATGCTCCAGCAAGAGTTGCGAAGCTGGATAAATCACGAGTCTGTGCAGGATGTCATGAATTCGTGATTGGAGTAATTAGGAGACAAGCCTCATCGCGGACAAGTTTCGAAGTGACCAATCAATTGAAGTTATACAGACAGCTCCATACCCCTTGGCGCTTGAAGTGGCGGTGCATTCAAGTACCCTCTTCTTGAAGAGAGGAAGCTCCCATTGACATCTTCTCACGATTGAAGGCGAGGCAAGATCTACGAATGCCAGTACACGTGTTCTTCGAAACCCCGACCAATAGCTTACATGTACAGAGCAAGGTAGATATCCGCCTGTGGCTGAGGTGCAAGGCACTGGTGGTTCTGGTGCGTCCCGTATTTAGTGGGGCCCAAAATGGTTCTTTTCAGCTTCTCAGCACAAAGCTGAAGGATTTCAATCGAATTTTGCCCTGGAGCCAGTTTCGCGACCTTTTTCGTAATGGAAGCCTTTGTCCCACTCCTTTAACGTGAGGCTACCGATACTCTAGTACATTGCGCAACCCGTAAGCATGTCCCGAGCAGGCTTATGGATCAAGATGATAGCTGCGTAAGTTATCCAGGAACAAGCTGATCCAAAGCCATCATCTCATTTCCTTCTAGCGGTGGTATCATGTGCATCGGAGGCCCTGCACTGATATATTACGTTACTCCTACTGAAGAAGAGCTCTTCAAGGTGAGCTCCTTCCACCTCCTCCTGGCCGTGTTCACTGATGTTTCCACCAGCGCTACAATCCTGAATTACAGCGACGATCTCTTGAAAACCGCCAAAGCAAGCAAGAAGACTTTGACAACTTTGTGGGAAAGTTGAAAGAGTACTCGAAATCCGATAAGCCGATATGGGAGGCTGCGGCAGAGGACGAAGCGAGGACTAAAGCGAACACGGCCGAAGAGCAGAGACGAATCGCAGCAGATATTCAAAAGCGCCGAGACGAGATCAAGAGGCAGAGCATGGGCAGTGATCGATCCTGATCGAATTTGCTCTGTCTTTTCGGTGCTTTCCCGTTGCAGGGCCAGCAGCAATCAAATTGAAACATGTTTTCCAGCTATGACAAAGGTGGATCTTCTCTCCCTCTCCATACCGGCAGTACGAGCTTTCCAATTTTGCAGTGTCATGTTGATTCAGACGGATACTCACCTTTCGACCCTACCTACAACTTTGCGGCCGGACCGACCGAAGTAATCTCATTGTACAGCAGACTCGTCAAGAATTCGGCATAGTCCCTGACAGGCCATTAGCAAAGAACTCTGAGAAGCAAAATTCGGAAACCACATACTCGCCAGTGACCTGCCCAGCAAAGTACTTTGCTGCCAGCTGGTACTTGTTGCCTTTCGGTGCTTTCGATGCCAGCTCGTCTGCCTGCTCTTTAAGCAACCTTTGCGCATACGCCTTGTCGACCTTCTTGCCTTCCGCAGTGGTGACGCCGTGCTTGCACCACTGCCACAGCTGACTTCGACTCACTTCTGCCGTCGCTGCGTCCTCCTTGAGTGATGATTAGCGCTCCGACACGATACGCCTCCAGAGTTGTGGATGAAATCACCATCAGATAGTTGATCGGCACACAGCCAATGCCCTTGAGCCAGCCCTCCATATAGCCGAGACCAATATTGAGGTTCTTCCGGATGCCTTCTTCACTGACTGTTCCTGGCATGTTCATGTTCAACAGATCATTGCCGGTGACGTGGACCTCCTCCCTTCGTTTGAAGAGTTGATTAGGGGTTGGCATGTGCTTGTTGAAGACGTCTGAAGCGATGGCCGCTAAAGCTGGATGCGCTACCCAAGTACCGTCATGGCCTGCCCGCACTTCGCGGAGCTTGTCAGCATATACACTTGCCATCGCCTTGTCATTGGCTTCCTTGTCATCTTTGATCGGAATTTGGGCTGCCATTCCGCCCTGTTCGATTGTCAGCTTTCCGAACCGTCATCGGCAGACCTGCTGTGCCTTACCATGGCGTGAACGCCTCGCTTATGGCACGTCTTGATCAGAAGTTGCACGTACGCATCCATGAAGGGCACTGTCATGGTGACTGCTGATCGGTCGGGGAGGACAAAGCTCGAGTTTTGTCTGAATTTCTTAATGACGCTGAAGATGTAGTCCCATCTCCCGCAATTGAGACCAGCACTATGATCTCGAAGTTCGTATATGATCTAGCAGCGTCAGGCAACCGGTCGATCTGAATCAAAGCAAGCGTACCTCTTCCATCTCGAAAGCAGCGACTATGGTCTCTATCAAGACTGTCCCACGGATGGTGCCTCGAGGCATTGCGATGTAGTCTTGACCAAGGTTGAAGACATCGTTCCAAAGACGCGCTTCCAGATGCGACTCCATCTTTGGTAGGTAGAAGTATGGTCCGGTACCTCTCCTAAGGAGCTCGTGGGCGTTGTGGAAGAAGTAGAGACCGAAGTCGAACAAGCTGGCCGATATTGGTTCTCCGTCGACGGTGAAATGCTTCTCCTCCAAGTGCCAGCCTCTTGCGCGTGCGATCAACGTGGGAAGGGCTCTGTCTGTTCGCAGCTTATATTCCTTCTCGCCTTGTTTGAAATTCACCTGATTCCGAATGGCGTCATAGAGGTTGACTTGCCCGTTGATCATGTTGTCCCATGTTGGCGCGCTCGAGTCTATGAGCAAAACTTAGCAGGGAGAAGCGCATCAGGCATGATGAGGAGGACATACCCTCAAAATCAGCCATATATGTCCACACATTGGAGTTCAGCGCGTTTACCACCATCTTCCTATCGGTTGGTCCGGTGATCTCGACTCTTCGATCGACAAGGCCGGGCGCCGGCGGAGCGCCTTTCCAGGCATTGTTCTCCCTGATGTTCTTGGTCTCTGGGAGGAAGTCGGGAAGCACGCCTTTGTCCAACTCGGCCTGACGGATATCTCTTCTCTGCAGCAACTCCTTGCGCTTTTCATTGAAAGAGCGATGGAGGAGCGCCAGGAAGGCAGTCGCATCCTTATTCAAGATTCGTCGAGTCTGGTCATTGAGGGGCCCCAATATCGAAACCCCTTGGAGGATTAACTCGTTGGACATTTCGCACGCTGTATGGAAGACTTGTTGCAAGAGACGGTCACTGCTTGACACCAGATGGGTCGTCCAATATGGGGCCGGACAGAGGGAGATTATGTCTGAGATGGTTGGTCTCGCAGCTTCCCACTCGTCGTCCAATGAGAATGAGGCGGAGATCTGGAGGAAAGGAAATGCAGACTCTTCTACGATAGCGTTTGCGGGGTGCCACCGAGTCTACGTAAATGATAAGGAATCCTTGACCCTGGCAACTGCTTTGGACTATGATGGAAAGAGAATCCGAGTCAAAAGGCAAGAACAACGTGCACTGTATGGTGATCAACGAGTAATGTACCGTACTTCTTCAAATATTAAACGGTCGAACGGGAGCAAGCAGATGATGTATGAGGCGAACCAGCCTCGGCAAAGACCGAATGCCTAGGCTTGTATACTTTCCCCCTGGCAGCCACATGGCTAGTGGGGTAGATGGGTTTACCGCAGGGGCTCCGTTGTCGGGCTAAAACTTGCGCTCGACAGGATATTCTATAACCATACAAGCTGGGACATCGGCAACACTGCATTGCTGCACTCAGCGGACATTTACCGGCTTGTGTCGGCTTGTCTCCGACCGAAGTGCAGAAGTCATCCATTGGAGACAGGCAGCAGAGCTTGGCTGGACAGCAAATATTCGTTCAAACCATCAAGCCCCCGTAGGTCGAGACAACGCGTGCTTTCACCACCACAATTGGAGCTGAAGACGTTCCAGTGAGATGGCTTGGGTGGTCGAAATGAAACAAAAATGCCTAGACTATTCAAAGCAAGCGCCATTTGAGTCAGCTTCCGAGCCTCCGGCCTTAGCTCCCATCGCTCCGCGTACCTTGCAACGGTTGATCGATCGTTTATCTGAAATACTCACCGATGACATGGTTCAGAGTATGAAAAATTTCCCGGTTCCGGGACAGTACAGGACAAGCAAATGGCAGGCTGAATGAAGCCTTTGTCACTATCGGTGGCAAGCTTGGAGGGGCATGGCACTATAAGAGAAGGTGACAAAGCCTCTGCCATGTGCACTTCATCCTGAGGTTGCTGGCCTGCAATCTACGGCAAGAAGCAAATCTGCGTCATACAAAGTCTGATCCACGGACTGGAGCGGGCTTCGGAAGAGCCTGTTGGCCTATCTGCATCCGATATTCCTGGTCTCCTGTCATTGGCTAGTTGCGTTAAGTCTCTACTCTCTTGTCCATGGGTGTAACGCTTTCTTTCATTTTCGAAAACGTCTGGCAATGTTAGGCCTTCAAAGTGACTTTTTCAAAAAGAAGGTGCGGAATGTGTAATCAATTGCAATTGAAACCCCGTTTTTTTCGATGATTTTCAAGTCTAAATACAACACCCTACGTAAAGACATGAGCCTCATCTCCGCGCTTGCAGTACCGCTCACACGAAAGACAACTCAAGCATCTCGAACACCTCAATGCTGCTTACAAGACTGTCTGCTTTCTTCGGAGGATCCTGATAGGTATCTTGTTCTTCGGAGGCATAACACCTAGTCCGAAATACTTGGTGTTCGCTTCGGCCTTCATGCCAGGCTCGTGCAAGATCCCAAGATCAAAGGCTCTAGCAAGTATGGCGAACGTAACCAGCATCTCTTACTTCGCGAGGTAGCGGCCTGGGCAAAGTGTTTGGCCTCCGCCATAAGGTATCCAGGCACCAGAGAGACCTTCGGTCGAAAATCGCGGCTTCTCCTCGACGCTTTCTGGAATCTCCGGCAGACTCTGCTTGGGCCGCCGGGCTCTGCTTAGGCCGCCGGGCTTCGCGTGCTTCAATGGGCCGCTACCTGTACTCCCACAACCGGGACGGTATGGGACGGGATTTGATTATGGTTATCCCATACCGGCCGGTACTGTATAAGGGTATATCCCGTTCCCGTACCGTCCTTATTCCGCCGGTATAAGACCGGGAAATATTAGGATGCCGGTAATAAAAATATAATCCTTATTTTTAATATAGAATATATTATTTTAAATATTAAATTATATCTGCGAATTTATAAACCAGCATATAAGTACTCCGAGTATAAGCGAGTAGAACGAGTATAAAAATCTTATATCCGCCTTCGCTTAACCTTTAAGCGCTCGCGAATATCCGGTTTAATAATATAATAACGATTATAAAAGTAAAAACATTAATCAAATAAATTATTAAATACAAAAATTAAGAGATACTTATATAATTAAAGAAGCTTAAAAGGAGAAAAGGAAGATTATTTAAAAAAAAATTAAGTAAGTATACTTTTAATCGGTAATTTACAACTTAATTATCTCTTTTGGGGGGGTATAAAGATTAATGAAATATAATAAGGAGCAGAATAAAAAGCTTAAATTTATCTTTAAATTCCCGCTTTTTAAAAGGCTTAATAATATAATAATTAATACCTTTAGCGGTAAAATTAAGGCCTTTAAAAAGGCTTTCTTCCATTTTTTATTAGATACCGATTTAACGGATATTAAAAAAGCTATATACTTTAACCCGGTAAATATTAATAAGGAAATAATCTTAAAGATAATAATTAAAACGATTAACAAGCTAAAGAAAAATAAAGTTTTTAAATTAAACGGAATCCTGAATAAGTTTTTATTAATAAAAATATTATTATTTGAAAAGGTTTTTATTTATTTATTTTTGATTGATTGATTAATTTATACTACGGATTGAATTAAATTAATTTTAGCGTTTTTTAATAATCGGTTATTAAGCCTTATTAATAACCGTAAAAACCTAATATTTATAACGTTAAAACTAAAAATTAATATTTACCCAGTTTTTACTTTTATTTTAAAAGATTAAAAACGTTTATAGCTATTTAAAGAATAATAATTTATTTATATACTTTTTCTAAGAAATCCGTAATATTACGATTAAATTTTTTTAAGGGTTACCTTTCGATTTATTGCTTTTTTGTTTTTTTATAAGTTAATTTTATATTAATATCTTAAGTAGCATTTTTAAAAAATTTTACCGATACATATATTATTATTATTTTAATCATAACTATTTTCTTACTTTATTATCGCGGCTATTTTTTTAAGGACTTTTAATAAGTATTTATTATTATACTTCTTTAGCTATAAAAAATGCTTTCCGGTATATATAATTACTATAGCCGGTACTTACCTTTCCTTTTCCCTCCTAACTGATAACGGGCCTTTTCTATAAGGTCCTTAGCGACCTTATTTATTTTACCGGTAAAATTAAACTAAAGTAATAGGCCTATAAATGTTATGAATTTTACGGCCGCCCGGATATTTCGTTTTTATAAAACATATTTTACGGTAATTATTTTATTTATTTATCCCGGCTTTTTTAATTAATTCCGTTTTAAGCTCCGTAAATAATAAATACAAAATAAATATATAAACCGCGTTTTGCTTTTTTATTTTATACTTATATTTAATATTTATTTAGCTATTAACATATATAATAAAAAAGAAATAGGTTAAACTATTTTTACCCGTCCGGAGTTAAATTATTAACGTACTATTATCCTTGCTTATAATCTTATAACGGTATAAATACCTACTAATAATCTCCTCGTTATTTATAGTTAGGTACCGCGGCCCTTAAAAGATTAATTTCTTATATTTACGTTAATATTCAGTTTATCGTATTATAATCTACTTAATAATTATTATTACTTTTACTTTTACGATTCCTTTAATATCCATTTCCTTTACGTTAAATAAAAGCTTATATATATTTATATTAACTTTTTAAATATTAATAAAATCGACTTTTTTCTTAACTTAATTTAACTTTACTTCGGTAAAAAAAGTAAGCGTTTTTTTAAAACTTTTTTTTACTTAAGACTCCTTAAGGTTTATACGGATTTATTTATTCTTTATTATTATAACCGGATATATATATCTCTAAGTTTTACTTAGGTAACTACCTAATTAAAGGCTAGTTTTATCGGTAGTATAAAGATTTTAAATTTTAAAACCGGGACTGTTATGTACAATATACGCATGCCAAGAGCTTGTGGGGCACTAGCACCAAAAGGGTATAGTGGCTTGGCGCGTACACTTATATTGCGTACCTTTATAGCTAGGTAGATACTTATTATACATTTTACACCCACATTTTTACCTCAGTACTCTTAGTACCTAACAAATAATAATAATAGCACTAGCAATTATATTAGCATTATTAATATAGATTAAGTATATCTTATTAAGCTATAGCTTATCCACCTAATCCCTTAATACCTAAGTCTTTTACTAGATATTTAAATCGATTATATTTTTATTTACTTATTCAGTAAGCTCAGCTTTATCCTCGTTATCAATATATATATTTATACTTAAATCGACTGGATTACTCTTATTACCTTAAACCTTACTTATAAGATCTAGGGACTTATTATTAATACCTTTATTAATAAGCTTATTATAAGTTAGTTATTTTTTACTTAAATCCTATTTTATAATCTATAACCTTTATATAAAATTTATATTTCTTAAATCTCTTACTTTATTAAAATCAATACCCTTAATTAAAGTATTACTATTTAAGGTATTATTACCTATAATACTTAAAGACCTCTTTAATAGATTTATACTTAAATTAAGTACGATACCTCTGAATCCACCCGTTCCCGCAGTAAAGATTATACCTGCCCCATAAATAAAAAGCTTACTTACTCTATTACCTTTACCTTAAATTTCCTTCGTAACGTTAAAGAAAGAGCCTTTAATTAAACGATATATAATCACAATAAATTAATAAGGAAGAGATATTATAAAGGCTGGTATAATAAATATTAAGGATAAGTTATTATATATTTATAAATAGTAATATATTTTTAAGTTTTAATTATAACGTAACTATCTATTTATAATATTATTTAACCTAATTAAGGCCGGTTTTAAGTATATATTTAAGTTTAATAACCCTAAACTTATTATTTATAATAAGTATAAATTAAACGAATTTTATAACTTCGTTAAACGTAAAACGGCTAAAAACTAATAATATTTATATAACCGCTTATACTTATTCTTTAAGGGCTATAAAGACGATTGGTAAGATACGACCCGGTAAAACTATAGAGATCACGGATTTAAGCGATTTAACTTTTATAAAATATTTAAATCTACGATTATTTCCCGGGTAAAACTACGATAATTCCTCGGCTTATACCTTTTTCAGGTTTTTTTAATTTCTTAATATTATACTACCTTAATATTTAATAATTATAATATATTTTTATTTTTTTAATACGCTTAACGCTAAATATATTTATTCTTTAACCCCGGAGCCGCTTTTAGTAATAAAGACTTTAACCTTACCGTTATAACGAGGGCGTCGCGATCTTCCTTTTTATAATGTATTTATTATATATAATATACGTATACCAAGAGTTTATCGGGCATTAGCACTAAAAGGGTATAGTGGCTTAACGCGTATACTTATATTGCGCACCTTTATAGCTAGGTAGATACCTATCATATATTTTACACCCACATTTTTACCTCAGTACTCTCAGTACCTAAAAGGGACGGAAGTAATTTTATACGTATTATTAGTTATTTTTAAATACCGGTTCTAAACCTTTTATATTTATTAAATAAGATTTTTCTTACATTTAAAAGTACTTTTAAAGGTATATTAAATTATTATTATATATATTATAACCGGCTTTGTTGTTATTTAATAATTAGTTCTAGCCTTCTATAAAATAGCTTTTTATATTAACGTTATAAAATAAATAAGACCTTTTTTTATAGAATTATTTTCTTTTAAACCTTTTTTACATAATCCTTTTAATTTAACTTTTTATTAATTTAAAGGCTAAAAACCTTAATATTAATTTCCCGTTTTACTACGATCCAATTTAAGTTTATTATAATTATTTAATTATATACCTTTAAGCTCTTAATTATATAAATAAGCTTATACTTATATAACGTAAATTAAATATTATACGTTTTTATTTTGACTTTCTACTTTAATTTTATTAAGTTTTTAATTAATAAGTTATTAAAGAAAAAAATAAAAACCGGAAAAATAAATAACCTTTAAAATATTCCGGTTATCGTTAATTCTATTAAGTTTATCTTTTAACTTAAGTTGATTAATATTACCCGGTCGTTTAAAAAGCTTTTTATTTAATTTATAAAAAAAGATAATACTTTTTATTTTATAAATTATAAAGTAATCTTTAATAATTTACTTTATTAAAGGTTTTAACGACGTTTAAAGAAAGAAATCTTATTATGTATTTTTTCCTATAAACCTATATTGTATATATGCCGTTAATTAAGCCTTTTAAAGCAATTTTTATTAATTTCCTCCTTTTTTAATTTATTTATTAGTCCGGGAAAAGCCCGTATTCTTCTACGTAATTATTAAGGATCTTTATAATCACCGTTTTTAAGGTTTTCTTCAACGTATAAAGGAATACGATTAATTAATAAGCTTTTATTTTTAAGTAATTTAACTTAATTAATTTCTTGAGGATAATCGTTTTAATTTCCTTAAATTTATAAGGGTAATAATTAACTTTAAAATAGGCTTAAAATAAATAAATAAAAATCTTTTTAAATAATAATATTATTATTAGTAAAAACTTGTTCGGAATTCCGTTTAATTTAAAAACTTTATTTTTCTTTAATTTATTAATTACTTTAATTATCATATTTAAAATTACTTCCTTATTAATATTTATTAAATCGGGGTATATGATTTTTTTAATATTTATTAAATTAACGTTTAATAAGAAAAAACTTTTTTAAAAGCTTCGATTTTACCGTTAAATTATTATATCATCGGGTTTCTTAAAAAGCGGAAATTTAAGGATAAATTTAAGCTTTCTATTTTACTCTTTATTATACTTTATTAACTTTTATACTTTACGGTGGGAAACAATTAAGTTATAGACTATTAACCGGAAATATATTTATTTAATTTTTGAATAATCCTTTTTTCTTTTCTTAAACTTTCTTTAATTATATAAGTATTTTTTAAATTTTATATTTAATAATTTATTTAACTAACGTTTTTGGTTTTATAATTATTATAATATATTTTTTATTTTAATAAGTTTTAGCTTTTTAAAACGGTTTCGTTATTAAAATTATTATAGTAATTATTTTATTAAACGTTCTTATAATTTACTTTCTAAAGAAATTAATTTAGTCCTTATTATTTAATTAAGGAAGCTTTATTAATTACGCTATTATTTTCTTATTTTTATATATATTTTAATTTCCTTAACCGTTTTTTACGTTTCCCTTATTAATATTAATAACATTATATCGGTTAATTAATTTAAAGTAATTTATATTAATATATAGTTTAAATTATATTTTAAGTCTTCTTAAGGCTTATTGTTAGGGGCTCAGGTAAGGTGGTTCTGAACATAAGTGAATTCTAACTATATAGGTATAGTATATAAAGTGTCACGGTGTGAGGGCTGAGGTGTAAGGGCTGCGTTGCCTCAGTCCCTCAGAGCGTGTATTTCGCCGCCGGTTAAGCCCCTTCGGGTTAGCCTGCCGCGGCCGTTAACCTTTTTCGGTTAAAACCGGGGTTTTCGCGGCCGCGGTACTTATACGTTTAAGCGTAAAACCTTGGATATAAATTAAATCCGCATAATAAATTAAATATTACGCGGAAATAACGGAATTAAGGAGATTTCTACCGTAAATATATATTTTATACCGTTTTTATCCTCGGATATTATATATGTTTAAATATTATTACTATAAAAAGTAAAGCCTTTTTTTTATATAATTATAATAAGCTTAAGTAATATTCTATATTAATATACCTTTATTATATTTTATTACTTTTTTATATAAAATATTATAAAAAATATATTTCTTTTATATCGTTTATATTTAAAATAATATTTAAATATATATAAAATGTTTTACTTATATATTTTTACTTTATAAAATAAGTAATACTTATAGTTTAACCTTTAATATATTTAGTTAAGTATTTCCAGAATATTAAATATTAATTTAACTTATTATAAATTTTTTTATTTATTTCTAAAAAAGATAATTTTTTTTATTTATTTTTTAAAATATTATCCCTTTTAATTAAGATATTTATATTAAACGATATTTTAATTAACTTAATATATGTCACGGTATGGACCATGGGAGGATTCCTTGGCACGGAGCGGCCTTACCTTCTTCCGCATGCTTGGCGCACATACTCATATTACGCACCTTCATAGCTAGATAGCTATCAATCATACATATTACACCCACTCACTTTATGCATACCGCATTTCTCGTGACAATATATAAGAACCGGAATTATTAATAAATATTATAATAATTATAATTAATAGTTATAAGGTAAATGATATTAAAAATATTTATTTAACCTTTTTTTCTTTTACTTTTTTATATTTTTTAATTAACCTTAAGAATTTAATAAAGGTAAGTTAATTTATTTTTCCTTTATAATTATAAGAAAATTAAAGAATCTTATAATTAAAATGACTAAGAAAAAGTCTACGGTTAAGGGTATAAAAAAGCCCGGGAAATTAAAGTTATTAAATAACTTCTTATATTAAACGAGCTTAAGTATTTAATTAAAAACTCAAGGTCGTAAATAAGTTAATTTTTAAAGGTAATTTTATAAAGGAAAATAAAAAGGAAAATGAAGAAATTAATAATAAAAGCGAAAAAGATAATAAGTTTAATAATATCTTAATAAATATTTTATAAAAATAATAAAGAATCCTATAAATATATTAATTATTTATTATAATAAAAGTAAGAAAGTCCTTAAACCTTTTTCTTAATTTAATAAGGTTAAAAAATATTATATTTTATATTATAATATTTACGATCCAGATTACCTTATAATAGGCCCGTTTTAAATAAGTTCATATATTGTAAATTGAATTTTAATTATTATATTTTATTTATTAATCCTTATATTAAAGATAATAATAAAGTTAAATATTATAAAATAAAAATTAACGACTTTATATATACTTAATTAATATAGCGATTAAATATAAAGTAACTTTTAAATTAATAAAGTAAGTTTAATAAAAATAATATAATTTAAATATAATATTATCCTTTAAATATCGTTATTAAGGTATATTATATATAAGGTGAACCCGATATATATAGGATATCCGTATTAAAAACTAATTAATATTATTTTTAATTTCGGGGTCTTTAATTACTCTATAAGAAAAAAGGGAAATATTAATATATATATCGTTTTTTATATGAAAATAAATATAAGAATATATTAACTTAAAAAGTTAAGTTATAAATTAAGGTATAAATATATCCTAAACATTTTAAGGACGATATTATTGAGTAAATATATAAGTCTACGGGTAAAACATTAAGCGGGGATCTTATTAAAATACTTTATATTAAAAAAATTTAATTAAAATGATTAATATAAATATTAAATAACTTAAGGAATTAATTAAAGTATATAAAGGAAGGAAAGTACCTTTAACTATAAATAAGTCCGGGGTAAGTTTATTAATAAGGATAAATTTAATAATAAGGATAAATCTGATAATAAGGACAAATCTGATAATAAGGATAAATCTATTAATAAAGGGAAAAATTACGATAACAATATACCGGGCGTTAAAAATATAAAGTCCTTTTTAATTTTTATTTAATATAATAAGTATTAATAGTCTAATAACCGTTTAATTAATTAAAAATTATTAATAAAGGGTAATATAATAAATAATTAAAATAAAAATAACTATAAAAAGAATTGAAAAAGCGAAAAAAACATAATATATAAAGTTATATTTAAGGGGATAATAAAATAAGTTTATAAATAATTAAATATTATTGATTTCCTAAATTTATATTTTACTTTTTTTTTATTATTTATTTATTAATAGATATTAAAATTACGCCGTATAATTTTAATATTTAAGTTTCCTTATAATTTATATAATAATAAATATTAAAACTATATTATATAATTTTAATATTTATTTAAGATTTATTATTATAATTATATAAAAGGATACTTTGGATATTTCATTATATAAAACGTATAATATTATTAAATAATAAATAATATTTACTACGTATTTAAAATAAAAGCCCCTTTAATAAAATTTTTTATTAAAAAATTTGAAGTTTCTTAAATATTTCTTTATTTCTATTTTTATTCTTTAAAAAAAATTATAACATTTATATTAGCTTTTTTTACTATAGGTTTTTATATATTTATTAACGGTAATTAACCCGTAATAAACGATATTATAATAAAGGTATCCGAATAAATTAAAATCCGTAATTTTATAAAGTAATAACTTAACGGGGTTATAGAAATCCTTAATATTATTATAAAACGAAAAGAAATTTATAAAGAAATCGTAATTAAAATATAAATAGTTTTAATTTAAAACCGTTTATAAGAAAGTAGGTTTACGGATAAAAAGATTATTATAACGGTTTTATAATCGTTTATTATTAAGAATATTATAACCGTATTTAAAATTAACTGAAAATATAAAAATTAAACTATACGTATTATTTATATTAGTTGGATTAATTAAGTTAAAAGCTAAACGTTTAACGTTATATTGGAGGTAATATTAATATTAATAACGTTTATATTAAAGAGATTTACCTTTTTTATAATAAAAGTACTTATCGCTTAAGTAACTTTAAAGCGATTCCGTTAAATAAAAACCGGCCGCGGTTTTAAACGTTGTATTATCGTAAAAAACTAATAAGTTTTAAATACTATAATAAAAATTAAATTTACTTAATACCGGGCTTTCTTTCCGTTAAACGTTTAAGGATTTATTAAGTATAAATTATTTAATTATATTTTTAATATTAAAAAGATTCTTTTATCGTTAAATATTAAAAAAGTTAATTAAACGTAAAATATTAAAAAAGAATTAGAATTATAAATTAATAAAGAATTAATTAAGTCTTTTAAATATAATAAAAAGGAACTTAAGAAACTTATTAAAATTACCGGAAAACCTTATAAATAATTATATTACCGGGATATTAATTATTTTATTATTAATTAACCTAACCGATTTAATCTTATTACCGTAAATATAAACGGATATAATATTATTTTTAAAATATTAAATATATATATTACGGTAAATTAATTGAAATTAAAGTTAAAGTTAAAATTAATTAAATATTATTAATATTTATTTAAAATAATTAATTTTTTAAGTATATAAATTAAAAATATTAAATACCGGGAGTTATATTATTAACTTTTAATATATTAATAGAATTACGATAACTTTAAGGAATTTTAAATTAATAATAATTTTTTAATATAATTTCAAATTAATATTTATTTAAAAATTAAGGCGGACTCATTAAGTATTTATATATATTCCTTTATTTAAAAATTATTATTATATATTATCTTTAATAAAATATTAAGGGATATTATAAATATAATTGCCGGCCCCGGATTTTATAATATTTAAGAACGGGATAATAATTTAATTATTAATAATCTTTTTAATTAACTATAAAAAGTATTAATATTAATAATTAAAAAAAACTTAAAATCGTTTATAACCTTTTAAAGGAATTCACTATATATAATTATTATTAACGGGAGCATAATAAAATTAATAATGAAAGTTAATTAAAAATTATAATTAATTTTTTTACCTAATAAATCGTTCGGTAAAATATTATTTATTAAGTATTTTATTCTTATTTTTAATTAAATTATAGTCTAAAACTCGTTTTATATTTATATTATATCAAATATACCCGCCCCGGAAATACCGTCTTTTTTTAATATATCGATATAAATATCTTTTTATATTTAAAGAACGGTTATAAAAATAATATTATTTAAGGATTTATATTATTTAATAATAAAACGGAAAAGAATTATATAGAGATTATTCTTGGTTTTTATTAATATATTGCGGTTTAATAAACTTATATTAAAAAAAATAAATTATTTTTATACCGGATAAATACGTTTATAATATTAAATACTTGAAAATGGCGACGAACAAAGGGACCCCAGAGGTCCAAAACGATGCGTATATGTATAACTCTAGTAATAGTGAGGGAAGTATATTAAGTGCGATAAATAAAAGTGGCATAATAATTAAGAATAAGGTAATAAACGGGTAAATAACCTATATTAATAGAAACGGCAATAACGTATACGGGTAATATAATAATAATAAACCGGATAACGCTTAAAATAAATAAAGGAATTAAAACTATAAAATACGTATATTAAAGCGTATAAAACGTATAATAATAATACGGAAATAATAAGTAAATAAAAGGGTAGGAAAACCGGTACGGTATTAATAATAAAGGATATAAGTAAAAGGAAAAAGCGGAAAGATTATAATAAAAGTATTATTAAAAGTATATAAAAGGGAAATAAAGTTAATAAAGAAAATAAAACCTTAAAAGATTAAAAGTAAAAAACGGAGATAATATATCGCTTAATAAATAAGGGCGAAAGGGCAATAAAGGAGGCAATAAAAGCCTTAAAAGGACTCCTTATAATAAAGTAAAAGGATATTACGTTAAAGATTTAACCGATACTATAGATTAAATTAAAAAGCGTAAGGGACTTTTATATAAAAATAAAAATAAAATTAAGGGAGGCGGAGCGTTTCCGGGGCTCTTAAAAAACGGGAGCGAAAACGTTAATAAAGGGTAAAAATGGCGGCTTAAGGTTAAGGATATAAAGTAAAAATATAAAAACGGTAATTTTTTAAATAAAAGAAAGCTAAGCAATAAAAGTAATAAAAAAGGTACCTATAATAAAGAATAAAGGGATAATGGAGAAGAAAGCAGCCGTATTAAGGAAAATAAGGATAATAACGGTCCGCTTATTTAATAATAAGGAAAGGAACGTAATTATAAAAGTAAATTTATTATAATTAATAAAGGCTTTTAAGGTAATAACGGGGTTATTAATAGAATAAATTATCGCGGTACGTAAGCTATAAAATAAAAATATTTTCCTTAATATAATATTATTAAAGGCGAAAAAAAACTTAAAAAGGTTTAAAACTTAAGTTAATAAAGGAAAATATGAGTTAATTAAAGTTTTAAAGTAATCGTTTATTATTATAATAAATAAGATTAATTAATTGATTGATTGATTTATATTACGGGTCTAGCTAAGTTAATTCCGGTATTCCTTAATATACGGCCTTTTAACCTTATTAATAACCATAAAAACTTGATACTTATAATATTAAAGTAAAAACCGGTATTTATCAGGCCTCCACCTTTTATCCTTTAAGGTAAAGGATATTAACGGCCGTCCAGAAAGTAGTAATCTATTTATATATTTTTTATATTTTAACTCCTTTAAGAAAATCCATAATATTATAACTATATCTTTATAAAGGCTATCCTTAAACTTATTATTTTTCTATATTTTTATATATTTATATTATCTTAATTTTATATATTATTTCTAAATATCCTTATTAATACTTACGTATTTAATACATATTTTTCTTATATTATTATCGTTATTAATTCCTTTAAAGACTTTTAATAAACGTTTATTATTATATCCTTACGGCTATAAAAAATACTTTCCGGTTTATATAATTAATATAACCGGTTTCCGTTCCTTTTTTTTTTTTTTAACTGGTAACGGGCTTTTTCCGTAAAATCTTTAATAATTTTATTTATTTTTATAATAAAATTAAATTATAATAATAATTTAATAAATATTATAAACTTAATAATTACCCGGATACTTTATTTTATAAATAATATTTAACGGTAATTATAAATATTAATTTTTATAATAAATTTTAATTTAATTTCCGTAAATAAAGGATAAAAAATAAGGACGTATATAGTATTTTACTTCCTTTATCCGTATTTATATCCGGTATTTATTTAACCCCCGGTATATATAATAAATAAAAAGTAAATTAAACCGTTTTTACCCGTTTAAAATTAAATTATTAATACGTTATTACTTTTTTTTATAATATTATAATAACGGAAATACTTATTAATAATCTTTTTATTATTAAAAGTTAAATAATAATAACTTTAAAATATAAAGTCTTTATGCCTCCGTTAATGCTTAATTTATTTTATCGTAATTTATAAAATAATCGTTATAATTTTTACTTTTTAAATCCCCTTAATCTTAATTTTTCTTATATTTAACGGGAATTTATACCCGCTTAAATTAACCTTTAAGATACCGGTAAAGTTAATTTTTTTCTTAATTTATTTTTACTTTATTATAATAAGAAAAAAGATAAATATTTTTAATCTACTTTTTTTAACTTTAAACTTATTAAGATTTTAACGGATCCGTTTATTTCTTATTATTATAATTAAATATATATATTTCTTTAATTTTACTTAAACGATTATTTAATTTAATAAAACTTTAATTAACGGTATAAAAACCTTAAACTTTAATATTAAAATAAGGGTTACTTTATAGGTACCGTTAATTATTCTTAAATATTAATTCTGGACTTCCTATAATATTTAAATAAGCTTTCTCTTATATCCCGGAGTACTTTTAAATATATATTAAATAATTATAACGTATATTATAATTAACTTTATTATAACTTAATAAATAATCCGGGCCTTTTATAACGTAATTTCCTATATTAATACGGTAAGATAAATAAAATTTTTTTCCTATAAAGTTATCTTTATTTAAACTTTTCTTATATAATTTTTTAATTAAGTTTTTTATTTACTTAAAAATTAAGGACTTTAATATTAATATCCGGCTTTACCGTAATTCTATTTAAGTTTATTATAGCTATTATATTATATAACTTCGGGCTTTTAATTATATAAATAAGTTTATATTTATATAGCGTAAATTAAGCCTTATAAATTCTTATTTATTAAAAATAGACTTTATAGGTTTATTTTAATTTTAAATAATTTATACGTATAAAAATATTATAGGTTAAAAGGTAAATATTATTAATAAAGTTTTTAACTTAAACTTTTTATTTTAACTTAATAAGCTCCTTAATTAATAAACCGTTAAAGAATAAAAATAATATAAAAGAAATAAGTAATTTTTAAGGAATCCTTATTATAACGGGCTTTATTAAGCTTATTTTTTATCTTAAGTTAATCGATATAACTTAATTACTTAAAAAAAATTTTATTTACTTAATTAAGAAAAGTAATATCCCCTTTTTCCTTAAATTATATAATAACCTTTAATAATTTATTTTATTAAAAATATTTATAATATTAAAAGAAAGAAGATTTATAATATATTTCTTCCCGTAATTTTATATTATATATACGCCGTTAATTAATCTTTTAAGAATTATTTTTATTAATTAATTTCTCTTTATTTTTATTTATTAATCAGGGAAAAATCCGTAATTTTTTATATAATCGTTAAGGATCTTTATTATTACCGTTTTTAAGGCTTTCCTTAATATATATAAAAATATAATAAGTTTATAAGACTTTATTTTAAAGTAATCCGGCTTAATAAACTTCTTAAGGATAATTATTTTTATTTCCTTAAATTTATATAAGTAATAATTAACGTTAAAATATACTTAAAAAAAGTAAGTAAAAACCTTTTTAAACGGTAAAGTTATTATTATTAAGAATCTATTAAAAATCCTATTTAATCTTAAAGCTTTATCCTTCTTCGGTTTATTAATCGCCTTAATTATTATATTTTATATTATTACTTTATTTATTAATACGGGATTAAGGTATATAATATTATTAATATCGTTTAAATTAACTTCTAACGGAAAGAGGAAAAATGCTTCTTTAAGGGCCTTAATTTTACCGTTAAAGGTATTAATTAATATATTATCGGGTCTCTTAAAAGGTAAGAATTTAAAAATAAATTTTAATTTCTTATTTTATTCTTTATTATATTTTATTAACTTTTAAATATTACGAGGTAAAACCGTTAAGTTATATATTATAGATTAAAAATATTGATTGATTGATTGATTTATACTACGGGTCTAGTTAAGCTAATTCCGGCGTTCCTTAATACGCGGCCTTTTGGCCTTATTAATAACCGTAAAAACCTGATATTTATAACGTTAAGGTAAAAACCGGCATCTACCAGGCCTTTACCCTTTATCCTTTAAGGTAAAGGATATTAACGGCCGTTTAAAGAGTAATAATCTATTTATATACTTCTTATATTTTAATTCCCTTAAGAAAATCCATAATATTACGATTATATCCTTATAAAGGCTATCTTTAAGCTCGTTATTCTTCCGCTCCTTTATATATTTATATTATTTTAATCTTATATAATACCTTTAAATATCCTTATTAATATTTACGTACTTAATATATATCCTTCTTATATTATTATTGCCGTTAACTCCTTTAAAGACTTTTAATAAACGTTTATTATTATATTTTTACGGTTATAAAAGATGCTCTCCGGTTTATATAATTAATATAACCGGTTTCCGCTCCTTTTTTTTTTAACCGGTAATAAGCTTTCTCCGTAAGGTTTTCGGTAACCTTATTTATCTTTATAGCGAAATTAAATTATAATAATAATCCGGTAAATATTATAAATTTAATAATTACTTAAATACTTCGCTTTATAAATAATATTTAGCGGTAATTATAAATATTAACTTTTATAATAAATTTTAACTTAACCTCCGTAAATAAAGGATAAAAAATAAAAACGTATATAGCGTTTTATTTTTTTTATCCGTATTTATATTTAGTATTTATCCGATCCCCGGTATATATAGTAAATAAAAAGTAAGTTAAACCGTTTTTATCCGTTTAAAGTTAAATCGTTAATATATTATTACCCTTCCTTATAATATTATAGCGGTAAAGATACTTATTAATAATCTTTTTATCGTTAAAAGTTAAATAATAACGATTTTAAAATATAAAGTTTTTATATTTCCGTTAATATTTAATTTACTTTATCGTAGCCTATAAGGTAATTATTATAGTTTTTATTCTTTAAATCTTTTTGGTTTTAATTTTTCTTATATTTAATAAGAATTTATACCCGCTTAAATTAACCTCTGGGATACCGGTGAAATTAACCTTTTTTTCCGTTTATTTTTACTTTATCTTAATAGGAAAGAAAATAAATATCTTTAATTTATTCTTTTTAACTTTAAGCTTATTAAGATTCTAGCGGATCCGCCCGTTTCCTATTATTATAATTAAGTATATATATCTTTTTAATTTTATTTAAGTAATTATTTAATCTAATAAAATCTTAATTAACGGCATAAAAACCTTAAATTTTAATACCGGGATAAAGGTTACTTTATAGGTACCGTTAACCACTCTTAAATACCGATTTTAGACTTTTTATAATATTTAAATAAACTTTTTCTTATATCCTAGAGTACCCTTAAGTATATATTAAATAGCCGTAACGTATATTATAATTGGCTTTATTATAGCTTAATAAATAGTCCGGGCCTTTTATAATATAACTTTTTATATTAATATAACGAGATAAATAAAGCTTTTTTCTTATAAAGTTATTTTTTTTAAACTTTTCTTATATAGTCTTTTTAATTAAGCTTTTTATTTACTTAAAGGTTAAGGACTTTAATATTGGTATCCGGCTTTATTATAACTTTACTTAAGTTTATTATAATTATTATATTATATAACTTTAAGCTTTTAATTATATAGATAAGTTTATACTTATATAACGTAAATTAAGCCCCATAAGTTCTTGTTTATTAAAGATAAATTTTATAGGTTTATTTTAATTTTAAATAATTTATATATATAGAAATATTATAGGTTAAGAAGTAAATATTATTAATAAAGCTTTTAACTTAAACCTTTTATTTTAATTTAATAAGCTTTTTAATTAATAAACCGTTAAAAAATAAAAATAATATAAAAGAAATAAATAATCCTTAAGGAATTTTTATTATAGCGGGCTTTATTAAGCTTATTTTTTATCCTAGATTAATCAATATAATTCGGTCGTTTAAGAAACTTTTCATTTATTTAATTAAGAAAAATAATATTCTTTTTTTCCTTAAGTTATATAATAACCTTTAATAATTTATTTTATTAAAAGTATTTATAATATTAAAAGAAAGAAGATTTATAATATATTTCTTCCCGTAATCTTATACCGTATATATGCCGTTAATTAATCTTTTAAGGGTTATTTCTGTTAATTAATCTTTTTTTATTTTTATTTATTAATTAAGGAGAAGTCCGTAATTCTTTATATAGTTATTAAGGATCCTTATTATTATTGTTTTTAAAGCCTTCTTTAACGTATATAAGAGTATAATAAGTCTATAAGATTTTACCTTAAAGTAATCCGGTTTAATAAGTTTTTTAAGGATAATTATCTTTATTTCTTTAAACTTACGTAAGTAATAATTAACGTTAAAATATACTTAAAAGAAATAAGTAAAGACCTTTTTAAAAGGTAAAATTATTATTATTAAGAATTTATTAAGAATCTTATTTAATTTTTAAGGCTTTATCCTTTTTTAATTTATTAATCGCTTTAATTATTATATCTTATATTATTACCTTATTTATTAATATAAGGTTAAAATATAAAACGCTATTAATATTGTTTAGGTTAGCTTTTAATAAAGGGGGAAAAATATTCCTTTAAGGACCTCGATTTTACCGTTAAAAATATTAATTAATATATTATTAAGTTTCTTAAGGGACGGGAATTTAAGGATAAACTTTAATTTTTTACTTTATTCTTTATTATACTTTATTAACTTTTAAATACTATAAGATAAAACCGTTAAATTATATATTATAAATTAAAAGTATATTTATTTAATCTTTTTAATAATCTTTTCCTTTTTTTTTTTAAGTAACCTTTAATTAATTAAGTATTTCTTAATTTTTATACTTAAAAGTTTATTTAATTAACTTTTTTATTTTTATAATTATAATTATATATCCTTTATTTTAATAGGTTTTAACTCTTTAAGAGGGTTTTATTATTGGAATAATCTTATTAATTACTTTATTTAATGCCTTTATTATTCGTTTTATAAAGAGGTCGATTTAATTTTTATTATTTAATTAAGGGAGGTCTGTAAATTATATTATTATTTTTTCTGCTTTTATATAAACCTCTATTTTCTTAACCGTTTTTTACGCCTTCTTTATTAATAATAATATAATCGTATTAATGGTTTAATTTAAGGTTATTTATATTAATATATAATCCGAGCTATATTTTAAGTCCTTTTATAGCTTATATATTATAACCGTACCGGCAACCTTTTCCGTATTAAAGGCTAGATTAATTGTCGTTTTAAATTTATAACTTTCTTATATAATAATCCCTTATAATATTAATAATAAAAAGTTAACTTAAATAATAATTATTAATAAGTTATTTAATTTAATATAATTTATTATATGCTTTTCCTTATTTTATATATAGTAATATAAGTTAAAGTCTTTAAATAATATATATTTACTTAAAGTAATTAAAACCTTTTTAAATAATAATATTATAAAAGGTCCTTTTTTATTAATCGGCGGCGGATTATATACGTTATAAATATTAAGATCGCTTTTTAAGTCCCTTTTTTTTATAATATAAAATATATAAAGGTTTTTATTATAATAAGTAATATGTTAATTATTTACGTTAAACCGTTTATTTATAAAGAAGTATATTTTAATTATTTTATTCCCCTTAAAAATTAAATAAAACCCCTTTTTCGGATTAATAAATAAATATATATATAAGCTATATAATAATTCCTATATTATTATAACGTTAACGTTTTTAACTTTTTTAAACTTAAATATTAATATTACGGTTTTAATTCTTTTATTATAAACGTTATATTATATTATTCTTAAAAACGTTAATATATTATATATTAACCTTTATAAAGGCTCCCTTTTTTATACCCGTTTAAGTTACGGACTTCTTATTAAAATTAAGCGTTTTTTAATTAAATACCTTTCCGGCTATTATTAAAGATATAAAACGGCCAGCTTTTAAAATCAGGATCGTAAAGAGCTTTTTCTTTTTTACCGTTATTTACCTTTTATTATTTAATTAATTAAGTTTATATCTTAAGGTTATTTTTAATTAACTTATTAAATTAATTTTATACGTATTATACCATTAGATTTTCATAATTATCCGGGTTTCCTTATATTTAATCTCCTTAGTTTTTATTATATACTTAGAATCCTATATTAAGTATCCCTCCTTATTATATATAACGTATTTAAGTATACTTTTTATAAGCCCCTTAATTATTAACTTTATATACTTATGGGTATTATAGCCCTTAACGTAGACCGTATACTTCGTAATATTAAGGTATTTCATAATAATATATTTATAATTTTAATACTTAAAATATTAATAAATATTAACCGTTTTATTTTATAATTAAGTTATTTTAAGAGATCCTTTTTTAATAATCTTTTTATTTAAGACGTTATTATATATCTTTATTAACGTTATACTTAATATAATAATAAAGTACCTTTTTATACGTTTTAAGGAGTTAAGTCTTTTTATTACCGGCGGAAGTTTATAGTTAACGATTTTAAGCTTTAAGTAAAGAATTATATTTTCCTTTTTTATATTTTTTAATATAGCCTTTTTCTCGGCTTTTTTAAAACGTAATAAATATATCTTATTTATTATAATAATAAACGATTACCTTAAAACCTTAATTAATTTATATTTTCCTTTATTAATTTAAGTTTTAAATTTTTTAAGTTTTCTTTTATCTTTAAAAATATTATATTAAGGAAAATATTTTTACTTTATAGTTTACGTATTATAATAATTTATTTTATTAATAATTCCGTTATTACTTTAAAAGCCTTTATTAATTATAATAGGTTTATTTTTACCGCCGTATTCCTTTTCTTATTATTAAATAGGCGGATTATTATTATCTTTATCTTTTTTAATATAGTCGCTTTTTCCTCCGTTATCTTTTTATTCTTTACCGTAAGTATTCCCTTTATTACCTTTATTGCTTAACTTTCTTTTATTTAAGGGGTTATTACCTTTATATTTTCATTTTATATACTTAATTTTAAACCGTTATCTTTATTCCCCGTTAACGCTTTTACTCCCGCTTTTTAAGAGCCCCGTAAGCGCTCCGTTTTCCTTAATTTTATTTCTATTTTTATATAAAAGTCCTTTACGCCTTTTAATTTAATCTATAGTATTAATTAGGTTTTTAATATAATATCTTTCTACTTTATTATAAGGAGTCCTTTTAAGGTTTTTACCGTTTCCTTTACCGCTTTCTCGCCTTTCTTTATTAACTAACGTATTATCTCCGCTTTTTACTTTTAATCCCTTAAGGTCCCGTTTTTTTTATTAACTTTATTCCTTTTTTATATACCCTTAATAATATTTTTATTATAATCTTTTTATTTTTTCCTTCCGTTCGTACCCTTTATTATTAATATTATACCGGCCTTTTTACCCCCTTATTTACCTATTATTTCCGTACTATTATTACGCGTTTTATGCGCTTTAATATGTGTATTCTATTAACCTTAATTTCCTTATTTATTTTAAGTATTATCCGGCTTATTATTATTATATTACCCGTACGTATTATCGCCGTTTCTATTAATATAAGTTATTTACCCGTTTATTACCTTATTTTTAATTATTATATTACTTCTATTTATTATACTTAATATACTCCTTTCATTATCGTTAAAGCTATATATATACGCATCGTTTTGGACCTCTGGGGTCCCTTTGTTCGTCGCCATCTCTCTTTCAATCAGATTAAAAATATATTTACTTAATTTTTTTAATAGTTCTTTCCTTTTCTTCTTAAGTAATTTTTAATTAATTAAATATTTTCTGGTTTTTATATTTAAAAGCTTATTTAATTAACCTTTTTATTTTTATAATTACAGTTATATAACCTTTATTTTAATAAGTTTTAACTCTTTAAGAAGGTTTCGTTATCGGAATAATCTTATTAATTACTTTATTTAATACCTTTATTATTTATTTTATGAAAAAATTAGTCCGGTCTTTATTATTTAATTAAAGGAGGTCTATAAATTATATTATTATCTCTTCCGTTTTTATATAAACCTTTATTTTCTTAATTATTTTTTACGCTTTTTTTACCGGTAATAATATAATCGTATTAACGGTTTAATCTAAGGTTATTTATATTAATATATAGTTTAAGTTATATTTTAAGTCCTTTTATAGTTTATATATTACAATTATATTAATAACCTTTTCCGTATTAAAGGTTAAATTAATCGTTATTTTAAATTTATAACTTTTTTACGTAATAATCTTTTATAATATTAATAATAAAAAAATTAACTTAAACGGTAATTATTAATAGATTATTTGATTTAATATAATTTATTATATACTTTTTTTTTATTCTATATATAATAATATAAATTAAAGTTTTTAAGTAATATATATTTATTTAAAGTAATTAAGATTTCTTTAAATAACGATATTATAAAAGGTTTTTCTTTATTAACCAGCGGCGGATTATATATATTATAGATATTAAGGTCGCTTTTTAAATCCCCTTTTTTATAATATAGAATATATAAAGGTTTCTATTATAATAAGTAATATCCTAGTTATTTATATTAAGCCGTTTATTTATAAAGAAATATATTTTAATTATCTTATCCCCTTTAAAAATTAAATAAAATTTTTCCTTCGGGTTAATAAATAAATATATATATAGGTTATACGGTAATTCCTATATTATTATAACGTTAACGTTTTTAATTTTTTTAAATTTAAATATTAATATTATAGCTTTAATTCTTTCGTTATAAATATTATATTATATTACTTTTAAAAACGTTAATATATTATATATTAACCTTTATAAAAACTTCCTTTTTTATACTTATTTAAATTATAGACTTCTTATTAAAGTTAAGCGTTTTTTAACCTGGTACTTTCCCGGCTATTATTAAAAACGTAAGATGGCTAGCTTTTAAGGTTAAAATCATAAAGAGTTTTCTTTTTTTTATTATAATTTATTTTTTATTATTTAATTAATTAAATTCGCGTCTTAAAGTTACCTTTAATTAACTTATTAAATTAATCTTATATATATTATATCGTTGGATTTTCGCGGTTATCCGGGTCTTTTTATATTTAATCTCTTTAACTTTTATTATATACTTTAAATTTTATATTAAATATCCCTTCTTATTATATATAGCGTATTTAAGTATATTCTTTATAAGTCCCTTAATTATCAGCTTTATATATTTATAGGTATTATAACCCTTAAAGTAAATTATATACTTTATAATATTAAGGTATTTTATAATAATATATTTATAATTTTAATACTTAAAATATTAATAAATATTAATTGCTTTATCTTATAGTTAAGTTATTTTAAGGGATCCCCTTTAATAATCTTTTTATTTAAAACGTTATTATATATTTTTATTAACGTTACGCTTAATATAATAATAAAGTACTTTTTTATACGTTTTAAAAAGTTAAGTCTTTTTATTACCGGCGGAAGCTTATAATTAATAATTTTAAGTTTTAAGTAAAAAACCGTATTCTTTTTTTCTATATTCTTTAACGTGGTTTTTCTTTCGGCTTCCTTAAAATATAATAAATATATTTTATTTATTATGACGGTAAACGATTATTTTAAAATTTTAATTAATTTATACTTTTTTTTATTAATTTAAGTTTTAAACCTCTTTAAGTTTTCTTTCGTTTTTAAAGACGTTATATTAAGGAGGATATCTTTACTTTATAATTTATATACCGTAATAATCTGTTCTATTAATAATTCCGTTATTACCTTAAAAGTTTTTATTAATTATAACGGGTTTACTTTTACCGTTATATTCCTTTTTTCGTTATTAAATAAGCAGATTATTATTATTTTCACCTTCCTTAATACGGCCGCCCTCTCTTCTGTTATCTTTTTATTTTTTACCGCGGGTACCCTTTTTATTACCTTTATTACCCAGCTTTTTCTCATTTAAGGGGCCGCCGTTTTCGTACTTTCGCCTTATATACTTAACTTTAAACCGCCGTCTTTACTTTTTATTAACGTTTTCGTTACCGCCCCTTAAGAGCCTTATATCTGCTCCGTCTCCCCTTGTTTTACCCCTATTTTTATATAGAAATCCCTTACGTTTTTTAGTTTAATCTGTAATATCGGCTAGGTCTTTAATATAATATTTCTCTATTTTATTATAAGGAGTCCTTTTAAGGTTTTTATTGCCTCCCCTATTACCCTCTTACCTTTATTTATTGGGTAACGTACCGTCTCCGCTTTTTACTTTTAATCCCTTAAAATCTTATCCTCTTTATTAACTTTATTTCTTTTTTATATATCCTTAATAATACTTTTACCGCGGTCTTCTTACCTTTTCCCCCCGCCCGTACCCTTCGCCGTTAATACTATACCGGTTTTTTTACCCCCTTATTTACTTATTACCTCCGTATTATTATTATATATTTTATATACCTTAATACGCGTATTTTATTAACCTTAATTTTTTTATTTATTTTAAGCGTTATCCGGCTTATTATTATTATATTACTTATACGCGTTATCGCTATTTCTATTAATATAGGCTACTTACCCGTTTATTACCTTATTCTTAACCATTATATTACTTTTATTTATCGCACTTAATATACTTCTCTTATTATTATTAAAGCTATACGTATACGTATCGTTTTAGACCTCTGGGGTCCCTTTGTTCGTCGCCATCTATTCTATATCTTTTCCTTATATATTTATATCCTTAATAAATAAGATATACTTATTATATTTTATAAAAACCAAAAAAGAGGTTATATTAAAGAATATAAAAAAAAGAATATGGTTCTTTATTTAAAGCTTAAGATTATTAACTATAAACTTCCTTTAATAATAAGGAAACTTAATTCCTTAAAACGCGTAAAAAGGTATTTTATTATTATATTAAACGTAACGTTAATAAAAATATATAATAATATTTTAAATAAAGGAATTATTAAAAAAAAATCGTTTAAAATAATCCGGTTATAAAATAAAACGGCGGATATTTATTAGTATTTTAAATATTAAGGCTATAAATATATTATTATAAAGTATTTTAATACTATAAAATATATAGTTTACGTTAAAAGTTACAATACCTATAAGTATATAGAGTTAATAATTAAAAGACTTATAAAAAATATACTTAAATACGCTATATATAATAAGGAAAAATACTTAATATAAGATTTTAAATATATAATAAAAGCCAGGGAGATTAAACGTAAAAAAACCCGGATAATTATAAAAATCTAACGGTATAATATATACGGAGTTAATTTAATGGGTTAATTAAAAATAGCCTTCAAATGCGAACTTAATTAATTAGATAATAAGGGATAAATAATAATAATAAATAAAATAAAGAAAAGGAAGCTTTTTACGATTTTAATTTTAAAAGCCGGTTGTCTTATATTTTTAATAATAACCGGAAAGGTATTAAGTTAGAAAACGTTTAACTTTAATAAAAAATCCGTAATTTAAATAAATATAAATAAAAAAGCCTTTATAAAAGTTAATATATAATATATTAACGCTTTTAAGAATAATATAATATAACGTTTATAATAAAAGAATTAAAGTAATAATATTAATATTTAAGTTTAAAGAAATTAAAAACGTTAATATTATAATAATATAAGAATTACCGTATAGCCCGTATATATATTTATTTATTAACCCGGAGGAAGGATTTTATTTAACCTTTAAAAAAAATAAAAATAATTAAAATATACTTTTTTATAAATAAGTAGTTTAATATAAATAATTAGTATATTACTTATTATAATAGAAACCTTTATATATTCCGTATTATAAAGGAAAAAGACTTAAAAAACGACCTTAATATTTATAATATATATAATCCGTTACCGGTTAATAAAAAAAGATTATTTACGATACCGTTAATTTTAAAAATCTTAATTACTTTAAGTAAATATATATTACTTAAAAATTTTAACTTATATTACTATATATAAAACGAGGAAGGACGTATAATAAATTATATTAAATCGGATAACCTATTAATAGTTATTATTTAAGTTAATTTTTATTATTAATATTATAAGGGATTATTACGTAAAAGAGTTATAAGTTTAAAATAACGATTAATTTAACTTTTAATACGGAAAAAATTATTAGCGCGGTTATAACGTATAAATTACGAGAAAACTTAAAATATAACTCGGATTATATACTAATATAAATAACTTTAAATTAAACCGTTAATACGACCTTATTATTACCGGTAAGGAAAGCGTAGAAAATAATTAAAATAATAAAAATTTATATAAAAACGGAAAAGATAATAATATAATTTATAAACCTCCTTTAATTAAATAATAAAGATTAAATTGACCTTTTTATAAAATAAATAATAAAAATATTAAACGAAATAATTAACAAAATAATCTTAATAATAAAACCCTTTTAAAAAGCTAAAACCTATTAAAATAAAGGATATATAACCGTAACCGTAAAGGTAAAAAAGCTAATAAAGTAAACTTTTAAATATAAAAATTAAAAGATACTTAATTAATTAAGGGTTACTTAAAAAGAAAAAGAGAAAATTATTAAAAAGGCTAAGTAAATATACTTTTAATTTATAATATATAACTTAATAGTTTTACTCTATAATATTTAAAAGTTAATAAAATATAATAAAGGATAAAATAAGAAATTAAAGTTTATCCTTAAATTCCCGCCCCTTAAAAGACTTAATAATATATTAATTAATACCTTTAACGGTAAAATTAAGGCCCTTAAAAAAGTATTTTTCCCCCCTCCGTTAAAAATTAACTTAAATAATATCGATAATATTATATACCTTAATCTTATATTAATAAATAAGGTAATAATATAAGATATAATAATTAAAATAATTAATAAATTAAAGAAAAATAAAGTTTTAAGACCGAATAAAATCCTTAATAGATTCCTATTAATAATAATATTATTATTTAAAAGGGTCTTTATCTATTTTTTTTTAAATATAACTTAACGTCGGTTATTATTTACGTAAATTTAAAGAAATAAAAATAATTATCCTTAAGAAGCTTATTAAGCCGGATTACTTTAAGGTAAAATCTTATAAACCTATTATACTCCTTTATACGTTAAAAAAGGCCTTAAAGATAATAATAATAAAGATCCTTAATAACTATATAAAAATTATAGACTTCTCCTTAATTAATAAATAAAAGTAAAGAAAAATTAATTAATAAAAATAACCCTTAAAGGATTAATTAACGGTATATATATAATATAAAATTACGGGGAAAATATATTATAAATCTTCTTTCTTTTAATATTATAAGTATTTTTAATAAAATAAACTATTAAAAGTTATTATATAACTTAAAGAAAAAAAGGATATTACCTTTTTTAATTAAATAAATAAAGAGTTTTTTAAGTAATTAAGTTACGTTAATTAACTTAAGATAAAAAATAAGTCCAATAAAACCCACTATAACGGGGATTCCTTAAAGATTGTTTATTTTTTTAATATTTTTTTTATTTTTTAACGGTTTATTAATTAAAAAGTTTATTAAATTAAAATAAAAAATTTAAGTTAAAAGTTTTATTAATAACGTTTACCTTTTTAACTTATAGTATTTCTATATGTATAAATTATTTAGAAGTAAAATAAACTTATAAAGTTTATCTTTAATAAATAAGAACTTATAAAATTTAATTTATACCGTATAATATAAGTTTATTTATATAATTAAAAGCTTAAAGTTATATAATATAATAGCTATAATAAACTTAAATAAAATTACAATAAAGCTGGATATTAATATTAAAGTCTTTAATTTTTAAGTAAATAAGAAATTTAATTAAAAAGATTATATAAAAAAAGTTTAAAAAAAATAACTTTATAAGAAAAAAGCCTTATTTATTTTATTATATTAATATAAAAAATTATATTATAAAAGGCCCGGATTATTTATTAAGTTATAATAAAGTTAATTATAATATACGTTATAATTATTTAATATATATTTAAAGGTACTCCGGGATATAAGAAGGAATTTATTTAAATATTATAGAAAGTCCAGAATTAATATTTAAAAATAATTAATAATACTTATAAAATAATTTTTATTTTAATATTAAAGTTTAAGGTTTTTATATTATCAATTAAAGTTTTATTAAATTAAATAATCGTTTAAATAAGGTTAAAGAAATATATATACTTAATTATAATAATAAAAAACGGACGGATTTATTAGAATCTTAATAAACCTTAAGTTAAAGAAAATAAATTAAAGATATTTATCCTTTTTTTTATTAAAATAAAATAAGAATAAGTTAAAAGGGAAATTAACCTTATTAATATCCCGGAAGTTAATTTAAATACGTATAAACTTTTATTAAACGTAAAAAAGATTAAAATTAAAAGGATTTAAAAAATAAAAATTATAATAATTATTTTATAAGTTATAATAAAATAAATTAAATATTAATAAAAATTTAAAGACTTTATATTTTAAGGTTATTATTATTTAACTTTTAATAATAAAAAGATTATTAATAAGTATTTCCGCCGTTATAATATTATAAGGAAAAATAATAATATATTAATAATTTAATTCCGGACGGATAAAAACGATTTAACTTATTTCCTATTTATTATATATATTAAAGGTCGGATAAACGCCGGATATAAATATAAATAAAGAAAGTAAAATATTATATATATTTTTATTTTTTATTTTTTATTTATAAAAATTAAATTAAAACTTATTATAAAAGTTAATACTTATAATTATTATTAAATATTATTTATAAAATAAAATATCCGGGTAATTATTATATTTATAATATTTATTAAATTATTATTATAGTTTAACCTTATTATAAAAATAAATAAAGTTATTAAAGATTTTACGGAAAAAACCTATTATTAATTAAAAAAGAAAAAAAGAAATAAAAATTAATTATATTAATTATATAAACCGGAAAATATTTTTTATAGCCGTAAGGATATAATAATAAACGCTTATTAAAAGTCTTTAAAGGAATTAACGATAATAATAGTATAAAAGGAATATATATTAAATACGTAAATATTAATAAAAACATTTATAAATATTATATAAAGTTAAAGTAATATAAATATATAAAAGAACGGAAAAGTAATAAGCTTAAAAATAGTTTTTATAAGGATATAGTTATAATATTATAAATTTTCTTAAAGGAGTTAAAATATAAAAAGTATATAAATAGATTATTACTCTTTAAACGGCCGTTAATATCCTTTATTTTAAGGGATAAAAGGTAAAAACTTTATAAACGCCGGTTTTTACTTTAACGTTATAAGTATTAGGTTTTTACGGTTATTAGTAAAATTAAAAAACCACGTATTAAGGAACGCCGGAATTAACTTAACTAGATCCGTAATATAAATCAATCAATCAATCAATATTAAATACTTTTAAACGAAAAAAAACGTAAAGTATTTTAGTAGTTTTAAAATAATACTTATTATTAGGGAGGATATCCGTATTATTAAATCGGAGATTCTATACGGGTTAATCAATAATTAAGATAATAACTTAAGAAAAACGATTTTATTATAATTTATTAAGTTATAGGAAAACAAAAAAATATTGGATAATATTAAGTTTAAGAAACAAGGTTATTTAAATACTTATTACGTTATTTAAATAACCCTAAAACTTACGCTTTTAAATCTTATAAATAAGTATAATTGATTACCGTATAAGTTTTTAATATTAACGTAATTTATATTTAATAGCCTTATTTTTAATACTTTTTTATATAAAGTAAAATAAGATAATCTTTTTATATAATTAAAAGTTAATAAATTCCTTTAAATAGATTTAATAATAATAAAATAAATAATTATTAATTATCGCTTAAATATATTATATATTATAAAGTCGATTTACGTTTAAATAATAATTATTAAAAAAAACTTTCTTTAATATTTTTAGCTTTTATAGTACTTATAACGTAGAAAATATTTAATTATATTAATTATTATTTAAGCGATTTATTAAATTATATTTATATTTATTGATTATTTTAAATAATAAAACTATATTATACGGTTTTATTATAAATTATATTTAATTTTATAATTCGTTTTTAAAATAAATATAATTAAGATTTAATATTAAAGTTAATATATTTTCCTTAAATAAATTTAACGTTACTTTAAGTATTATTACTTTATTTTAATTTAAATATATATTTAATACCTTAATATTTTACTTTAATCCCTTTTTTCCTAGAACGGGGGCTAATACGTAATAACGGGTAAAAAAAATTTATTTTCCTTATTATTAATTTTATTATTAATTCCGTTTACGTAGCTTTTGTTACTGTAATTTATTAATACCCTTTTAATTAATTTTTTTATTAAAGGATTATTATTATTATTTTCCTTTTTCCATTTTAATTAAGTTAATTTTACTTTATTTCTTAAAATAAGCTTTGATAACGGTATTATATCTTTATTAATATTTTTATTATTAAAAGAAAATTTATTCTATATTAAATCCTTTTTATTTAGCGTTTAATTAAAATTATTTATAAAATTATTAAAGTAATAATAAAAAAGAAAAAAGAATATTATAAATATTAAAAAGCTTAATAAAATACTTAATTATATTAAATTATTTAAATAAAGTATAAAAAATTTCTTAAGAATATTTATAAAATAACAAAATTATTATACCGTTCATAAAGCTTAAAGGTAGTTCCTTAATTATAAATTTACCGATTTAATAAATAATAATCGATTCTTAAAAATAATTGGATACGGAAAGGTAATAAACGTATTTAGGAAAAAAAGCTTATTATAATTAAAATATAAATTATTAAAGAAGATTTAAGCTATTATTTAATATCCGTTTTTTAAGCCGTAATAGCCTCTTATAAAAAGTAAAAAGTTCGGTTTATTAACTTCGATTTAAAGAACGATATTTATTATTTAATTATTAACGTTTCGGAGTTTCAATTTACTTTAAGGTATTTTTTACGCCGGGACTATAAAAAAGGACGTTTAATATATATATTTTACCGGGCCTTAATAAATATTATTATTCGCGATCCTTTATTATATTTTACGATTATAATTATTAAATAACTTTTAAACCGTACTTAAACTATATTTTTATTAAAATAAAGCTTAATATTAAGTTCTTAATACATTATAATACTTTAAGCTTTCCGTATCTTATATAATAATTTAAAGGAGAATGGAAAGGGGGAAACCAAGGAAGACACAAAACTTGTAACTGGGTGTATAAAGGGGTGAAAACACTAAAAGGGCTGATTAAGGGTAAAATTACTTCATATATACTTTAAGAAGGGAAAGTAAGATTAAATAAATCAATATAGAGAACCTATACCTTACCAACTTATATAGGGGCTGCGGCCCATCTTTAATTGTACTCTATTGCCACCTGTTATTTTATTATTTTTGCTCTTTCCTTCCTTTTTATCTTTTCTGGCGGTCCTAGGAAGGCTTTTATCTACTTATATATATCAGGGAATTCGGTCTGGTTATACGATTTAATCGCAAATAACCCACCGTACCTTTTCCTTAATTAACGGCAATAAAAACTATAAAGATATTATATTAAACCGACCTTTATTATTATTATATTATATATATATAACGAGAGCAATAGGCTATAGATTTATATATATTTACAGAATATTTCTAACTACCACTTACTTATTAAATAAATATTAAAATCAAGAAAAATAAAGGCATTTAAGTAATCCTTTTCTAAGTACCCTTATTCGGATATTCTTATTACCACCCTTAATCAATACGGGGACCCTATTCGTACGTATCGGTAAAGCATTATTGATATTTATTAATTAACTATTAACCATTAAAAATCAAAAAGTAAAGAAAAACGATAACTTTTTTAAAGTACCTTAATTATAAAAGGATAATAATACCTTTTATATTAACGACGGGCCTAAACCTTAATCAGGAAATAATTATATATATTACCGGATGTTCTAAATTATTATTAAGGAAATTATAATCTATATATTAATATAAGCCGCTTTCTTAAAATAAAAGAAATTAAAGTAATTAAAAAGAAAAAAATAGAAAAAATTAATTACTTTAAATGACGTAAAGCTACTATTTAATAATTAACGACCGTAATAATTAAAATATAAGACTCGTTAAGTTAATATAAACAATTAAACCCGATCAAATTATAAATCTCGTTAAATTATCTTAAGTAATTAAATTATTTATTTTATAAAACGATTTTAAGCAACCGAACTATAAATCTCGTAAAACGATTTTAAGTAATTAACTTATCTATTATAAGTAAGATTCTTTAATTTAATTTGGAGTATCGTATATATTCCTTAAAGATATAGAGTTAATCCTGAAGATTATTTTATACCGGGTAAACGATCTTTTAAAACCCGTAAGTAATATTAAGTACCTCGATATTAATAAGTATATAAGATTCCTTAATAATTATCGGAATAATTGAATTAAACTATATATCTTAATAATAAGGGTAATAAAAATAAAATTCCTTAATAAAACTTAAATAATCATATATATTACTTAAAGAAATATTTCTTATTGGAACGTAAATTATTAAGTTAAAAGTTATTCAACGGTAATTAAGTTTTAGATTACTTATAAAGGTTTAAACCGGTCTTTAAAATTCCTGGGAAATAACTATAGGCTATATAATATACTAGCCGGACGTAATAGGCCCTTTATTTTAAGTTATAAATTAAGTAACTAAAAATTGAAAAATTAAAGAATAAACTAGGAGAATAAATAATAAAAAGAAGTAAATAATAAAACCAATTAAGGGAATTAATAAGAAAGAATAGAAATAAATATATTTATAATAATAATTATATTATATATATATTAAGAATATTAATAATAACTTATAGTGGTTATTAACGTGAAACTTACTTAATTTAATAACACCCTCCTTAAAACTTTCCCGTATAAAAGGTAAAAAAAATCAAAATAGATAACTAGAATTTACTTTAATTTAAAAGGGAAATATAAATTTATAATAAAATATAATTTATATATACTTATATAATAAATTAAGAGACCAGAAAAACCCGATTAACGTTATATAATTATATATTAATTTAACCCTTTCCTTAAAAAAAAAAAAGTAAAAAAAAGATAAAAATAAAATATAATTATTCGGAATAACCGTAAACCCCTTTCTTTAAAATACTTTTATCAATATTAATAATATATTAAGGATAATATATTTTATTTTATATATATTTTAATATCCTTAAAATAGGAAAAATAAAGTTAAGTATTATTCTATAAATTAAGGAACCAATTATAATATTATTACCCCCTTTATTATTATTTTATTTCCTTTATTAAAAAAAATATATACCCTTTTACTTTATATTAAATAAAGGATAAAGAAAATTAGGATAAATTCGTATAAATCACGGGGCCATCCCGTATTTATTAATAATTATAAATATTATTAAAAACCACTTAATAATAAACCTTATTAATTTTTCTTTAAGAAATAACGAAATGTTATTAAGAATCTTTTAATCCTTTAAATTTAAAGGGGAATTAATTAATATATATAAAGTAAAAAAGGTATTTAAATAATTCTAGGTATCTTTTTTAATAATAATAATAAAGTTAAATATAAAAGAAGACTCCGTAATATTATTAATAATCTTAATTTTTACTTTAAAATTATCGGAAACTTTATAATAAAGAATTATAATATAACCCGGGATTAAGACTTTATTTTATAAATTAAAAGAACTTAATAAGTAAAAAGGTAAATTAAATAATATATAAAAATAAATCCGTAATATATAAGAAAAAATCAGAAAAGATACCTTTTTTAATTAATAAATAAACGCAATAAATATAAAACTTAAAGGAAATATAATATATTAAGCTAAATAGCCAGAAATTAAAGTTTTATTTACGGATAAAGCAATAAATAATACTATAAAAGAAAATATAAAGAACTTCTAGAAATTATTAAGTTAAGAATTCTTAAAATTAAATCTTAATAATTTTACGGAATAAGTAATAAATAATATTAAAATATTATCTTAAAAAATTAACTTTATCCTTAATTACTATAAATATATATTCCGTATTATATATAACTTAAATAGAAAAAATATTAAACCCAAAAGGTCAAAGAATACGATAAATAATATAATTAAATATATATTAAAAGACGTAATTTGTCAGGGTTTAGGGGTGTTGGTAACTCAGGAGTAGGCCCTACCGGGCCTATCCCGGGCCAAGCCCGGGGTTAATCCGGTACCCAGGAGTGTCACCGACTGGGTATATTAGGGCCTTCAGCCCCTTTATTCTTATACCTTTATATTTTAATATCTTTAATTATACGTAATATACCCTTTGCCTTTTAATTATTTTAAAAGGGCTTATACTTTAATATTATATTAAAGTTAATCCATTTACGCCCTTATAGGGAGTAACGAAGTAAAATAAAGGCTTTTATTAATAATATTTATTAATAACGGATAATAAGCCGATAATTAAAAACAATATTAAATAAGCGGTAATTACGGTTAAACGTACGGCGATTAATATCCGGACGGGCTATAGGAAAACGTCGATAATTAAAACGGGAGGTTACGATAGCTTTAAATAGGTAAATATTAATTTTATTAAATTATATAAAGAATCGATTTAAGGGTTAAACCTTAATAAGGTAATTTAAAGGTTATAAATAAAATAAACCTTAAAAAAACCATTATAAATTTAGTTAAAAATAAATTTATAAAAGCTTATAAAATCTTTACTTATTATTTACCTTTTTTTCTCTTTAAAACCTTTAATTAATATATCTGGTTTTATATTTATTTTATAATATAAAATATTTAATATCCGGAAGAAAAATATTTTAAAGAGTATTCTATAATATAAAAGAGTAATATTAAACCCTATTATAATATAAATTTTATTATTTTACCTTACGATATTACCCTTATAATATAGAATCCGTCTAATAAAAAGGTTAAAAAACTTATCTTTTTCCCTTTTCCTAATCTTTTCTTTTATTTATTTTTATCCCTCCTTAATTTTAATTTACTTTTTACTTACTCTTTATTTATTAAGATTATAAATAATAAACCCTAATAATCTTCTTTATTAAAAACCTTTATATTAAAATATAATTTATAAAACGGTTCTTAAAAGGACCTTAATTAATTAATATTATTTATTAAAAATAAGGCCTTTCCCCGGTAAAGTAAAAAAAATAAGGACCCAATAGATTACTTAATTACCGGGAATCCGGTTTCCGATAATAATTACGAAGGATATAAAAATTATATTGCCCGCCGGTATCGCTATAAATTAAAGGATATTATTCCGAAAAAATTAATTAAACGTACTTTATACTTTATAAAAATCTATATTTATTTTATTTTTTAATTTATATTATTTAAGAAATTTAAGGAATTCTTAAAATAATTGGATTTTTTACGTTAAAAACGTAACGTTAATATATAATATTATAAAGACGTAAATAATAAAATATAAATCCTTTAAATAAAATTAAACGATATTAAGAGGGATTTATAATTAAAAATAAATTAAATTATCCGTTTATAATAATAAAACTATAATAATTCCTTTCCCCTGGAAAACTTAAATTATCTTAAAACGTTAAAAATCTATAATTATAAATTAAAAAATTAAAACGTAGATTTTATTATTAAGCTTAAAAATCTCCGACAGAATAATCCAGCCTTCCCACTTTACCGATTTACGGTATTTTTTACTTTTTATAAAAAGTTTAAGTTAATTAAAATTAAGGATCTTAAATTCTTTATTAATAAGGATTATAGTTAATACCGTTTCTTTAAATATTACGTTATTATTAAGTTCCGGACGAATAAAAATTAATACTTAATTATATAAACTTAAGTCGATTATATCTTAATATTATTAAGTTTTAAAATCCTTAAATAATTAAAAACGGAATATAATAATAATATTTCATTAAGCTTTTAAACCTTTAAGGAATTCTAGATTTTTTTAAACTAAATTTTTAAAAACGTTAATTAAAAAAAAAAATTAAATTAATAATTTTTAAACCCTAAGAATATTAATTAAGGATAGATTTATTATATTTTATTTTAATTTTATCCGCTTAATTAAAATTTTTAAATATATAAATTTTAAAAAGAACCTAAAAATTATAATTTATAAATTAATTACTTAACTCCTTAATTAGTTTTATGAAAAATTCCTTTAAGGAAGTTATAATTTAAATAACTTAAATAAGACCCGTATATATTTTAAGAAGATAAACCGTTTTTAACGTTCAGAATATTACCGTTAATAAAAAACCTTTAATCCGAATAAGATCTTTATTAAGGAAATTAAGGAGACTATAAGAACCTATATTACTTCTTTTAAATTCTTCGGCGGAATAAAAAGTTTCAGAGGATTTAAATTCCGATAAATTACTCCCGCCGTTATAAAATTAACTCCCCCTTTAAACGTTAAATACTTTACTTATTAAGGGAATTATTTCCAAGCCGATTACCTTAACCGTTAATATAATTAAAATAATACTCGGGAGCGTTCCGTTTAAATTTATTATATTACTTTTAATTTAAATGAAGAATTTACTTATAATTAAAACGGCCGGATTTTTTATATTTTTAAAAATATTTTATTTAATAATTTAAACGGACCGTTAATAAAAGATTAAACTCTATAGAAGTTATTATAAAGGATAAAAATACGTATTATTTTTAAATTTTAACGATCGGGTATATTAAAAGTATTAAAGATTTTTTTAATATTTAAGATAATAAACCTTAAATTATTAATAGGTTTATAAGTTACGGAAATTAATACTTTCCTTTATCCTTTTTAATTAATTTAAGCGTTACTAATTATTATTTTATTAATAAATAAATTATCTTATAAATTTACGTAATACTTTAAATTTCTTTTTTAATCCTTTTTTAACTTAAGTTTATTTAAGATTATAAGGGTAAATACTTATGGTTTATTATTTATATAATTTATCCCCGGATAACTATAAAAGGCTATTCGGAAAGTTAATTTTTATATTTATTATCCAACTTAAAATATATAATATAATCCTTAAAAAACCTTAAATAAAACGGTATTATATATTTATTTACCTTATAATTAATAAAATCTTCTTTATATTAAATTAATATAATTATAATAAGGCCGATTATTAAAACGTAAAACTTATTCCGGAGTTCTTTTAAATTATAATTTTAACTTATTAAGCCTTAAATATATTCTTAAAAAGTAAGAAATTGGAGTTATTAAAGCCCCAAAAAAAGAAAAGGAAACCATTAAATAATTTTCTTTTCCCGGAGCTTATTAAGGAAGAAAGGCCCTTTTTAATTAAAGTTATTAATATAACGGCCTTTTATATTATTATAAAAATCCAAAAAGAGAAAAAGATTTAAACCTTTTATATTTTAATAACGGACTTAATTAATTACCTAGATTTCCTTAATAATATTTTAATTAATATCTCCGTTATAATAATTTATAAAAATAACTTTACGGAAAAAATAACTTTTATAAATAAGATTACGGTTAAACTTCTAATAGAATATTACGATTTTAAGGATATTTTTAATCATATAACGGCAGATAAGTTACCCCCATATTAAGATTATAATTATAAGATTAACTTAACCTTAAAAGGGATTCCCTCCTGGAGTTATATTTATCCGCTCTTAAATTATAAGCTTTAAAAATTAAAGGAATATATTATTAAAAACTTAAAAAAAGGATTTATTAAGTTTAATAAAGCCCTTTATAAATCCCTTATCCTTTTTACCCTTAAGTTTAATGGCGATTTACGATTGTATGTAAATTACCGTAATATTAATATTATTATTAAAAGGAATTAATACCTTATTTTTTTAATAAAAAAGGTATTATCCTAAATTATTAATTATAAATAGATTACCCGCTTAAATATTATCGCGGCCTTTAATAAGCTCCGTATATACCCGGAGAATAAAGACTTTATAATATTCATTACTTTATTAAGCGTTTTTAAGTATAAAGTTATATTTTTTAACTTAATTAATAACCCTACTTTATATTAATAATATATAAATAAGATTTTATTTAATTATTTAAATATTTTTATTTAAGCTTATTTAGATAATATTATTATTTATAACGTTATTAAGAAAGAATATATCCGATATATATACTTAATATTAAAACGTTTACGTAACGCCGGTTTATAAGTAAATATCTGGAAATATAAATTCAGAGTTTAATAAATTAAGTTTTTAGGTTTTATCCTTATTATTAACGGGTTAAAAGTAAACCCCGATAAAGTAAATAAGATTAAGGATTGGCCGGTTCTTATCAACTTAAAAGCCCTTTAAAGATTTATTGGTTTTTATAACTTTTATTAAAGATTTATTCTTTAATTCTTTAAAATAATAAAACCCTTTTTAAAACTTATTAAAAAAGAAACTTTATTTATTTAATCCCCGGAATATTAAAAGGCTTATATAATACTTAAAGAAACTTTTATTATGGCCCCCGTATTAACTTATTATAATCCCAATAAAGAAATAATCCTTAAAATTAACTCTTTAAATTATATTTTTAACGGTATTCTTTCTTAATATAATAAGGTTAAAGAGTTATATTTAATAGCTTATTATTTTAAAAGTATATTACCGGTTAAATATAACTATAATATTTATAATAAAGAGCTTTTTATTATTATTAAATATTTAAAGAATTAATAATTAAAATTAAAAATAATAAAAAAACCTTTCCGTATTTTTAATAATAATTAAACCTTAAAATATTTTATTAAAAGTTAAAAGCTTATAAAACGTTAAATAAAATACCTTAATACTTTCTTTAAGTTTAATTTTAAGGTTATTTACCGCCTAAATAAATAAAATAATAAGGCTAACGCCTTTATTTAAATACCCGGTTATTAACTTTAAAATAATAACGATAATAAGGTTAAAGATTAGTTTTAAACCGTTTTATTTTTTAAACGCTTTAAGGTTTTAATTTTAAATAAAAGGGAAAAACCACCGGTATTAACCTATTTAATCCCTGAAAAACTCGGGTTTTATAAATAGGTCCGTAAAGCCAACTATACCGATAAAGGCTTAATAGAGTTTAAGAAAATAATTACGGAAAACGGATTATTTAATTTTAAAAGCATATTTTTAATCCGTATTAAAATTCAGTCCGATATCCTTATTAATAAAGGTAAATTATAAATATTAATATTATTTATTACGGAAATCTTAAAGTATACTTATAATAAATTAATTAATAGTTACCCCGGCCGGGATTATATAATTAAATTTATTTCCCGATACTTCTTTTAACTTACTTTATAAGATAATATTAATTATTATATTTTAAATTATAATATTTATTTTTAATTTAAAGCCCTATAATAAAAGCTTATAAAATTATTTTATTAATTAAAAATCCCGGAATAAAAATAAATTAATTTTTTAATTAACTTTATTACCGGATTATTTAAATATAAAAGTATAAATATTATCCTTACCGTAATTTATATATTATTTAAAAACCGATATTATATTTTTTATTACGTTAAAAAAGAAGGGACCTCCGTTAAAAAAATTACCTAACTCTTTATTAAGGAAGTATTTAAGTATTACGGTTTTTTAAATAATATTATTTTAAATTATAACCTATAATTTATTAATAAAATATAACGCTTTTTATTATATTAATTTAAAATTAACCCCCGGATTTCAATTCCTTATTATACTAAAAGTAATAATTAAACGGAAAGAATAAATTAAGAGGTAAAATAGGGACTCCGGATTTACGTAAATTACTTATAAGATAATTAAGTATAATAATTATTTATAATAAAATTTACGGATAATAATAACTTAAATCGATTAATTAAAATAATATTTTTTTACCTTAATAAGGGTTTTTACCTAAGGATATTATTCGGTTTTAATAATATTAAATATATTACCGCTTATAAATAACTTTAAATTAAAGAAATTATTAATATTATTAAAATTATATAAAAAAATTTTAATATAATATATTTTAATTTAAATAAGGTTTATAATAATACGTTTAAATAAGTTAACCGTTAACGTTAAGATATAAAATTTAAAATAAATAATAAGGTTTACGTAAATATTAAATATTTAATAATTAATCGGTTTAATAAGAAGTTAAATTATAAACGTTTAAATCCTTATATTATCCTTAAATAATATTATTTTTCTTATAAATTAAACTCTTTAAATATTTTCCGGGTTTATTTTATTTTCTATATAAGTAATTTAATCCGTATTCCGATTAAAGAGAAATTATTATTACCGGGATAAATTAATTTATCCCTTAAACCCGTTATTATAAATAAAAAAGGTATTAAAGAGCAAAAGCTTAAAGAAATTATTAATTTTTAATATATTAATTAAAAGTAAAGGCTATAATATAAGGTTAAATAAGTAAATTTATCCCCGGATAATACTTAATATTATATTAATATAAAAGAATTTTTTTATACTTAAGGATTAATTAAAGCTTTTTATAAAAAATACCCGGATAAGCCCAAATTATAACCCGGAAATCCAATTAATATTATTATATTTAAGATAGCTTTTAAGGGTTATTTTAAACGTTTAAGTTAAATAATAATTTTATTAAGTTTAAAACTTAATATTATAAATTATATATTATATCTTTATTAAGCTTAAGGGCCTTTTAAAACGGCCTTATAACTCCTTAAAGTTATTAAAACGATTATTATTAATATTATTTACCTATATGGATTATACGCCTTTTTATTGGTATAAATTTAATATATAAGGTAATAAGGTTAAAAAAATATTTTAAAAAAGGGGTAAATTATAAAAAACAATACCTGCCCCGGAACCCCCCGGATAAAATCACGTTTTAAAGCCTATTATAGGGGTTACCGTTACGATTTTACCCCCGTATGCTTATACCAGCTACCCGGCTACCGCCAAGATACTACCCCTATAATTCTTATATTACTTACCCGGTTAACCAGTGACGGGTAACCTGGGTAATATTCTTATATTACTTACCCGGTTAACTAGTGACGGGTAAGCTAAGTAGTATATAAACCTTACTTTAATTACCCGGCCCATAAGTAATGGGTAAAAGGGGTGGTTTTAAGTAAAAAATTTTTCCTTTTCAGCGTACTTATAGGCTTAAGGGCGAGCCTTTCCTAGGGGGGGGGGTAATATCAGGGTTTAAGGGTATTAATAACTTAGGAGTAGGCCCTATTAAGCCTATCCCGGGCCAAGCCCGGAGTTAATCCGGCACCTAGGAATATTACCGACTGGGTATATTAAGGCCTTCGGCCCCTTTACTCCTATACCTCTGTACTTTAATGTCTTTAGTTATACGTAATACACCCTTTGCCTTCCAACCACCCCAGAGGGGCTTGCACTCTAACATAATTAATCATTTTAAAAATAATTTAATAAATATAGAGCTCCGTAAACGTTTAATAAAAAACGTATATAAAAAGCTTAATCTTTATAAAATATATTTTAAGGTAAAACGGGTTACAAAAAAAAATTAAAAAAAAGCAAAAGCTTAAAAAAGAAAAAAAGGATAAAAAAATAAATCTTAAAGCTTAAATATTTATAAATTAATTAAATTATATAAATAAAAACCTTTAAGAAATTACGTTAAAAATAAATTTAATATACGTTAATTATAACGGAATCATACGAATATTATAAGTAAAAGGAACGCGATAAATTAAATACCCTTAAAACCGTATAAATGAAAGGCTTTAAGACGTCTTAATAATATAAATAACGCCTATATAATTACCGTAAATAATATTATTTTAAAAATTTAAATATTAGAATTAACCTTAAAATTTATCCTAATAAAATATTAATAATTAAGGGGAAAATACGAGTTAAAAGTTATAAAATTATTAATAGAATTTATATATTAATTAAGATATTAAAGGAAATAATTAATTTACTTTAAAATTATTTAATCCGGCTAAGTTTAAAAACCTTTATATTAATAACTTTAAGTCGTTTAATATAAAATTATACTTTATTTACTATAAATACTATAATATGTTCTTAATAAATAAATATATAAATTATAAATAAGGATATAACGGAAATAACGTAAGCTTTAATAAAAAAAGATATATATAAAAGAAGGATTAAGACCGTAAGAACGGGCGTTGCGATATAGATTATTAACTATTATTATTATTTATAATTATACCGTTTAACGATTAATTAAACGTATTAATAAACGTAATAACCATTGCCTTAACTATATAAAAAGAAGGAAAAGTCCTTAATAAAATCGATAATAAAAAAGCGGTTAACGGCTTTAATTATAAAGTTATTACTATAAAGGAAAAACACCCTTTTAATAAGGACGTTAATTATAAAGCGGGTATAATAATAAATATAATTACAAAATAAAGATAAATTAAAGATAATAATTTAAAAGAAAAAGTTAAGTTTATATAAATTAAAAAGCAAATAAAAAGAAAGTTAAAAAGAAAAATAAAGACTAAGAGGAAGAAAAAACTTTAATAAATTATTAAGTTATTAAAAAAATAGGCTTTAGATATTAAACGGATCTTATTAATTAATAATATTATATTTTTTATAATATATTTAATATAACTTTTATTATATTTGAAAAAGAGATAAGTTAACTTATAAAGAACGTATTAAACTTTAACCATATACGTTATAAAAAGATTATAATTATTAAGGAAGTTCCCGAGAATAACGGAAAAAGGATATAAAGGATAATTTAAAATAAATAACTTAAAATTAATAATATTATAATCGCGGGCTTAAAATAAAACCTTAAAGTTATACTTAATAAAAATAAATAAATATACTTTATAAAAACAATAATTATTTATTAACCAAAAGAAATAAATAAGTTATTTAATATAAAAACCGATTAAAGATCGGATATTATTATAATTAACTTAAGTATAATGAGAGAATTACGGATAAAAAAAAAGCCTTTAAAATTGCTTAAAGTTAATTACTTAAATATATTAATAATAAATAAAGATTATATATTATTTTATATATAAATTATATTTAATATTTGAGTCGTAAAAATAATTAAATTAATATAAATATTTATAATATTAAAAGATAATTTAAACTATAATATCTTATTAAAACTTTTATAATTAAAGTTAATTACGGTTAACTTTAAGATTTAAATAAAGATATTAAAAATTAAAAATTTTACTTATAAAAAAGATATTTAATTACTTAAACCTTAAATACGTCCGTTAAGTAAAATACGTTAAAAGCCAGTATATAAAAAGCTATATTATAAAAACGTAACAATATTAAAAAAAGAAACTAAATTAAATTTATTTAAGTATAAAAGTATTAAAGAAAACTTAAAAATTAAATTAAAAAATAAAAAGAATAATTAAAATTAATAAACTATAAGAAAAAAAAGAAATTTAAAGAATAAAATCGGCTTTAAAAACGTATATTTTAATAATTAATTAATAAGAAAAAACAAATATATTTATTAATTAAGGAAAAGAAAAAGTATATAGGAAATAATTAAAGTAAGTAAGGGAAGATTAAGAATAAATTGGAGCGATAAAACGGGGTAAAAGAAGTAAATTAAATAAGAAGTAAACGGGAATAATTAAATAAAAGTTTAAAAAAATCAGAAAAAATAAAACGGTAATAAAAGTATTTAAAAACCAATAAAGGAACTTAAAAGTATTAAGGAGATAATAAAAAAATTAAAGAAAATACGGTAAATAATTTAATTAATAATTTAAAACCAGAAATAAACCTTATTTTATATTAATAATAATTTATTAAATAAAAGCGGAAAATAATTAAATTTATAAACTTAATATCCAATAAGGTAAATAAAGAAATAATATAATATTTAAAGTTATTATTAATTACGTAAAATAACGTTAAACGGTATAAAGAATATATAATATATAAAGAAGAAACGATATTAATTAAATTAATAATATTTATAATAATAAAAACGGATAATTATATATATTAAAAGAATAACCGATAACTTAAAAAAAAATTAACGATAAAAAGAAAAAAGCTATATATTAAAATAATATGGAAAAGAAAATAAAGTAAATAAAAAATAAAAATAATAAGAATTATTTATTTATTATAGAAAGTATAATCTTAAAAATTAAATAACTTAATAACTTAATAACTTATTAATAACTACCAGAATATAAATATGGTATTTATTGGGTCTATTTAAAGTATATATATAAAGTAATAAATAAATTAATTTTAAAATTAAAAAATAAAAAACCAGATATTAAGTTAAAGTTACTATAAATTATATTCTTAACGGATAAAAAGGTAATAAAAAAAAAAATTAATACTTTAAAGTTATATAAAAAGCTATAAATATAAATAAAAAAAGAAGGCATTATATTAAAAGATGTTATTTTAAATAATTAAGTACAACTTAAAATACTTTAAGTATTATAAACGTATAAAAATATAAGTATAAAAGAATTATATAAGATCCCCGTAACGGATTTACTTTTATATAAAATAATATTAAGATTAAAGATTAAGCCGTATAAAGTTACCGTTAAAAGGTTATTAAATAATAAGGAATAATAACTTAAAATAATCGTATAATAAAGAATTAAGTTAAATATATATAAGAAATATATATAAATAAATAAATAAATAAATAAATAAATAAATAAATAAATAAATAAATAAATAAATAAATAAATAAATAAATAAATAAATAAATAAATAAATAAATAAATAAATAAATAAATAAATAAATAAATAAATAAATAAATATATAAAACGTATTCTTTATATTCATAAAAAAAGAAAATAAAGTTAAATTATAATTTATATTTAATTATTATTTTATATATAAAATATTATTTATATTTTATATAAAGTTAATAAAAAGAGTATATAATTTATTAAGAATTCTATTATATAAGACTTTTTTAAGCGGATATAAAGTATAAATATTAAGTAATAAAAGTATACTTTAATAATTAATATTATTTTATTTTTAATATATTAAATATTAAATAACTATAGTTTATAAGGATACCTTAAGGAACATATATATCCTTATTTATTTTTATTAAACTTATAAATATTATATTAAAAGTTATCCTTAAATTAAACCCAGAGTTATTTTTCTTTATTCTTAAAAAGGAATATATTCTTATTAATTTAACCTTTTATTTTAATAATATCTTTAAAATATATAAAATATAAAAAAAGTAATTTATTTTTTTAAGAAATTATTTTTTTCCGTAAATTTTATAATTAAAGTTAAAACTATTATTTAATAAGTTAAAAATTAATATAATAAAAATTAAAGTATTAAAAGAAAATTATAAAATAAAAGGACGTATATAAATTAAACCCGAAAAATATAAAAAGATATTTAATTAGCCCGTACCGTAAAATATAAAAGATATTAAAGGATTCTTAAGTACCGTTAATATAATAAGAAAATAGATTAAAGGCTTTATAAAGATAATTTATTTACTTACCCGGTTAATTAATAATATAAAGTAAAGATGGGAAAAATTAGAAAATATATCGTTTTAATTTATATAAAATATAATAACGGGGTTAAAACTTTATTTAAATAAGATTTAAAAATATTAATTTATATATATATTAATATCTTAAAATACGGAGCCAGATATTATATTATTTAAGTTTAAAACGGTTATACCGTCTTATTTATTTATAACTTATATATAATAAATAAGGTAAAGTATAATTACGATATTTATAAGTAAGAATTAATAATTATTATTTATTTAAGGAAAAGTTCTTTTATATATTAAATATAAAAGAAGTTTTAATTATATATATAGATTATAAGTTACTTATAAAGTTTATAAATATAAATTATTATAAAGACATTTTTATAAAATAGATAAATAAATTAAGAAAACTATATATTAAAATTAAATATATTAAAGGAGATATTAATAAAGCTATAAATAACAAATTAAAAATATTATTTAATAGCTTAAGTTACGTACTTAATAAAATAATAAAGAAAATAGCCTTTAAAATATAAAAAAATAAAAATAATACGATTTAATTTTAAAAGAATAATAAAGGAGGATATTATGCTATATTAAAGGAGCTTTTTAAGGAAATAAAGAAGGATAAAATTAACGTTTATAATAATATATAAATTACGATATAATAATTAAAAAGCTAATTAACTTAAAATGCAAAAAGAAAGTTAATAAAAAAAAACATAAATAAAAGGAAGAAAATAAATATAAAAGAATTATAATTATAAAGGATAATTAATAATAAATTAATACGGATATATAATATAAGATTAAATAATAATTATAAAATAAAATATATATAAATTAATTATAAATTTACGGAGTTATTAGATTTTAAAAAATTGTTTTATTATAAAGACGATAATTAATATATTAATATTATTAAATATCTTAAATAAAAAAAAATTTAAAAAAAAATACGGTTTAATAAATTAAATTTTATAAATAACTTATAAATTATAGGTTTAATTCAATTATTAATAAGTTACTTTACGGATATAAAAAGCATTAAACAATATATTTAATAAAAAAATAATAATATAAATACTTAAAGAAGTTTATAATAACGCGGGATATTTCTTATTAAAAATTATATTAAAAAAACTACGATATCACTATTAATAACCGGATATAATAAAAAATATTATAAAATATATATAAGGATACCTGGCTTATACGAAATAAATATACGGAAGCCGTATAATTCCATTAAATCCAATTAAGGTAAAAATCCTTTTTAATTTATTTAAAGCGGACTTTATTAACCCTTTTAAATAAATATAGGGGGGTCTTTAATATATCTTTAATATAATAAATTATTTCTTATAATTTATATAGTTATTCTATATTACGTTAATTAAAATAAAGGATATAATTATTATATTAAAAAAGTATATAAATTATTACTTAAAACCCGTTATAATATATATAAATATCGGGAAGGTATTTATAAATAAAAAAATAAAAAGTTTCCTTTAATTATATAATATCTAATTTATCCTTATATTAAGTATAATATATAAAATAGTAAGTATAATAAAGTTTAATAATTAAATTTGGTAAAACGTAATAAAAAAAATATAAACTTAATAAAAATATAATTAAATATAAACGGGAAGATTAATAATATTAAGTATTAACTTAAAATATATTAAATATCTAAAATACGCCCTTATTAATATCCTTTTTAAGGTTAAATTAAATATAATATATAAACGTAACGTAATTAAGTTAAGAATCGAAATACGTATTATAAAAAGAATAATACCGCCTTTAAAAGAAATAATATATAAAGCCGTTTAAAGATTTATAATAAATTAAATAAATATAAAAAAGGAGTTATAAAAGAAGTTAAATATAATAAAAAACCAATAGAAAAAACGTTATAATAAAGGAATATAAGGTTAAAATCCGTTAAAAGAAAAGTAATTAATTATATAATAGGATCCTATTTTTAATCTTAAAAACTTAAGTTTTATTAAATCGGATTATTTATTATTAAAAGCTTTATAGGAAAATATAAAACTTTATATATATTAAAAAAAAATAGAACTTTTATATTTAACTTATTTTATAAGGATTATCTTAAAGTATTTACTTTATATACCGGGTATTTTAAACCCTCTAATAAACCAGAATTAAAAATAATAAAAAAAATTAAGATCCGGTAAACGTAAACAAAGAATACTTTAGTCCTTTAGAAACCGTTATAATTATAGATAATATAACTTAAGGGGAGGAAATATATAAAAATAATACGATGCCGTTTCCTTTATATTTTTATTTTATTTATTTTTATGTTTCGGTATATTAAAGATCCCAAGAAAATACGGATTTAAAAAAAAAAAGGGAAGGAAAAAAAGGAATAAATAGTTATTTTAATAAACGTAATTAAAAACGAAAAATCAAAAAAGAAGGGAAATAGGAGTATAATAAAGATTCAGAGGAAATAAGTACGAATAAGGGGATATTAAGTTTTTAACCTTTTATTTATAATTTTTTATTTATTATATTATAAACTATAAAATAACGAAATTATAAAAAGTTATAATTATTTATAATTAAAAATATTTCCTTAAAAAGAAAAAGGAAGTATATTAAAAATAATATATAAATAAAAATATAATTAAATATTAAAATTATATATTAAAAAATCTATTTAAAAAAACGCCTTTTTTATAAATTATAAATTTAAATATTAAATTTATTATAAGTATTACGTTAAGAATACGGGTAAAATATATTATTAATATATATAAAAAATCCATTCTAAATAACGGGTAATTAAAACTTTAATTACGCCTTAAAAATAAATGATTAAATTTAATATTATCCTTTATTATAATAGTCACGGGGTATAAGACCGTATTAATTATCCTATCTTAAGAATAAAAAAAGAAACGGAGTGGGAGGATTAATATATATATAAGGACGTAACTTAAAACGAAAATAATTCGTTATTAAGGAGGTGATTTAACGGGTAAGCCCGGTAACGTAACCGAAGAAGCTAATAAAATAATTTAAAAATTAATTAAAACTTTAATCCGTAAATAACTATATATATATTTTTTTAATAAAGCGTATATTAAAATTAAAATTATAATAATACGCTTAATAACTTTAATCCGGAATTAAAATTAAACAATATAAATTAAACGTAATAAAATTAAAAATAATCCGGAATATAAGATTTATTAACGTTAATAATATAAAGTTAAAGAAAAACGTAAACCTCTCCTTAAAGTATAACCGTATTACCTACAGAAGTAATTTTAATTAAAAACGGTTAAGGAGTCATATTTAAGTTAAGGACTTTAAAGGCTATCGTATATACGGGGATAAGGCAGAAAGAGAAACTTATTAAGGGAGAAATGCTTATAGAGATATGGGTAAGGGCTGCCGTACGCATATAACGCGAATAACGGACTTAAGAAGAGGAAAAGTTAGTGAAAGAGCCCGGGTAAATATATCGTCTAAATGAAAAACCGGTTAATAATCACTTTATATAAAGAGGGAGAGATAATTTATTAAGGTTAGGATTATTAAAACCCAAGCTAAATATATCCTTAATTAAGTTTAAGTCGGATAAACGATATTATTTCTTCTTAAGCGATTATTTACGTGACTCCGTTAAGGTATTAATCCTTAAAGGGGACGGGCTATATTTCATATAGGCCCTTTTATATTAACCAGGCTTATATAACCAAGATAGGCCGGCGATACCGGTAAAGCCGGACCAGCGTAGGAATAATTAACGTACCTAAACCGAAAGGGTTAATCGAGTAAACGGGCGAGAAAAAGGTAATATAAACGGCTAAATTAATTAAACGGAAAGTGAAGGAAATAAACGGAATAACCGAGATTATTAGAGTAATTAAATAATAAAACGAGATAACTAAGGACTAAAAGCAGGTTATAATAATAATAGTTAGGTACCAGATATAAAGGACGAAGGAGGGGGTGCCTATTAAGGCTATAGTTATTAAGTTAACTATAAATTATAATTAACTATAAAGCGTATACGACTTTTTATATTAAATTTACGATCGGTATCCGGATTAAAAGGTATATAAAATATTAAAGAAGAAGCGTTTACTTAAATTATATCTTAATATTAAAAATCCATAAAAAGGAATTAATAATAATCGATTAAAAAGCGAATTAATTCATATATATTTAGACAAAAATTATAATCGCCCGGCCGGTATTTAAAGATATAATTTAAATAAACGCCATTTAATAGACCCTCGATACAGCGGTAATTAATAAAGGTAAAATAACGGCTACCGTCGATTTACTGGTATTTAATATACGCCCGGGCCCCGGTACGTATACGGGAAACATAAACCTGAATATATACCGTAAGAAGCTCTTAAAAGTGGGAAAATTAGAATAGGCTAGGATCATAAAAGATTAAAGGATATAGCTTTAAATAAATTATTTAATTAATATTTAGGCGGACCTTAATAATAATAGGAACATAGTTATTTAGCTTAATTAAGCTAATAATAAAAGTATACTTTCTGGGATATAAGGATATAATAGGAGTAATTTCGGTTAATATAATTTAAGTCGGAAATTCTGAAAGAATTATAAGCAGGTTAATATAAATACGGGATAAATAAGTAATATTAAGGTTATTAATTTATATATACTTTTAAAGGGATAATCGATAATTAAGTACGAGATTAAATTAGGTTCAGGATAAATTAGTTAAAGCATAAAAGGAGTTAAAGATTAAGAAAATTAAAGAAATAAGGAAATTTAAAGAAATAAAAAGAAGTAAGAAAAATAAATAAGTGAAAAGGACGAAGTAAATAACCACGCGGTACGATTACAGAGTAAATAAATAATCAGACGTTATTTTTAATATCTTACTCACTGACGGAACCGGCTGGGATAAAACTTAATAAATATAACGAACAATATTACCACGTTCAGAAGGAACCCCTTTCAATATACCTTCTAGATATACCCTTATCGGGACGATCGTATACAGCCCGTTAAAAGAACGCAGGAATATAATTATTTATATATAGAGATAACCTTAAGGGTACTTAATATGCTAATTAATTAAGGGAAAAGTAAATAAGTAAATAAGATTAAATATTAAGAATTATAATAAGGAATATACCTTTACGGAATATCATTAAGTATAATACCAAACGTTAAAGGAATTCATACGGAGACCAGAAAGATACCTAAAGATTAATAACCGATTATTTTATTGTTCTTTTTTTTTCTTCTCTTCCTTTATTTTCCCAACGGATAAATTATTATACCCCTTTAATATCTCCCCGAGACGATATAACGAACCAGTATAAAGATAATACCTATAAAAAGGTATAAATTATACGATAACTCGTAATACCTTTTTAATTACGTTAATAAAAAAGATATTGAAATTTATAAAATAAAAAATTTAAATAAAGCTTATTTAATAGCCTCCCTAAAACGTATTTAAAGTTACGTAACGGACTTACGTAAGATATACTTATTAATAATAAAACTAAAAAAGTAAAAAGAAATACTAAAAGTATATAAATAAAGGAATAAAGTGAAAAGTGGCCGGTTATAAGTCTAATCCTTATAAAAGGCGTTATCTATAATCTTTTAATAAGCAGAATAAGGCACGTTATACTTTTAAGCGGATTAAGCATATTATACTTAAGGAAAACATAAATACAGGCAGCCTAAACTTTCGGATAAATAAATATAAAGTACCGTAATCGCCGTTACCAATAATTAAAATAATAAGGGGATTATTTTTAAGAAGATTAAGTCTTAATATATATATTCATTACTATTAAATAAAACTTAAAAATAAGGCTATAAAGAAAGTAAGTAAATACGTATATAAAAGGCGTTAAAAAATAAGAATTATTTAATTATAATACGCAATATTAAAGGAGCAGACTTATTATAGAGGGAGCCGGGGCAAGTTATTACCGGGTTAATACCTTTCTAACTTTTATACTTATAAAAGTTTAGTTCATTAAAAGGATATTATAAGCGATATATATATAATCGAGATATATATAAACGGGCATGATATGGTCCAAAGTATAAAGGTATTATAAGCAGCACCTTATTATAAGGGGAGCTGGAAAGGGGGAAACCAAGGAAGACATAAAACTTATAACTAGGTATATAAAGGGGTGAAAACACCAAAAGGGTTAATTAAGGGTAGAATCACTTTATATATACTTTAAGAAGGGAAAACAAGATTAAATAAACCAGCATAAAGAACCTATATTTTACCAATTTATATAGGGGCTGCGGCCCATCTTCAATTGCACTCTATTGCCACCTGCTATTTCATCACTTTTGCTCTTTCCTTCCTTCCCATCTTTTCTGAGAATAATAACCCTTAACTTCTATAATATTAAAGCGATTTAAGTATTTAATTATAATCTTAAAATTATTATTATATATAATACTTTAAATATATAAAAGGTTAATAAAATAAACGGATTAATAATAATAAAGACTTTAAGTTAATTATAATAATTTTAATTTTTAAAAATAAAAATTTTAAAGATAATTATTTAACTTAAAATATATAAAAACCTTAGTTAATCCTATTTTTACCTATTAATATCGTCCGTAAAATTAAAGGCGATTTAAAGATTAAAAAATATATATATATTTATTTTATTTTTATTATATACGATATTAATTCCTTTTTAGATCCGTCTTTTTTATATTAAATCCGTAATTAAATCCTTTTATAATAAAATAAATAGCTATATAGACTTTCCTTGGTTTTATATTATACCCTCCCTTAATAAGCGGAAGCTATTTTTAAATAATATATATCTTAATTAAATTAATTATAAAGGATAAAAGTATTATTTTAAATAATATTAATATTTTAAATAATATTTATAATATTTAAATTAAGATAAATAGAAAATATATTCTTTAAATAAAAGCTTTATTTAATCTTTAATAATTTAAAGACTTAAAAAAGGATTTAAGCCGTTAAAGTATTATAGTATAATATTTCAAAGGATATATATAAATAATTTAATTAATTATTAGCCAATATCGGGTTATAATATTTTATTTATAACTTTATTTAACTTATTTATAAGATTTATTTTAACAAAATTTTTAAGTTAATATTTTAATTCTTTAATATACGGTTAATATATAAAGTAAAAATAAAGTAATATAATTAAATAATTATAAAACGCTTAAGGAGTTAATTATATATAGTTATTAATTAAGGATTATAAGACTTTAAATTCGGTGTTTCCGGTTTAAAATAAAAATAAGTATTTAACGGTTTAAAAATAATAATCTTTAATTTAAATCTTAAAATCATTAATCGTAAGAAGTTATTTTTAAATAGATTTTACATTAATTATAAGCTTAATTTTTAAAAATAAATAAAAATTTATAATAAATTATTTATAATTAAAAGTCTTAAAATTATTAATATTTTTATACTCTAATAAAGTTATTTTTAATTATACGTTATACGGTTAAATATATTAATATTAATTTTTTCCGCTTTATTTTACGTTATATCGTTATTATATTTTAAGCTTAAATAAATAATATATTAAAATACGTATAAATATTCTTATATACGTTATATTTAATAAACTTCCTTATAACGTTAAGATAGTTTTGAGATATAATATTACTTAATAATATAATTAATTTACGCGGAAAAAAAAAAAAGATATAAATTTAATAATAAATTATTTAATAAAGCTTTTAAATAATAATTTAAAAGCTTTTTAATATAAATAATTATATTACTTAAAATAAAGTGATATTCTCCTTTAAAATTAAATATTAAATAGTTTTTATTTTAATAAAGTTAAAATTATAATTAAATCCTCCTTTAAGTACTTAATATTTAATTAATATCTTATAAAATTTATAGTTAATAATATTTAAAGTATAATTATATATTTTATACCGTAATCCTTAACTTAATTAACTTTTAATAAATACTTATTATTCTTTATAAATTATTTTTATTTAAACGGTTTTTAACGATTAAGTAATAATTATTTAACGTATAATAAATTATATTATAATAATAATATTAAGGACCTTAATTAACTCCTTTAAGAAACTCTGGATATTATAAAGCTTCTTATTTATAATAATTTAATAAATAACCTAAGAAGCTTATTAAGCTTAATAATTTTAATGAATATTTTATATAATAAATAAATTATTAATTATTCTATAATATAATATTAATATATAATAATTAAATAATAAAACTATATTATACGGTTTTATTTCCTGGCTATTATATTTTTTAATTATTTCCTTTATTTATGATATTTATTAATTTATAAAGCTTATTAATAGTTATTATTATTTACTAAATTAACTCTTTAATAACACTTATAAAGCGGCGGTAAAAATATTTAAGTTTAATTCCTTTAATATTTACCGTTAATTAACCTGAGTTTAAGGATTCCGTTATTATTTCTTTATTAATAAATCCTTTTTTAATAAAATATTCTTATTTAAATTTTTTTTATTAATTATTTTAAAAGTTTTTTATAATATTAAATAAAATATAAAGGAAGCTTTACTTTTATTAATAACGGTATTAATAATTAAATACTTATCCCGATTCTCCCGAAATGAATCTTTATAAATAATTTTATTCTTACTTGTTTTATTTTTTATTAAAAATATTTTAATTTTTAATTAAAAAGGGTTATTAATATATTTAATAAATATTAATTTTTTCCGGTTTTTTAAGTTTAACTTTATTAAATAACATATTAATATTAATGAACTTTAATATTAATTATTAAAAGTCTTTAAAAGTAATTATTACTTTATAAAAAGCGGGTTTTAAATATTATAAATTTTTAATTTTTATAATTTACGATTATTTATCGTTTTTTAAACTTTAAATATTTCGCCGGAAATTAAATTATTTTTATTATTTTTATTAATAATATTTAAAATATTATTTTTATATTATGGTTATTTACTTTATAAACCTTTTATTCAACGGTTTAAATTATTTACGTTCCGGATTATCGGAACGAATATTAAGATTATTTTTAATATTTTATCCGGTATAATAAAAGAAAAGAAATACTTAAAATAAAATAATAAAAAAAGCGTTTATACGATTTAATTTTATTATTTATTAAACTTAAACCTTAAATACTTAATTTTTAATTTATTTTTATTTACGTTTAACTTTAACTTATTATAAGTTAAAATAAATATTTTAAAGTCCGGGTTATAAGCTTAATAATAAGGTTTATTAAGTTTTAATAATTTATATTTATTATCAAAATAAATAAATTTAATTTTTTAAATATACTTATTTAATAATAGATTTAAGAATTCCTATAGTCTGTCCGATATATCGCAATTTTTATTAATATCTTTTTTTATTTTCTTTATTCTTAAAATTAAAATAATCAATAATTTATTATTTTTAATCGCTTTATTATTTTTTAATTTAATATATTACGTTTAATAAAAAAAAACTTATTTTAACCTTTATTTATATATATTTTACGATTTAATCGTTAAGAAAGTCGCTTTAATAATGAAAGTATTAATTATTAAATTACTTACTTAATATTTAAATTATTTATATTAATATTATATACGTCCGTCTTAATAAGAATCCGCGGAGAAATGTAATTTTTTAATAAATATTAAAAGAATATAATAATATTTTCTTTATTAAAAGTTATTATATTTAAAAAAAATAATATAATTATTTTCTTAATTAAGAACAAATATTATAACTTAATTATTTAAAACTTAAATAGCTTATAAAACTTTTTAATATCTTTAATATTATCTATAAAAATAATAGTTTTTAAGATCTTAAATAAATTATTAATTTATTTAAATAAGAAATATTATAAATTAATTATTTTATTTATTGAGTTCTTAAATAAACTTAATTAAATAAATATTCTTAATTTATTTAATAATATACAGATAACTTTTATAATATTAAAACATCCGTATTTTTTTTTTACGTTAATTAATATTAAAGTATTTAAGGTTATAAAAATATTAAGGATTAAAATATTATTAAGTAATTACGTATATAAGATATTTAATGAATAATATTTAAAACGGAAATCCTTTTATTTATATATAAAATAAAGTTTATTAATAATTAAGAAATAAATATTAAAAGTATATAAATTATATTATAAGATTTCCTTATTAAAAACTTTAAAAATAATAATTTTTAAACTTATAAATATTATTCTCCGTTAATATAATAAATTAATATAACGTAATTAACGTATTATAAGTAAAATAACTTTAATAGATTTATTTTTAATTATATATATTATTATTTTTATTATTTAATATAAAGGGTTAATAATTATTAATAGTAATTATTTTTAAATATTATTCTTTTTTTAAAGTATTTAAAAATATAATAATTAAAATACTTTTAAAGGGTTAATATATAAAAAATACGGCTTAAAATAATATACTTTTTTTTAAATCCGGTTTTTATAATTAAGATCGTATTTAATTAATTTTTTAAAAATATTTTTAATATTATTATTTATTTTACTTTTAATTTATATTTAAATTTCTATTTAATAATGTAAAAAATATACAATAATATTATTTTATTATATATTAACTTTATATTAACCGATTTACTTATTCTTAAACCTTAAAAACTTATTTTATAAGATAATATAATTATATATAAAATTATTTACGATTATTTTAATTAATTACGGCGATTATTATAAATTAAAATACCTATTAAAAAAAATTAAACGGGGAGGTATTTATTATTCTTATATAAAGTATAAAACTTTAAAGAATTCCTGTTATGTGCAAAGGCCACTGCCAAGCAATTTGCGGGCACTAACGCTTAATAAGGTATAGCGGGCTTGGTGCTTAATATGCGTACCTACTTATTACTCCTGCATAGCACTTATATAGATCATATTTTATATACTTACCACCCACTTTTACAGTGTATTTACTTATTACCACCTGGTGCATAATAAATAATAATAATAACACGAGTTTTTTTACTTAGTAATTAATATAGAGCTCTTAATTACTATACCCCTACCTTCCAGTTCTTCTACTAAAGTATTAAGTATAATATCGCTTACTTAACGTCGATCCCTTTATTAATTATTTAATAAATCATTAATTCTACTTATTATTTAATCCTTACGATACTAAAGATACGCGGGAAAGATTTTTTTTTAATTTTAACTTTAATAACTCCGGCATTAGGGTTACCGCTATAATAATAAGATTTTTCCTCCTTTATTAAAGTAATTTAAACTTTAATAATGAGTTAATAATCTTTTATTAATAACGTTAAGTCCTTAATAAACCGTATAAATACTTTTAAGACCCGTTAAAAGTTATTAATATAATAACGATAACGTAAACTTTACTTAATTAATAAGCTACTTAATCTAAAAAAAGAAAAGGATATACCGTATATTTTAAAAACGTATAACCCTTAATAAGTTTCTTAAATTTTATATACCGTATAAATTTCTAAGATAAACCGCTAATATATTAAGGAAGTCAGTTACTTTAACGGTATTAATAACGTTTATAAATTTATTAATAAACTTCTTATTATCGGTTTAATTAAGTTATTATCTTTAATCCTTAAATATATCGTTATATATTTTCTTAAAAATAATAAGAACTTCTTAAAAAAGGTTTATAATTAATAAACATTTAAGCTTTACTTTATTATTTATAAAACGCTTTAATAAATTACCTCTTTAACTTTTTTTAATTTTAAATTTAAAAAACGTTTTAATACCCTAAAGAATTAACTCTTAAAGCAATTAATACGTATAAAGTATATCCGGAAAGACGTAATTAATTAAATGAGTATTACCGCCTTTATTAAGTAAGTAATAATATTTTACTACCGTATTAACAGTTAATCTATTTAAAAGTAATTAATATAAATGGCCTTTAACCGGTTTAAAAAACTTCTTAAAAATACCTTATAAAGGCCGGTAAACGGCTTATTTAAGGGTTTTATCGAGGACGTCCGTATACGGTAACCTGGTTAATATAAGCAATAATAATATTATAGTAAAACGAAATTTTAATATAATAAAAAAATTATAAAATACGTTTAACCCCGTTAGGTTACCGGTAATTATAAGGTTAATAAGAGTAAGTTTAAGTAAAGCGATAAATACCGCCCCGTTAATAAAGTTACTCGTAAAGTACTCCCCGTACCGGACTTTTTAAAGGTTTATTATTTACGTAATAATAATAATAATACGGACCCTACCCTTAAGTCCGACGATGAGATTAAGTTTTTACTATAGGACGAATACGTCGGTATATATTAAGTGGATAATTAAGCTTATTTTTATAATAAAAAGAGTAATATATAATCCTCTTATAACCCGGACTGGAATAATACCGTTACCACGGCCACCAAAAGCTCGAAAGGATACTTATTCGGCTAAACCCCGGATATCACGGATTTAAGCGATTTAACTTTCTTAAAATACTTAAATCCACGATTATTTCCCGGGTGAAATCGCGATAACTACCTGGCTTACGGGTTTTTAACTGGTTTTTTAACTTATTATTATTGTACTTTTTTAATACGCCGTTATTACGTATTATTTCCACTTCTTTAATTTCCTTAACGCTGGATATACTTATTCTTTAGCCCCGGAGCCGCTTTTACTTATAAGGCTATTAACCTCGCCGTCATTACGTAAGCGTAACATTTTTCCTTTTTTAATATATTTATTATATATAAAGGCCACTATTAAGCAATTTACAGGCATTAACGCTTAATAAGGTATAACAGGCTTGGTGCTTAATATACGTACCTATTTATTACTCCTGCATAGCACTTATATAGATCATATTTTATATACTTACCACCCACTTTTACAGTGCATTTACTTATCACCACCTGGTGCATAACAATTCCCGAAAATTTTAACGTTAAAACCTATATAAATAAAATAATAATAAAGAATATAAAAAATATTTTTTATAATAAAAAATTTAAACCTTAATATAAAAGCGATAATAATTTAATATAAAATTTTAATTATAAATATTATAAAAGTAAACGGTAAATATATAAAATAATAGATTTTAATAAAAAGTAAAAAATTTATACGGCGCGTTATTAAAAATTTATAAATCTAATTAAAATATAGGCTTCTAAGCTTAAACGCATAAAAAAAAGCTTATTTATCAGTATTTAACCCGAAGGGGCTTAAATATAGGACCTAACCCGAAGGGGCTTAGGGCCGGGCCCTTTCTCCGCAGCGGCTAAGGGACTGAGGCAACTTTTTCCAAGCATACCAGACACTCTTACGTGTTGAGCTGAATCCCGCTACCCCCTACTTATCCCCATTTTCTTACTCCTTTTTTTGTCCCTCGTACTCCTTTATACACCTCCTCCCACCACCCGCCGTTTCTTTTCGGCTTCTCTTCTTCCCCTCATCTGTTTACCCTCATCTGCTTACCCTCTCTTGTCTATAATCACAGTCGTTCAGGTTTGCCATGCCTTTCGAGCTTCGATTCGTCATTTTGTCTGCCACCATCTTTACGCCGCCTTCGCCTAAGTCACAAACCCCACATCCTTCAGCTGGGAGGAGGAAGCTCATCTCGTCGTCTCGTGCGCTGGCTCCACATCTACTACGGATTCGCAGGTTGTCCGTTGGCAGTCAAACGATGCTCTACTATATTACGATGCTTGGATCTGCTCACCAGGTAACGTAAAAAAATCATGGGGACGAGCTGTGCTTCTTTCAAATCTGTGTCTCTCAAGCGGGTGGGAGGAACGTGGTCGCGCTCGCATAACTGGAGTTCTTCAAGAAAAGGTTGGAGTCCTCACATCCCTTGAACTTAAGGTGCATCGGGTTGATTTGCGCCGTCTTCATGAGTGCCACCTTAAATAGTGGAAAGACCTGCCCTATTCAACGAATTGTACTACAACCTCATCTCTCCCTTCTTCAGTAGTGATCTTCAAATCATCCATCATCTCACTATACACCCACCCCTGCCGCTCCATCTGCTCCCTTTCTGCAGCCCCTATTCCTTTCCCCTCCTCCGCTCCCACATCTTTCTCCAACATGGTAAACTGCTTATCATGCAATTCCCCTCCTTCCTCCATGGAACCAAAAGCCCACCACCCGCCATTCCCCCTCAACAGCTGCTTGTTCATACAAACCCTGAACTTCTCACCAGGCCCAACATCCGATTGAGTCAGGCCACCAAATCCCTTGGATGGGCCCGAATACTGGAAGATGCGGTCGAGGGAGAGGAATTGGCTTATCGTCAAGCCTACATCTCCTGCCTTCTCCTCCTCCCTTGGCCTACTCGCACCCTGACCATCTTCAGGCCCCTCCACACAAGGGGGCCAGACGGTCTCGAACCGATTCCACGCCTGCTGCCTCAGATCCTCGCTCGTCCCGTCCGGGTGCCGGCCGTAATTGACCTTCATCCCGCTGACGAGCACGATCACCCGGTTCGGGTCGTCGACGCTGCGTAACAATGGGAATGCGCCGTGGAAGAGACCGCCATGGCGGGTATGGTTGCCATTGTCGAGGACGGAGCCGTTGGTTAGGAAAGTGATGGGCCGGGCTGGCGGCGTTGCTGAGGCGATGCGTACGGTGAGGATTAGGTGAAGGGCGTCTCTCGCATCGGGGGGTTGGTGAGAGAGAGAGATACGCGGGGTCGGGGTGCTGAGGGCGATGGTGAGGTGTGCCTCTGCTGCTGGGGGCGAAGTGGGGTCGGTGGTGGGGGGCATTTCCAGCGGTGCAGTAGGAATGTGGTGAGGGTGAGTGTGATTGATGGGTTTGGACTTCTTCCTTCTTTGCTTTGCTTATTGCAACCCTGACAAATGCTGGTAATGCTTGTGACTTTTCTGTATTTGATGGAATGGATGCATTTTAATGAATGAGACACGAGAGATTGACACGTCATACGAATCCTTCAGCCTTACCACCTTTCAAGCCTACCTTCTCTTCGATCGGAGCCAATTGCAACGTGCCATCATCTGTGTCCTTGTGCGAGGGAGGAGTAGCCAAGGCTCGTGCGCCACGGTGGCAGTGGTCTTATTAATCCTTCATTGGCTGTGCCAGTTTCATCCTTCCTGCTGCGCGAATCCTTAAAGGATCATCTGATACGAATCCACGAAGAAACCAGTAGACGTTCCGACAGTATGTGAATAGTTCCCTTTGCCTCCTCCAACAAGGGGGATGTGATTGCGGCTTCAATCTCGAAACTCCAATCCCGTAATCACCATGCCTCCAGCTGGGCGTTTTTGAGCTGTAGAGGCAATTGTTGGCAGTCTGCTATTACATCTGTTCCTTCGGGCTTGCCACGGTGGGCTGTAATCGATAATCGCTCTATCATCTTCATTGATTGCCAAGATTGCTGTACTTCGTGCCTCATCCTTCCCTACGCTCTGAATGTACGGCAGTGTTCTCCTAGAGCGCCAATCTCTTTCGATGCCACCCCCTTTCTCACTTCTATAGCACACAATGCATCCCTCGCTCTCTTCAATGAGTAGACGTGGCAATGCATACCAACCCTCTGCCATGTTTCACGAGCTCCTTCTTGTCAGATGGGGACACCATCCTGCTCTTGTCTAAGCAGGCTTCCAGTCATCACCGATTGAACCTTCAGTGGTGGCATATAAGAAGCAGGAAGCACGCTTTTCTCATGGATATACTCTCCTCCTTCTTCCTTGTAACCTCCTTGGCGTGTCTACTGCTTCTTCTCTTCGAACATCAGTACTCTAGCTCCTGCATCGCAAAGATACACAAGTCAAAACTTTTATCGCACCTTTTATTCTCCACGTAAAGCCTGCGATGGCCGGTCTTACCAGACATGCTCTATTAGCCGCTGCCCTATTCGGGATAGCACAAATCAGCAACGCCATTCCAACGGCAGCACCTCGTTCTTTCAACAACGCAATCAGAAGTCTTTCGAAGCGAAATGCTGTGGTCTTCGAGGACTGCGGCGAAGAGGGCAGCGACAAGAGACAGAAAGCCGGATTAGCGTGGAATGAAGCATCTCTTCTGGCTACGTTCACCAATACCGGCACGTATGGCGAGGACAACACCAAATTTAAGGACACCAAAGCGTGAGTTGAAGCCCCATGACCCAGAAATTCCTCCTCATTTTCTCCAAAAGCCCCTGTCTGAGAAGCAATAAACGCGTACTGATGCTCAATTATCAGTTACCAGAACCACTTCCTGGACTCCGATTTCGATACTGTCCAGAAGATGAACAGCGCCATTTACGATGGCTCCAGCGGGGACCAAGGCAACGCGCTTCAGCTCAAGTTCATCATTTCCTGCAAAGAGACAGATGCGTGCAGTGATGCCCTCGCCGTCACGGACGCTGCGCCATTGACGGACAATTTCACACCGACAATTCGTCTATGCCCCAAATTCTTCACGGACGACCGCACGAAAAACACTCTCGACTCCAAGACATACAAGCAAAAGCCGGGGCGTAGAGACAACAGCTGGTGTCAGCCCCAGCAGCCCTTCAAGTTCTTCGAGACGGCAGGGCATACCTTTTTGCACGAGATGACGCATCTGGATCAATTAGGAGGTCAGTATCCCTTCACTTCTTCACGGACGGCAAGAAAAAAGGACCATTTGACTAACTATAATAGTCGCTGCCGGCCTATCCGAGCGCGGCATCGCCAACTCCCCCATCCGAACGCACGGCACCGACGACATCTACGCGATCGCTACCGGTTACAACAGCGCAGACCCTAATAGAGCGGCCCGTCAACTCAAGGCCAATTGGGATACGTATAACAACGACAATTCAAAGAAGAAGCCCGAGATTGAGCGAGTGGAGAACGCGGAGAGTTACGCGGCGGCGGCGACGGAATTCTGGTTCCAGTCAAAGTGTGGATGGGATTCGATCTTGGAATGAGGCGTGATGATCAAGAAGTCGTTTGTTGTCAGAGACTGAGCAGCTTTGTAGCGGAATGTTCGGGCGTTTTTGTGTTGTGCAACTAGAGGGGCCCTTGTTCAAAGCAAAAGGATTTTGCAACTAGAACTTTCCGAAATTGAATTTCTCCTAATCAACCATCTTTCTTCTCTTCCAATTTACCTAAACGTGGATGATTAGGAAGGAAAACTTGTGGGAAAGTATATGCGCCTGGTTCAGACTACACATCTTACCGTAAGGTCTTGATGATCATGCAGAGCGTTGTCTAAACTTGCCAACGTTGTAAGGCTTGTTCTCTTTGCTTTGTGAGCACTGAACTCCCGTATTATTGGTTGCTTGTGTCCAGAGGAAGCAATCTAAACCAGAACCGTGTTGGCATAAAGGATACAGACCAGCGCATAGTAGCAAAGCGAAGGCCATACATTGGACGTGAGATTCTTTCCACAGAGGAGCCTGAAGCTACCGAACGCCGTCTTTGGGACGACCGTGGTCATTAGGTCACCGCAAGTGAAGAGCCAGAGCCTTGAAACCTCCATGAAACCCCACCGCATGGTGCCATGATCTGTTGGGCCAATTGTGTCCCTGGCAATCTAGCCATCTGCTCACCTCGGTCCACAACGATTTGCGTCAGTAGTTGTGCATCGTCAGTACGTACCTCGTCCATCTCATTGGAAACAATATACTATTAGTTGAGTTGTGCTTCACGCAGGACAAGCGACTCCCATCGGTCAGCCATTGCACATTATCAAAGCATGAAAAGACGTGTGAGGGGTCGGGAGGCACGGCCCAAGCGCAAATCTTTGATCATTTCCGGCTTTCGGTACGAGCGCTTGGGAATGGGGATGGTTGCCGCGTTTATGCGACGCCAGGTCAGTAAGCTTTAAGAGAGAAGTGGTTCCGCCAGGCTTGAACAGGCCGTCATAGGCCTCGCAACGCTGATGGGAGTCGGCGAGTTCACGTGGATTGGAGGATCAGGACGTGAAGGAGACGGTAAAGTGTCCAAGGTGGTATGGGCTAATAGGGAGGCAGCATTATTAGAAGGATCGCAAGCAAGATCTCTAATACCTAATTGAAGCTGATGTAGTGTGATAAGTTGAGGCGAGGTTTCAAATTTACATTATTGGCATACATAAATATACTTCTTTCTTATCTTTGACGACGCAATGCGTAAATTATACGATATTGATATAATTACTATTTAATAAACTTTCCTCGGAGGTTCGCTTATATTTCCCGGGTCGTTAACTATTAATTATCTGAATTTTTTTTTACGAGTCGTAATATATTATCAATTTATATTAAGGTCGTTAAAATCGCTATTACGTATAAGCATCCAAGAAACTTATAAGCGCTTTAAGCAATCTTAAATAATAATAAAAATTATTAAAATAAAAAACGTTTAGATAGGTAAAATAGTGGGTTTTTTTAATAATTTGTTTTTATTAAGCTTTCTTAACGGACGGGTATACCCGTAACCCCCCTTATAAGCTATAGTATACAACGTTTTTAAAGACTAATTACAGGTTCCGTTATTTTAATTAAAAAAGTTATCTTAAGAATTAACAGTATTAAAAATAAAGGGGGGGGGAGTTAAAGGGGGTAAGTTAAAAAAAAAACGTTAGGTTAAAAAACTTATAAGCAAGTGGAAAACTTATAAGTATCCTGGATACTTATAAGTTATCCTGCAGGAGATACTTACGAGCGCTTAAAGGTTAAGCGAAAAAGGATATATGATTTTTCTGCTTAATCGACTTACGTAGCCTTAAAGTATTTATATCCTGGTTCAAGAATTTGCAGATGTTATATAGTTTTCTGTATTACTTATTAAGTAACTCTGGAATTTTATTTAATTAAAATATTTAATATGATCTTTTTATGAATCTTAGCTCGTAATATACGTAACGGTCTATTCCTTCAACTATTTAAGTTACGTATAAAAGACCTTTTGATAATAGGTTTCTTATTTTCAAAGTATACGGACGATTAGGAGTTATAGCGGTATATCTTAATTTATTCTATTAGCGATTTTTCTTTTAAGGGCTACGAGACCTTTAATTACGAGATGAATATTTATTAAATATCTTTAATTTTATATACGTTACTATAATTATAAGTTTCAGCCAGCTTTTTAATGTTCTTAAGCCTTTTAACCATCTACTCGTTGATTATTACCGCTTACGATATAAAAGGCTCTTTTTCGGGCTTATAATAATAGGCTATATAGAAATATTATAAATTGACTTTTATTAACTGTTAAACGATATTAACGATGAACCGGCTGCTTAAAAGCCTTAAGTATTATTATCTTCAAGTTAAACTTAAATAAAAAGGATAATGAATTGATTGGTAATAAGCATCGGATCTGGTTATAAATTTGATTTTATATTTTTCTAGTATTTTTTTTTAAAAAAGTATATATTTCTTAAAGTTATCCACGACAATAATTATAAGTTTATTCGCCATTAAATATTGGAGGATTTTAAGGACGATAATATTTTTTTAAAAAATAGGTGTTAAAGTTACGTCCGTAACCAATTAATCCTCCTTAATTATTAGATAACACTTTCAAAGAGTATTCTGGAGCCTCTATTTAATCCTCTTCCTTACTTCTCTCGTTAAATATATCCTTAAGTCTTTTCCTCCCAGTATTAAACTCTTCTGTAATCTCTGGAGTAATATAACGGGGTAAATACCGTCCACGATTTTTGCTTACGATTGCTATTACCCGTATTTCCGAAGTCGTATGCCAGGCCGAAGTCGTCCTATAAAAATCGTACAGGCTCTGCTTCTAACCCTTTTTCGGGCTTTACATTTAATTCTGGAAAGGGGGAGAGCATGGAAAATACCAAACTTGCTGATGGGTATATGAAGAAATAAAAGTATTAAAAGGGCTAATTAAGGATAGAATCAATTTATATACAATTTAAAAAGGGAAAGTATAACGGATTACCATAATATAGTTCCTATACCTTACCAACTTATATAGGGGCTGCGGCCTATTTTCAATTACTCTCTATTGCTACCTGCTATTTTATTACTTTTACTCTTTCATTGCCTTCCATCTTTTCTAACTCTTTTCTATATAAGATATTCGCAGGCTTATATCAGTAGATCTGCGACCTGCTCGAATTAAACGCTAGAAAGCGGGAGGACTTAATACGCTCAGAGCGCTCGTAAGCCTTCAACTACTTAAAAGCTACTTATAAGTAACTTATAAGTCAAAATATTACTTATAAGCACTTAAAATACTCTTTTTAATTTAATTATTAAAATAAAATAAATTATTTATATTAAAATAGCTTAATTTGTCTTCTTAAATTTAAGTAAAATAATTTTAAAATATTAAGTTATTATAAACAACGGTTAATATAATTTATTTACTTAATTAATTAATTTTTTACGTATTTTTAAATGTATAATATATTCAGAATAATTTTATAGTTATAAAAACAAAAATTTAAGTTAATTTACTTGTAAAATATAATTGAATTAATTCATCAACAAAGCGGAAATATATTAAGTTTATTATTTACTTTTTAACGTTATATTAATTACTTATTAATTATATTTCTAAATAATGGTTTTTGTTTAAAATTAAAGAATAAATTTTTTTACGTATTATTATATTTATAAACAGACTAATACGTTTAAAACCTTTTTCATAACTTAAGATATTAATATTGTATATATTATATAAAAAACTTTACCTTTTTTTTTCCTTATGATTAAGCTAAATAATACTTTTTATAGTTTGAGATTTTTTTTATGAATTATTCTTAGTTTCTAATTTTAGTATTTAAAGGTTTTAAATGAATCCTATTTTTATATATTGTTCTTTTTTTTCTTATTTTTCTCGAAAAACGTTAAAAAGCCGATTAAGATTATATTATAATATTTATAAAAAATCTTATATTAACTGATTTCGTTTAAAATAGTACCGGGTCGTTTAAGTTACTATTTTAGTATATTAACCTTCTATATATTATAATAAACTGTTAATTTAATATATTATAATTTATCATTTAAAGTCATTAAAAAAATATGATAGGAATATAGGTAATATACTTAAAAAAAAAACTTATATATATAATTCTTTGAGCTTAACTTAAAAACATTTCCGTTAAACGGATTGATAATATATAAAGTAATTAATAATGTTTATAATTATATTATTCTTTATATATTTAAATACGTTAACCTTTCGTCTTGTTATTTATATATTAGTTTTAACATTAAATTCCTTTTTTTAATACTTAACGATTATATTATATAATAATATTTTTTTTAAACTGACTTTATTATAATAAAACGTTTTTATAATTGTTAGCGCATAGCGCTCAGCAAGCGCTTAGCGTATATCAAGTATACCAAGCACCGGCTTACTTAGGGGCTATGGTTAAATGGCGCAGCCAGTTAAGCGGTGGCTTTTAGAATTAAGGGCTTTAGGAGTTTAAGCCTTTCATATATAGGTATACGTAATTATGACGGGGGCTAAAGTTATTATTACCGTAATTTAAGCTATTCTTAAGACCGGTTATTTAGGATCAAATTACGTTTAGTTAATTTATAGTTTTTTAAGAATTAATTTACCTTTTAATTTAAGTATTAAATTTATGATTATATTTTACGTTTTTTATAAACCCTTTTAATTCGCCCCGTTATTATAGGCCGGCGGAACCTATTTAATATTTTAATTCTTCTTCCCTTTAAAATAAAAAACTTGAAGTTAAATATGTCTTTTTATTTTCCGGAAAAATCTATAGAAGTTATTAATAATAAAAACCTTTAAGGATTAATTTAAGGATTAAGTTAAAAACTTTTCCTTAAAGAAAATATCGTAATTTATAAAGCGTTAATTAATCTTTAAGTTGATTTAGATCGCTTGAAGTAAATACGACTTTAACGTAATAAAACTTTAATTAAAGCTTAAAGGCTAAAGCTTAAATAAAAAATTAATTAAAAAAGTAAGACCGAAGCTTTTAAACGTTGTCTTCTTTTCGTAGTCTTAATAATATTAATTTAGATATTAGAAAGACCTTATTAATAACGTATTACGCCGTTATTTAACGGGTTATAAATAGCCTTTTACCCTTTAAACTTAATAAATCTTTTAAGTTAATTATTTAGTTCAAGTATACAGATAAGTCCGAAAATAATATGAATAATAATTTATTATCGTAAAAAAGTCTTTCTTGTTAAGCCCGGACTACTTCTTAAACGATTATATTAAAATCGTATATTATTTATAGTTTATTAAATATATAGTTTAAAACCTAAACCCTTTTTATTAGACTGACTCCGCTGGCGGCACGCCGGCGGGACTAATAAAGGTAGGTATAGAAAACGTAACGTTACGGTCTGGATTTTCAGGTACTAGTTTAATAAATAGATTAATAGTAAAATTAATTCTTAAGGAGCTTAGAAAGAACGGGGATATAGCCTTTACTTAAGGTAAAAGCGATAGTTATCCCGTTTTATATTAATTAAGCTATAGCTTATAAATAACGTATATTAAAGCCATTATTAAAGCTTTTTATTAAGGCTTTTTAACTTACTTTAACGTAAAAATATAACGTATTATTATAACGCCGGCGTAAAGGTAACGTTAACTATTAATAATTATTTCCCTTTTTATACATTAATCTTTAAGGTATAAAAAGATATATTTAAAAAGCTAACGTAAAGCCGGTTAAACATAAAGCTTATTAAAAACCTATTATTAAACTTAATAGGAAAAAGGTAAAAAGAAAAGAATCCTTAAATATATACGTAAGTATAATAATATTTATTTAATAATAATATAATAAAGATATCTTATATTAATAATAAGTTAATATAACTTATAAAGCTTATTAAAAACCTTTTTATAAAACTTAATAAAAAAAGGTAAATAAGAAAAGAGTTTTTCTAATATTAATTAATGATTACTTAAAGCTTTATTATTAATTTATTATACTATAATAAAGGTAAGTACTATTATAAAAACGGTACGCGATTATAATAAGGCCTTTACTTTATTTTAAACTTTTTTTCTTTTTTTCCTTAATAATTTTAATTACTTATATAAATATAATATAATTAAGGGTATATATTAATATTTAAAAGTTAATATATATATAATTATATACTTTCATTATATATATTATTATTATAATAAGTAACGTTAACGTTATATAAACGCTATATTTACGTTTATAATCCGTTTATTTATTTATTTTTTTAATATTATATATAAGTTTTATTTTTAATATATTATTACTTAAAAGTAACGGTATATTGCAGGCGGATATATAAATATTATATTAATAACGTATATAGCGATACCTTATTTTATTTACTTTTTATAAGGTGAATTACGTTATATATATAACCCGTTACCTTACCCGCGGTATTGCCATAAGCGATATCCTTCCCGTTACCTTCCCGTAAGTAGTTTTAACGCTATTATATTATTATCGCTTTAATATATATATAATTCCCGGATTAATTATAATCCCGGGTAACTTAATAAATAAATAAGTATTAATCGATTAATATATAATTTATTAAGGTATAAACTTAATACGTATAAAAACGTAATAAAATCCTTTAAGATTTAAAAGTTTTTTAATTAAATATTAATTATTACCGGTCGGACGGAATATATATTTTATTAAGTTATTTTAAAAGTTAAAAAGGAAAGATCGGTCTTTTAAATTAAGAAAGAAACGCTCGCCGTTTATATTAAGGCGGCGGAAAAAAAGGTTATTCAGCTTAAAGAATAAATAAGTAAATTATAATTTAATAACAATATAATAATATTAACGTTTAATAATTAAATCGGCTTAATATAAAAAGGCCGGGTTTTTTATAAAAATTAATTCCGTTAAGGAACTATTCTTTATTTCTTAACTTTATATCTGGGATAAAGAAATAAAACCCCGGACTTATAATATTCAACAACTTAAGAAATAAAAAGGAAAAAGAGGATTTAAGCTTTAACTTATTTAAAAAAGAAAAAGAAAAAATTATACTTTTTTTAATAACGTTATCGGAGAAATCGGCCTTAATTTTTAAGAATAATACCTTAAAATCGAATTAAGAAGTTTTTCCGGTAAATAATATTAAGGAAATATTTTTAACTTAAAGTTAAAGGAAAAAGAAAAAGGTATAATATCTTTATATTTACTTAAAGTATTATTAACTTATATATGAAAGAAAACGAAGTAAAAGAAAGTAATTTAAATTAATACGGAGTTATAAATTATTCTTTTATTTTTATATATTAATATTATTAAAGTTTAACGTTAAATATGGAAGTTAATAACGTTAAGCGTTAAATACTTATAATCTATATATTATTGAAAGTAATATAACGGATAATATTATTAAAGTTATTAATACGTTAATAAAACCTTAATAAATATACTTATCGACCTTTTATTATTTTAAATAACTTTACTTTTTTACTTTTATTTACTTAATATTATTTATTTAATAACGCGTTAAGTATTTATAATTTAGTATTTACGCTTCTTTACCTTCGGTATTATCGCGGTTATTATTAAAGTATTCTATATTAATTATAATATTATAATAAAAATAATCGCTTTCATAATACCGACTTATTTATATACGTAATACCCGTAATAAGTAAAGTTATTAATTAAAGCTTAAACTTTAATAATTTTTCGGAAGGATAATATATAAAGGCTAAGTAATTATATTATTAATTATATATATAACTATTAATTATATATATAACTTCCGCCGTTATAGCGTTATAACCTTATTTACGTTTCCTTTTATTCTATATTATCTTATCGTATTATTCCCGTAATATTTAAGAGTACTTTAAGTCCGTTTCCGGTATTTATTAATTATATTTAAAGTTTTAATTAATTTTATTAATAATTTCTTTAATTATTTATTCTTCTTTATTATTAATTAATTCGGATATTTATATTATAAACTCCGCCGTTTAATTATTAACGTAAATATAATAAAGCTTTAAAAGTGAAATATAAATAATAAAGTAAATTCAATAAATAATAAGGAAAAATAAATAATACGTTTACGTTTTAATTTTATTATTAATTTTAAAGGGTTTTATAAATTGGGGCGTAAGTTTCTTATTTAATTATTTTAATTTAAGGTTTTTAATATTTAATATTATTAATCTGTTGACGTTATATAATTTTAACTTATATTTCTTATTATACGTTTTTTAAGTTAATTTAATAATATAACGTTATTAATCCGTTAATATTAATTATATTTTATATAATAATTTAACTTTATTTTTTATTATAAATATCTTTTTCTTTATAAGTTTATTTTTAAGTTTAAAGTAAATATTTAAGTTATAATTCTATATCGCTATAAAAGGGCTATAGCTTAAAGTTAAATATTTTAAGTTTATATAAATAAAGTTAATTAAAAAAATAATCTTATTTAATTCATTTACTTAAAGTTAATAAAAGTCCTTGAATATTATTTAAAGCTTTAATTTTAATATTTTATTTAATTATCTATTTATAAATAGAAAGTAATATTTAATTTATATTTTATCTTTATATAATAATATATTAATCCTTAGAATTTACTTGTAAATAAAGATCCCCGGTTAATTACGATTTTAACCGGCGTATTATAACGTAATACGATTTCTTTAAAGAAAAGATCCGTTAATATAACGGCGTTAATTTATTTTATAACGGGAAAATATCTATATATTTTTATATATTTATTTACGATTATTAAAATCGAATTATAAATATTATTTTTAACTTTATTTATAAATAAGTTAATAATAAGTCTATATTAAGATCTTTTTAAAATAGGGCCGGTTAAGGAAATAAAATAAGTTCGCCGTAAAAACGGTAACGTAGTATTTTAATCCTTAAATAAATAATATATATTTTAATATAAATATTAACTTAAGTTCTTAAGTTATTTTAATAATATTTACGGGTTAAAAACTCGTAAATCTTTTCGGTTTTAAAGTAACCCGTTAACGGGTTATTATAATATTTATTAATTAACTTTTTCTTAATCGCTTTATCCCGAGGGACGTATATATAACCCTTATAGGTAATAAAGTTATTTAAATCGAGGTTTTAAGTTTTATTATAACTTTAATAAGAATATATTAACGTTACGTTATCGTCCTTAATCTTATATATAAAATATTATTAACTTATAAATCTTTAATAAATAACTTAATTAATTTAAATTCTTTATAAAGCTTTTTAAGTAATTTTTAAATTTCTCTACGCGGAATAATAACCTAAATACTTTTTAAAGTGAATAATAATTAATAATTAATAGCCGTTATCCGTCAACATTTTATTAAATTATTGGATTAAAATACGAATTTATTTTATAACGTAAATAATAAAATTATATTAAAAGGTAAAATTCCTTTATAGTTTAAACGTTTTAATAAAGGATTAATAAAGTTTATTTTATTATAATAATAAAATATTTAAAAATTATAATTAATAAATTTTAAAGCTTATTTAACTTAATATAAGTTTAACGTTAATTACTTTATAAACTTTCGGAAATTATTATAATATATTTATATTTAACTAACTTTAAGGCTCCCTTTTAAGTAATATTATTATTACTTAAATATTATAATAATAACGAAAAGCTTTTAATTATACGTTTTATAATTCTATTTAATAAGGGCTATTTTTTTTAAATTAATACGTAATTAAACGTTAATAACTTTCCTTAAACTATTAAAATAAAATACTTATAATAGTAAAATTAAATATATTAATTTTATTTATACTTTCCGTGTTAAGTTAAAATAATAAAGTAATAATACGTTAATAAACGTTTTACGGAGCCGGCGGAACGCCGTATTAATTATATTAATTTACTTTAACGGGTTAGCCTTTTTCTTTTCTTTATTATCCTTAAATACTTATAAATAAAACGATAATAAAAATTTATCAAACTTAAAAAGACTTATATTTCCCGGTAGGTTTTTAAAGTAAATTAATTTTTAATAATTTTTAATAATTTTTAGCTTATTTAAATAACTTTAACAAAAACGATAAACCTTAAAAACTTTATTTAAGTAATATAAAATTAATACTTTTAAAGGTTAATATAAAATTGAAATTAATAAAGTTACTTAAAAACCTATTAAATATAACGTTAATAGTCCGTTAAATTCTTATTAAATATTAAAATATCGTTTAAGTAAACTATATAAGTTATATCGATAAAGTTAATAAATAATTAATATAAGTTTAAAAGGTTATTAAAGCGTTAATTAATTTAAACGGTATAATAAAATACTTAAAATAACCGTAATAGATATAAAATACCGTTTTTTATTTATCGTTAAACTTAATTTATAATTAATAATAAATATCCTTAAGGTTTAACTTTATAAGCCGTTTAAAGTTATTTAATTAATTAAAAGTTTTAAAAATTAAAAATAAAAAATCTTAATTTTTAATGATAATTATATTTAACTTATAATAATTAATATAAAAATAAAGGCCACTATCCTTCTTAAATATAAAAAGGATTGGAACGCTTATAAATAACGTTAAGTAATAAATTTAACCCTAAACTATAATATCCTTTAAATACCGCCGGAGTTTTATTAACTTTACCCGAAATAAATTATATAAAGAATTATATAATAACTTTTTACCGTTTAAGTTAATAGCGTAAGCCTTTTATTTTAATTTAAATAAGGTATTATTTATATTATTAAAAAAGATATTTATATACTTACTTAACTTTTTCGGAATATTCCGGTTAATAAAGTCCTTTATAATACTTATATATATTAAATTGTTTTAAGGGATTTATAGTATTTTTAAGCGTTCCGTTATTATATTTATGTAAACGATTATAAAGACCTTATTAATTTCCGTTAAACTTTAATCAAAGTTATTAACGTTATTAATCTATAACTTATAAAAAATAACTTTAAAACGTTATTTATCCGCCGTTAAATTAATCGTTATTTAATTGATTGATTGATTGATTTATATTACGGTTCTAGCTAAGTTAATTCCGGCGTTCCTTAATATGCGGCCTTTTGGCCTTGCTGGTAACCGTAAAAACCTGATACTTATAACGTTAAAGTAAAAACCGGCGTTTACCAGGCCTTTACCCTTTATCCCTTAAGGTAAAGGATATTAACGGCCGTCTAAAGAGTAATAATTTATTCGTATATTTTTTATGGTTTAACTTCTTTAAGAAAATCTATAATATTACGATTATATCCATATAAAAATTACTTTTTGTCACGGTTGCTGTCCTGAGACAAGGACATGGCTTATAGGGATAGGACAGTATGTATTTAGAACAGGACAAAGTCCTTAGGTAGAGGACAAGGATCTCTTATGATCCATTGGTCCCTTTTACATAGCATCACTCATAATACATACAATTGATCCACCCATACCTTTGTCCATATCCATGACACTTTTAAACTCATTACTTTTTTATTCCTTTATATATTTATATTACTTTAACTTTACGTAGTGCCTTTAAATATTTTTATTAATATTTACGTGCTTAATATATACCCTTTTTATATTATTATTGCCGTTAACTTTTTTAAAGACTTTTAATAAACGTTTATTATTATATTTTTATAGTTATAAAAAATATTTTCCGGTTTATATAATTAATATAACCGGTTTCCGTTTCCTTTTTTTCTTTTATCGGTAACGGGCCTTTTTTATAAGGTTTTTAATAATTTTATTTATCTTTATAATAAGGTTAAATTATAATAATAATCCGGTAAATATTATAAACTTAATAACTATCCGGATATTTCATTTCATAAATAATATTTAACGGTAATTATAAATATTAACTTTTATAATAAATCTTAATTTAACCTTTATAAATAAAGGATAAAAGATAAAAACGTATATAGCGTTTTACTTTTTTTATTTATATTTATATCCGGCGTTTATTTAATTTCCGGTATATATAATAAATAGGAAGTAAATTAAACCGTTTTTACCCGTCTAAAGTTAAATCGTTAATACGTTATTACCCTTTTTTATAATATTATAATAACGGAAATACTTATTAATAATCTTTTTATTATTAAAAGTTAAGTAATAATAACCTTAAGGTATAAAGTCCTTATATTTCCGTTAATACTTAATTTATTTTATTATAACTTATAAGGTAATTATTATAATTTTTATTTTTTAAATCCTTTTAATTTCAATTTCTTTTATACTTAACGAGAATTTATATACGTTTAGATTAACCTCCGGGATACCGGTAAGGTTAACTTTTTTCTTAATTTATTCCTACTTTATCTTAATAAAAAAAAAGATAAATATCTTTAATTTACTTTTTTTAACTTAAGGTTTATTAAGATTTTAACGGATTCACCCGTTTCTTATTATTATAATTAAATATATATATTTCTTTAACCTTATTTAAGTAATTATTTAATTTAATAAGACTTTAATTAACGGTATAAAGACCTTAAACTTTAATACCGGAATAAAAGTTATTTTATAAGTATTATTAATTACTTTTAAATATCGGTTTTAAACTTTCTATAATATTTAAATAAGCTTTTTCTTATATCCCGGAGTATTTTTAAATATATATTAAATAACTATAACGTATATTATAATTAACTTTATTACGGTTTAATAAATAGTCCGGGCCTTTTATAACGTAATTCTTTATATTAATATAATGAAATAAATAAGGCTTTTTTTTATAAAGTTATTTTCTTTTAGATTTTTCTTATATAATCCTTTTAATTGAGCTTTTTATTTACTTAAAGGTTAAAGACTTTAATACTGATATCCAGCTTTACCGTAATTTTATTTAAATTTATTATAATTATTATATTATATAGCTTTAAACTTTTAATTATATAAATAAGTTTATACTTATACAACGTAAATTAAATTCCGTAAATTCTTACTTATTAAAAATAAACTTTATAAGCTTATTTTAATTCTAAATAATTTATATATATAAAAATATTATAAATTAAAAGGTAAACGTTATTAATAAAGTTTTTAACTTAAATTTTTTATTTTAATTTAATAAACTTTTCGATTAATAAATTATTAAAGAATAAGAATAATATAAGAAAAATAAATAATCTTTAAAGAATCCTTATTATAATAGGTTTTATTGGGCTTATCTTTGATCTTAAATTAATTAATATAACTTAATTATTTAAGAAACTTTTTATTTATTTAATTAAAAAAAATAATATCCTTTTTTTCTTTAAGTTATATAATAACCTTTAATAATTTATTTTATTAAAGGTATTTATAATATTGAGAGAAAAAAACTTATAATATATTTCTTCCCGTAACCTTATATTATATATACGCCGTTAATTAATCTTTTAAAGGTTATTTCTATTAATTAATTTTTCCTTATTTTTATTTATTAATTAAGGAAAAGTCCGTAATTCTTTATATAATTATTAAGGATCTTTATTATTATTATTTTTAAGGCCTTTTTTAACGTATAAAAGAATATAATAAGTTTATAAGACTTTATTTTAAAGTAATCCGGCTTAATAAACTTCTTAAGGATAATTGTTTTTATTTTCTTAAATTTATATAAATAATAACCGACGTTAAAGTATACTTAAAAAAGGTAAATAAAATTTTTTTAAATAATAATATTGTTATTAATAATAATTTATTAAGGATTTTATTCGGTCTTAAGGTTTTATTTTTCTTTAATTTATTAATTACTTTAATTATTATATTTTATATTATTATTTTATTTATTAATACGGGGTTAAAATATATAACGCCGTTAATATCGTTTAAGCCAGTTTTTAACGGAGGGGGGAAAAATACTCCTTTAAGGGCCTTAATTTTACCGTTAAAGGTATTAATTAATATATTATTAAGTTTCTTAAAAAGTAAGAATTTAAAAATAAACTTTAATTTTTTATTTTATTCTTTATTATACTTCGTTAACTTTTAGATATTATAAGGTAAAACCGTTAAATTATATACCGTAAATTAAAAATATATTTATTTAATTTTCTTAATAATTTTCTCTTTTTCTTTTTAAGTAGTTTTTAATTAATTAAGTATCTTTTAATTCTTATATTTAAAAGCTTATTTTATCAACTTTTTCGCCCTTATAATTACGGTTATATATTTTTTATTTTAATAGGTTTTAACTTTTTAAGAAAATTTTATTATTAAGATTATTTTATTAATTATTTTATTTAATATTTTTATTATTTATTTTATAAAAAGGTTAATCCGGTCTTTATTATTTAATTAAGGGAAATCCATAAATTATATTATTGTTTCCTCCGCTTTTTTATAAACCTCTATTATTTTAGCCGTTTTCTACGTTTTCCTTACCGGTAATAATAAGGTTTTATTAACGGTTTAATTTAAGGTTATCTATATCGGTATATAATTTAAGCTATATTTTAAGTCTTTTTATAGCTTATATATTATATTTACGTTAATAATTTTTTCCGTATTAAAAGTTAAATTAATCGTTATTTTAAATTTATAACTTTTTTACGTAATAATTTTTTATAATATTAATAATAAGAAATTAATTTAAATAATAATTATTAATAGGTTATTTAATTTAACGTAATTTATTATACGTTTTTCCTTATTTTATATATAATAATATAAATTAAAGTTTTTAAGTAATATATATTTATTTAAAGTAATTAAAACCTTTTTAAGTAATAATATCGTAAGTAATTTTTCTTTATTAACCGGTAATAGGTTATACGCGTTATAAATATTAAGGTTATTTTTTAAGTCCTTTTTTTTTTATAATACGGAATATATAAAGGATCTATTATAATAAGTAATATCTTAGTTATTTACATTAAACTATTTATTTATAAAGAAGTATATTTTAATTATTTTATCCCCTTTAAAGGTTAAGTAAAATCTTTATCCTGGGTTAATAAATAAATATATATATAAGTTATATAATAATTCTTATATTATTATAATATTAATATTTTTAATTTCTTTAAATTTAAATATCAATATTTTTATTTTAATTCTTTTATTATAGACGTTATATTATATTACTTTTAAAAGTATTAATATATTATATATTAATTTTTATAAAGGCTCCTTTATTTATATTCGTTTAAGTTATAGACTTCTTATTAAAGTTAAGTGTTTTTTAACTTAATATTTTTTTAATTATTATTAAAGACGTAAAACGGTTAATCCTTAAGGTCGGGATTGTAAGGAACTTCCTTTTCTTTATTTTATCCGTTATTATTATTTATTTTTTATTATTTAATTAATTAAGTTTACGTTTTAAGGCTATTTTTAATTAGCCCGTTAAATTAATTCCGTATATATTATATCGTTGGATTTTTACGGTTATTTAAGTTTTTTTACGTTTAATCTTTTTAACTTTTATTATATACTTAGAATTTTATATTAAGTATTTTTTTTTATTATATATAACGTATTTAAACGCGCTTTTTATAAGTCTTTTAATTATTAATTCTATATATTTATAAGTATTATAACCTTTAATATAAATTATATATTTCATAATATTAAAATACTTTATAATAATATATTTATAGTTTTAATATTTAAAATATTAATAAATATCCGCCGCTTTATTTTATAATTGAATTATTTTAAGAAATCTTTTTTTAATAATCTTTTTATTTAAAACGTTATTATATATTTTTATTAACGTTATACTTAATATAATAATAAAATATTTCTTTATATATCTTAAGGAATTAAGTTTCCTCGTTATCGGAAAAAGTTTATAATTAATGATTTTAAGCTTTAAGTAAAAAACTATATTTTTCTTTTTTATATTCTTTAACGTAGTTTCTTTTTTGGTTTTTATAAAACGTAATAAGTATATTTTATTTATTATAACGGTAAACGATTACTTTAAAACCTTAATTAACTTATATTCTTTTTTATTAATTTAATTTTTTAATTTTTTTAAGTTTTCCTTTATTTTTAATAATATTATATTAAAAAAAATATTTTTATTTTATAGTTTATATACCGCGATAATCTATTCTATTAATAATTCCGTTATTATTTTAAAAGTTTTTATTAATTATAGCGGGTTTATTTTTATAATTACGTTTTTCTCCTTATTATTAAATAAGCGGATTATTATTATTTTTACTTTCTTTAATATAGCTATTTTCTCCTCCGTTATCCCTTTATTTTTTATTATGGGTACCTTCTTTATTACCCTTATTATTTAGCTTTTTTTTTTATTTAAGGGGTTACCGTTTTTATATCCTTATTTTGTACCCTTAACCTTAAGCCGTTATCTTTACCTTTTATTAACGTTTTTACTCCCGCCCCTTAAGAGTTCCGTAAATACTTTATTTTTTTTAATTTTACTTCTATTTTCATATAAAAGTCCCTTACGCTTTTTAATTTAATCTATAGTATCGGTTAAGTTTTTAACGTAATATCCTTTTATTTTACCGTAAGGAGTCCTTTTAAGGCTTTTATTGTTTCCTTTATTGCCCTTTTACCCTTACTTACCGGGCGACGTATTATTTCCGCTTTTTATTTTTAATCCCTTAAAATCCTATTTTCCTTATTAGTTTTATTCCTTTTTTATATACTTTTAATAATACTTTTATTGCGGTCTTCCTGTCTTTTCCCCCCGTTTATACTTTTTATTATTAATATTATACCGGCCTTTTTACCCCCTTATTTACCTATTACTTCCGTATTATTATTATACGTTTTACGCGCTTTAATATATATATTTTATTAATTTTAATTTCCTTATTTACTTTAAACGTTATCCGGCTTATTAGTATTATATTACCCGTATATATTATCGCCGTTTCTATTAATATAGGTTATTTACCCGTTTATTACCTTATTCTTAACCATTATATTACTTCTATTTATCGTACTTAATATATTTCCCTTACTATTATTAAAGCTATTGATATTCGTATCGTTTTGGACCTCTAGGGTCCCTTTGTTCGTCGCCATCCAGCTCCTTTCTTTCTAATCTAATCGTTATTTATAAGGTACGTAACGTAAGTAAATTAAGGATTATATTTAAATCTTTTTAATTAACAATAAAGAAAAATATCTTATATTACTATTAATTATTAATTAAATAATATTATATTTAATAAGCGTTATAATAAAAGATTTACTTATTATTAAGAAAGGCCGTTTACGGTAAAACGGCGGGGGTTAATTATAAGTTTTATTAAACTATATATACTGATAAAATTAAATTTATTTAAGCTTTAATATTAATCAATATATTTAAAAATTAAAGATTATCTTAAAAACTTATTTAACCCTTAATAATAAAAATTGGGTATACCTTTAATTATTTCTTTATTAGTTTTAACCTTAAGGCGCCGCCGGAGTTTTATTATTTTTTAACGTATTATTTTTTTATAGGATTTTACGTTTATTATTAAAACTTTATTCTATAAAACGGTAAGGTAATCGGATATATAATAGCTTTTTTTTATAATATATATAATATTTAATATTCTTATTTATTTTAAGGACAGCGTTGAAATTTTTAGGTATAATTTTACGCTTTTAATTATAAAAATTATTTTTAATAAAAATATACGTTAACTTTAAGCCGTTAAAATTAGATTTAAATATTTTATTTTAAAAAATTTATCCTTATTAACTTTTTAATTACTATTAATAATATATTTTAAGTTATTCTTTTATATAATCGCTATAAAATAATTTTATAAAAGAAAGGTTTTATTTATTTTATAACGTTAACGTAAAAAGTTACCTTATAAAAGGTTACAATTATTTACCGGGCTGTTATAAAGCTTACGATAATATATACGATAATTATTTAATACGTATTTAAGGATACGTTTAAATATAAGAAAAAGCCCGTTTAATAACTATAAAAGGTTTAAAACCGATACTTAAAAATAATAAGTAAAATATATAAAGCGATTCCCGTCCCGGTATTAGAATTTAAGGTTTTTATATTATTAATAAAGCTGGCCTTAAATTAAATAATCACTTAAACAAAACTTAAAAAGGGTATAAACTTAATTACGTTAATAAAAAATAAACGTATTTATTAGAATTATAAGAAACCTTAAATAAAAAGGCGTAAAAAAAACGGTACCTACCCCCTATAAAAGTTAAATTAAAGTAAATTAAAAAGGAGGTTGATTTAACTTACGTTTAAGAAGTTAACGTAAGAATATATAAATTTTTATTTAAAGTAAAAGCGGTAAAAAAAAAGAAAATTATAAAGATAAAGTTAATAGCGATTACCTTATAGATTATAAAAAGGTAAATAAAACGTTAATATAAATATAAAGAATTAATCCTTTAAAAGTAACGGTATCCAACGTTAAATAACAATAAAATTATTAATAAATATTTCCGGCGTTACGGGATTATAAAGAAAGGTAATAATGCGTTAATAATTTAATTCTAAATAAATAAAAACGGCCTAACTTACTTCTTTTTTATTGTATACGCCGGTGGCCGGATTAACGTTAATTATAAATATAAATAATAAAAATAGGATACCGTATATATATTAATTTCTTATTTACTATTTAAGGAGCTTAAATTGGGATTAATTAAAAAGATAAAGATTAATAATTATCGTTAAATACTTATTAATAAAAAGGGTATTAAAGCGGCCGTTAAATTTATAATAATTACGGGTTTATTATTATAATTTAACTTAGCCAAGGAAATAAATAAAATAGTTAAGGATTTAATTAAAAAACCTTACCGCCGATTTAAGGGTAAAAAATAACGGCGGGAAAATTATATTTAATAGGGGATTAAAAAAGCTATAAATACCGGAACGGTATAAAAACGATATTATATCGGTTAATAAAGTTATATAAATAAAATAAAAATAATACATATATTAATAAGGATATTTAATAATATAATCAGAATTTTAATATTTTAATATTAAATAAATTTATAAGGTAACGGAAGAATAATAAGTTTAAAGGTAATCCTTAAGTAAATTCAATTATAATATTATAAGTTTTCTTAAAAAAGGCGTATAAATAAATTTTTATTCTTTAAACGGCCGTAGATACTGGGTAAATACTGGTTTTTATTCTTAACGTTATAAATATCGGGTTTTTTACGGTTATTAATAAGGCTAAATGGCCGAGTATTAAGGAACGCCGGAATTAGCTTAATTAGATCCGTAGTATAAATCAATCAATCAATCAATATATATCTTAAGTATACTTAACGGATATTATATTTATATTTTAATAATCCTTAATAAGTCGTTAAGTTATTAAGTAGTTTAATTCTTAAGATTATACTTTTTATAATAAGTAAATTATTTTTGTTATTTTTATCTTTTATTCGTTTTTTTTTATACTTTATATTACCTTAATATATAATTTCCTTTTTCTTATTATTAACTTTTTTTAATTATCGGTTATTTTTTTAATATATACAATTATTTATTTTTATTATAATAAGTATTATTAATTTAATTAGTATCATTTCTTTTTTATATATTATATATTCTTTATATCGTTTTACGTTATTTTATATAATTAATAATAACTTTAAATACTATATTATTTTTTCGTTTATCTTATTAAGTATTAAGTTTATAAATTGAACTTTCTTTTACTTTTATTTAACGGGTTATTATTAACGTAAAATAAGGTTTATTTCCGGTTTTAAATTATTATTTTTATTATTTATAATATCTTCCCCGTCTTCTTTATTATCTTTTTAATATTCCCGGGCTTTTTATTATCTTTTAAGTACTTTTATTATTATTTTATCCTTTTTAATTATTTTAAACCTTTATTTAATCATTTTTATTTATTTCTTATTTACCTTATTTCTTTTATTTTATTTCATTACTTTAACTTATTCTTAAGCTTCCTTTATTTATTCCGATTATTTCTTATATACTTTTACTTCTTTTTAAGTATATAAGTATATTCTTTTTTTTTTATTAATTAATCGTTAAAATATACGTTTTTAAAGCCGACTTTATTCTTTAAACGTTTACTTTTCTTAAAGTTTATTAATCTTTATTATTTTTTTTATTATATAATTTAATCTTTATGCTTTTTTTATTATTCTTATATTTTATAAGTCTATTTTAATTTCTTCTTTTAATAGTATTATATTTTTATAATATAGCTTCTTATATATTAACTTTTAACGTATTTTACTTAACGAACGGATTTATAATTTAAGTAATTATATATATTTTTTTAAAAATAATATTTTTAATCTTTAATATCTTTATTTAAATTTTAAAGTTAATTATAACCGACTTTAATTATAAAAGTCTTAATAAGATATTATAATTTAAGTTATTTTTTAATATTATAAATATTTATACCGATTTAACTATTTTTATAACTCGGATATTAAATATAATTTATATATAAAGTAATATATAATCTCCGTTTATTACCCATATATTTAAGTAGTTAACTTTAAGTAACTTTAAGGGCTTTTCTTTTATTCGTAATTCTTTTATTATGATTAAGTTAATTATAATAATATTTAATATTTAATTAACTTTTACTTTTAATAACTTATTTATTTATTCCGGTTAATAAATAATAATTATTTTTATAAACTAAACTTACTTATTCTTATCAAGTATAGCTTTAAAGTTTCGTCTTAAGCTTATAATTATAACGTTATTAATTTTAAATCGGTTATTTTAAACTATTTTCTATATATTCTTTTTATTATTCTTAAGTACTTGTTTAATAATTATAATCTTTTTACGGTATATAATTAAGGTTTAATATATTCTTTATAAGGCGGATTATCTCTTTTTTAAAGTATAATAAAAGTTATATGAAACATATCGTAAGGAATATAATATTACTCGTTAATAAAATCCGCTTAATATTTAAGGCTTATTTTTTTTATTAATTTTATAATTTATTAAAGCTTTTTTATTCTTCCCGGTCTTTGTTTTTCCTTTTAGCTTCGCCTTAATTCGCTTATTAATTTATATAAGTTTAACTTTTACTTTTAAGTTATTATTATCCGCTTATCGTCGTTTTATAATTATATTTATTATTATATTTACTTCGTAATTAACGTCTTTATTAAGCGGATATCCTTCTTTTACGGTAATAACTTTATAATTAAAGCTATTAATTACTTTTTTATTATTAACCTTATTAAGGACTTTTCTTTCTTCTTATATGATTAAAATAATAATTATTACGTTTATTAATATATTTAATTATTGATTAAGCGGTACGATTATACATAAAAGTAATAGTCGGAAGTCTATATTACGATATCCGTTTTTCCGGTCTTAATCCTTTTTTTATATATATCTTTTCTCGTTAAAACTTACGTTATATTTATAATAATTTTATTTATAATTAATATACTTTTTTATTAAAAAATATATAATAATATTTATATTATATAAAGTATAACTTTATATTAAATAACTTAAAGCTATTAATATAAGGATTTTTATATTTAATTAAAATAAATAATTTTAAGGTAACTTAATTATTCCTTTTAATATCTTAGTCAATATATAAATTTTATTAATAATTTTATTACCTTTAATTTATATTTACCGCTTAATTATTAATATTTTATTAAAATAAATTTTAAAATGGGTTTTAATATTTAAGTTATTAAAGTAATATTACTTATAATATCTTTATAAGCGTTATATATATTATTAAGACGTCTTAAAACCTTTTATTCATACGATTTTAAGGGTATTTAATTTATTGCGTTTTTTTTATTTATAATATTTAAATAATTCCTTTATAATTAATATATATTAAATTTATTTTTAATATAACTTCTTAAAGATCCTTATTTATACGATTTAATTAAATTAAGAATATTTAAGTTTTATAGTTTATTTTTTTTTTTTCCTTTTTTTTAAACTTACGTTTCTTTTTTATTCTTTCCGTAATCCGTTTTACTTTAAAGTATACTTTATAAGGATTAAATTCTTTATATATATTTTTTATTAAATGTTTATAAAGTTCTATATTTATTAAATTATTCTTAAAATAGTTAATTATATCTTTTAATATATATTATAATATCTTATTTTTAATACTTTCCGATCTTCCGGGTTTAATATTCTTTTTACTTAAATTATATATAATATAAAGTATATATTTATAATAATAAAAAATAAAATTATTTCCTTAATATAATATTTTAATATTATTCTCCGCTTATTTTGTAAGGTTATCGGGATTTAATTCCGGGGATTTTTAATTTAATAATTTTTAAAAGTTCTTTATATTATTCTTTATAACGTTATTTATCGCTTTATCCGTAAGTAAAGCTTTAATCTTTAATTACTTTACTTAATATATTACGTTTCTTTTAAGTTTTATATTTATTATATTTATTTATTAGTTAAGGGAAGTATTTTTTCCGATCTCCTTTCCTATATTATAGATTTATCTTTATATATTATTTAATTTACTTTTTTATTTATCCGTTTCTTTCGATTTATAAAATAAAATCTTAATCCCGGATATTATTATAATTTTTTATTATAAAGTTTTTAACGGTTTTAAGGTAAAGGTTAAAATATTATTCCGGTTTCTTAATACTTTATTAATTATAAGGATTTTAATTTTAAACTGCGGTAAAAACTTTATAAAGAATATATAAATATGAAATTTATTTAATAATAATAATAAGTCCTTTTCTTTAATTTTTAAAGTATTATAAAATTACGTAATTTTTTAATTAAAGTATTATTATTTCATATTTTTAAAACGCTTATAATAAGAAAGTTAACGGTTTTCCGGATTAATTATTACATTTAAGAGTTTATCCTTAAGTTCTTAATAACTTATTTTATTAATTTCCTTATCCGGTAAATTAAAACTTTTATAAAAAATAAATCTTAAATAAAAAATTATCTTTTTTTTAATAAGGAAATACTTAAGATAAAATAAGAATTATCTTTTTAAATTAATAAATTATATTTAATATTTATCCTTAAATTTATTTTAATAAGGCTTAAGTTTTTCCGGATAAAAAAACTTATTTTTATAAGGTAAAATAAAGTCCGCCAATAATATACCGCCGGTATAAAGCTTTATAAAAGGGTTAATATAGGGAAGAATCCTAAAGTATAAACCCTTATATTATATGTTAATACGGGTAAATATATATTTTTAATAAGTATAATTCTCGGCTTTAAGTTAATTAACTTGAAATTATAATTTTAAAAGTTAAATTTATTAAGTTATAATATTACGATAATATTCCGTTATTACGATTTACTTAATTATAATAAAAAGATTCTTAATTAAAAAGTGAATACCGCTTTTTTATTTTAAGGTTCATTAAGTTAATTGAATATTTATTATAACGGTAACGTCGGATTTTCTTTTTAATAAAGAAAAAGAATTAAATTATTAAATTAACTCCATTAATAATATATTAACGGAATTAATAAAGGTAAGTATAGAAGACGTAACGTTATAATTTAAATACTTAAGTATTACTTTAATAAGTAAATTAATAATAAAATTAATTCTTAAGGAACTTAAAAAGAATAAAGGCATAATTTTTACTTAAGGTAAAAGCAATAGTCATCCCGCTTTACGTTAATTAAGCTATAGCTTATAAATAGCGTATATTAAGGCCGTTATTAAGGGTTTTTACCAAGGCCCTTCGGCCTACCTTAACGCAGCAGTATAGCGTACCACTGTGGCGCCGGCGCAAAGGTGGCGCTAGCTACTAATACTTTTTTAATCAGGATTTTTATTTTTAAAGAATTTAAAGTTAAGCTTATAAATTAAATATTAATCTAAAAAACCGCCGTTATTAAAAATATAAAATTACGGTTAGGTTAAAAGGTTATTATATTTTACGATTATTTTAAAATAATTAAAAAGGATTTACTTATTTTATTAAATATATTTAAAACTTATGTGCTTTTTATAAAGTTATTATTAAACTTAAAGTTTAAATTTAATTTTACCGCAAACGTTTTAAGTACTTATGACGTTATCGTTATAACGGCTATTATATAAGAAGGAAACTTAAAACGTTTTATTATAAACGTTAATATTAACGTTAACCGTTTGATTAATAAAAATAGATTTCTTAATAATAAGGTATCAAAGTTTAAAAGCGATGATATAAAGCCGGTTCGTCTTCTTAAGGTTAACGACTTATACGGTATAAAATATAAAGCTAAAATATAACTTAATCTAACACATAAGGATTTTGAATATTATATTTATTATAAAAGGATTATATTTCGCTTAATTATTTTAAGAAAGATACAGTTAAAATTACGACCGTAAATGATGATTGATTGATTGATTTATATTACGGATCTAGCTAGGCTAATTCCGGCGTTATTTAATACTCGGCTTATGTAGCTTTATTAATAACCGTAAAACCTGATACTTATAACGTTAGGACGAAAATCGGTATCCACCTAGTTTCTACCTTTTACCCCCTAAAATAAATAAAAACTACGGCCGTTTAGAGAGTAATTATCCGTTTATATATGTTTCTTTTCTTACTTTTTTAAAGAAAATTTATAATAATATAACCGAGTCCTTAGAAGGTTACCTTTAAACCTATTTTTTTCCCGTTTCTTTATGAATTTACCTTATATTAACATATTAAATAATACCTTTAGATATCCTTACTAATACGTATATTATTATCGTTCTAATTATATTTTTATTTTATTTTACTATTATAACCGTTTCTTTTAAGGACTTTTAAAGAGTATTTATTATCGTATCTTTTTAATCTCAAAATGTATTTTCCGGTTTATATAAATACTATAATTAATATTTACCCTTCCTTTTCTTTTTTAACCGGTAACGGGTTTTCTTTATAAGGTTTTTAATAACCTTATTTCTTTTTTTAGTAAGGCTAAATTAGAATAATAAACCCATAAATATTATAAACTTTATAGCCGCCCGCATATTTCATTTTATAAAAAGTATTTTACGGTAATTACTTATCTTAACCTTTTTAATTAATCCCGTTTTGAACTCTATAAATAATAAATATAAAATAAATATATCAACCGCGTTTTATTTCCTTTATCTATATTTATAATTAATATTTATCCGGCTATTAACGTATATCATAAAAAAGAAGTAAACTAACCCGTTTTTATTTATCCGGAGTTAAATCGTTAATACGTTATTATCTTTCTTTATATTGCCGTAATAGCGGAAGTATTTATTGGTAATTTTTTAACTATTTAAGGTTAAATACCGCCCCTTTTAAGGAATCGATCTTTTATATTTATATAAATATTCGGTTTATTATATTTTAATTTATTTACCGATTATTATTATTTTATTTTTATAATCCTTTTAACCTTTTTTTCTTTTATATTAGGTAATAATTTATATATATTTACAGTAACCTTTTAAATATAAATTAAGTCGATTTCCTTTTTAATTGACTTTAATTTTATTTCGGTAAAAAGGATAGGTATCTTTTTTCTATCCTTTTTTATTTAAGACTTTTTAAAGTTTAAACGGACATATTTATTCCTTATTAATATAATCGGGTATATACATTGCTTAAGTTTTATTTAAGCGATTATTTAATTAAAAAATAGTTTAATCGGTAATATTGAAACTTTAAATTTTAATACCGGAATAAGGCTTATTTTATAAGTATTATTAATCATTTTTGAGTATTAATTTTAAACCTTCTATAGCTATTGAAAAAGCTTTTTCTTATCATTAAAGATACCTTTAAATACGTATTGAATAACTATAATATACGTTATAACCAACTTTATTATTATTTAATAAACCGTTTTAACCTTTTATAAGGTAACTCCTTACGTTAATATTATAAAATAAGTAAAGCCCTTTTCTTATGAAATTATTTTCTTTTAAATTTTTTATATAATCTGGAAAGGGGGAGAGCATGGAAAATACCAAACTTGCGGATGGGTATATAAAGGGATGAAAACATTAAAAGGGCTAATTAAGGGTAGAATCGATTTATATATACTTTAAAAAGGGAGAGTATAACGGATTATTATAGTAAGTAATTTATACCTTACCAACTTATATAGGGGCTATAGTTTATCTTTAATTGCTCTTTATTATTATTTACTATTTTATTACTTTTACTCTTTTATTGCCTTTTATTTTTTTAACGGTCTTAAGAAGGCTTTTATTTATTTATAAATATTAAGGAATTAGGTTTAATTATACGATTTAATCGTAAACAACCTATTATACTTTTTTTATTAAATTAACGGTAATTAAAATTAAGAAGATATTATTAAAAACCGATCTTTATTATTATTATTATATTATATATATATAGTAAGAGTAATAGACTATCGATTTATATATATTTATAAAGTAATCCTAATTATTACTTATTACCCAATTAAACATTAAAATTAAGAAAAATAAGGGTATTTAAATAACCCCCCTTTAAGTACCTATATTCGGATATTCTTATTACCACCCTCGATTAATATAAGGACCCCGTTCGTACGTATCGGTAAATTATTATCGATATTTATTAATTAACTATAAATTATTAAAAATTAAGAAGTAAAAAAATATAATAAAGCTTTTAATATGCTATAATTATAAAAGCGCGGTAATATTTCTATATTAACGATAAGCTTAACCTTAATTAAGAAATAATCGTATATATTATTAAATATTTTAAATTATTATTAAGGAAAATAAAATTTATACGTTAATATAAGCTATCTTTTTAAAAGAAAAGAAATTAAAGTAATTAAAAAAAAAATTTAAAAACTAATTACTTTAAACGATATAAAACTACTATTTAATATTAACGATTATAATAATTAAAATATAAGATTCCTTAAGTTAATTTAAATAACCGAAATGGATTAAATTATAAGTTTTAATATTTCATTTTAAGCGATTAAACTATAAGTTTTAATATCTTATTTTAAGCGATTAATTTATATATTATAAATAAGATTTTTTAATTTAATTTAAAGTATTATATATATTCTTTAAAGACGTAAAATTAATCTTAAAGATTATTTTATATTAAATAAATAATCTTTTAAGTTTTATTAAGCGATTCCGGGTACTTTGACTTTTAATATATGTATAAAATTCTCTAATAGTTATTAAAATAACCGAATTCAACTATATAGCTTAACGATAAAGGTGATAAAAATAAGATTCCTTAATAAAACTTAAGTAATCATGTATACCTTTTAAAAAGATATTTTTTATTAAAACGTAAATTATTAAGTTAAAAGTTATTTAAGGCGGTAATTAGGTTTTAAATTATTTACGGAGGTTTAAACCGGTCTTTAAAATTCCTAGGAAATAACCGCGAGTTATATAATACGTTAATAAGACGTAACGGGCCCTTTATTTTAAGTTATAAATCGAGTAACTAGGAATCGAAAAACTAAAGAGTAAATTAAAAGAGTAAATAATAAGAAAAAGTAAATAACGAAACCGATCGAAAGAATTAATAGATAAATAGATATATTTATAATAATAATTATATCGTATATATACTAAGAATATTAATAGTAACTTATAATAATTTCCGACGCGAGACTTACCTTATTTAACGGTATCCTTTTTAAAAGCTTTTCTATATAGAAAGTAAAGTAGATTAAAATAAATATTTTAAACTTATTTCAGCTTAAAAAGAAATATAAACTTATAATAAAATATAACTTATATATACCTATATAATAACCTTAAAGATTAAAGAGATCCTTAATATTATTACCCGATTATACCTTAACTTAACCCTTCCTTTTTTTAAAAAAATATAATATATTATTACTCGGAGTAACCGTAAACCCCTTTCCTTAAAATATATTTATTAATACTAATATTACCTTAACGACAGTATATTTTATTTTATATATATTTTAATGCCTTTAAATTGAAAAAGGTAAAGTAAAATATTATTACATTAATTAAAAAATTAATTATAGTATTATTATTTTCCTTATTAATATTTTATTTCCTTTATTAAAAAGAATATATACCTTACTTTTATACTTTATATTAAATAAAGGATAAAGAAGATCGGGATAAATTTATATAAATTATAGGATTATTTTATATTTATTAATAATTATAAGTATTATTAAAGACTATTTAATAATAAATTTTATTAACCTTTCTTTAAGGAAAAACGAAATATCCTTAAAAGTCCTTTTATCTTTAAAATTTAAAAAGGAATTAATTAATATATCTAAAGTAAAAAAGTATTTAAATAACTTTAAGTATTTTCCTTAATAATAATAATAAAATTAAATATAAAAGAAAATTTAATAATATTTTTATATAATCCTTTTAATTTAGTTTTTTATTAATTTATAAATTAAATACCTTAATATTAACTTCCGGTTTTATTATTATATTACTTAAGTCCATTATAATTATTATATCGTATAACTTTAGGCTCCTTATTATATAAATAAATTTATACTTATATAGGACGAATTAAACCTTATATATCTTTATTTATTATAAATAGATTTTATAAGTTTATTTTAGCTTTAAGAAATTTATATAAATAAACGTATTATAAGTTAAAAAGTAAATATCGTTAATAAAGCTTTTTACTTAAACCTTTTATTTTAACTTCGTTAAGTTTTTAATAAACGGGCCGTTAAAGAATAAAAATAAAATTAAAAAGATAAATAACTTTTAAGGAATCCTTATTATTGCGGGTTTTATTATATTTATCTTTTATCTTAAGCTGATTAACGTCGCTTAATTACTTAAGAAACTTTTTATTTAATTTATAAGGAAAAGTAAGACCCTTTTTTTCTATAAATTATATAGTAACTTTTAATAATTTACTTTATTAAACGCCTTTATAATATTTAAGGAAAAAAGACTTATAATGTACTTTTTCCTATAGTTTTATATTATATATACGTTATTAATTAAGCCTTTAAGAGCCGTTTCTGTTAACTATCCTTTTTTTATTTTTATTTATTAATTAAAGAGTAATTTATATTCTTTTACGTAATTACTTAAAATCTTTATAATTATTATCTTTAAAGCCTTTTTTAACGTATAAAGGAATATTATAGGTTTATATAATTTTATTTCTGAATAATTTAACTTAACCGGTTTCTTAAAGATAATCGTTTTAACCTTTTTAAATTTATAAAAATAATATCCTATATTAAAATAAGCTTAAAATAAGTAAATAAAAACCTTTTTAAATAGTAACGTTATTATAAATAGGAACTTATTTAATATACCGTCAAGTCCAAGGATTTTATCCTTCTTTAATTTATTAATTATTTTAATTATTATTTCTTAGGTTATTATTTTACTTATTATTATTAATTTAGGATATACCGTACCGTCGATATTTATTAAATTAGCTTCCGGTAACGGGGGAAAGAACGTTTTTTTAAAAGTTTTAATCTTATTATTAAAGGTATTTATTACCGTACCGTTTAATCTTTTTAAGGGTAAAAACTTAAAAATAAGTTTAAGTTTTTTATTCTGTTTTTTACCGTATTTTATTAGCTTCTAAATATTATAAAAGGAAACCGTTAAGTTATATATTATAGCCCGGAAGTACATTTATTTAGCCTTCCGGATAATTCTTTTTTTTTTCTTTTTAAGCTTCCTTTAACCGTTAAAGCGTTTCTTAATTCCTATATTTAATAATTTATTTTATAAGCGTTTTTATTTTTATAGTCACCTTTATATATTTTTTATTTTAATAGGTTTTAATTCTTTAAAACGGCTTTATTATTAAGATTATAATATTAATTACTTTATTTAAAGCCTTTATTATCCGTTTTATAAAACGGTTAATTTATTCCTTATTATCGAGTTAAGGGAGCTTCGTTAATTAAGATATTACCTTTATTATTTTTATAAATACCTTAGCTTCCTTAACCGTTTTTTATATTTATTTAAACGGTAAAAACGGAGTTATATTAACGGATCAGTTTAAAATCGTTTATATCGGAACGTAATTTAAACTATATTTTAAGTTTTCTTAAGGTCTATATATTATAATTAATTTAATAATATTTTCCGAGTTAAATATTAAGTCGATTATAGTCTTAAGTTTACGGCTTTTTTTTATAATAGCTTTTTTTAACGTTAATAACGTAAAATTAAACCGTATAATAATTATTAATAATTCCTTAAATTTAATATAAATTAATTATATAACCGTCCTTATTCTATTAAATATAATAAAGATTAAAGTCCTTTATTAAAAGGTACTTATTAAGTACGGCTATAATATCCTTAAGTAATAGGATTATAAAAAGTTCCTTTTTATTTATTAATAACGGATTATACGTATTATAAATATTTAAATTACCCTTAATATCCCCTTTTTATACGATCCGGAATATATATAGGTTCCTTCCGTAATAAATAACGTCTTAATTATTTATATTTAACTTTTTATTTGTTGAATATGCAGGATCGCCACTTGGGAGATCACGTGACGCGGATCAGATTAAATAAGGCGGACGTACTAAACTTAAGTAGGATAGCGGTATATAACCTTATATATATAGTTTTACTTTATATATAGGAATAATTAAGTAATTTATATTTTTTAACTTTAATAGGTTATAAGCCCGAACTACGCGTCCAGGTACTTAGATAACGTCTTTTTAATATTTAATTTAACCTATAAACGGTAATAAACTTATAATATAAAATATACCCGTAAACGATACTTATATACAGGTTATATTATTAAAAATCGATTTAGTTAAACGTATAATACTACGGTTATAAATAGAGAAGCCTATTTAATTACTTATATTCCAAAATTAAAAAGGGAGAACGTTTTATTAACGAGAATATATAGACCGTTATTTCTTAGCCCTATTAAGGGCCGTAAACGCTTATACGTTAAAAAGTTAAACCGGCGCTAAGTTAATAAAGCCGAGACATAAGGCCCTTAAAACTAATATATATATATAGAGTTTTAACCGGGGTTTAAATAAGAAATTTAAAACGTTAAATAAATATTAAATATATTATAAAACTTTATTAAATTTAAAGTTTTAAAGACCGTATTAAAATTAAGTTTTTTTAAGATTAATTAAAAATAAATTACTTAGATTTAAGCATATTATAGTTTAAAATCATTTATTTTAATTTAATTTCAGAAAGTAAATATAAGACGGAATAAATAATTAATAATTAAACCTCTTAAAATAAGGATTAATCCTTAAAAAAGAGGGGTTAAGAATTAATTATAGAATTCTTTAATAAATAATTAAACTTAAGATAAGCCTATTTATTATAGATCGTAAAAATTAAAGTTTTTAAGTTAAAATAAAATAATTAAAATAAGCTTAAACGCTTTAATTATAAAAATTAAAGGCCTTTAAGTGGAAAGGGATAATAATCTTAAGGGTATATATATAACGTTATAATATATTATAAAGTTTCATTTTAATTTTAATTAAAATAAAGAATACTTTAATTAATAAAGCTTTATATTACTTATTACCTTAAAATATATAATAGTCCCGTATAAAATATAATATTTAAACTTTATTATTTATTAATATCGTTATATATGAAGTACTTTTTTTCCCTTTATATTTAAAGACCTAAGGAAGGAAAATCGTTTTAATCCAGTTAATAAAGATTAAGTCGAAAATAAGGATTACTTATTACCGTAAATACCGTAGTTATACGATAGCTTCAGTTTAAAAGCGTTTAAAAAACCCTTAATTAACTTATTAAATATTATTATTTTCAAACTGGATATAAACGTTAAAAATTAAATACCGTTATTTAACGTAAATTACCCTTTACCCTCAGATAATAAGTCTTTAAAGTACTAGACGTCGTTAGACTTAAACTTAAGTATTATTAGTAATTATAATATGATTAATATTTTATTAATACCGTCTTCCGTATACTTTATTAACGATAACGATTAAAAAAGACTTTACTATAAAGGGGTTTCCCTTAAGCTTAATCCCTTTATTAATAGATTAACGGTAATAAATATTATAAAGTTAATAAATAAAAGATTAAATAATAATTAATAACCTTTAAAAGTTAAAGGAGAAAGATACCTTTAAGGTATATATAACCTTAAAGAATTATTACGGTATTAATATTAAATATTTAATTAATACTATAGAAAACCCGGATATAATCTAGGAACGACTTAAGGATTAATATAAATTATAAGGGTCTAGGCTATATACGGAACTTATATAAAAGCTTATAAGTTTATAAAAGACTTCAAATATAATAATCAATAAATATAATAGCCGTTATTAGAAAGTTTATATTAAAATTAAGGTAATTAATAGCTCTTTAATTATCCCGGATTATTTTATTATTTAAATATTCTTAAATAAATTAAAGGAGTTATGATAAACGTAATACTTAATACTTACTTAAACGGCGGTATAATAAGGCCCGGGTATCCTTAAATTTTACGATATTATATAAAGGGCCCGTAATAAAAAAGCTCGGGCGGTTATCTAGTATTTAAATATCTCGATATAAGCTTATAAGGATACGTTAAAGGGTTATAATAAAAAAACCTTTATTAAAACCCGGGAAAAGCTTATCTATTAATATTATACTTAAAAGGAGTATAATAATAAGTATATTAAAAATAAATATTAAGACCTTTATCCCGAAAAAAAGCTTATAAAGTTCCGTATTAAAAAGCTTAAGATTATTAAGGAGATTACCACGTTTATAAATTTCTTAATAACCGACTCTTACTTATTAACGTATATATAATAATTAATAATAATAATATTGGTTACCTTAATAAAGCTATAAAAGCTAATAATCCTTAATAATAATTATAATTAATATATTTTTTATAAAAAGAGATTCTTTTAAGGGAAATTAAAACCTTATTAATCCTTATCTTTAAGGCCCGGGTTAATAAGAATAAGTTATATAGGGGGTATAAGTATTATTTATATAATATATAGGGTGGATAATAAGCCCGTTAAGGTAAAATTTATGGATACGGTATACTCCCCGGTGAATTTAATTAATTTTATATTTAAAACGTAACTTTTAAATTATAAGGTTTAACTTAATATAATACGGACGGTCCGGACGGTAATATATAGTTAAAAAAAGCTTATTTATAGCAAATAAAACGGTTTATTTATAATTAATTTATAAGAATTTACCCTTATTATAACGGCGTTTAATATATTTTCGGCTATACTTACTTAATATATATATATAAGTTACTTTAGAACTTAAAAATTATTTTAATTAATAAATATATTAATTAAGATAGATTTTAAACGTAAACATTATAATAATAATAAGGCTAAAGACGCTTATTATACGTATTATATTACCGGATAATTATACTCTTAATTATATAAAAAATATTTTAAATTTATAAAAAACCCATTAAAGCTTATTTATATAGACCTTTTAAGGATAATTAATCTTTAAGGATATAACGGAATAACGTATTATATAACCTTCCGTAATAATAAAATTATAATATTAAAGGTTTACTTATTAATATATAAATCGGATATAATTTAACGGTTTAAGGAATTTAAAGTTAAATATAAATAATCCTTAAATTAAAAGATTAAACGTTTTTAAATTAACGGTAAAGGTAAATATACGTTTAAAGCCTTCTTAAACTATTTAAAATAATATAAGATTATTTTTAAAATAATAATATATAAAAGTTTTAAATAAAATTTAATTAATAAGAAAATTAACCGGGAGATTAATAAGAAAATTAAGGTTATACGGGTAATAAAAGGCATACTTAAAAGCTTTTAGCCGAAGTTAATTTAAACGGTAAATTATATAATTATACGGATATTATATATACGGCTTAAAAGAATAATATTATATTAAGTTTAATATAATAAGAAACCGGATATATCCTATATATAGACCTTAAGGTTAATCGTATACGTAAAAACTATAGGTTATCGGGTTAAGCTCGATAATAAATTAAAATTATATATCTTAATAAATTTTAATAAAAAGATTAATAAATACTTTAAAGTAATTAATCCACGGGTAAAATGGTTTAACCTTATGGTAAAGAACGTATATAACGTATATATTGAGGAAAAACGGGTAATACCGTTAGATAACTCGGATTATAAAAAGTTTATTAACTGAATCCAAAAGCTTAAGAAGGTAAAAAACCTTAATAAGACTTTAATTTAAAGGAAAAGTTCGGGAATTACGGTTTAATTAAAACGGATATTATTAATATAAACTTTACCTTTACTGAGCGACTTATACGTCCGGTTATAATCCTTATTTAACGAATAACTTTACCGGACCCCTTAAACTTAATAACTAAAGACCTAAAGATTAATCATAATTAAGGATAAAGGCAATAAATTAAAAATTTAATTAAAGATAACCCCGGCCTTATATTTCCGGATAAACCGCGTAATATATTATTAGATTTATTTTTTTTCTCGGCTTTATTAGCCCGTAATAAAAATAAATTATTATACCCTTTAACTTTAATATCCTTTAAAACGACCCCGGAACTTATTAAGTTTAAAACTTATAAAAAAACTATAATAAATAAATATACCCGGATAAATTAAAAATTAACGGAAGATAATAAATACGGTCCCCTTAAAGAAAATAATACTTAAGTCTTAATTATACGGAGTTAAATCCCCGCTAATATAACGATATTATAAGGATGGTAAGTTTATACCCTTAAACGTAAAGTTAATAATAATATAATTTACTATAAAACCCGGTAAATAATACGTAATTTTAAATAATATAAAAATATTAACTATAATAAAACGTTTACCTTAATAATAAAACCTATAAGCTATAAGGTTCTCTTTACCCTTATAATGGTTAATAATTAAGATTTAAAGTAAATAAATATTAAAATAGTATTTTTTTACGATTTTATCGTGGAAGAAATATACGTAAAATAGTTAAAAAAATAAGAAAAAACCGGTAAGAATAATAAGAAGCTTTATTATAAGCTTAAGAAAAGCCTATATAGATTAAAGTAATTATTATAGCTATAGTATAATCGTTTTTAAGAGTTTATAATTATATAGGGTTTTAAACTTATTTATATAAATTATTACGTATTCTTTTACTTTAAAACCGGTACGATTATAACCGTATATTTAAATAACGTCTTAATAATTAATTTATTTAAATAAGGGGTTTAAGATTTAAAGGCCGTATTTAATTAGGAATTCCGTATATTTAATTTAGGTTTAATAAGTTATTATTTAAGTATTATTATTACGTAAAATTAATAAAACCAAACGATCCGTCTTAATTAAAAAACTTATATTAAAAGGACAATATAAGATTATAATTAATAAGAAATTTACCCGACGTATATACTTATATAAGTTAATTTTAAGCCGGAACCGTTACTTAAGGGCTATTAAGTAAAGTCGGAATTTAAATAATAATATTAATTAGCCATAGATTTATTAATATATATTATACTTAATATATAACCGGATATAGCCTATATAATAATAATTATTAACCGGTATTCCGTAAATCCGTTTTATTAATATTAATTATATATAAAATAAATTATACGTTATTTACGGATTATTATATACTTTTAATTAATATATAAGGGTAAGCTTAAAACTCTTAATAAATATATTAATTCTAATTTTACGGTTAACTTTACCCGTAAATTAACTTTAAGTTATTTCTTTAACGTAGAAAGTATATTAATTTATTAATCCTTAAAAAAATAACCGATTATAACGTTATTTACTTATAAAGTTAAGTATACGGGATAAACGTAAGTTATTAAGGAAGTTATTTAATTAAAGGATTTATTAAAGTAAATATAACCCGATAAATCTGGATATATATTTATTATTACGATCTATAATAATAATTAAAAGGCTATTATATTAATTAAAAACCCAGTATATTACGTAAGGATAAAGTATATAAATATTTAATTATATTAATTACGGGAATAACTTAAGGTTAATACCGTTAATCTTAAGTATATTTATATTACGGAGTAAATAGTTAACGGGTTAATAAAGGCCTTACTTATTAAGACCTTTATATAATTTAAATAAGCGTTAAGCCTTAAGGAGCTATTATATTGATAGTTTAAGGACCGTATACTTATTAACGGTAGATTTAATAATAAAACGGGTAATAAGTAATAAATAAATAATAATTATATAAAGGAATTAATTACTTAATAATTAAGGGAGTTAGCCACTTAATAACCAGGGGAGTTATTTAATAAATACGGTAATTAAATTCTTATATAAAAGGATATAACGTTAAAGCTATAAAGAAGCTATTTAATAAGTAAAATTTACGGGCTATATATAAAGTTTAAAGGGGAGTATTAAATATACAGGATTGTTATTTAAGAGATTACGTAACGCAGATCAGATTAAATAAGGCGGACGTGTTAAACCCAAGTAAGATAGCGGCATATAGCCTTGTATATAGTCTCACTTTGTACATAGTAATAATCAAGCAACTTACACCTCTCAACTTTAACATTATTAAGAAAGAAATACGTCTGTATTATCTCGTTACTTTTAAAGGTTAAATAAAAACTATCTCCCGGGTTAATCGAAAAGTAAATATACGGATTATATAGTAACTTCTATATCGCTATAATATCGATATCCTTTATTTTTTTAAATTTAAATATTAATATTATAGCTTTAATTACTTTTCCGCGTACGTTATATTATATTATCCTTAAAAGTATAAATATATTAAATATTAATATTTATCAAGCTTTTTTTATTAACTTTTATTTATATAAACGATTTCTTTTTAAGGTTAAACGTTATTTATCTTAATTTTTTCATTATAATAATAATCCCGGTCGGACAACCGGCTTTAAAGGTTAATATTACTATAAGCTTTTTCTTTTTTACGTTATTAATTATTACGTTTTATCCTTTTTTATTTAATAGGCTTTATTTATATCTTAAGATTATTTTTAACTATTTTACCGGTTTAAGTTTATATAAGTTATAACGTTAAACTTTAATTACTATTTTAATTTCTTTATATTAAGTTGTTTTTATTCTTATTATATACCGTAAGTTTTACGTTAAGTAACTATTATTATTATACGTTATATATTTTAACGCGTTCTTCGTTAAGCCCTTTATTATTAAATTAATATATTTATATATATTATGCCTTTCAGTATATATCGTATATTTCGTATTATTAAGGTACCTTATAATAATATACCCGTACCCTTAATATTTAAAGTATTAATAGATATCCGTTACCCGGTTTTAAGGTTTTATTAATTTAAGGGACCTACCTTTTATTACCCCTTTATTAAGGATATTATTATATATTCTTATTAATATTACGCTTAAGATAACCGTAAAGTATTTCTTTATATAATTAAAGGCGTTTAGCCTTTTTATTATAAAAAGGAGATTATAATTAACGATTTTTAACTTAAAGTATAAAACCATATTCTTTTTTTTTATCCGCCTTAAAATAATTTCCCCTTCTTCTTTTATAAATTTTATTAAGTATATCCCGTTTATTATAATAATAAAGAATTATTTTAATATTTTTATTGTTTTATACCCTTTTTTACCGGCTTATCCTTTTAATTTCTTTAATTTTTCCTTCGTTTTTAATAAAATTATATTAAGGAGGATATCCTTATTTTATAGTTTATATATTATAATAATTTATTCTATTAATAATTTTCTTATTATCTTAAACGTTTTTATTAATTATAGTAAATTTACTTTTACCATTATACTCCTTTTTTTCTCGCTTAATAATTATATGGTTATTATCCTCGTTTTCCTTAATATTATTATTTTCTTTTTTATTTTTACTTTTTTTATTATTAACGCTGGTACCGCTTTTACGGTTTTTATTACCCAGTTTATCCCCGCTTTTTTCTTTAAAGCCTCCTTTATTACTTTTTTATTCCGTATGTATCCTTTCTATCTCCTTTCGCTTTTATCCGTTAACATTTTTATTACCGCCTTTTAAGTTCCGTATAGCTTTTTTAACTCCCTTAAACCTTTCTCCGTATTTACGTAAAAGTCTTTTACTTCCCGTAATCCGATTTATAATATCGGCCAGGTCTTTAACGTAATATTTTTTTTATATAATTATAAGGAAACCTTTTAACGTTTTTACCGTTTCCTCCTTTTTTACTTTTCCCCTATATATTTAATAATTATTTTTTTTATAGCTTATTCTTATTTATTTAATATTTCCTTATTTTTACTTAATTTTCTCTTAATTTATATATACTTAATAAAGCCTTTTACGCCTCCGTTTACCCTTTATTTATCCCTGTATATTATCCTTGTCCCTTCCGCCTTTTATTTATTACCTTTTATAATAATATTTTTATACGTTATACGCGTCCTTTTACGCGTATTTTATTAATTATAAATTCCTTATTTAATTTAAAGCCTTTTTATCTTATATTTATCGCGTTATTTATATAACTTATTACCGTTCCTATTAATTTAAGCCGCTTATCCTTTTTCCCTTTTTACCTTTATTATTATTCCGCTTCCGCTTATTATATTTAAAGTATTATCCTTATTATTACTTAAGCTATATACGTATATATCGTTTCTAACCTCTGGGGTCCCGTTATTCATCGCTATCTTCTCTTAAGGAGGTTTATTACTTTCTTTATTTATAAAGCGGAATATATAGGATAAATATAAATAATTCTTAAGATATATATATAAAGTAATAAATAAGTTAACTTTAAAATTATAAAATAAAGAAATAAATATTAAGCGGAAGCTATTATAAGTTATATTCTTAATAAATAAAAGGATAATCAGAAAAAAGATTAATAATTTAAAATTATACGAAAAGTTATAAATATAAATAAAGAAAAAAAAAAATTATATTAAAGGATATTATCTTAAATAATTAAGTATAACTTAAAATACTTTAAGTATTATAAATATATAAATATAAAAATATAAAAGAATTATATAAGATTTTAATAACAAATTTACTTTTATATAAAACAAGACTAAGATTAAAGATTAAGCGGTCTAAAACTATTATTAAAAGGCTATTAAATAATAAGGAGTAATAACTTAAAATAATCGTATAATAAAATATTAAGTTAAATATATATAAGAAATATATATAAGTAAATAAATAAGTAAATAAGTAAAACGTACTCCTTATACTTATAAAGAAAAAAGGTAAAATCGAACCGCGACTTATATTTAATTATTACTTTATATATAAAATATACTTATATCTTATATAAAGTTAATAAAAATAATATATAGTTTATTAAAAATTTTATTATATAAAATATTCTTTTAAGTAAATAGAAAGTATAAATATTAAATAATAAAAATATACCTTAATAATTAATTTTTTTTTAATATATTAAGTATTAAATTATTATAATTAACAAAAATACCTTAAAGGATATATATATCCTTATTCGTTTTTATTAAATTTATAAATATTATATTAAGAATAATCCTTATATTTAATCCGGAATTTTTTTTTTATACTTAAAAAGGAATATAATCCTATTAACTTAACCTTTTACTTGAATAATATCTTTAAAGTATACGGTATATAAAAAAAATTAATTATTTTCTTAGAAGATTACTTTTTCCCGCGAATCCTATAATTAAAATTAAAGTTATTATTTAATAAGTTAAAAATTAATATAATAAAAATTCAAATATTAGGAAAAGATTATCAAGTAAAAAAACGTATACGAATTAAACTTAAGAAGTACGAAAAAATACTTTATTAACCCGTATTGTAGAATATAAGGGACGTGAAAGGATTTACAAATATTATTAATATAATAAGAAAATAAATTAAAAACTTCGTAAAAATAATACCCCCGTTTACCGGTTTAATTAAAAATATAAAGTAAAAATAAGAAGAATTAAGAAACATATTATTTTAATTTATATAAAATATAATAATAAGGGTTAAAGCTTTATTTAAATAAAACCTAAAGCTATCGGTTTCTCTATATATTAATACTTTAAGATACGGAATCGGATATTATATTACTTAAATTTAAGACGATTATATTATTTTACTTATTTATAACTTATATATAATAAATAAGGCGGAATATAACTATAATACTTATAAATAAAAATTAATTGTTATTATTACGTTTAAAAAGAAGTTTTCCTATATATTAAACGTAAGAGAAGTTTTTATTATATATACGGATTATAAATTACTTAAAAAATTTATAAATATAAATTATTATAAAAACATCTTTATAAAATAAATAAGTAAGCTAAAAAGGCTATATATTAAGATTAAATATATTAAAGGGAAATTAATAAAATAACGGATAGTTTATTAAAAATATTATTTAATATTTTAAAATATATACTTAACGAAATAATAAAGAAAATAGTTTTTAAAGTATAAAATAATAAAAATAATACGGTATAGTTTTAAAAGAATAATAAAGGAGGATATCGTATTATATTAAAAAAAGTCTTTAAGGAAGCGAAAAATGATAAGATTAATATTTATAATAATATATAAATTATAATATAATAATTAAAGGGCTAATTAACTTAAAATACGGAAGGAAAGTTAATAAAGAAAAGCGTAAATAAAAAGAAAAAAGTAAACATAAAAGAATTATAATTATAAAGGATAATTAATATAAAATTAATATAAATATATAATATAAAATTAAAAAAAAATTATAAAACAGAATATATATAAATCGATTATAAATCTATAAAATTATTAAAACTTGAGGAATTACTTTATTATAAAAACGATAATTAATATATAAATATTATTAAATACTTTAAAATAAAAATAAATTTAAAAAAAGAAAAATACGGTATAACGAATAAAATTTAATAAATAATTTATAGATTATGAATTTAATTTAACCGTTAATAAATTCCTTTATTAATACGGGAAGCGCTAAATAATATATTTAATAAAAAAAAATTATATAAATACCTAAAGAAGTCTATAATGATATAAATTATTTTTTATTAAAAATAATATTAAAGAAATTACGATATCGTTATTAATAATTAAATATAATAAAAGATATCGTTAAATATATATAAAAATACTTAACTTATACGAAATAAGTATATAAAAATTATATAGTTTTATTAAGTTTAATTAAAGGAAAAGCTTTTTTTAACCTATTTAAAGCGGACTTTATTAACGGTTTTAAATAAGTATAAAACGGTCTTTAATACGTCTTTAATATAATAAATTATTCTTTATAATTTATATAGTTATTCTATATTAAACTAGTTAATATAAAAAATATAATCGTTATATTAAAAAAGTATATAAATTATTACTTAAAGTTAATAATAATATATATAAATATAAGGAAGGTATTTATAAATAAAAAGATAAGAAGTTTCTTACGCTTATATAATATTTAATTAATTCCTATATTAAGTATAACTTATAAAGTAATAAGTATAATTAAATTTAATAATTAAATTTAATAAAACGTAATAAAAAACTTAAACTTAATAAAAATATAATTAAGTATAAGCGGGAAAATTAATAATATCAAGTATTAACTTAAAACATATTAAATATTTAAAATATATTTTTATTAAAATTTTCTTTAAGATTAAATTAAATATAGTATATAAACGGAATATAATTAAGTTAAGGGTTATAATATATATTAGAGAAAAACGATACCGCCTCTAAAAAAAGCGATGTACGAAGTTATTTAAGGATTTATAATAAATAAAGTAAGTATTAAGGAAGAATTATAGGAGAGGTTAAATAAAATAAAAAATTAATAAAAAAACGTTATAATAAAGGAATATAAAATTAAAACCCGTTAAAAGAAAGATAATTAATTATACGATAAAATTTTCCCTTAAATCTTAAAAAACTTAAGCTTTATTAAATAAAACTATTTATTATTAAGGACTTTATAAAAAAGTATAAAGTTTTATATCAATTAAAAAAAATAAATAGGGTTTTTATACTTAACTTATTTTAAGGTAATTATCTTAAAGTATTTATATTATAAACCGGGTATCTTAAATTTTCCGATAAGCCGGAGTGTTAGGGTACTGGAGTAGGTAGGTCCTAGTAATGAATGAATAATAGCTATAAAGGTAGCTATGATGCATGTGGTGCACGCATGGTAGGTGTATGCGCCAAGCCCCCCCGGGAGCTAGTCCTTATAGGGTAAGTAGGCCGAGTATAGGAGCAAGGCTACTTGGAACCATGATACGATCCCCCCCTTTACGACGGTAAGCTCCTGCGAGCCACTTACTATATTTATTATTATTAATACTATCCTCGGGGTAAGTTATTATCTAAATAAAGCCCCGGGCGTATCGTAATTATTATAATTAACTATAGTTATTAAGTATTAAAGACCGCTCGAGACGTATATTAAAAAAAAAACCCGTATTTATACCGGTATAGAGGTGAAAAAATCGAGAAAAAATCGACGGGAACTAAGTCGATTAACGCAATCTCCGATAAATAACCGGGTCGTATACTTTTTATTAAAAAGGAGTTTAATTTAAAGCTATTACCGTTATTATTACGGTCTTTTATTAAAGAATTGAATATTATTAAAGAAGGCTTACTTATTAATAGGCTCGCTTTAATATTAAGCATCCAGGATTTTCCTGGTTTTATTATATAAGAGTAATATGGAGCCCTTATAGGGTATACCGGTATAAGTAAATAGGTATCTAAGCTTTAAATACTTAATATATAGCTTACGACGTAAAATCTCGTCTTTAAAGTAATCGGGGTAAGTAATTTTAAATTTATCTTTAATAATCTCCTTAAGATCGTTATTTAGTAATATCTAAGTTAATTAAGGTAAATAAAAGGCTATACTCTTAGCTTAACGGATATCGAGATCGTATTAACGAAAATGACCGACAAATTAACGATATAATATAAGAGTAAAACCGTCCGCAATTTAATAATAAAGCTTTAAAGTAAGGAGCCTACGTAAGGTTAAGATTTTATAAAGCTTAAAGTAGCTTAAGGACGTAATTATAATTAAGAATCGAATATAAAACTTATTAAATATCTTATTTTTCTTGCCTTTTTTACCTATACCGAAGTCCGGTAAGTATAGTTAAGTATTATATATAGAGACTTTATTATATATATTAAATATATTATCTAAATCTTTAATTATTTAGGCCGGTGTTATGGTAGGAAACAACATAGGGGTTAGTGCTTACCTCGTGACCCTAGCTTAGCCGGGCCACAGGAATACTTAATACCTGTCCTTCCCACTTTTCCTTTTACTTCTTTAACAATTAGTCTACTTACCAAATATACCATTTGTTAAGGCTATATATACATTTCACATTACCATATTACCCTCAAGCTTTAGGCATACGTCTGGCTTAACAGCCGGTAAAGTATATAAGTCGTTTAAGAGTAAATCGGCTTAAGCTTTAAGTAAATCGAACGTATTATCTCTATAATAATCACGGATATAATTTATCTTATCGGATTTATAAGTGAAGAGTATAGTATTTTAACGGAATTTTAAGTCGAAATATAAACGTTAGCCGTCCTATTACTCCTTTTAATTACGGAATAATAGTACGTTAAGGTATTTCTTATTCGTTCCTTACAATCCGGGTTACGGGGTATATGAAGGAGTACGGGGAGTAAAAGGAATAAGTAATTTTTTAATCTTTAGAATTAAGGCTTTAATACCGGCAACGACGTCTTTATTATTTAAATTATAAAGGAGCGGACGGCAAAAGGGGCGCGCTTTCCGGCTTCTGGCCCAGTGTGGCTTAATTGGGTTTAACGGCCGCCCAGCTGGGATATGCGTGGTCTTATTGTCCCTTACCGCTTTCTTAACATAAATACCGCCTTCCCTTTATATTTCTTCTTTCTTCCTTTTAATTTTTTACCCTTATTTATATTAGTTTTTACCCCTTTTTTATTAATTATATAGTTAATAATTATTCTTCTCTGGCTTTATTGTTCGGACCTTATTTATAAATATTACCTTAATAATGCCTTCCTTATTATACCTTACCGTTAATTAAACGATTAATATAGGATTATTCGTAATTATTACCTTAATAATATTTTCCTTATTATATTTTATTATTAATTAAATAATCGGCGTAAGATTACTTATAATTATTACCTTAATAATACCTTCCTTATTATACCTTACCGTTAATTAAACGATTAACATAAGATTACTCGTAATTATTATTTTAATAATATTTTTCCTATTATATTTTACCGTTAATTAAATGATTAACGTAAGATTATTTATAATTATTACCTTAATAATATTTTTTTTATTATACCTTTACGGCTAATTAAGCGATCGGTATAAGATTATAGGAATTAATAATAATAATTAATAATTAATATTATTCTTTTTATAGTAATAATTAATTAAAAAAATATTTTACGCTTTTAAGTAAGTTTCTGCTACGCCGTTAATTTACGACTTTAAGTTAAATTATAAAGTAATTTCTTAATTTCCCCTATATTAAATTTAATAAAGATCGGCGGTACCTTACCGGTTTAATTTAACTTATTTAAGTTTTATAAGCGTTAATTATAGTATTAATTAATATTATTTAAATTAAAAAATAACTTTAAGGAGGCGTATATAATATAGAGGCTCGGCTAAATTATATTTTTATTTTTTAAGTTAAAAACTTTATTAAGATCGAGTTATATAAACTTTTCATAAATAGGTACTTAATACTTTACGGATAAGACGGCTGAGGAAAGTCAGTTGGTCGAAGTGGAGACGGCTAAGGAAAGTCAGCTAGTCGAAGTTAAGACGGCTGAGGAAGGTTAGCTAGTTGAAGTTGAAACGGTTAAAGAAGGTTAGTTAGTCGAAGTCAAAACGGCTGAGGAAGGTTAACTGGTCGAAGTCGAGACGGTTAAGGAAGGTTAACTGGTCGAAATTAAGACATAAACCTAAAAGAACCTTTTCTTTTATAATTTTTAAAGGGGTGCCTTTAAGACATTAATCCTCTTTACGCTAAGGATTAAGAAGGGATAATATAATTAATATTAATAAAAAGGCTTAGCTTAAAGGTTATTATAAGACGGTTAATTAAATACGCGGTTTATATAATTAAAGGACTTATTAACGTATATTAATTAATATAAGATTTAACGGCTATTAACGATTAAATAATTATAAAAGGAATAAGTCTTAAGAAATAAGAAGAAAGAATTTAATATTAATCTTAAAGCTTTTAATATAAATATAGCTCCTCCTACCATTTAACTTTTAATCTTAAAATTTCCTTTTTAATTTTTATATTTAAGTAAATTAATCTTATTAGATTATTTAGTTCCCTTTATACTTTATATTTTAGAATAGCCTTTATTAATATAAATATTATTAATTTCTATAAATAACTTTTACTTAAGGTAAATTTACGTAATAATTACCGGCCTCCGGTATATAAAATACTTATTTTTAATCGTTTTTAGGAAAGCCGTTAAGTTCTTAAAATTAATAATAAATTAAAGGAGAAAGTTAATAACTTTAATCCGATTTAAGTATTAAATACGGCCTTATTATTACTTAACGATCCCTTAACTTTTATTATTATTAAAGTAAACGGTAAAAATAAATTACTTATTTTATAAGTTAAATAATAATTAATAACTCCGTAAATATAATAAAGGAACGAGAAAACTATAGCGGTATTTATAATAATAACCTTAAAGATTTCTTAAGTTTTAAAGACTTATTATTAAACGTAAATAAAATATAAAAGTTATAAAGCGCATATAAGAATAATATATATTTAATGGATAAGCTAAATATAAACTTTAAATATATATTTAAATATAAATAGAAAAAGAGTAATATATTTAATTTATAACTTAACTTTATTTATTTATATAATTGATAAAATTACGAATAAGATAATAATGAAAATTATATTATTAACCCGGAGTAAATAAACTTCTAGGATAATTAAGGCGATAATTATATTTACCTTAATTATTATCTATTATTTAAGTAGTATTACCGCGATTATAGTAAAAAGCGAGGTTTATTAAATATCTTATTAGTTTTTTTAATAAATTTAAATATTAAATAAGATTTACGTTTTATCTTAATAACTATAATATTAATATTATTTATTAAAGCTCTTATTCTATATTAAGAGTCTAAGATCTCTTATATTTATAATATTAACCTTTTAATAAGAGCTTATATATAAACCAATAATATAAACGTCGTTTTTAACGATAATAATTAATTTTATTAAGAAGTTAAAGTATTAGAAAATAAAGAATATCCGAGTAATTATAATAAAAAAAGTATTATATTATACCCTTTAAAGAAAAAACTACGATCTATTATTAAGAAGAAGCCTTTACCGAAACGTTATATTAAACGTTATCGTTTCTTATTATTATTTATTTCGGATAAAGAAAATAAAGGTAACCTTTTACTTTTTTTATTTCCTTTTATTCCGGTTAATTTAAAAAGAAAAAAGTATATTAATAATAAGTATAATTGCGTTATAAAAAGGTTAATATAGTATATAGGCTCTTAAATAGCGATTATCTATAAATAATAAAACTAGGAAAAAAAGATCTTAAAAGAAAAAAGGTGAACCGGGGGCGTAAGAGACCCCGGAAGTAATACCTTATTTAATAAAAGGATTCCTGGATGGATAGGGCTTATTTAATGAGCTTAAATTTATTATAAGATTAAAAGGAGAAGAAAATAAGTTAATATAATTATTAGCTTAAATATAAATATAATAAACGAGTATAATATTATAAATAGATTATTATTATTTAATTTTATTATTAATAAAAAGCTAAGTTTTATTTAATATAAATTATTATAGCTTAATTTTACTTAAATTAAATCATTATTACGGTACTATTTAATTTATTATGGAATATTCCTCTTTTTTATTCTGTAATTCCTTTTTAAATTTTTATATAATAATATTACCGATAAACGATAATAAGAAGCCTTTATTATTAAGAAGGCTGGTAATTAAACCTACCGGAATACCCTCTAAATATAGTATAATTCATAACGGGCTTTCCGATTATATAACCTTCTTATATTATAGTTATTTATTATTTAATTATTTAAATTTACTTTAACCGTAATATTTTATATATATTCTTAATCTATAAAGTCTTATAAATACTTTTTAATAAATAAATTTAAGCTTAGAATTATATAATAAGGAATCGGATTTATAAGTTAATATTAATATTTTATAATAATATCTTATACGCGGTTTTAACTCTTAGGAATTTTTAAATAAATAATTAATTCTAAGATTAAAACTATATAATATAAGCTTATTAAACTTTAAATAAATGGGTTTATAAGTTAATATTAATACCTTTTAATAATACTTTATATACGTTCTTAACTTCTTAAACTTTAAGAGTACTTATAGATAAGTAAATTAAAGACTAAATTTATATAATATAAACTTATTAACTTTAAAAAAAACGGACCTATAAGTTAATCTTAATACCTCTTAATAATACTTTATATATATTCCTGACTTCTTGGACTTTAAGAATACTTATAGATAAGTAAATTAAAGATTAAATCTATATAATATAAACTTATTAATTTTAAAAAAAAACGGACTTATAAGTTAATCTTAATATTTCTTAATAATACTTTACGAACGTATTTAACTTCCCGGAATTTAAGAGTACTTTTAAATAAATAAACGGAAGATTAAATTTATATAACGTAAACTTATTAACCTTTAAAAGGACTTATTTATAAGTTAATTCTAATATTTTATAATAATATTTTATATATATTCCTAACTTCTAAGGGTATATAAATAATCCTAAATAAATAAATTAAAGTCTGGATTTATATAATATAGAAATATAAAATTTTTATTAAACGGATTTATAAGTTAACGTTAATACTTTATAGTAGTATTTTAATAAAAGTCCGGACGATACGGACTTAATTAAGACCTAATATAATAGGATATTATTATCGTTCGATGTTATAAATTTATAAGCCGATAATTATTACATATTAAGGTATATTATAAGTATTTTAGATTATAAAAACTTAAGAATAAACTTTAATTAAAAATAATTATTAATATATATAAAAAGTAATCCGTAAAACAGCAAGATATATAGATTCTTACTATAATAATACCCTTAGTATATATTAATATTAAGTTTACTTAATAATTTACGTATTCTTATATAATTATATCCTTAAATTTACGACTTAAAATTATTTATAAAGAAATACGTAACTTAACTTAAAAGGCGTATATTTTAATAACGAATTACGCGAGCTTATTTTTAAAAGGATTTTAACTTATAAATTATTATTTAAAAAGCTCTTAAATTATAAATATAAATATAATTTATATTAAACTAAAAATACGTTAATATCGTTTTTTTATAAATTCGTTTAATAATAAATAAGATATTAAAATGCTTAAGAAAATATAAAATAAGTTTAACTTATAAGTTATTAATAAGCGTAAAATACTTTTTATATAAAAAGGTTATAAATATAATAAATAAATATCTTATTATTTTAATTTAGGATCGTAAAAAGTTTAAATATATCGGCTAAGATAAACTTAAATATCTTAAATATAAGCTTTAATTATTAATAAAGCTTAAAAAAACAGTTAAATATTACTTAAAGTTATATAAAGAAGTTAGAGTAAAATATTCCCGTAACTTAAAAACGCCCCTATACCGTTATATATTAATATTAAAAATAGCGTAACAATCTATTATAACTTAATTAAATTATAAGCTTAACTGTTTAAGCTTTTTATATTTTTATTTATTATTAATTTTAATTATTAATTTTATTAATAATAAAATAATTAATAAAATTAAGTTCGAACTTTCAAAATTAAGCTTTATCGTTTATTAACGTCGGGCGTCGGATAAATTATATAATAATATAGCTCTTTAATTAATTAATTACTTAAGAATAAGTTAATTTTATTAATAATATTTAATAACTTTTAACTTTAATACTTTATCCCCGGAAGGATAAAGGATTAACCGTTATAGCTAGGCTTAATAAAGGAATCTACTTATATTAGATTTTTTTCTGGAAATAAAATAAAGTTATATATATTTTACTTATTAACTTTAATAGTATTTATATTCCCGGATACTTTATTATAAATTACTTAATTAATATTAATAATCTATTTAATACTTTTCTTTTTACTAAGTTAATTATAATTTAGGGCTATAATATTTAAGTCTTTAATTATAGTTTTTTAATAAGGATTACGGTTTATATTTCAGTAATTATAACTGACTTTATAAGATATGGATTTAAATATCTTAAAGGAGCATTTATAATAAGCGATAAAGGTTTTAAAGTATTATATTTATAATTAAAGACGTTTAACTTAAAAGGGAGAATAAGTTACTTAATATATAAACGTTTCTTATAAATTAACGGAGTATATATCCCTTTTAATAATAATAAAACCGTAAACTTTAAGCGCGTTAACGATAGTCTTAATAACTTCTACTATATTAAAGTCGACCTTAAGACTTCGTCTTAAGGGATAGATACCGGTCCTTAAGACCTTTATTATTTATATCGATAACCGTATTAAAGAAAATAAATATATAGCCGGAAGGAAAACATTAAGGTAATTACTTATATAATTATATTATTAACGGAAAAACTTTAGCGATATTAATCCTTAAAGGTTTTCTTTATTCTTATAATTATTTCGTTATCCCTTAAGATAACTATAAAGGTTTATTTAAGCGTATATTACTTTAATCTTATTATTACTTACTTAATTACGGATAATAATAGTTTTATAGGTATCGTTAATAATATAATTATCCTTAAATATTTATATATTTAGGTACTTATAAGTCTTAAGTTTAAAGTTTAAATATTATAAATGATAAACTCTTATTAAAACATTATTAAATATAAAGGCTTAATTAATAAGCGTTTATTATTTAAGTATATATTTCTTAAATTTAATAATGAGATTCTAAAGTAAATAGATTTTAAAGTCGGTAAGGATTCTATATTTATAAACCCGATATTAACTCCGCGATATACTTAAGAATAAGTTTATAATTAAGAATACTAAGTTTTATATACTTCGACTTAAATATAAGTATATAGATTAAAAAATTAATATTTTTGCTTTTAATTTAATTATTTACTATATTATAAAAGGTTATAAGCTATTTCCGGACTTAAATCTTAACGATAATAAAATATAAATTATAAAAAGGTTTATATTAGGCTGGTTTTTAAATATTAAATATCGCTTAATAAATTTTATAATATATAAATACTGGCTAGGAAATTATACTTTAATAAATACGGTTTTATAAAGTCTTTAATCCGTATAAGGATTTTTAGACGTTACGATTTCAGAGGAATATAAGATATTTAATAACTTATAAAGGGTATTTATAAAGATAATATTATATATTATTTATTTAAATTCAGTTATTAAGGGTCGGTAATAATAATCTTATTATACCGTTAAGTAAAATATCTACTTTATATTCCTTACGATCGTAATTAAGCTTTTAAATATTTAAAAATAATTAATAATTTAAGAGCTTAACCTTTAAATAATATTTACGTTTGGATAAAAGGATTATCGAGGTTATATAGGATATATATAAGTATAAAGAATTTATACGGAAAGAATATTAATTAAAATAATTATTAATATTAAAGTTACGTTTAAGTATTATAATATATTATAATTTTCTTATAGTAAGCTCTTTAATAAGTATCTTTATTTATAGTAATCCTTATCCGTAGTATTAATAGTTAAGGAATTTTATATTATACTACTTACGTAAATAATATTTTATAATACTTACTTTTTATTAATAAAATAATGTCCTATAGTATTTACTTTTTACTAGCGGAATAATATCCTATAATACTTACTTTTTATTAATAGAATAATATCCTATAGTACCTACTTTTTATTAATAAAATAATATCTTATAGTATTTCCTTTTTATTAATTAAATAAGGTTTTATATAGTTTCCTATTATATTTACTTTCTGGTAATAAAATAGCTTTATATAATTGCTTAATATTATTATTAATTAAACATACTATAATACTTATTTCCTTTAGAATAAGAATACTTAATAGGAATTTAATTTTAATAAGAATTACTCCTTTTATTGATTTCTTAATATTTTGCTTTTTAATTCCCTTTTTAATTTATATTATTATAGCCTTTATTTTATTCTTAAATAATTATTTTAATTAAAAATACTTTATTAAATATTTAGGTTTTTAACTACGTTTATAACCTCGATAAATAATAATACCGTAATAATAACGTTATCGTTAACCGTATATTTAAGCGATTTATTCCAAGAATAGTTATTATTAACCTTATATAATAATTATAACGTTTGAAACCTTTATTAAATTTATTAATAAATATTTACCGTTTTAATATTAAAAATAAAAAAAATCTTAATTAAGAAGGATAAATTTAAATTATTATTAATTTAGAAAGAAGCCGTATTTAATTAACTTAACTTTAAATTATTATAAATTCTTTAAACTTATAAGACGTAATAGCTTATTTATAATATAGTTATAGCGATTAAATATTTATTAAAGTTTAAAGTAATAAAGTTATAAAAGTTTATATTCCGATTTAAGATTAATTAAATCGGACTATAAGCGCTATATAACGTAACGTATTATAATAATATAACGGTATTTAAAGGCTTAAAGGAATTATATTGCCGGTTCCGTAACGTTAAATTAAGACTCCTTAAGTTTAAATTAAAAATTAAATATATTAAAGTAAGTTATTGCGTCCCGAGATCTTTCTGTATATTAATAATTATTAATTTTAAATAAATTCTTTACCCTTAAAATTTATTAACTATTTATTATTTTTATTATAAATAAATATATATAATAAAAACGTATTAATTCTTTAAAACGTTCCTTAACGTTATACGTAAGTTATACCAAAGAAAATTAATTATAAAGGCTAATTAAATTAAATATTTAAACTTATAATACCGCTTTTAAGTACGTTATAATACTGGTATCCTTAAGTCTTTTAATAAAGTCTTAAAGCTATTATATATATTAAAATCTTAAGGTATTAATAATACTTATTATTTATTTATATAAGGATTACTTCCGTTTATATATATAACCAAGTATTTTTCGCTTTTTATTTATATATTAAGGTTAAGGGAATATATAGTAATGCTCGATAAATTACGTTACGATATAGCTTTAATAAAGTTATATAAGTAAAAAACGGAGGATAAATTATATAATATCCTTAAATATTATAATTTAAGTTAATCGGGTTAAATTAAATAATATAATATAACTTAATTATTTTTATACCGATAATACTTAATTATAATTAATTACTTATATTTTTATCTTATTTATATAATTTTAAAAATATAATAGCGCTTAAATTTCGGTTTTTATTATTAAGCTTTAGAAATGGATTTAATTAAGCCTTAAATAAATTTATTATTATTATTATTAATTACTTTAATAAAGTTATATAGGTTTTTTAATTATTATATAATTATATATAAGAAAGTATAAAGCCGGGTATATTCTTTAATACTTATGTAAATTATTTTATATATTATTTCGTTATCGTATTAACTATAATATAAGGATCTTAATCGGAAGGATTAAGTCTTTATACTTTTAAAAATAATATAGGCCCGGATATCGGTATAAATTAAGATATATCCTTTAAAATACATTTATTAAACTCTATAAAGGATATTAATAAAGGTTTTTTAATATATACGATATTTATATTTATTTTTTACGTATTCTAAGAATCTGATTATAAGGAACCTATAATTAATAGTAAACTTATATATTTAAGGGATTCGGGTTTTAAGGGTAATCCCGGGGACGGATAGGATTAAATATTAGCCTTTAAATCAATATATTTATTGCGTTTTTTAAAGGAATAAAAATAACTTAATTTAAGTTAAATAAGTTAAGATAAATATTAGGATTACGCTTAAAAATATAATTAATATATTAAGAATTATTAAGTAAATATTAATACTGGTTATTAAAATATTTTTAATAAATTACTTATTTATTTTTATTTATAGTATTATTAATTAAGTTATAAGATTAAATTTAAAAGGCGTATAATTTCTTAAATAAATATAAGTATAGAATTATAAAAATAACGACCAGTTACCGATAATTATTTAAGAACTCCGTAATATAAATATATAAGGAAATAATAATTATTAAAGGTGAATTAAAGGGGCTAAAGTTTTTAATATATTAAAACTTAACATATTATACTTTAATTAATTTATAATTAATCTTATTATCTTAAATATTAACCGAAGTTAACGATTTAAATATATTTAAGTTATTATAATTAATATTATTATTATAATACTTATTATTAATTATAACTAATTATATATTAATAAATATAAAAAGTATATATAAACTTAAATATAGAAAATTTCCTATTATAACTCCTTTTTTACCATGTTTTCTCTATTATTTATATAAAATATATTTATTATTTATTTTATTTACTTTAGTTTCTTAATCGGGAATTTAATTATTATATAATTTATTTTATTTACGGGCTTCTATTAAAGAAACGACTTAAATTATACTTTATAAGTATAAATTTAAGGGATTTTTATAACTTTTACGTAATCTCTCCTTATTCTGGATATTATACGATTACTGGGAATTAAGAATAAATATCCTAGATTTTAATAAATATATACTTTAATAATTAATAAAGTAATAAGGGCGGACTTTATCGGAATAGCAATTAACATTATAATAAGCGTTTCGTCTATAGCGTTATTAATATATAAAGTATTTAAATACCTATATATTATAAAAGGTTATTAATAAGAATAATAGCTTATTATATTATAATAATTTTTCAATTATATATTCAATCGTCGATATAAAGTAATATATTTCTTAATCCTTATATTTATTATTATTAATAATATTATAACTTTAAGGTATCTTTATTTTTCGTTATTTTAATTAAAATATTATTAACTTATTTATAATATTATTATTAAATCCTTAAACCGATAAGCCGCCTTTACCGGGTTTCTTATCGTATATATGTTTTAGTATATCGTCCTGGCGCTTTTCGGTACGGTAAGCTTAAGTATAGTTTTTAACCGATAAGTTAAACGTTTTCTTATACTTTTTAAAACTATAACTTATGGCTTAATAACGTTATTAGCTTATGCTTAATTAATATTAAATTAATATAGTCTTTTTAATTAACCGTTCTTAAACTTTCTTATAATCGGTTTATACCCCGATATCTTTATTTAATATTAATAATTACTGCTTACGGGTTAAATAAATTTTATATTTATAATTATTATCGCGGTATAATAATATTTTATTAAATTCTATAGGAAAGTAAAACCTTTTATTTACGTATAAAATTGACTATTATACCTTACTTATATTATAAAATTATAATTAACTCGCGTTCGGGAAGGTTATAATAATGTTCCGATAAAGTTACCGCGATAGGAACCTAATAGAACTTTATAATTTTATTAAGACTTTAACTTAAGCCCGGAGAAACTATTTTAATAAAATATTGCGTTTAATAAAAAGCGAATACTTAGCTTTAAACTTATATTTTTAAGTAATATTTCTATAGAAGTACGAAATCTTTCTTAAGATAAAGATTAAAGGATAGCCTTTTATTTCTTTAAAAGCTTTAATTTTATTACTTTTAAGATTTTTATTAAATTCTTATTTATAATATATTTTAATTAAGAATTATCTTTAAAGGATTATATAAATGACAGAGTATTATAGGATTTTATAAGGAGGAAAAGAATTGAAAAAAGCTATTTTAAGCGCCGGAAAAGGATAATATTAATATATATAAAATTATAATTAAACTTAAAATAAAGTATACGTTAATAATATAAAATAAAATAAAAAGGATTTAGAAACCGGCTTAAAAGTGATATAAATATAATATTATAAATACTTAAATAAGCCTAAGATTACTTAAGATTTAATATATAATATATATAGGTATATCCGATATCCAGAATATTTAATAAAAATATATACGGAGATTAAGACTTAATCGATATATATATAAAGAATAATATAATAACGGTAATTAAAGAAGTAAATATTATTTTAAACTTAATTATTTAATTATAACCATTAAACTCTTATTAAAGTTACCTTAAAAAGGCATTATTTATTAATATTATTACTTAAGCTATTATAAATTCCTATTAAGCGTATAAGATTTATAAAGAATAATCCGATATAAATAAAAATTTTATCCGTATTTTATTTAATTATTAACGCCGTTATAAATTATTAATTAATAATTTATATTTATTATAAGTAAAAGGTATAACGTTAAAGGGTATTAAGTAAGGAAAGTTTAAGTTGGTATCTTCGTAAATCCTTATAGAACGGGATAAAAGTTAAGTACCCGATAAAGCCATATAATAATAATAGCTTTACCGATTAAACCTTCCTCTTTAAACTTTATATAAATAAATATTAATAAATATATATTTCTTTAAATATAAAGATATATTTTATAAGATTTTATTATATCGTTTAAGTTAAGGTATACTTAAGTATAAAGTATTACTTTATAAAAACCAAATATAAATTTAAGACTCGGACCTTTAAAAATAACTTTTACGTTAAAATCTACGCTTATAAGTCTTAATTATAATTTATTATTTTATAGATTATAAGAAGAAATTAATAATAAATATAAATCTTAAATAATTAGCCTTAAAATAAGTAAGAAAAGCGTATAAAAAGGAAATAAAGTTAATAAACTTAAAGAGTTTTTATTTTAATAAACGTAATTATTACGTTATATAATTATATTATTATATATTATATACCGTTAATCTTTTAAACGCTTAATTAAAAGTGCCTTTTAATATGGTCCCTTTACGTCTTTATAATAACTTTTATATATTTTTATTTTAATAAATAAAGAATAATAACGTACGCTATAGAATCTAAGTTATAAATAAATATTTTATTAATTCCCGACTTTAATTAATAAAATCCTTTTTAAATATTAAACCGTTATACGGAGGATTAATATTTCCTTAATAAAGTATTAAAGAATTTATATTAATTATTATATATAATTAAAAATATAATTTTAGATTTTTAATACTTAAAAGCTTATTTATAATTCTAGGATTTTAAATCGATCTTTAATAATTTATATTTAAATAAAGCGTAAAAGCTATAATCTACTTTTATTGGAACTTCAGCGTAGAGTATATTAATAAAACTTAAAAAAAGGCAATAGCGGTTATTATTTTAAATTAAAGTATATTTATTACTATATTTATTATCGGCCCTATTATAGGTATAACGTTGCTTAAGGCTATTATAGAATCTATTATTATAAAAGTATTACTTAAAGTCATTAAAGAATTTATCGTTATAAAAATAAAGCTTAAAGTTATTATAAAAATTATTATTATTATAATAATACTTAAAGTCGTTATAGAATCTATCACTATTATAATATTACTTAAAAGGAAAGTTAAAGTAATATTTATTTTAACGTTATAAGAATAGGATCTTAATAATAACGTAATAAATATATAAAGTCTTATAGGTATTTTCTTAATATTTTACGCTTAAGTATAATACGTAAAACTTTTAAATAAGAAACTTATATAATGTAAGTTTTAAGATTATCTAATATTATATTTAATGCTTACTTAAAGCTATATATAGTTTATAATTAAAAGATAAATTATATTAATTAAAATATTTAAAGTTATTTTTAACGTTTAATTAAAGCTTAAAACGTTTATTAAGTAAGATAAAAATTTAATAAGTTTATATATAATTAATTAATATACGCCGGAATTAAAAATCTTTAAACGGAATAATAAAAGAGTTAAGGATTTATAACTTATTAATAACGATAATTAATTTATAAAGAAGCAAATAATATATAATATTAATTTAAAATTAATAATGTTTAATAAATTTATTAATAAACGTATATTCGCTTATTTAAGAATCTTATTCCGTAAGTACTTCCTTTAAACTTATATTTATTCCTTAGCTTATTAAGGGAATATATAAAGTCCTTTATAAGGCCAGGATTAAAGGAATTATTAATATTAATCTTACTTATAGGATCTATTCCGCAATATATTATAAATATAATTTACTTTTATATTACTTTTACGTTTATTCCCTATAATTCTTAAAAACAGATATACCTTTATAATATTATTAAGTAAAATTAGTAAGATTCTATTTACCGATCTAATATATATAGTAATTAATTAAACCATCGGGCCGGGAAGATAATAATAAATAAATCGTATAATATTTAAGTAAGCCTTATAAATAAATAATAAATATAATATATACTTTATAATCAAATTAATAGGCTAATCTTTTAGCCGCGTATTCTTAAAGCTTATAAATACCTTAAACGTTTAAAGCGGCGATATAATAAGCTTAACGCTAAACTATTTATTCGCTATTACTTAAGCCTTTAATTTCTGTTAAAAATTAAGGATTATTAAACCCTATTTATATTTTAATAGGATAATAAATTCATAAAGCTTTTACCGGATATAAAAGGAATAAGTCCCGGTATTATATTATCGTAAGAGTTAAGTTATATATCGTTTATTTAATTATCGATTAACGGCTTAAAGTTATCGGACGTTATTTTATTTATTAAAAAAATATATAATTTACCCGGACGATATTAAAAGAATCCTAAATAATTATTAATTTATTTAAGTAATTTTTATTAATAGTTTTAAATACTTAAAACTCTGCCTTAAAGAAGTTAATAAGGAAGCGAACGTCTTAATTAATTAATTATAGTCTTAATCTTTCTTATATTATATAACTTTATTATATTATTTATAAAAATACTTTTATTAAATTAAAGTTTTAATTATATATATAAGACTTTTTAAGCTTATTTTAATACTTAAGCCGCTTATATTCTTTTTAAACGTATAATCAATAACGTAAAAAAATCTTTAAAGTAAGGTTAAAATATTAATATAAATTAGCCTTAAGCTATATTCTCGCCGGAAAAATATTATTTTTCGTAAATTTATATAGTTAAAGCTTTTTTATCTTATAAAATATTTTAATTTTATATTAAGTTATAAATAATCCTTTCGCTTAATCCATATTACTATATAAAAGTTATTGATTTAATTAATATATAGCTTCCTTAAAGTATTATAAGTTAATTAAGAATTTAGACGCGTTTTAATACTTTTAAACTCTTATAATATTAAATATATTTAAGCGTAATTAGACGCTTTTTGTTTTTAATTTAATATTAATATATTTATAAATAAAATATTTTAATAAATAAATAAATATAATAAAATAAGTAAAGCGATTTATAATATTATTATTTTATATATTAAGATTAATTATATTATTTCGGCTTAATAATCTTAACTTAAAGGGGTTTAAAGCCGGGCTTTTTCTTTATAGCGGCTTTAAGTTATTAACGGCTTAAAATCTTATAATATAAAAAGCCTTTATAAATTATTAAATTAGGGTTAATGTTTAATTTAAAGTTATCTTAATCGGTTTTAATTATTATATAAGATATTAATTATAAAGTCACTTTAACTTAATTTTCTTTTTATCTTTATTTAATACGATTCGTAAGTTTACGTTATAAGGTCCTATATATTAATTCGTCTATATAAAACGTTAATACCTTTTTATATATAACCTTAAGGAGCGGAAAACTTTAAGGGTTTTAGAACTTTACGGTTAAAGTAAACCTTAAAATATATATTAAGCGTAAAGTATAATATTACCCTAAAATAAAAATGACCCTACGGTTAAAAACGTCTTTAAGGTATTAAAGGTATTAACTTTTAAATATAATAATCCGATAGAAAACTTTATTTATATATTGCTTTAATCCCTTATTTATTATTATTTCTTAAATTAAAAGTATCCGGTATATTTAATCTTAATATTGAAGATACGTTATAAGCGACTATTATGTCTGCGTAAAAAGCGTAGGGTATAACCGTTTATTTTTTATTTATTTTTTTAATAACGTTAATTATATTTTTTATAGTTTAGATTGTAATATACGCTTTCCTTTATAAGTATTATTTAAACGTTTAATAAGCTATTAAGATATTTTAACCGGTTTATTTAAACGTTAACGTAATCTTAATTAAAATAAAGATACTTTAAATAGTTACGTACGATCTCTTTAAAGCTTAAGGGTTACGTTACTTATAATTATTACCTTATTGTAATATTTTAAAGGAAATTATTTATTTAATCGATTCTTTATACTTATTTATAAATTATTTCTTCTTTTAATAATTATTACCTTACCGATTTTTATTATTTTAAATCTTAAGTACGTTAAGAGATTAAGTATTTAAGGATTAAATCGTTTTAAATAAAACGGTATTAATCCGGATTATATAAGGATTTTCTAGCTATATTCGGCGTTATAAGTAATATTTAATATATATTTTTGTTCGTTAATTAAGATAAAAATATATATAATATTCTTATATTAATAATAATTTATAAAGGCTTTTATTAATATATTAATTATCTTAATTTATAATATTCCGAAAGAAAATATAATTAAAAAGATTTTATTATAGATTTATAATAAGGTAAGTTATAAAGTTCGCCGGGTATAATTATTTAAAGATAATATAATAATTTATAATAAGATCTAGTAACGTAAAAAGCTTATTAATAAATTAAAGGTTATATAAATAGCCCTTATTATTAAGGTAATTAAAACCTATATAAGACTTATATTTAAGTTTATATATATTATAAATATTAAGAAATATAATACGGAAATTCGCGAAGTTATACGTTAATTTATAATACGTTCCGGTTAAAAAAATAATCTTTATATTCTTAAGGCTTAAGGTTAATATTATCGATTATTATTATATAAAGATTATAATACTTAATTAAAATATTAAGAACGTAATTTTTAAGTTATAATAATTTTTACCGCAGAATACTATTATAATTGAATTTAAATATTATATCGATATATATTTTATATTATAAGCGTACGTATATAAATCGTTATTTTATTTCTTTACTAAAATCCTTAATATTTTAAGGACGTATTTTAATATAGATAACTTTAATACGAAATAATAAAAACGATATATAAGATTTACTTCCGTAATTATTATTTTATTAACCCTTCTTATAGGATAAATATTCTTAATAATATTAACCGGATTTATTTCTTAGATCGTATATTTAAAAAGTTTATACCTTAATCTTATAAGAATATTTAAATAATTCCTTATCTTTTTATAGGGCGTATTATTATAATATATCCTTATACTTTTTATTATAGGTCTATTTTTTATAATATAGTTACTAATTAATTAATTAAGATTAAGTTAAGCTTTATACGTTAAAAAATAAATCTAAAGGCTTTACTTTTCCTTCTTATTTATTTACGTATTCTTAATAATAACTATATTTAATAACGTTATAATAGTAATCGATAGGTTTTATTATAATATAAATAATATATTAAAGTTATTTATAATTAACCTCCTTAAGAATAATAATTATTTTTTATTATATTTATTTATTTAAGCTCTTTTAATAAGTATTACTTAAATCCTATAATTAATATATTTAATTTAATATTATATAATATCGTTATTATATAATATTTCTTTTTATTAGAAATATTAACGTTAAACCGCAACTTTAACTTAAGAATAAGCGATTATTTATTTTATATATATTAATTTAATATATATTAATATATACGTTTTACTATAAACTTCCTTTTCCTTTATTTAATATTTATAGGTATAATTTATTTTTTATTATTCCTTTAATAATTACTTTTACCCTCTTTACCTTTAATTTATTCTTTTTTAACTTTCACTTTAATACTCCCGGGTTAATATAATAATTATAATAAGCTTTTATACCTTTTAATACTTAATTATTTATTCGCCGGCGCTTATATATAATAAATAACCCTTATTAATTTATATTTATTAATATATAATATAAAATACGATTACGTTTATATCGGTTAAACCGTTATTATAATTATTACGTTAAGTTTAACGTTTTTTTAGTTTTATTTTTATAATTACGTTAAAAATCTGGCCTTTTATATACCCGTTATTAAGATAAAAGAAGGGTTCCTTTAGATTATACGTTTATTTATTTATAGATAATTCAGCCTTAATTATACGCCCTTTATAAGGACCGTTATTTCGGTACCGGCTTTTTTAACGTTAATACTTTAAATATTTAACTACCGATTATTTAGATCTTTAAAAATCGCTTCAGTTTAAGTTACGTAAAGGTTTTTTTAAGCTCCGGTTAATAATTATTAATTTCGTTTTAATAATTTAAATGCTTATATAGATACTATAAAACGTCTATATATTAAGGGTCCGGGTCCGGATAAAATATTTATTTTATTTAATAACTTAGAAATTAATTTATTTAGTAAATAACTTTTTACGTTATATTAATACAACGAATAAAGAATAAATAAAAGTAAATTTAATATAATTAATATATGGAAAGTTAATTTTAATTTTAAACCTTTATTTATATATATAATAACTTATATATAAGTATAAAAGGTTATCTTTATTTAAATAAATTTATATAAAAGAATATAATTTTTATTTATTTATATTTTTAAATAAAAATTTATAAATAAAGGATACGATACGTTTTAAACTTTAATTAATATTTATATCGGTCGCAAGTTATTTATTTATAATTTCCGATAAACTTAATAACCATTAATTATTATTAATAAATTAATAAGTATAATATCGGCCGTTCTTACGGATAATAAATACGAAATCGATATTATATAGTCTTATTAATTAATCCGTTTTCTTTATAAAATTGAATTTTCTTTACGTAAAACGTTAATTTTTTACTTTTATATCGGAAGCTATAATATTATTAAATAATTTAAAATACGTTACTATAAAGGGGTAATAATTATTATAATATTCACCGTTTCTTATTCCCCTTATTTCCTTTAAGTTTTACTTTTAAAGGCCTTTAATACTTTTTAATAATTTATAAAATTCCGTTAATCTTAATATAATATAATGCTTAAATTAAGTTAAAATAAATTTTTAATTACGTTATCTATTAAAATCTTTTATTTAATAGCTTTTACGTTTTTTTAAAATAAGCTTAATTACGGGCTTAAACTTAATATTTAAAACTATTATTAATATAACCGCCTTAAATAAAATAATATCTAAGTTTACAGTAAGAAACCATATATTAATTATTCCCGTAATACTTATAATATTATAACTTTAAATAATATTAATAAATACGTTTATATTTATTATATAATAAAATTATTAAAAGAGTTTTATTGCTTACTTATTAATAAGGGTAAAAGAGTATTAAGAAATTATTAAAAGAAAATATAATTCTTTTTTAAAAATATATATACGGATTATATTTATTTATCCTTTATAATTGATATTTTAGGGGTAAATATTTTAAGTATAAGACTTAATGCGTATCTTATATATTCTCGGTAAAATTCAGGATTTTCCAATTTATACTTCTTACGATTAAGGCGGTAAAAACGAATAACTTAAAATAAAATTAAAGATTATTAAAGCTTAAGAAAGGGTATTAAGGGTTTATTAATCCGCGTTTATTAATATATAAATATTTTACTTTTTAATAATTCGGATCGGGATATCCTTTATATAACCTTTTAAGAAATCTTTTATGTTTATTTTAACCTATTACTTTAAGTAATAGAATATAATTAATTTCGGATTATTAATATACGTAAAAATCTTTATTAACTTAATTATTATATATTTAATACTTTAAATATCTTTTTTCTTATTTTCTTTTTATTTATTAGTTATTAATTAAGATATATTACTGAAATTTATTAAATTATTCTCCGTTAAAGATATAATTAAATTTATATAAGGATAATTTAAATTTAATTTTAATACTCCGCTCCGATTAAACATAATTTTACCGTAATAGACTCCGTTATAATAATAATTATTATTATGAATAAAGGTTAGTTTTATTAGTACCTATTTAAGTATTAATAATATTATATTTAAAGGGTCCGGTAAATATATTTCTTTATAAATTGCGGTAATCTCGTAAAGGCTTTATTTTCTTTTAAAGATATTATTAATAACGTAGAAAGAAACGTTTATTAACTTATATAATATTTATATACGATCTCCCTCTCCTTATTAACTATAAACTTAATAACTTTATAATATTATCGTAAAAATTTTAAGGCTAAATAAAGGATATAAGCCTCCTTATTTTTATTTAATAATTATTAGTATATTACGGCGTATTATTACCGGTAATTATTATTTAATTAGCTTAATTAAGTTTTATAAATTTATTATAAAAAACGTAACCCGTTTATAACCTTTTTACTTATTGCCTTAAACCGTTAATAAAGTTATTGGTTAATCTTAAGTTAAATAATCTTAAGGTTTTAATATTTTATTTTATAAAAAATAATATACGATTTATTAAGGTTAAAAACCTTTGTTTTAAGCTTAGATAAAATATATTTTCTTTTAAATTTAAAGTCCCTTAACTTTCTGGCCTTACCGTTACTTAATAAAAAAGGCTTAAAGCCGATTTAAGTTACTTGTTTATCGTTATTAATTATCGTATATAAAGAAGGTTATAATAATAAGTAAAACTGAAGATTTCTGAAAATTAACTATATTAAGGCATCTATTTTTAAAGTTATAATTCTTAAGATTATAATAAACCCGTTAATTTATTCCCTTTTCCTATTTCTTTAATATTAAGAAATTCTTTTTAAGTATTTAAATATATTATCTTTTATAAGTTAATTATACCCAAAAAGTCCCCCTTAATTCCTACAAAGGTCAATTTAAACTTAAGCCGATTATACTAATTATTTTATTAAAGATATTTAGTTGGGTACGCGATTACCTTTAACTAACAGCCCACATAGCTTAAAGTTAAAGACTAATCGACTTTATATTATATTTACTCTTATTAAAGGGTCCGTAAATATAAAATATCTTTCTTAAACGTATTATTAATGGCCTTTCTGGACGAACCGAAGATATAATCGCTTTGACCATTAAATAGCCCGTTATAATAATATTATATTAACGTTAAATAATTTACCTTATTAAATAAAGAAGGTTAAAGAAAATAATTATTCTCGGGAATAATATTTTATTAATCTTATAAAGGAGAATAACCATTTAAGGTAAAAATTAACGTATTATAAGGATATTTATAAAGTATTTATATAATTCTATAATGTTGTATAATAATTGTATTAAGAATTAAAAATCGTACTTAATTGCTTCTTAAAGGTATAGTAATTTCTAAATAAAAATTACTTAAATATTAAATAGGTTATATAAATAATAAAAATATAAAGAGGCTTTCTTTAAAATAATTAAATTTTTATATATTAAGTAGCTTATAATAACGTTTTATCATTATATAACGGCTTTTATAAGATTTATTACTTTCTTGCGATATATAAATACTTATTTTAGATAATTCTCCGTATAACCGGAAAATACTCATATTTATTATTTATAAATTAATTGTCCTATATATTAATAAGTTATTATTTATAACGTTTAGTCCGACGCCCTTTTATTATTGGGTATATAGTTATATTAAGAAGAAGATGATTAGAGTTATACCGGAGGTTTCCATGATTATAAAGACTATTATAGCCCTTTATTATTATAAAGAAGAAAAACATTAAAAATTAAATGTAATAAATAACCTTTAATTCCTTAATTAAATATATAAAGTAAAGATAATAACTTTATTACATACCGTTTAAAGACTTTAAGCTTATAATATTTATAAACGTAAAAGTTAAAATCCGTTTTTTTCGGCTTAAAGATTAATTTTAACCGTTTAATATCTTATTAAATATTTATAAATATAAATATTCTCCTTAATTATAAATATATATAATAATTTAAGCGTTTAATCGATACCGGCGGTTATGATTATTTCCTTATAAACGTTAATATTAATTAATCCACGTTTTTATATTACTTATATACCTCGGACAACGGCGGGTTTTATATTTTTATAAAATAGTATTTATAAAACGGTTACGTTTATAATAAGATTAAAATTTAAACGCTTAAATACGTTTTATATTTAACGGGAATTTAACCTTAATCTTTAATTCTTACGGAAGTAAAAAGTTATTGTTTTTAAGTGAAAGTAAAATAACTTAAAGAACGTTATATTTTTAAATTTAAATATAGGTTTAAAGCGTTAAGTATATAAACTTATTAAATAAAATAACGATTTAAATAAGTTTAAAATATAAGTTAATATTATTATCTTTAAATTATTATAAATTTACGTAAAACGAAGCCTATATATAATCGGAACTTTAACTTATCTTAAGAATATTTATAAAAGTTTAAAGTTTAAATAAATAACGGTTTAACTTTAAAATAAGGACTCGGGTATTAAACTTTTTAATAAGCGTAATACGACGATTTATCCTATAATCTTTTTACTAATTATTATATATTTATATTTAATTAATTATAACTTATTTATATTTAAAGATATAAGTAATTGTTTAAATATTTATTATAATTATTATTATAATTAT